>CM029022.1:174832708-175474561 GCA_016801055.1 Panax notoginseng
TTTTAGAAGAATATGGGATGTCAGATCCTTCATCATTATCTGCATTATTTTCTATTCTCATTAACTCTAATAATTGTTCAGTATCTTCATTAGAGATATTTAACTGAGATATGTTTTGTTTTACTTTACATTTATTTTTGTTGTGGCCTTTTTGCCCACAATTGTGGCAAACGATTTTACTCTTATCATATTTTTTAGACCTTTTATTATATTTTTTATTAACTGGTTTGGGTTTATTATAATAATCGTTTTGATTGTTATCCTTTTTATGAGTATGTTTACGTTTGTGACGTTTATGTGTTTTAAGATGATCAATATGTCTGTGTTTATGCTTTCTTCTAGAGGGAGCAATAGGAGGCAGACCATATTGTTCACAAAATGTTCCTAACTCATATTTTGTCTTTTTCTTATCTTTACTAGCTTGTTTAGCTAATTTAAAATCAATACACATTTTTAAACCTATTTTTTGAATATAACTGATTATGTCACCATAAGTGAGATTATCATAATCAATATATCCTAAGTTTTTACTCAATTCTTCTCTAACCTTATGAGCGAATAATGAAGGCAAACCATTTACAAACTTTTCTTTCCAGAAAGGCTTGTTGCTATCATTTTGCAGCATAACTCTAGAAGTAAACACATCTTTGTACCATCTAAAATTGCTTAGAGTGGGACAAATGAGATTACTAAGTTGATCGTGAATTCTTTCTGTTATGTTATTAGGAGTTCCTACAAAAAGTTTTATTATGGTAAAAATTAAAGTATTTACTCCATCTGGCGGACCAACACCGACATCTTCATCAAAGATGGGATTGTCGTCATCGTCTAACTGGATAGCATGAATTATTCATACGTATGGGGATGGTGACTCATCTGAGAAGATGATCAATAGCACCTTCCGGCACCTACAGGAAACAAACCAGTCAACAAAGAAGACGCCAGAGGCATCTTTAGTCACCGACAGGTGATGGCACCAGCCATCATCTCTGCTTTTGCTTTTACTTAAAGTAAAAGTCTTTTACTTTTAGTAAATTGTAAAAGTGAAAGTAAAAGAATAACTTTTGCTTTTACTTAACTTGAATGTTTTTAACTTTTACCAATGTAAAAGTAAATATAAAATGTTTCTTACGTTTTACTTTTACTTAAGTAAATTACTTTTACTTCAGTTAATGTAATAGTGAATCCTGCGTGATTCAATAGTAATTTACTTTTCAATTTTTCTATTTAAGTAACTCGAAGTGTTAGATTTACTTAGGCTTTAAGCTTAGGCTTAATTCAGTAAAGCCTCAGAGCTTCTCTCTCTAGAGAGCTCTTCGGAGGTCCTCTCCCCCTTTTCTCTAGAGTTAGCCGGAGACGAAGCCTTCAGCTTTGATCTTCTTAGTCAGATGAAGAAGAAGAAGTTCTTCCTACTTCCTTCTTCTCTCAAACAGTTTAGATCTAGGAATTAATGTAATCCCTTCCTCAACTGTTTATAAATAAAAGAAAGAGATTACTTTACCGATTCACCGGTCATCTTCTTAATCATTTTTTTTCTGTTAAGTTTTCTGAATAAAAACTTATCGTTCTTGATGTTGTTCGGTGGTTTCGATTAAAAACAGTTTGGTTTGTTTTTAAACGTTTCTTCAAACTTTTATTTCTTTTGCTCCTGACTTAGCCGCCTAACTTGAGACACCTAACTTGCCGTAAAACACCTAAGATCGCCATAAGACCCGTTATGCCGATGTAAGTCTCTAGTAAGAGAGCAGTGTAGGCGTGGGGTATCATTAGATCTTACGGTATGAGTTTACTTAAGGCAAGAACGGTATGAACTTAAGTGATTTGGCATGCGCTTAAGCGGAATGACAAAAGAAAGAATTTATGTTTAAACAGTTAACAACCAAGTCTTCTGTTTAGATCGATTTGGCCGACAGATCAGGACCAATCGAGTGATCCTTTGTTTCAGATTTCATCTGATTTATTTTTAAACAAAAAGTATTTTACAAAAATAAAGAAATTTTGAAGATTTTGACTAATTTTTCGGTGAAAAAATTTTTCCTCCTTCTTTATAAACAAAATTTTTGGGGTTGAAAGGGTATTTTCCTGGATAAAAAATTTTTGGGTGGAAATGTATGGGGATGGTGACCCAACTGAGAAGATGATCAACATCACCTTCCGGCACCTACAAGAGACGGACCAGTCAATGAAGAAGACGCCAGAGGCATCTTCAGTCACTGACAGGTGATGGCCCCAGCCATCATCTCAGCTTTTGCTTTTACTTAAAGCAAAAGTCTTTTACTTTTAGTAAATTGTAAAAGTGAAAGTAAAAGAATAACTTTTGCTTTTACTTAAGTTAAATATTTTTAACTTTTACAAATGTAAAAGTAAATGTAAAATGTTTCTTACGTTTTATTTTTATTTAAGTAAATTACTTTTACTTCAGTTAATGTAATAGTGAATCCTGCGTGATTCAATAGTAATTTACTTTTCAGTTTTTCTATTTAAGTAACTCGAAGTGTTAGAGTTACTTAGGCTTTAAGCTAAGGCTTAATTCAGTAGAGCCTCAAAGCTTCTCTCTCTAGAAAGCTCTTCGGAGGTCCTCTCCCCCTTCTCTCTAGAGTTAACCGAAGACGAAGCCTTCAACTTCGATCTTCCTAGTCAGATGAAGAAGAAGAAGTTCTTCCTACTTCCTTCTTCTCTCAAACAGTTTTGTCTAGGAATTAATGTAATCCCTTCCTCAACTGTTTATAAATAAAAAAAAGATATTACTTTACCGATTCACCGGTCGTCTTCTTAATCTTTTCTTTTTCTGTCTAAGTTTTTCTTTAAAAACTTATCCGCTTTCAAATGGTATCAAAGCCACAAGGTTGAATCTTGGTTCTGTCAGTGGTTTCGATTAAAAACAGTTAGATTTATTTTTAAATGTTTATTCAAACTTTTATTTCTTTTGCTCCTGACTTAGCCGCCTAACTTGAGACACCTAACTTGCCGTAAAACACCTAAGATCGCCATAAGATCCGTTATGCCGATGTAAGTCTCTAGTAAGAGAGCAGTGTAGGCGTGGGGTATCATTAGATCTTACGGTATGAGTTTACTTAAGGCAAGAACAGTATGAACTTAAGTGATTTGGAATGCGATTAAGCGGAATGATGAAAGAAAGAATTTTTGTTTAAACAGTTAGCAAAGAAGTCTTCTGTTTAGATCGATTTGGCCGACAGATCAAGACCAATCGAGTGATCCTTTGTTTCAGATTTCATCTAATTTGTTTTTAAACAAAAAATATTTTACAAAAATAAAGAAATTTTGAAGATTTTGACCAATTTTTCGGTGAAAAAATTTTCCTCCTTCTTTATAAACAAAATTTTTGGGGTTGAAAGGGTATTTTCCTGGATAAAAAATTTTGGGGTGGAAATGTATGGGGATGGTGACTCATCTGAGAAGATGATCAACAGCACCTTCCGGCACCTATAGGAGATGGACCAGTCAATGAAGAAGACGCCAAAGGCATCTTCAGTCATCGACAGGTGATGGCCCCAGCCATCATCTCTGCTTTTGCTTTTACTTAAAGCAAAAGTCTTTTACTTTTAGTAAATTGTAAAAGTGAAAGTAAAAGAATAACTTTTGCTTTTACTTAAGTTAAATTTTTTTAACTTTTACCAATGTAAAAGTAAATGTAAAATGTTTCTTACGTTTTACTTTTATTTAAGTAAATTACTTTTACTTCAGTTAATGTAATAGTGAATCTTGCGTGATTCAGTAGTAATTTACTTTTTAGTTTTTCTATTAAAGTAACTCGAAGTGTTAGAGTTACTTAGGCTTTAAGCTTAGGCTTAATTCTGTAGACCCTCAGAGCTTCTCTCTCTAGAAAGCTCTTCAGAGGTCCTCTCCCCCTTCTCTCTAAAGTTAACCAAAGACAAAGCCTTCAGCTTCGATCTTCCTAGTCAGATGAAGAAGAAGAAGTTCTTCCTACTTCCTTCTTCTCTCAAACAGTTTTGTCTAGGAATTAATATAATCCCTTCCTCAACTGTTTATAAATAAAAGAAAAAGATTACTTTACCGATTCACCGGTCATCTTCTTAATCTTTTATTTTTCTGTTAAAGTTTTTCTGATAAAAACTTATCCGCTGTTATATGGTATCAGAGCCACACGGTTGGTTCTTGGTTCTGTCAGTGGTTTCGATTAAAAACAGTTAGATTAGTATTTAAATGTTTTAGCAAACTTTTATTTCTTTTGCTCCTGACTTAGCCGCCTAACTTGAGACACCTAACTTGCCGTAAAACACCTAAGATCGCCATAAAACCCGTTATGCCGATGTAAGTCTCTAGTAAGAGAGCAGTGTAGGCGTGGGTATCATTGGATCTTATGGTACGTTTTACTTTTACTTAAGTAAATTACTTTTACTTCAATTAATGTAATAGTGAATCCTGCGTGATTCAATAGTAATTTACTTTTCAGTTTTTCTATTTAAAGAACTTAAAGTGTTAGGAGTTCTTTAGGCTTTAAGCTTAGGCTTAATTCAGAAAAGCCTCAGAGCTTCTCTCTCTAGAGAACGCTCTTCGGAGGTCCGCTCTCCCTTCTCTCTAGAGTTAGCCGGAGACGAAGCCTTCATCTTCGATCTTCCTAGTCAGATGGAGAAGAGGAAGTTCTTCCTACTTCATTCTTCCTCAAACAGTTTAGATCTAGGAATTAATGTAATCCCTTCCTCAACTGTTTATAAATAAAAAGAAAGAGATTACTTTACCGATTCACCGGTCTTCTTCTTTATCTTTTCTTATTCTGTTTAAGTTTTCTGAATAAAAACTTATCCGCTGTTATATCGTATCAGAGCCACATGGTTGGTTCTTGGTTCTGTCAGTGGTTTCGATTAAAAATAGTTAGTATTGTTTTTAAATGTTTTAGCAAACTTTTATTTCTTTTGCTCCTGACTTAGCCGCCTAACTTGAGACACCTAACTTGTCGTAAAACACCTAAGATCGCCATAAGACCCGTTATGCCGATGTAAGTCTCTAGTAAGAGTGCAGTGTAGGCGTGGGGTATCATTAGATCTTACGGTATGAGTTTACTTAAGGCAAGAACGGTATGAACTTAAGTGATTTGGCACACTCTTAAGCGGAATGACAAAAGAAAGAATTTTTGTTTAAACAGTTAACAAAGAAGTCTTCTGTTTAGATCGATTTGGCCGACAGATCAGGACCAATCGAGTGATCCTTTGTTTTAGATTTCATTTGATTTGTTTTTAAACAAAAAATATTTTACAAAAATATAGAAATTTTGAAGATTTTGACTAATTTTTCGTGAAAAAATTTTCCTCTCCTTCTTTATAAACCAAATTTTTGGGGCTAAAAGGGTTATTTCCTAGATAAAAATTTTGGGGTGTAAATGTATGGGGATGGTGACTCATCTGAGAAGATGATCAACAGCACCTTCCGGCATCCACAGGAGACGGACCAGTCAACGAAGAAGACGCCAGAGGCATCTTCAGTCACCGAAAGGTGATGGCCCCTGTAAGACCCCGAATTTTATGAAATAAAAGTATTCAATTTTTCTTATAATTACTATTCAGTAAATGGTTAAATTGATAAAAAATTAAAGTTATGAGTGAAATATGATTTTTTTTCAAAATAAGCAAGTGGTTATAAAATAATCATTGTTGTCGGGGAATATTCGTTTGGTCGTGGAATATTCTTTCTTCGTCGGGAATATTCGTACGACGGCGCAGCCATTTGTGGGCCCCATAACAGAATAACTATCGGGTGAAGAAAATGACAAATTTGAGTTTTTACAAATAACGGCGTAATTGTTACCGTTAACACTGTTGGAATACCCGGTGGTTAAAATACAGTAATACGCGTTATTGCACAGTAGCACACGGTATTGCACAGTATTTTTGAAATTATTGATTCTTACGTAAGAAGGCACTACTTAATAATTGTTACAGTAATTACTGTTCAATATTTTATTTTATTGATTCAATAATTGCTACGTTGAAATTTTGTATTATTGTTGTTCAATAATTGTTGCTGCACAGTATTTTCCATTATCAGATCAATAATTCATATTATTTGAATAGTATTATTAGATAGCATTATTGGCAATGTCTAGAAAGTTCTGTCTAAGGAGAGGTTTGGTCATCTAATTGCGCGCCAGTAAGGAGAAATCCTTATTGGAAAGCCCCCTCTTTCCTGGGAACGGCCTGGTTGTCATAAATGTGATTCTGTAATATTATTTGTGAATAATTAATTATTGATTCATATGATAAGGAAATATTTATTTTATGTGGATATAAACGAGGGATATATTTTTGTGGTTAAAAAATGAAGGAGTTAATGTTGAGATTTTTATCCGTATTTTTGTCGGAATGGAGGTAATTAAAAATCAGGGTTTTTGAGATATTTTGCGGGGGTTATAATTTTTAATCCGACCGTTGGATCGTGGTAATTTTTGGATATGTTATACATATATAAGTTGAGTATATGTCCACAAATTTTGAACCGTTAAAAATGAACGTATGATTTATTATGAATTTTACGAGATGACTGGTTCAGAAATTGTTGAATTTTCGGAGTTTATCATTTTGGTGGAAAATTCTAGAATTGGTGGGCCCCACTTGTGGTTGGTGAAGAAATGTGCTGAATTATATTTCAAATGTGGTGGGTGGGAATAGTAGCAGGTAAAGCCATCAGGTTGCAGGTCAAACCTACCAAAATTTTCCTATAAATAGAGGGCTAAGTTAGAATTGAAAATCACACCACCAGAAACATAAGCTTTCTCTCTTTCTCTCTCTATATTATGAAGCATATTTTGTGAGTATTTAGATACTTTGAGAGTTGCTATTCAGTGCAAGTTTCCTTCGGCTTTGCATATCGGTCAGAAGTACTGCTCTTTTGAGGTATGGATAGTAAGGGATATTAAGGGATATTAAGGGTTGTTATGATTTTCAGTTTCGTAATTTTTCTGAACTTCAAAAATTCTGGAAAAATTTGAAATGATATTTTGATGAGTTTTATTGATTGTGTCCAAAAATGGTGATTTTTGGATGTATAGATTGAGAGTTATGAATTTTATGAGAAAAGACTATTTTAAAAGTAACCGCTTATAATTCCTTGTGGTTAACTCCAAAATTGATGAAATTTTTATTGGGAGTACATGTATATGATAGAAGTATACTCTGAAAATTTCAGAATTTTTAGACAAAAGTATAATTTTTGATAAATGTCTAAATATTCGGCTATTTTGGCCATATGAAAAATAGTAAATGACTTTTAAAAATTCTGAGAAAAATATATGTTCACTATGGGACTATATTATACTAAATCCCAGAAAAGAAATATTTTTGGAACTGATTTGGTATTTTTCATGAAAATAGTTTAGTTATGAGTAAATGAATTAAATATGTTTTGTGAAGAAAAAAAATTGGAAAATAGGATTTTATGGCTTGAGAATCCTATATGAGGTATATGCAGATTTTTGATGAGGGTTTTGGTTATTGATGATGAAATTGTAAGAGTTGGCATTTTATGATGATTAAATGCATTAATTAGTAAAGTGTAAACAATTAAAATAAATTGTTTATAAATTTAAGTAATGTTATTCTTCAATATCATTATACCAAAATATTGGTATGGATTTTATTGTGGAATTTCTACCTTTTTGAGTCGGTGTTACTATTCACGAGTTACTATTCACGAGTTACTATTCATGAGTTACTATTCACGAGTTACTATTCACGACAAAATTGGTTTCTTTTACTAACCAAATTATAGTTGATTTATGAATATTACTCTTGAGATTAAATCTATATGTTGATCATATTATTTTTATCATCATATATAACATTTTTGTAACCCTGATGTTGAAATTCTCTTTCACTGGAGTGTAAAGATGGATAGATTATTGGTATGATCATGACTAGGGTTCTCTTTGGCCTGTAGTGCAAAGTTGAATTGTGACTGGTATGATCATGACCATTGAATTTATAATTGAATATCTTAAGCTTAAGTGCAAAGGTGAATTGATCAACATGGTTATAATTATTGTTTATATAAATTCTGAAATGATTATATATTTCTTTGAGATATGAATATATTTGGCCTGTAGTGCAAATATGAATTGTTGATGAATATCTTTGGCATGTAGTGCAAAGATGGCCTGTTGATGAATATCTTTGTCCTGTAGTGCAAAGATGAACTGTTGTTGAATATCTTTGGCATGTAGTGCAAAGATGGCCTGTTGATGAATATCTTTGGCCTGTAGTGCAAAGATGAACTGTTGTTGAATATCTTTGGCCCGTAGTGCAAAGATGGTTTGTTGATGAATATCTTTGGCCCGTAGTGCAAAGATGGATTTGTTAGTATGATTATAAACAGGAACTGTGATTTGGTATAACCATGATCTTTGATGTTTCAGGTAAAGACAGGTGATGAAAATATTCTTCATCCTGGGTGCGAAGAAAAATTTATAGTCACAATTATGATTATGAGTTATTCATATGATTGTGGAAAGGAACTGTTGAGTGATGTTACATGGATAAAATATTGTTGGTGGATTTTTAACATGGAGAAGATAATAGACTTTATAGTCTATTTGACTCTTCTAATGGATTGCTCGTTCCGCTGCAACTATGGTTGAAATTTTTATCATTTACCATATGTTCTAAATCTCTGATTTATTGTTGATGAAGGCTATTGATAATTAAATTATCTTTAGTCATGATATTCTTTACTGAGCTAGTTGTGCTCACTCTTTTGCTTCACAATTCCTTTCAGGTAATAAGAGTGTAGCTGGGTCGAGCGGGGGTAACAAGGGAATAGAACGGTGGTCATCATTTAGTAGTTATATTTGGTGAAGAAAATAGGGTGAGGCGAACCCAACGTTGGAAGAGTGTTTTGTCACTATCATACAAGATGTCTAATGACATACAACCTCGTGTCATCATAAGACAGGGTTGTGCTCATCCACTTGCTGAGTATATCTATGGGCACTACCTATATAATCTTGGTGTTTGTTTGAAGTATAATTCTCAATTAGAGACAGTGGAGATAATGATAATTCAAGAGAAGACTCACCATTGGGAAGAATATGATAGTAATCTTCTCGTTTTTCTTTGGGGTCTATTGGGTCAACCAAGGATAATTCTGTGGCCATATGATATCTATCATAACCTAGATGCGTGGCCTCCCATGTACGAAGGTTTCCTTGAGCACTTCCCAAATATTCTAATTTCTAAAACAGTTTTTGACTATACCTTTATGTAAGGTGTTATTGTGAGGTGATGTCCACGGTTGGAACATGAGTCACATTTGGTATATATTTGTATCCAAACTCACAGCATATGTGTTGTTGTATTTTACACGACAATTGTTGTAATAAAGTTGTAGTTATTTTCTGTACCATGTATTTGACGACTCAGAATGGGTTGGGTGGAATGGACCTATTTTGGGGGCGTCACAGCCCCAGCCATCATCTCAGCTTTTGCTTTTACTTAAAGCAAAAGTCTTTTACTTTTAGTAAATTATAAAAGTGAAAGCAAAAGAATAACTTTTGCTTTTACTTAAGTTAAATGTTTTTAACGTTTACCCATGTAAAAGTAAATGTAAGAAACATTTAACTGAAGTAAAAGCAAAAGCTACTCTTTTACTTTCACTTTTATAATTTACTAAAAGTAAAAGACTTTTGCTTTAAGTAAAAGAATAATTTTTGCTTTTACTTAAGTTAAATGTTTTTAACTTTTACCCATGTAAAAGTAAATGTAAAATGTTTCTTACGTTTTACTTTTACTTAAGTAAATTACTTTTACTTCAGTTAATGTAATAGTGAATCCTTCGTGATTCAATAGTAATTTACTTTTCAGTTTTTCTATTTAAAGAACTTAAAGTGTTAAGAGTTCTTTAGGCTTTAAGCTTAGGCTTAATTCAGTAGAGCCTCAGAGCTTCTCTCTCTAGAAAGCTCTTCGGAGGTCCGCTCTCCCTTCTCTGTAGAGTTAGCCAAAGACGAAGCCTTCAGCTTTGATCTTCCTAGTCAGATGAAGAAGAAGAAGAAGAAGTTCTTCCTACTTCCTTCTTCCCTCAAACAGTTAGTCTAGGAATTAAATGTAATCCCTTCCTCAACTGTTTATAAATAAAAAAAAGAGATTACTTTACCGATTCACCGGTCGTCTTCTTAATCTTTTCTTTTTCTGTCTAAGTTTTTCTTTAAAAACTTATCCGCTTTCAAATGGTATCAAAGCCACAAGGTTGAATCTTGGTTCTGTCAGTGGTTTCGATTAAAAACAGTTAGATTTATTTTTAAATGTTTATTCAAACTTTTATTTCTTTTGCTCCTGACTTAGCCGCCTAACTTGAGACACCTAACTTGCCGTAAAACACCTAAGATCGCCATAAGACCCGTTATGCCGATGTAAGTCTCTAGTAAGAGAGCAGTGTAGGCGTGGGGTATCATTAGATCTTACGGTATGAGTTTACTTAAGGCAAGAACAGTATGAACTTAAGTGATTTGGAATGCGATTAAGCGGAATGATGAAAGAAAGAATACCAAATGGGGCGGAAGCAGATAAACAGAGATTAATGATTCAGAGTAATTCACAGGTGCATTCAAACATAATTAGATTACCAAATAAAAACAGTTTTATTTATTGATAACTTGAACTATGTACAAGTGCATAAAATAAAAAGACTTACAAGTTTACTAAATTAAGAACATTAGAAGAAGAAGAGGGTTAAGTAGGCTAAACAGCGGCAGAGGCTAAAGATTCGACTGAGAAGGAACTCAGCGTCTTTTGAAGTCTGCCTTACCAAATGAATTCAGTTTCCTTTTATAGATCAAGGAACCGAATTGTGTACATGGTTACTATTACATTAACTTAAGGAAAAAGTACAAAGTAAGAAACATATTACATTTACTAAAGTAAAGTAAAAGTAAAAGTAAAAGCAGCTGCAACTTTAGACCGAAATTTGCGCAGGAATCTACTTTCGGTGGAAAAGCTGGTGTAAACTTTTGACTTGGGTAGCCATGGGGCCCTGACGCGTGTGACTGAAATGATTGAGGTTGCACAGGCAGGAAATGAGGCTGCACTGTATGGGCAGGAAAATACTGGCCGGAGCAAATGCTGATGAGCAGGTGACTAGGATGCCGGAGTAGGTGCTGACTGATGTGGCTGCTGGGACAAGTGCTGACTGATGTGGCTACTGTTGTCACATCCACTTTGATTGATTAATATGATGATCAGGCAAAAGGATCCTGAGCATCCTGAAGATTGATAGTGCCGTAAGGGTCACAGTCATCTTCATCGTCTTCATTTTGACTGGAAGCATCAACTCTGGATTGTGGAGAAGCATCGTCTGAAGCTTCAACCTCTTCACTTAACTGTTCAAATCTCATATGAATAGCATCAGCAAAGAGTCTGAGCTGAGCCGTAGAATAAATATTAATATCAGAAATAACTTTTGACTCAGAACGGGCAATCGATTTATCCTTTGATTTATCAGAGGACTTTTTGGATGATTTACTGGAAGAGTCGATTGCGGGAGTAGGGATGACAGGGATAACTGAAGGGATAGGAGTGGGAGGAAATTCCTTTTGAACTTGACCAACTATCCTATCGACACCAAATTTATCCCACCATTTGATGAAAAAACGGCGAGATACATGAGCAATGGGAGATAAAGAGGTTTAGACCGTCCTTATCCCAATAGACGAAGGAGGTGCAAATACGGTGACTTCTTTGGGAGACAAAATCTCGTATTGCCATTTAAGGATCCACGGGATTTTATATTTACTACAGAAAAGAAGGAAGACTGGAACTCCTTCATAGACTGGATTATACTTTGCATGATTGATAAAATGATTAACTTGTGTTTTGAGGAGGTCTGGAAGAATTTCATAACACATACCAAATCTAGTCCACCAAAGGGTGAACCACATAGGAATTTTACTTTTGAATTTGTGGTCGAACTGTAAAAATCACGAATGACTATGATCTTCATTTTGGTGAATAGTGATTTAACTACAGGCTTCAATATAATCAAAATAGCAGTAAGAACTAGTCTGATTAGATAGAGACCTAAGATCAGAAGGATGATTTCCCCAATCAGAAAAATTGATGATGTTTTTAATATAAAGTGAATGATAAAGAAGTTTAGACTTATTATCATTAGCATAAAATGGTTTAATGAAAACTGACTCGGTTTCAATAAGAATGTCCTTATAATATGAAAGAGATTTATAAGGAGCCCATGGAAGGAAGTGCCAGCTAGTAGGAAAATACTTGGTTGCGAGTTTAATCGGGTCGTCTTTGGGTTTCATGTGTGACTCAAGGTGAAATAAATGATGATCATATACGACATGATATTCAGAGGCCGGATGACTAGGTTTGGATGAGGTTGCCCTCGTTTGATTAGCATATGGGTCAATCGGTTGTGGTTGACTAGCAAAAACGGATGAATAAGGTTTGGGGATGGTTCCAAGAACATGAAACCTATTAACTACATCGGGCTTGGTAACTGGATTGACTGGATGCGGAACCAAAGTTCCCTTTAACTGATTACTTGGGCCGGGAGATTGGCCCTTTCCACGGGAATGAGGATTTCCTCTTACACTTATTTTGTCGTAACTGTACCTGTGTTGATAAATTCTCTGGTTAAAAAATCTAGGATTGAATTGTTACTACCTTTAATATATTCAATATCAAAATAAAAAATACTGAGGAGAGCTTTCCATCTAGTGAAAGAATGCTTAGAGGCGACGTTCTCAACGTCTTTTTAAAGAATAAATTTTGCTGATTTGCAATCTATCTTAACTAAGAATTTTTTGTTAAGTAAATCACGCTGGAATTTATTAATACATAATACAAGTGACAAAATCTCTTTTTTAATAGTACTATAATTTAATTGTGTAGGATTCCATGCACCGGAATGAAATCGAACAATTTGTTCGAAAAAAGTGGGAGTTAACTTTTGTTTAAGAATGCCACCAAATCCAATGTCAGAGGCATCAGTTTTAACTATTTTGAATGCTGAATCATTTGAGATGCCAAGGCAAGGTAAAATCTTGACATATTTTTTGACTTGTTGGACGACGGAAGTATGAACGTCAGTCCATGGAGGTGAATTATGTGATGAACGAGAATTTTGTAAATTACTTTAAATATTTATTGAAGTAAATAAATATTTTTCGACGATTTAATTATTAGATTAAATAATCAATTGATGCAATTGTGGTAGAATAATTTAATTATATGTGTTGCATTTATTAAATTAATGTAGAGAATTTTATTATCAATGTACGGATCGATGAGGCTCTGCATTGACTACAGAGAATTAAATAAGGTCACGATTAAGAACAGATATCCATTACCGAGGATCGATGATCTGTTTGATCAATTGAAGGGAGCAAAATACTTTTCCAAGATTGACTTGAGGAGTGGTTATCACCAACTGAAGGTGAGGCCAGAGGATGTACCGAAGACAGCGTTCCGAACGCGATATGGTCATTATGAGTTTTTAGTAATGTCGTTTGGTCTTACGAATGCTCCTGCAGCATTTATGGGACTAATGAATGGGGTATTCAAGCCATTTTTGGACAAATTCATGGTGGTATTTATAGACGACATTTTGGTATATTCCAAAACCAAAGAGGAACATGAAGAACACTTGAGGTTAACGTTGGATGTATTGAGAAGGGAGAAGTTGTATGCTATATTTTCGAAATGCGAATTCTGGATCGAGAGAGTATAATTTCTTGGTCACGTAATCGATAAAGATGGAATTTCGGTAGATCCATCCAAAGTAGAAGCTGTGATTAACTGGGATCAGCCGAGAACGCCATCAGAAGTAAGAAGTTTTCTTGGATTAGCAGGATATTATAGAAGATTCATACAAGATTTTTCTAAGATCGCAACTCCGTTAACGAATTTAACTCGAAAAGCTGTGAAATTTGTTTGGACGGAGAAGTGTGAGGAGAGTTTTCAAGAATTAAAGAAGAGGTTGAGTACAGCGCCTCTGTTATCTCTTCCGGATGATACAGGAAATTTTGTTATTTTTAGCGATGCGTCGCATAAAGGACTTAGCTGTGTGCTGATGCAAAACGGCAAAGTCATTGCGTATGCATCACGGCAGTTGAAGGATTACGAGAAGGGTTACCCAACCCATGATTTGGAGTTAGCTGCAGTTGTTTTTGCTTTGAAAATTTGGAGGCACTATCTATACGGGGAAAAGTGTGAAATATATACGGACCACAAGAGTCTGAAATATATTTTTACACAGAAAGATTTGAATATGCTTCAAAGAAGATGGTTGGAATTAATCAAGGATTATGACTATGAGATTTTATACCATCCGGGTAAGGCTAATGTGGTTGCCGACGCCTTAAGTAGAAAGGGTCGTGAGAAATTGATGATGTTGACTGCTTAGCAAGAGCTAATTGCAGATATGGAGAAACTGGAGTTAGAAGTGAAGTATCCTATGGAGATTGATGAGAAGCTATTTCAGATGCAATCTGGTACAACTCTACTAGATAGAGTGAAGGAGGCTCAGCTTCAGGATGATGAATGCAAAAAGGTAACAACGAAGATATCTGAAGGAACCGAACCAAGATTTAAGATGGATAAGGAAGGAATATTGGGATTTGAAAGTAGAATTTGGGTTCCGCCAGTACAAGAAATTAAGGAAGAAATTTTGAGTGAGGCTCATAGTTCAAGATATTCGATTCACCCTGGTAGTACAAAAATGTACCAAGATCTTCGACAACATTTCTGGTGGCCGAATTTGAAACGTGATGTTGCAGAATGTATTGCCAAATGCCTGACATGTCAGAAAGTTAAAGCAGAACATCAGAGACCGAGTGGATTGCTACAACCGTTGGAGATCCCAGAATGGAAATGGGAACATATTACGATGGACTTCGTGGTTGGCCTTCCGACGACTCAGAAAGGCTACGACGCAGTATGGGTTATCGTTGACCGACTGACGAAATCCGCGCATTTCCTTCCTATCAAAATCAGATTTAACTTAGATCAGTTGGCAAGATTATATGTGAAAGAGATTGTTTCGAGGCACGGAGTGCCGGTGTCTATTATTTCTGATAGGGATCCGCGCTTCACATCAAATTTCTGGAAACGTCTTCAGGAATGCATGGGTACACAACTGCGAATGAGTACAGCTTACCACCCTCAAACAGACGGACAGAGCGAACGAACGATTCAAACACTGGAAGATATGTTACGAGCCTGTGTAATGGACTTCAAAGGAAATTGGGATGATCACCTACCGTTGGTAGAGTTCGGCTACAACAACAGTTACCACGCTAGTATTGGTATGCCGCCTTACGAAGCGTTATACGGCAGAAATTGCAGAACTCCGCTTTATTGGGATGAAGTTGGTGAAAGACAATTGCTAGGACCAGAATTGGTACAGCAGACGGCAGAAATAGTCAAAGTGATCCGAGCACGACTGGTAGCAGCTCAAGATCGACAGAAGAAATACGCTGATCCACATCGTAAAAATATCGAGTTTGAATCAGGTAGTTATGTTTTCTTGAAGGTCTCTCCCTGGAAGGGAAAGATCAGGTTCGGAAAGAAAGAAAAATTGAGCCCAAGATTTATTGGACCCTTTGAGGTACTGCGAAGAATTGGAGAAGTTGCGTACGAGGTAGCCTTACCTCTAGCACTCGAGAATATCCACAACGTCTTTCATGTTTCTGTGTTACGACCTTACAAGCCTGATTACAAGCATGTAATTGAATACGAACCCCTGCATTTTGAGAAAGACTTGTCTTATGAAAAAATTCCTGTCCAAATTGTCGACCGAAAAGAACAAGTTCTCAGAAATAAAGTTATACCTTCTGTTAAGGTAATTTGGAGGAACCACAACGCTGAAGAAGCTACGTGGGAACTCGAAGAGAATATGATGAAGAATTACCCTCATTTATTTACTTAATTATGTGTATGCGATTCTGGGGACAGAATCTTTGTAAGGGGAAGAGAATGTAACGGGTCGAAATTATTGAGTCGTGATTCTGGGGACAGAATCCTTTTAAGGGAGGAAAGATGTGACGAACGAGAATTTTGTAAATTATTTTAAATATTTATTGAAGTAAATAAATATTTTTCGACGATTTAATTATTAGATTAAATAATCAATTGATGCAATTGTGGTAGAATAATTTAATTATATGTGTTGCATTTATTAAATTAATGTAGAGAATTTTATTATCAATGTACGTGAGCTTATTGAATTAAACGAAATATTTAATTAAGCATTATGTTATTAAATTAATGTAATTATTAATTAGAGATTTAATAAATTGACATTATTTATTAATGAGTAAATTAAAAATATGACTATGTGAATTTATGAGAAATTATTATATTTTATTTATATTAAATTAAATAAGATATTTGATTTATTGTGCAAGTGGGTGTGACATAAATTAAACTATATGATAAAGTTTTATTAAATTAAATGATTTTAAAACCTTTTCCTAACTAACCAAACAGGGCCTTAAGGGGAGTTGGTGCAGTTAACCCATGATTGGGCCAACTGACCACTCTGCGCTCAGTTCCTTTATTATATTACGACGTCTTCTCTTTTTTTTCCTCATTTTGCCTAAGTCTAGAAAGCTATCAGAGAGAGTTTAGAGAAAATTGTCAGAGATATTTAGAATTGTGAGTGGGTGAAGGAGATTTTGAGTGAGGAATTCTAATCCTACTAATTATATTCTACAGGGTAATCTTCTCCTTCCCAAATTCTAAATTGCGTATTTTAGTTTTCATAAAATGGCTTTCAAAACTTCTGTTAATCTCTGTGAATTGAGAATTGGTGTTGTGATAAAGATATGTGTAGTAATTCGAGAAGTATAGCATGTTTTACATATATATTGCATGATTCCATATCATTAGTTTCATAATATTACGTAATATATATGTTTAACAAAATTACAGAGTTTGGGTTTGGCCTTAAGGCCTTATACGTGAAAATTTATGTATTGATCATATATTATCCCTAAATTTTAGACTTGTATGTTGTTATGCATGTTAATACGAAGAGTTTAAGCCTTAAACGAACGAATTCGGTGTTATAACGAATTCGTAGGGAGAATTTTCACATAAAGTTTTCTAAAACTTCATGAACATCAAAGTCAGTGAATTGTTAGGCTTTAAATCTGTTATTAAGTGTTTAAAATTAGTTTTGTCAGTATATAAATGTTGGGTATTAATTATATATGAATTCCAACATGTGGGTATGTTTAATTTGGAGAATTAATGATTTTGTAGTAATTATTTTCGCTGAATTCTGTGTTCTTCGCGAATTAGAAAAAAAAATGAGCTTTTAAATTTTCTAAGTCTAACAATGGGTTAGTGTATTAAAATAATGAACATGTAAATATGTTAGAAATATTATATGATGATAAAATATTTGTTTAGCATGTAAATAACATAATTACATGTGAGTTGTATTATTAAATACATAATTAGTTATTTATTCATGAAGAACAAATTAGGTGTCAACGTGATGATTTGACTAAGTTAGTCAATTATTAAAGTAGACAACGAGAATAAGTTATGATGATTAGTTAATAATTAACTGGTATTGAATGTGAATGGTATGTAGGATTTATTTCAAAGAACGTGATTAGTTAAAGTGTAATCTACACGCGAGGCAAGTTTCCTAAACTTAAACTCTTAAATTGAGCAAGTTCCTTAACTCTACTTTTACATTGAGCAATTTACTTAAACTTAAATTATTATTCAAGTTCAAGTATTATACTAAAGATTGATTATCTTTCAAAGCATGATTCAATTATACAATAATTGTTCTATTGTATACATTTGAGATTATTATTCAAATCGAATATCATTATTGTTGAACCTTTTTAGACTAGTGAATCTTAATGATTCAGCTAGTCCTTAGTTGATGAACGTTCTAAATTTCAGAACCCTTATTGAATTATCCAAACCAAACTTCCTTTGGTGCGGACTCGAATGTCAAACTGAGATGAACAACCCTGAAAAGGGATTCACTTATGCGTTAGCGTTAAGATATTGTGCACAGTATGGTACTAAAGGCTGATCCCCCTAAGTACGAGAAGAAGGTCCATAGTCTTATGACTGTTAAAGGTTTCAAGTATAACCCTTGTTAACCTAGGACATAATTCAAGGTCTTATGACCCTCAGTATTCTTTTGATTCATGTTATTTATTCTTGATTCAAAAGTTGAGC
Source organism: Panax notoginseng (assembly GCA_016801055.1). Classification (NCBI taxonomy): domain Eukaryota; kingdom Viridiplantae; phylum Streptophyta; class Magnoliopsida; order Apiales; family Araliaceae; genus Panax; species Panax notoginseng. The sequence goes on from CM029022.1 coordinate 174,850,900, forward strand.
TTTATTCAGATGTCGTTGATTATTCGCATGTTATTATACTGTTGTTTCATTTTTTTATACTTGTGGGCATTTGTGCTCACTCTTGCTTAATAATAACATTGCAGTTAAGAATGAAAGAAGCGATGAACCCTCCACTAGTAAGGGCAAGGGCAAAGTTAGCAAATGATGAAGACCTGTTATTTATTAACTGATGTATTTGTTTAAGACTTGAGTTATGTTGATGTTAAGACTTATTTGTTTAGAATTCCGCACAGATGTTTTAAGGTTAGAGTAACCTGGGATTTATTTATGATTCAGTTGATGTAACCCTTAAGGGAATAGATTTTATTATGATTTCTATCTATTTTATGGTTTGATATTATTTATGGGTAGATAGATAGATGATGCTTGTACAGTGAACACCAAATCCCGTGGAATCGAAGTACCCGGATTTGGGGGTGTCACAGATTACTTTATAAGCGCTGAAAAAGAGGCTTACAAATCTTCCTGAGATCTTGGTAGAACTTGCCAATATAGTTAAGCGAGCCCAAAAATCTCTGTAGCTGTGTTTTATCGGTAATCTTATTGGGAACCAGTAAGCGAATTGAATAGCTCTGTCAATTGGCCGTGTGAGTCCATGATAGAGGATTAGACCGAGGAATCTGACTTTAGTCAGAAACAGACTACACTTGGAAGGTGAAAGGGCAAGACCATTGGTTTTAACCATTTTAAAGAACGAATTCAAATGTTTAATATGCTCTTCAATAGTCTTGGAGAATACAAGGATATCGTCAATATAGACAATAATAAAATGACTGAAGGGAATCAAAATATTATTGAGAATATTATGAAATTCACTGGGTGCATTTTTTAGTCCAAATGACTGAACATTCCATTCGTAATGGCCGAACGGAGTCGTGAATGCTGTTTTGTATCTGTCATGGGGATGAATAGCAATTTGCCAAAATCCGAATTTTAAATCAAATTTACTGAAAATAGTGGAGGAGCTTAACCTACTAAGGAGATCTTCCTTATTGGGTAAAGGGTACCTAATCCACTCTTAGACTTTGTTTAATGGTTTGTAGTTGATAACTAGACGGGGAACACCTCTCTCTTTTACTGCTTCATTGTTAACATAGAAAGCAGGACAAGACCATGGTGATTTACTATGTCTAATTAAACCCTTACTGAGGAGATCATTGATTTCCTTCTTACATAACTCCATTTGTTCATGACTCATTTGAATAGGTCTAGCTTTAGTAGGAATTAAGTGTTCTTTAAACTCCTTAGCATAAGGTAATCTAACTACATGTTTCTTCCTATGCCAAAAGGCATTGGGAGACTCAGAACATAGATTATCTTGTAAATACCTTTTTAAATTGTCAATCTGCTCTTGAACTCTTTTAGTTTTAAGTTGTTCTTTAACTTGTTTGTATTTAATTTCTTATTTAAGAAATCCTAAATGGGTAACTTTACAGTTTAATAGGTTCTAAGACTTAGAGATTGACTCTTCTTGAATAAATTTTAAATCTCTTTCTTTAGGTTTAATAAGAAATTTAAATGTTATTTCTTTTCCTAGATGATTACATGATAATCCTTTATTACTAGTAGTAAATGGATATAAAAGATAAATAAAAGGAAGACCAAGGATGATCTTATCTATAAGATTTCAAATTAAAACAAATGAAATTTTAAAACACATATTATCTTGACAGATATGAACCTTAGGCAACTTATATTTTATTTCCATTTGACTATCATTAGCCGAATTAAGCTTTTCATTAGTTTTTTTATAATACCTAGTAGGTATAAGACCTTCTTAAATACAGTTCAAATCCGCACCAGTATCAACTAAGGCGGGGAGTTGTATAGGAAAAGTTTTATCAATAACTAGATTAATAGAGATATACCACTTTTGAATGGTAATATCTTTAATTCTCTTAAGAGAAAGACCTTGAACAAAAAGATCTTCTTCATTTTTTGTACCCGAAGATTCAGGTATGTCATTATCTTCTTCACTAGAGGATGAATCATGAATCTGAAGATCAGATTTTTTATCTTCAATATCTTTTCTTAAATTAGCAGCATCTAATCTTAGATTAGAAATTTCTTTCTTGAGTTTATTAACTTCTTGATTTAATTCAGGGAGTGTGACTTCTCTAACAGGAGATTTAAATCTTTCAAGTGTTTTATTAAGACTAAAAATAGGTTTCTCTTTGGCTTTAAGAACCTTATCATTAATTTTTTTATCTTTTGTTAATAAATCTTTTAACTATTTTGTATACTGAACTTTTTAATCTGGATCAGTAATTTTGCTAATTAAGTCAATTAACAAAGAACTTTCTTTCTCTTCTTTGGTAATTACACTTATTCTTTTGCAACAGTTGTTACTACAGTCTTCAGCACAAAATGTAACTTCGTTACCACTATTTGATTCATCGTTACAAGTGCTGTCACTCGAAGATTCTGGAATATCAGAAGCTTCTTCATTACTGACATTGTTCTCTATTCTTATTAATTCTAACAATTGTTCAGTATCTTCAGCTGAGATGTTCAACTGAGCTAATTTTTTCTTAACTCTACACTCACTTTTAAAGTGCCCTTTCTGCCCACAATTGTGACAGACAATCTTACTTTTATCAAACTTCTTTGATTTATTGGTTGATTTTTTGTGTGTTGACTTAGGTTTCTTATAATAAGACTCTTGATTACTATTTTTAACATTTTTATCTTGATTAAATCTTCGTTTATGGCGTTTATTACTCTTATGCTGGGACTCAATATGTTTGTGCATGTGCTTTCTTCTAGAGGGAGCAACAGGGGAAGACCATATTGTTCACAGAAAGTGTCTAACTCGTATTTAGCTTTATTTTTATCTTTACTTGCTTGTTTAGCTAATTTGAAGTCAATACACATTTTTAATCCAATTTTTTGAATATGACTTATTATATCTCCATAGGTTAAATTATCATAATCAATATATCCTAAATCTTTACTTAATTCTTCTCTAACTTTATGTGCGAACAAAGAAGGTAAACCATTAACGAATTTTTCCTTCCAAAATGGTTTATTACTATCAGTGCGCATCATAACTCGTGAAGTAAATACATCTTTGTACCACCTAAAATCACTTAGAGTGGGACAAGTGAGGTTACTAAGTTGGTCATGAATTCTTTCAGTGATATTACTGGGAGTGCCAATAAAATGTTTAATAATAATGAATATTAAAGTATTAACTCCATCAGGCGGGCCAATCCCAGCATCTTCATCGAATATGGGATTGTCGTCATCATCACGCTGGATAGCATGAATGATTGATATTCTAGAGTCCTCTGTGAGATGTTTTTCCCACCAAGATCTAAGAATACCAGTGAATCCACTAGCTATTAATTCAACGATGTCTGGTTGGGACAGATGGTTGAACTTATTAATATAGCTATTGGCCACCATTGACATATGATTTAGCTTATTAAGTATTTCTTGTTCACTAAATCCATCTATATTCCATTCATAAATCTTATTGGATGAAACAGAGAATTGTTTATCTAGATTTCTCTCTTCGAACTGTAGATCCGGAGGAGTTGGTCTAGAGTACCAATTTATGGTTATACCCGTGATGTTAACAGTTAATTTGTTATGTTGTTCATTAAGATCTGGAATAGTTTTAGAGGAATCAGTGGAACTATTACTTTCATTATCAGAGTCTATCTGATCAATAATAGCTATAATGCCACTTGTACTGGTTTCAGTTTTAAGTTTTTTAAATAACTCATCTATTGTTTTAGTAAGTTCATTATCTTTATTAGGTAAACCTAATTTATATCTATTTTCTGGTAATTTTATTAAAGGTTGTTCAATCTTTGAATCGGGTTTTTTAATAATGTTTTCTTCAAACTTTTCTTCAATCCTATCCAGTTGTTTTCCAACAGTTGCTAGATATTGGTTACTAAAATTTAATTACTCAATTATTTTTCTATCATCTTTAATATTATCAGCAATTTTAAAAGGACTAGCAATGACTGAAGTATTTTTTACCGGAATAACTATAGATTCAAAAGGAGGATGACTAGAAGGAGTCTTAGTTTTATCTTCTTTAATCCATTGAGTTTTAGTAATAACATTACACTTACTTTGATATTGTTCATACCAATCATAAAAAGTAATGTTTAATTCTTCATTTTTAATGAATCTTTTCCATCTATTAACTATCTTATCTCTTTCTTTTTCAGTTGGATGATTAGATCTAAATAGATGTCTTTTTTCTTTATTAGACTTTGAATTAAAATCTTTTACTAAATTATCCCAATCTAATACAAAATCTTTTTAATGACTCTTAGTTGATTATGTATGGGGGCATTAAAATCAGATTGAGTAGGAAACTCAGAAGATGTAGGAGAAGAAGAGTTTTCTTCTTCAACTGGATCATTCTGGGTGTAACAGGGATGACTAGCTTGACCTTGATTAAGGATTCCTTTAAGTTTAACGTCTTTAATAGAAGGATTACTAAGGGCTTCAGTGTCTCTTCTAGTATGGATAACTAAAGGTGCTGATGAACTTGAAATATCTTCTATTATGACTGGATTTCTGTTACGTTCAAAACTAATTTTAACAGTTCCATCTGAAAACTGTCTAATGTTTTCAATATTTAGTAGATTGTTAACTACATGTTGTTGTGGTAATTCATTTGGCAAAGTCCATTGACTAGGCAAAGTAATATCCTTCCAGAGAATTGTTCTTGGAATCTGGACATTAGCATCACTAGTTGAACTTTGAATTAAAATTGTTTGATCTTTGGGACTTTTATTAAGAGCATGAACATTCAAATTTGATTTCATGGTCTTATAATAAATCCTATAAATCAAAGCAATAGGCTGAGACCCCTCAATCATTTGAGTAATCTCACCAGCAGTTTTAATATTTAAAGTTAAAGCTTTTAATAAATTTCGATCACTGAGGCTAAGTGTGAAATCAGGAAAGCAATTGAAATGAATAGGTCCATTATGCAGACTCGATTCCATAGCTCCAATAATACTGGGGTAATAATTTAAAAATCTAGCGTCTCTAAGACAAAGGTAAATAGATGAATTAATTCCTTTAATGTTAAGTGGTTTAACTACAACTTGAATAAGACCTATATGAATAAAATTATAACCCTTTTTTCTGTGTTTTTTAATAACATCTGGTGATAAAAGGCTACAATTTTCATATTCTTTATTAATTGCATAAACTCTTTCGACTGTCTTAGCATTATAATAGGTTTTAAAGTTATCTAGGAAGGTTGACTGATAGATTTCTCTAGGAGAAACCTTGGGTATGTTCCAGTTATGGAGTACTTGACTAATATTTTCAAAACAGTGTTCTTCTTGGTTAACTATGTCAGGAACAGGAGGCAAAGCTGACTGGTTACTAACTGAGGAGCTAGATCTGAATAATCGACTCATCTTTTAATTTTTCAAAAATAATTCTTAAACATTATTCTTTCATTCATACCCTTGCTATCGTTAAGACTCATACCTATGTTCTTAAACCAGACACTGCTCACACCTGGAGACTTACAAAAGGTTTGCGGCGATCTAGGTGGACTACAGACAGGTCAGGTGACTTAGGAATAATGAGAAGAAGAAGTTTTGAAATCAGAAAAGAATAGTTGATTAAATAGATCTTACTTCTCCAGATGAAAACGAACAAACAACTTGGCTCTGATACAAAATGTATGGAGATGGTGACTCATCTGAGAAAATGATCAACAGTGCCCTCCGGCACCGACAGGAGACGGACCAGTCAATCAAGGAAGACGGACCCACATGCCACACAAGTCAATGACAACATCATTGCTATCCCCCAGTAAATCAGCCGAAAGTAAAGTAAAATGTTTTTACTTTTACTTTAGGATTTACTTTAAGTAAAATGTTTTTACTTTTACCTTAGTAAATGTAAATGTAAAATGTTTCTTATGTTTACTTTTACTTTAGTAAATTACTTTTACTTTGTACTTTTACTTTAGCAAATGTAATAGTGATTCCTGCATGAATCAAAAGTAATTTACTTTTCAGTTTTCTATTTAAGTAACTCGAAGTGTTTAGAGTTACTCAGGCTTTTCTTTTGTAAGAAAACCTCACCTGAGGTCCTCTCCTCCCTCTTCTCTTTAGTTGCCAAAGAAGAAGCTTGTTGCTTCATTCTTCTAGTTAGATAAAGAAGAAGTTCTATTACATTTACTTAAGTAAAAGTAAAACGTAAGAAACATTTTACATTTACTTTTACATTGGTAAAAGTTAAAAACATTTAACTTAAGTAAAAGTAAAAGTTATTCTTTTACTTTCACTTTTACAATTTACTAAAAGTAAAAGTTCTTCGTACGGTATTTTCCTGGATAACCATTTTGGGGTCGAAATGTATGGAGATGGTGACTCATCTGAGAAGATGATCAATAGCGCCCTTCGGTACCGACAGGAGACGGACCAGTCAATCAAGGAAGACGGCCCCACAGGCCACACAAGTCAACGACAGCATCATTGCTATCCCCCAGTAAATCAGCCGAAAGTAAAGTAAAATGTTTTTACTTTTACTTTAGGATTTACTTTAAGTAAAATATTTTTACTTTTACCTTAGTAAATGTACATGTAAAATGTTTCTTATGTTTACTTTTACTTTAGTAAATTACTTTTACTTTGTACTTTTACTTCAGCAAATGTAATAGTGATTCCTGTGTGAATCAACAGTAATTTACTTTTCAATTTTCTATTTAAGTAACTCGAAGTGTTTAGAGTTACTCAGGCTTTTCTTTTGTAAGAAAACCTCACATGAGGTCCTCTCCTCCCCCTTCTCTCTAGTTACCAAAGAAGAAGCTTGTTGCTTCATTCTTCTAGTTAGATAAAGAAGAAGTTCTTCGTACTTCTCTCTTCTATTTACAGTTTATCCAGATTATATGTAATCCCTTCCTCAACTGTTTATATATAAAAGAAAGATATTACTTTACCGATTCACCGGTCATCTTCTTAATCTTTTCTTCTTTCAATTTAAGTTTTCTGAATAAAAACTTATCACGCTGTCAAATGTGTATGGGGATGGTGACTCATCTGAGAAGATGATCAACAGCACCTTCCGGCATCCACAGGAGACGGACCAGTCAACGAAGAAGACGCCAGAGGCATCTTCAGTCACCGATAGGTGATGGCGCCCCAGCCATCATCTCAGCTTTTGCTTTTACTTAAAGCAAAAGTCTTTTACTTTTAGTAAATGTAAAAGTGAAAGTAAAATAATAGCTTTTGCTTTTACTTAAGTTAAATGTTTTTAACTTTTACCAATGTAAAAGTAAATGTTAAATATTTCTTATGTTTTACTTTTACTTAAGTAAATTACTTTTACTTCAGTTATTGTAATAGTGAATCCTGCGTGATTCAATAGTAATTTACTTTTCAAAATTTTTTTGATTTTGTAAAATATTTTTTGTTTAAAAACAAATCAGATGAAATCTGAAACAAAGGATCACTCGATTGGTCCTAATCTTTCGGCCAAATCGATCTAAACAGAAGACTTCTTTGTTAACTGTTTAAACAAAAATCAAAACAGAAGACTTCTTTGTTAATTGTTTAAACAAAAATTCTTTCTTTCATCATTCCTATTTAACTAGAACCGTACTTGCATGAGTAAACTCATACCTGTAGATCTAATGATACCCTTAGCCTAAACTGCTCTCTTACTAGAGACTTACAACGGCATAACGGGTCTTATGGCGATCTTAGGTGGTTTACAACAAGTGAAGCGAGTTTAACCAGGAGCAAAAGAAATAAAAGTTTGAAGAAACATTTAAAAACAATCTAATGATACCCCACGCCTACACTGCTCTCTTAATAGAGACTTACATTGGCATAACGGGTCTTATGGCGATCTTAAGTATTTTGCGGCAAGTTAGGTGTCTCAAGTATGGGGATGGTGACTCATCTGAAAAGATGATCAACAGCACCTTTTGGCACCCACAAGAGACGGACCAGTCAACGGAGAAGACGCCAGAGGCATCTTCAGTCACCGACAGGTGATGGCACCAACCATCATCTCAACTTTTGCCTTCCGTAAAACAAAAGTCTTTTACTTTTAGTAAATTGTAAAAGTGAAAGTAAAAGAATAGCTTTTGATTTTACTTAAGTTAAATGTTTTTAACATTTACCAATATAAAAGTAAATGTAAAATATTTCTTACGTTTTGCTTTTACTTAAGTAAATTAATTTTACTTCAGTCATTGTAATAGTGATTCCTGTGTGAATCAATAGTAATTTACTTTTCAGTTTTTCTATTTAAAGAACTCAAAGTGTTAGGAATTCTTTAGGCTTTAAGCTTAGGCTTAATTCAGTAAAGCCTCAGAGCTTCTCTCTCTAGAAAGCTCTTCGAAGGTTCGCTCTCCCTTCTCTCTAGAGTTAGCCGAAGACGAAGCCTTCAGCTTCGATCTTCTTAGTCAGATGAAGAAGTTCTTCTTACTTCCTTCTTCCTCACACAGTTAGTCTAGGAATTAATGTAATCCCTTCCTCAACTGTTTATAAATAAAAGAAAGAGATTACTTTACCGATTCATCGGTCTTCTTCTTAATCTTTTCTTTTTCTGTTTAAGTTTTCTGATAAAAACTTATCCGAATTTTTTTCACTGAAAAATTTGGTCAAAATCTTCAAAATTTCTTAGATTTTTTAAAAGATTTTTTGTTTAAAAACAAATCAGATGAAATCTGAAACAAAGGATCACTCGATTGGTCCTGATCTGTCGGCCAAATCGATCTAAACAGAAGACTTCTTTGTTAAATGTTTAAACAAAAACTCTTTCTTTTGTCATTCCGCTTAAGCGCATGCCAAATCACTTAAGTTCATACCGTTCTTGCCTTAAGTAAACTTATACCGTAAGATCTATATATATATATATATATATATATATATATATGTGTGTGTGTGTGTGTGTGTGTGGGTGTGTGTGTGTGTGGGTGAATAAATATATGTATGTATATAAAAAGCTAGCATGCTAACTTATTGTACAAAGATCGAAAAAATAAAATGTAACCTAGCAGGGGTACACCCTCCATTGTCGCCCCCTTATTTCTTTCAAAAATGCTTATTTTTGTTCTTCTTTTTAGCCAACAAGTAAAGCCATGTGGAGCATTGATGAAAAGGGATGTGTGAATAGTGAGAGTTGGTGAAACTTTTCACCAACTCAAGTTTTACCATTGGATAATGACCCAATAATTGGATAATGATTTTCCTATAAATAGGAGCCTTAGATTGTTGGTGTGAATTTGCCACATTTTGCTTGCTAAGTCCTAGTATAGAGAGAAATTGGGAGAAAAGAAGAAACCTAGGAGAGCTCTTGCTTTTTGGTGGAGCACAAGAAGGAAAAATCAAGGTGGAGACCTATTGGAATTTCATAGCTAAGAGGAAGAAGGAAACTAAGAGGTAGGTTCATCATCTAGCTTTATTTTTTTGTGAAGCTAAATTAGTATATATAGATATAAGTAGGAAATGCATGCTTGATTGTGGGACATTTTGTGTTATGGGATCATGTTGAATTCGAAGGTATAAGGAGGGGTATTGGAAGGAGTATATATATGCCTTGTATGTGATTTTAGAACCAAATGAACAAGAATAATGCATATGAGCATAAAACCTAGCTTAATATGCTTGAAAGTATGATAATTGTGATTAATGTCATAAAATGTGTAAGCTATGTGTATAATCCTAAAATGTTATGTTGAACGTATATGAAATACGAACATAACCCAAGTAAAATTATCAAATTCAGACTTAAAACGAACTCGTAGTGAAACATATAGTGAAACATGTCCAAGTACGAACCCCAGCCTTAAAATCAACAAAATGTGACTAACTAGAGATGTTGAAAAGTGATTTAAGAAATCTAATATTGAAGATATCTATGTTTACAAGATAATGGAAGTAGTTTGAACTTATTTGGTTATAAAATGAGCAAGTTATGAAAAATATAATCAAAAGAAGTAGAAAATCAAAATGTTAGAAATCAAACCTAGAAGATCTATCAGGGTAGTGCGCCTCGCGCCACCTGTGTACTGAAACCGGCGCGCCCCGCGCCAGCCTTGTAGAACCAACTCTACCGCACGGCCCGTGCTACTGGAAGGTTTAGAGCGACGCGCCCCGCGCCGGGACCCTTTCACAAGTTGACCAAATCCGGGTCAAACCGGGTCGGATCATAGTGGGCCGTGTTGGGTCGGGTCAAACTGCGTCAAAAATAAATTTATGATTAGAATAATAACTAATTAAAGTAATATTAAAAAATTATTTTAATTAAAGTTGATTAAACAATTAAAGTAAATTTAATTGTAAATTAGTAAATTATAATATTAAAGATTTCTTTAGGAATTCCTAAGCTTTAATTAAAAAATTGAAACCAAATAGGATTTTAATTGTGAAATGAATGAAAACTTAAGATGACGTTAAATAATATTTTAATTGTGGAAAATTAAAGTTAATAATTACTTTAATTATAAATTATATTAATAAATGATTAAATACTTTTGAAGACTATTTAATTGTGGACTATTAAAACATAAATAATTAGAACGATATAAAGAGATAACTCTAATTATGAATCAAAGTAAATACCAAGGTATTGTGCACGAATAAGGTATGAATGGTAATTAAGGAAACTAGTATGCAACCTAGATCTGTGATGGAGGGAAAGAGGCGCAACCGACATTTGTGATTAAGGGAAAGAAGGGAACATAGCGAATATATAATTGTAGAGAGACTTAAATAGGAAGAAGAGGAAGAGAAAAATAATTGTAAAAGGTCGAGAAACTGAAATTGGAAGAAGAAGAAGAGGAAAGGGAAAGAGGGTTGAAAGAATTGGAAAAGGCGTAGAAAAAGTAATCGACTTTTTCAATTAAACCGAGTTGACTCAGTAGAATTCCAAATTAAGTGGGATTGACTCACCGAATTTTCAAATTAAAAGGATCGCTTGTCGTGCCTTTATATATAAGGATTGATTACTTAAGGAAACAAATGAAGTGAGAATACCTTACATTATAAAAAGGTGGGAAACCTTAAACGAACAATTAATAAAATAAATGCAATAGAATGAAGGAGATGATAGTTAGAGAAATAATTAATAAAACAAATTATTTTGTGAAGCCTTAGCTACCTAAGGCTAGTTGTTAGATCGATCAAGATTTATATCTATGCGTAGATAAAGATTAATTGTTACGATAACAATAGGTAATTCAAAGGATAAGAAGTCAAGGTCGGAAATAGTCAACGACTCAAGCAAGTATTCGAATCTTACTATTTATTGAGCAAGTACCTAAACGTGTATTCTTATTTGATCGTACGAGTAAATAATTGCTAGAATGATTCTTGTATTATAAATTCATGAAAATTATTATTCATACTCTGAAGCTTGATTTAAATCCAAATTATATTCTTGAAACATGTTGCAAATATTGGACTTATAAATTGTTTTTAAATGGATTGAGAAAGGTGTCTAAGCCATTTGTTCGACTAGGCCAATGTCTATGATTTAGAAAGTTATCCAAACTCATTTCCTTGGTGCGGACTCTTATAATCTGCTGAGAAGAACAACCCTCTTAAAAGGGGAAATTTTATATTGTTGGAGAACCGACGTGTGCACAAACAGTGTGACAACCCCAAAATAGGTCCATTCCACCCAACCCATTCTGAGTCGTCAAATACATGGTACAGAAAATAACTACAACTTTATTACAACAATTGTCGTGCAAAATACAACAACACATATGCTGTGAGTTTGGATACAAATATATACCAAATGTGACTCATGTTCCAACCGTGGACATCACCTCACAATAACACCTTACATAAAGGTATAGTCAAAAACTGTTTTAGAAATTAGAATATTTGGGAAGTGCTCAAGGAAACCTTCGTACATGGGAGGCCACGCATCTAGGTTATGATAGATATCATATGGCCACAGAATTATCCTTGGTTGACCCAATAGACCCCAAAGAAAAACGAGAAGATTACTATCATATTCTTCCCAATGGTGAGTCTTCTCTTGACTTATCATTATCTCCACTGTCTCTAATTGAGAATTATACTTCAAACAAATACCAAGATTATATAGGTAGTGCCCATAGATATACTCAGCAAGTGGATGAGCACAACCCTGTCCTATGATGACACGAGGTTGTATGTCATTAGACATCTTGTATGATAGTGACAAAACACTCTTCCAACGTTGGGTTCGCCTCACCCTATTTTCTTCACCAAATATAACTACTAAATGATGACCACCGTTCTATTCCCTTGTTACCCCCGCTCGACCCAGCTACACTCTTATTACCTGAAAGGAATTGTGAAGCAAAAGGGTGAGCACAACTAGCTCAGTAAAGAATATCATGACTAAAGATAATTCAATTATCAATAGCCTTCATCAACAATAAATCAGAGATTTAGAACATATGGTAAATGATAAAAATTTTAACCATAGTTGCAGCGGAACGAGCAATCCATTAGAAGAGTTAAATAGACTATAAAGTCTATTATATTCTCCATGTTAAAAATCCACCAACAATGTTTTATCCCTGTAACATCAATCAACAGTTCTGGTCCACAATCATATAAATAACTCATAATCATAATTATGATTCTAAATTCCTCTTCTCATCCAGGACAAAGATAATTTTCATCACTTGTCTTTACCTGAAACATCAAAGATCATGGTTATACCAAATCATAATTCTTGTTCATAATCATACTAATAATTTCATCTTTGTACTACGGGCCAAAGATATTCGTCAACAGTTTATCTTTGCACTACTGGCCAAAGATATTCAACAACAGTTCATCTTTGCACTACAGGCCAAAGATATTCAACAACATATCATCTTTGCACTACATGCCAAAGATATTCATCAACAGTTCATATTTGCACTACAGGCCAAATATATTCATCAACAGTTCATATTTGCACTACATGCCAAATATATTAATATCTCAAAGAATTATAATCATTTTAGAATTTATATAAACAATAATTATAACCATGTTGATCAATTCACCTTTGCACTTAAGCTTAAGATATTCAATTATAAATTCAATGGTCATGATCATACCAGTCACAATTCAACTTTACACTACAGGCCAAAGAGAACCCTAGTCATGATCATACCAATAATCTACCCATCTTTACACTCCAATGAAAGAGAATTTCAACATCAGGATTATAAAAATGTTATATATAATGATAAAAATAATATGATTAACATATAGTTTTAATCTCAAGAGTAATATTCGTAACTCATGAATAGTAAATCGTGAATAATAACTCATGAATAGTAACCCCGACACAAAAGATAGAAATTTCACAATAAAATTCATACCAATATTTTGGTATAATGATATTGAAAGAATAACATTACTTAAATTTATAAACAATTTATTTTAATTGTTTACACTTTACTAATTAATGCATTTAATCATCATAAAATGCCAACTCTTACAATTTCATCATCAATAACCAAAACCCTCATCAAAAATCTGCATATACCTCGTATAGGATTCTCAAGCCATAAAATCCTATTTTTCCAATTTTCTTTCTTCACAAAACATATTTAATTCATTTACCCATAACTAGACCATTTTCATGAAAAATACCAAGTCAGTTCCAAAAATATTTCCTTTCTGAGATTTAGCATAATATAGTCCCATATTGAACATATATTTTTCTCAGAATTTTTAAAAGTCATTTACTATTTTTCATATGGCCAAAATAGCCGAATATTTAGACATTTATCAAAAATTGTACTTTTGTCTAAAAATTCTAAAATTTACAGAGTATACTTCTATCATATACATGTACTCCCAATAAAAATTTCATCAATTTTGGAGTTAACCACAAGGAATTATAAGCTGTTACTTTTAAAATAGTCTTTTCTCATAAAATTTATAACTCTCAATCTATACATCCAAAAATCACCATTTTTGGACACAATCAAGAAAACTCATCAAAATATCATTTCAAATTTTTCCAGAATTTTTGAAGGTCAGAAAAATTACGAAACTGAAAAACATAACAACCCTTAAAATTCCTTACTATCCCTTACTATCCCTTACCTCAAAAGTGCAGTATTTCTGACTGGAATGCAAAGTCGAAGGAAACTTGCGCTAATGAATAGCAACTCACCAAGTATCTAAAAACTCACAAAATATGCTTCATAATATAGAGAGAGAAAGAGAGAAAGCTTATATTTCTGGTGTGATTTTCAATTCTAACTTAGCCCTCTATTTATAGGAAAATTTTGGTAGGTTTGACCTGCAACCTGATGGCTTTACCTGCTACTATTCCCACCCACCACATTTGAAATATAATTCAGCACATTTCTTCACCAACCACAAGTGGGGCCCACCAATTCTAGAATTTTCCATCAAAATGATAAACTCAAAAATTCAACAATTTCTGAACCAGTCATCTCGTAAAATTCATAATAAATCATACGTTCATTTTTAACGGTTCAAAATTTGTGGGCATATACTCAACTTATATATGTATAACATATCCAAAAATTACCACGATCCAACGGTCGGATTAAAAATTATAACCCCCGCAAAATATCTCAAAAATCCTGATTTTTAATACCTCCATTCCGACAAAAATACGGATAAAAATCTCAACATTAACTCCTTCATTTTTTTAACCACAAAAATATATCCCTCATTTATATCCACATAAAATAAATATTTTCTTATCATATGAATCAATAATTAATTATTCACAAATAATATTACAGAATCACATTTATGACAACCAGGCCGTTCCCAGGAAAGAGGGGGCTTTCCAATAAGAATTTCTCCTTACTGGCGCGCAATTAGATGACCAAACCTCTCCTTAGACAGAACTTTCTAGACATTGACAATAATGTTATCTAATAATATTATTCAAATAATATGAATTATTGATCTGATAATGGAAAATACTGTGCAGCAACAATTATTGAAACAACAATAATATAAAATATCAATGCAACAATTATTGAATCAATAAAATAAAATATTGAACAGTAATTACTGTAACAATTATTGAGTAGTGCCTTCTTACGTAAGAATCAATAATTTCAAAAATACTATGCAATACCGTGTGCTACTGTGCAATAACGCGTATTACTGTATTTTAACCACCGGGTATTCCAACAGTGTTAACGGTAACAACTACGCCGTTATTTGTAAAAACTCAAATTTGTCGTTTTCTTCACCCGACAGTTATTCGTTATGGGGCCCACAAATAGCTGCGCCGTCGTACGAATATTCCCCGACAGAAAGAATATTCCACGACTAAACGAATATTTCCCGACAACAATGATTATTTTATAACCACTTGCTTATTTTGAAAAAAAAAATCATATTTCACCCATAACTTTAAACTTTTATCAATTTAACCATTTACTGAATAGTAATTATAAGAAAAATTGAATACTTTTATTTCATAAAATTCGGGGTCTTACAATCTCCCCTCCTTATGAAATTTCGTCCCCGAAATTTACGTACCTGGTATTTCAAAGAGTTGAGAATACCTTCCTTTCATTTCAGATTCCATCTTTCCTGTCATCATAATTTCTCCATTGCTCATCTCCTGTATTTCAAATATCATTCTAGAATACAGCTTCAAAACAAGGGTTAATTTAACAAATTAACGTATCACATAATATCCCAATATTATGACTGACCAACAAATAAGCTTAGGTAGGACACACTAGCGAAGGATTTACTCATCTCTCCCCTCCTAGTTGTATTCCCCGATCTCCGCCAGGGATCATATCCCTAAGCTCTGATACCACCTGTGACAACCCCAAAATAGGTCCATTCCACCCAACCCATTCTGAGTCGTCAAATACATGGTACAGAAAATAACTACAACTTTATTACAACAATTGTCGTGCAAAATACAACAACACATATGATGTGAGTTTGGATACAAATATATACCAAATGTGACTCATGTTCCAACCGTGGACATCACCTCACAATAACACCTTACATAAAGGTATAGTCAAAAACTGTTTTAGAAATTAGAATATTTGGGAAGTGCTCAAGGAAACCTTCGTACATGGGAGGCCACGCATCTAGGTTATGATAGATATCATATGGCCACAGAATTATCCTTGGTTGACCCAATAGACCCCAAAGAAAAACGAGAAGATTACTATCATATTCTTCCCAATGGTGAGTCTTCTCTTGACTTATCATTATCTCCACTGTCTCTAATTGAGAATTATACTTCAAACAAATACCAAGATTATATAGGTAGTGCCCATAGATATACTCAGCAAGTGGATGAGCACAACCCTGTCCTATGATGACACGAGGTTGTATGTCATTAGACATCTTGTATGATAGTGACAAAACACCCTTCCAACGTTGGGTTCGCCTCACCCTATTTTCTTCACCAAATATAACTACTAAATGATGACCACCGTTCTATTCCCTTGTTACCCCCACTCGACCCAGCTACACTCTTATTACCTGAAAGGAATTGTGAAGCAAAAGAGTGAGCACAACTAGCTCAGTAAAGAATATCATGACTAAAGATAATTCAATTATCAATAGCCTTCATCAACAATAAATCAGAGATTTAGAACATATGGTAAATGATAAAAATTTTAACCATAGTTGCAGCGGAACGAGCAATCCATTAGAAGAGTTAAATAGACTATAAAGTCTATTATATTCTCCATGTTAAAAATCCACCAACAATGTTTTATCCCTGTAACATCAATCAACAGTTCTGGTCCACAATCATATAAATAACTCATAATCATAATTATGATTCTAAATTCCTCTTCTCATCCAGGACAAAGATAATTTTCATCACTTGTCTTTACCTGAAACATCAAAGATCATGGTTATACCAAATCATAATTCTTGTTCATAATCATACTAATAATTTCATCTTTGTACTACGGGCCAAAGATATTCGTCAACAGTTTATCTTTGCACTACTGGCCAAAGATATTCAACAACAGTTCATCTTTGCACTACAGGCCAAAGATATTCAACAACATATCATCTTTGCACTACATGCCAAAGATATTCATCAACAGTTCATATTTGCACTACAGGCCAAATATATTCATCAACAGTTCATATTTGCACTACATGCCAAATATATTAATATCTCAAAGAATTATAATCATTTTAGAATTTATATAAACAATAATTATAACCATGTTGATCAATTCACCTTTGCACTTAAGCTTAAGATATTCAATTATAAATTCAATGGTCATGATCATACCAGTCACAATTCAACTTTGCACTACAGGCCAAAGAGAACCCTAGTCATGATCATACCAATAATCTACTCATCTTTACACTCCAGTGAAAGAGAATTTCAACATCAGGGTTATAAAAATGTTATATATAATGATAAAAATAATATGATCAACATATAGTTTTAATCTCAAGAGTAATATTCGTAACTCATGAATAGTAAATCGTGAATAGTAACTCATGAATAGTAACCCCGACACAAAAGATAGAAATTTCACAATAAAATTCATACCAATATTTTGGTATAATGATATTGAAAGAATAACATTACTTAAATTTATAAACAATTTATTTTAATTGTTTACACTTTACTAATTAATGCATTTAATCATCATAAAATGCTAACTCTTACAATTTCATCATCAATAACCAAAACCCTCATCAAAAATCTGCATATACCTCGTATAGGATTCTCAAGCCATAAAATCCTATTTTTCCAATTTTCTTTCTTCACAAAACATATTTAATTCATTTACCCATAACTAGACCATTTTCATGAAAAATACCAAATCAGTTTCAAAAATATTTATTTTCTGGGATTTAGCATAATATAGTCCCATATTGAACATATATTTTTCTCAGAATTTTTAAAAGTCATTTACTATTTTTCATATGGCCAAAATAGCCGAATATTTAGACATTTATCAAAAATTGTACTTTTGTTTAAAAATTCTAAAATTTACAGAGTATACTTCTATCATATACATGTACTCCCAATAAAAATTTCTTCAATTTTGGAGTTAACCACAAGGAATTATAAGCTGTTACTTTTAAAATAGTCTTTTCTCATAAAATTCATAACTCTCAATCTATACATCCAAAAATCACCATTTTTGGACACAATCAAGAAAACTCATCAAAATATCATTTCAAATTTTTCCAGAATTTTTGAAGGTCAGAAAAATTACGAAACTGAAAAACATAACAACCCTTAAAATTCCTTACTATCCCTTACTATCCCTTACCTCAAAAGTGCAGTATTTTTGACTGGAATGCAAAGTCGATGGAAATTTGCGCTAATGAATAGCAACTCACCAAGTATCTAAAAACTCACAAAATATGCTTCATAATATAGAGAGAGAAAGAGAGAAAGAGAGAAAGCTTATGTTTCTAGTGTGATTTTCAATTCTAACTTAGCCCTCTATTTATAGGAAAATTTTGGTAGGTTTGACCTGCAACCTGATGGCTTTACCTGCTACTATTCCCACCCACCACATTTGAAATATAATTCAGCACATTTCTTCACCAACCACAAGTGGGGCCCACCAATTCTAGAATTTTCCATCAAAATGATAAACTTCAAAAATTCAACAATTTCTGAACCAGTCATCTCGTAAAATTCATAATAAATCATACGTTCATTTTTAACGGTTCAAAATTTGTGGGCATATACTCAACTTATATATGTATAACATATCCAAAAATTACCACGATCCAACGGTCGGATTAAAAATTATAACCCCCGCAAAATATCTCAAAAATCCTGATTTTTAATACCTCCATTCCGACAAAAATACGGATAAAAATCTCAACATTAACTCCTTCATTTTTTTAACCACAAAAATATATCCCTCATTTATATCCACATAAAATAAATATTTTCTTATCATATGAATCAATAATTAATTATTCACAAATAATATTACAGAATCACATTTATGACAACCAGGCCGTTCCCAGGAAAGAGGGGGCTTTCCAATAAGAATTTCTCCTTACTGGCGCGCAATTAGATGACCAAACCTCTCCTTAGACAGAACTTTCTAGACATTGACAATAATGTTATCTAATAATATTATTCAAATAATATGAATTATTGATCTGATAATGGAAAATACTGTGCAGCAACAATTATTGAAACAACAATAATATAAAATATCAATGCAACAATTATTGAATCAATAAAATAAAATATTGAACAGTAATTACTGTAACAATTATTGAGTAGTGCCTTCTTACGTAAGAATCAATAATTTCAAAAATACTATGCAATACCGTGTGCTACTGTGCAATAACGCGTATTACTGTATTTTAACCACCGGGTATTCCAACAGTGTTAACGGTAACAACTACGCCGTTATTTGTAAAAACTCAAATTTGTCGTTTTCTTCACCCGACAGTTATTCGTTATGGGGCCCACAAATAGCTGCGCCGTCGTACGAATATTCCCCGACAGAAAGAATATTCCACGACCAAACGAATATTCCCCGACAATAATGATTATTTTATAACCACTTGCTTATTTTGAAAAAAAAAATTCATATTTCACCCATAACTTTAAACTTTTATCAATTTAACCATTTACTGAATAGTAATTATAAGAAAAATTGAATACTTTTATTTCATAAAATTCGGGGTCTTACAAACAGTATGTTTAAATTTTATACATAACGTAGGGTACTATAGGTTGATCATATGTTGTACTTGTTTATAATGAATTGTCAGTTCAATACTGTTAATTCTAGCAGGAGTTCTCAGTCCATTGTGACTCTTATTTTGATTTAAAGGTTGGATTTGGACCTATTGATAATTCTTGCTTTCAACATTATTATTTTAATTCTTGAACTATTATTTACCGTTATACCCTTGAGATCATGAACTTATATACTTGTTTACCCTTATTGTTATATTACTTGTTGGACAAATTTGTTGTGTAACGGGATGAATTAATTGCATTGCAATTCTGGGGACAAAATCCTTTTAAGGAGGGAATGATGTAACGAATGAAAATTTTGTATTAATTAAAAATATTTATCGAATTAAATAAATATTCTTGTTGGTTTATTTATTGATGATTAAATAAATAATTGATGGAAGTTGTTTAATTAAGTGTGATATATTAATTTAATTGATGTTAAATAATTTTATATGGTGCGTATTTTATTATGTGATTATATTGGTACTATTCTAATTTAATTAAGTAATTAAATTAGAGAGAGGAGAATTTTGTAAATTGTTATTGTTATTGTTATTATATAGTTATTCGTATTAAATAAATATTTTAGATGGTTTATTTGTAAAATATAATAAATTTTATGAATGTTATTGTGGAGTAATTTTATTAAAGTGTGGTGATGGTTGAGTTAATCAAATAATAATTAAATTACAGAATTATTGGATTTGAAGAATAATTAAATTAAAGGAATAATTAAATTAGGAGATTGATGGATGTTAAATAATTTAAATAAGCGTATTTTATAATATGTTGGTAATGTAATGTTTTACTTTAATTTAAATAACTAAATTAAATGATAAGTTAATTATTAAATAATTGCATTATAGTGTGAATAATTGAATTAGAGAATTGATACTAAATAAATGGAAATTATAATTATAATAATAAGGTGTGATTTTATTTCTTAGAAAGTTTAGTTATTTTTATGTTAGAATTTTATTAAAAGGTGTGACAAGTGAACTATATAATTTAAGCAAAAGAATAAATCAAATTAGAAGGTGTTATAAGGGAGCAAACCAAATAAGGTCTTATGACCTTGTGGTTACTTAACTGACAAAACGTGTGTTTTATATAACTGATGAGAAGTTATGGATATATTATATGATATATCAGCTCTATTTTACGTGTTTTACTTTCCTAAGCCTAAGAGTAGAAAACAGAGAGAAATTGATAAAGAAGGGAGCTTTAAGAGTTTGGAGAGGGGAAGTTCTGAGAATCAAAGGAAAGAGTTCAAACAAAGCCATCCTATTTGTCTAAATAAGATTAGAAGGAGTCAAGGTAATAATTTAATTTTCCAATATCTTAGTTTATGTGTTCTCTTTGAATCTCTATAAATGGTTGTGTTGAATAATGTGTCAAGGAATAAGTTATATGTGTTAATAGATGATTGTAATATGTTAATTATCATCTATAAATGATTTTGGGTTGAATTAATCCATGAAAGCATGATTTAGTTGAAGAAATTGAATTACAATGAAATATTTATCTTAAGTCTTACCTTGAGACCAAACTTGATGTTTAATTCATATATTAACCTATAAATTGGTAATTGTTTATGTTAATATATTGAATTACGAAAAGAATGCAAGTTAAACCTACTGATTTGGTTGAGAAACGAACCCGTAGTGTATAGTTACACTAAAGATGTTAAAATATGGGATTTTGGTGTAAACATGAAATTTGGGGGTTTTAATTTCATTGCTTAAGTGGTTTGAGTTGTTAGAATCATACTTGATATGTTTAGTTTTGGTTCTATAAATTTTATATCATGTGAGTATGTTTATTATGCTATTAAATTGAAGAAATTGGAGTTTTTTTGTTCTTGGTTGTGTTCTTCGCGAACTGCAGCAATTGGTCCTGCGTCGCAGTGCTGCAGTGCTCCTGTGCAGGCTTATCTGTGCGTTGCAGTGCCACAGCGACGTTGCCCAGTGTTAAGGTCGCGCTGCAGTGCCTGGCTGCGCAGCAACGCTAGTCACCAGATTTTGCCAAAAATGAGATTTTTAATTGTTTGAGTCCAGAAATATTTTTATAACCTTATTAGATGATGATAGTGAAATGTTAAACATGTTATAAGATTTAATAATAATATGTTGTAATCACGATTGATGTTGATTATGGGTTATGAATACTAAATTATGTAAAAACTTTAACTTGTTATTTGTGGGAAGTTGAATGCTAAGACTTGTATGGTTATAGAGATTTCAGTTTCGTGTTATATAATAGTTAGGAAGTTCAGATCATGAACTAAGTTGCTTAATTGTATTGGGTGGGAAGTTAAACTGTTAAACATGATTATAATAAAACTAATTTATATTGTGGACTTAATGGTATGTAGGACATTTGGTGACGTGAGTTGTAGTTGTTTAGCTTATGCAAGAGTCAAGTCTCCTAAGCCTACTTGTACGTTATGCTAGTCTTGAATCTATTATTCAATTGAGAAAGTTCTCTAACCCTGATATTTCTTTATGCAAGTGCATATTCCTAAATTATTATCGTCATGCAAGTTCTTTAACCTTAATCTCTTATTGAGCATCCTTAACTCCACTTGTCATTGAGCAAGTTGTCTATCTCTACTTTATTATGTTTACGCAAGTTTCTAAAACTCACTTTTTGTTAAGCAAATTATCTAATCTTTGTTTTTTACACTTTAAGCGAGGTTTATTGACTTAACTAAAAACCTATGTTCTTAAATATGCTTTTTAATTCTTTCTGAAATTACTACTTCAATAAATGATATTTGCTCAATTGTGAATTGTTGAAACATGAATTGTTTATGTACATCTACAACCTTGAAGCTTGAATTCGATGATTAACGTTTGTTCATTTATAAACCATTGAGACTTTATCTCTTATTAATTCGTTGACATACTTTGTTCATGATGATATTGTAATCAAACTCTCGAATAGTTATTAATCCCTTTTAACTTCAACTAGTACTTGGTTGATGAACGTTCTAAAGATCTAGAATTCCTTTGATGCTAATTCCAAACCAAACTACCTTTGGTACAGAACCTAATTATTAAAGCTGACATGAACAACCTTATATTAGGGGATTATTTTAAAGTTACGCAATATCGTTAAAATGTTTGCGTAATACATAGTGCAAAAGGCGGATCACCTAGAGTACGAGATGATGGTTCATATAGTCGTTTAGATTGTTAAAAGTTACAGTGGAAACTTTATTTAACCTATGACATAGATAATGATTATGGTCTCTTAGACCGTTAAATGTTAAAGTAGAGATACTTGAAAATCTAAAACATAGTTCGTGGTCTTGTATTTCCATTGATATTGATATCTGTTATTTAATTTAAAAGTTCATTATTCCTTTGAACTCATAGCTCTTGAAGTAAAGCTTATTGTTTCCAGTAAGAATATATTACCTACTAAAGCTTAATCGATTGTCAGTCATAGACTTTTATTGGAAATTGTTCTTTTTGTGGGCAATTGTTTGCTCACTCTTGCACAAAACAATGCAGATGAGGTCAAGAAGTCAGAAGAGTCTTCTACAAGCAAGGGCAAATGCAAGATGCTTGAATAGATGATGTTTAGTCCATTGTTTATTTATGAAGCTTATGTAATAGTTAAGGTTAGAAAGCCTGGGATTTCGTTTGATGATGTAACCCCTTTGATGGGATTATTATTTATGAAATTTTGTTATCCTTTATTTTGGGTAGATATATAGATGTGATTTTAATGAACAGTGAACACCAGATTTGTGGAATTGGAGTACCCAGATTTAGGATGTCACAAGTTAGTACCAAAGCTTTAGGTTATGAACCTTAGGTGGGGATAACCTTAGGCTATAACCTTCTAGGAGATCAAAAACATAGAGGTGACAAACTCTCATCGTGCTCTAAAGAATGAATTAAGGAATTCATTGAAGATGAAAAACAAAAGACTTTATGTACTTATGTGTTAATAAACCTATGTGCTCGCGAGTATTATGTGTAACGAGTAGTGTGAGTTATGTCTAGTAATTAAAACTTAGAATATTTTGGTGTCAGAATGACAAATGTTGTAGGACTTGGGTATGAGCTTGAGTCTGATCGTGAGGATGAATTTGAGGAGGTAAAGATAAAGGTTAAGGATGAGTAAGAGGAGAAGGAGTGAATAGTTATCCCTTAACTTGATCAGAGCTGAGATGTCCGATGAAATGTATGATCGTAACATAGAGTTATAAGATAAGTTTGAGGAGTTAGAAGGTCAAGCCGTAGAGCACCAAGCCACGCTGACACAAAAAGATAACATGATTCAGGACCTTACCGCACGACTGACAGATGTAGAGCATATATTATCTCAGTTAGAGTATTAAAAAGGGTAGTTATTAGCTAGGAACAAGATTTTGTAGGAGGATTTGGGAAAGGAGTCAGCAGAGTGGCCGAGAGCTGAAGACTCATGGTTGAGGACTTTTAAACGCATAGATCATGTTGAAGACAAGTTAAAGAAGGCCAAGCGATTGATAAAGCTCAGAATCTAGTCTTCCACTATCCTGTGCAAGTTGAGGATTATCTTTGGTACGCAAGGAATTGAAGGATGAGGGTTCGTATCATGGAATAAGAACGCAATGAAGTTGTTCAACGTGGAATGTTCTTGTAGATTGCGAGAAAACAATAAAATGATATACAAGTCATGATGAAAGTTAATAAGATGTAAATCCTAATTTTAGAAATAAATAATGGGATATGATGAGTAATCTTGTAATTTTATTATTACAGAATATATGATGTAGATAGCAGTGAGGCTATCTTTGTTATGTTCTAAGGCAATAAATGAATAAAATATCATTGTTTGTTAAGATATTTCATATGTTGTCTAAAAGTGGTTGAGATAAACTTAAATATTTTAATAAGTGAATGAATGACGATCTAATAGTGCAAGTGTATACAGAAAAATGTCGCCTAGGAGAAGGCAACATCCTCAACAAACCCCCGAGGAATTTACATACAATAATGAAGTTGATGCCAAACCAGTGCCGCAATTGGTAAACTTGCTGGTGGGAGCACTGACAAATCAACTGATGAATTCCTAGCTGTATAGTCAAATCTCGATGTTTCAACCAAATCCGTTCACAACAGGGCTGAAGAGTAATACATTGACATACAATCAAGAGCAGAGAGGAAAGAAGATTGAAAGTGAGAATAAGGTAGGAGGTAGTCATACTGGCAACACTCAGAAAAGAAAGTGGAACGATAATATTACTGCTGGAAATCATCAAAGGAATCTGAAGAAGAAAGCAGAGATATGTAGCAACTGTGGGAAGAAACATATAGGTGTTTGTTTGAAAGGGAAAAGGTTGTGCTTTAATTGTGGCTTGGGGGCCCACATTGCACCAAATTGTCCATGTCCAAAGAAGGGAGCATGCTTCACATGTGGATCGAGGGAGCACTTGGCTCGAGATTGCCCAAAGAAAACGGCTAAAAAAGCAAGCGGAAGCAAAGGGAGCACCAGCATTGGCAAGTTGGCTATTGTGGAATCATCGCCGCCGAGTCGACCAATCGAACATACATTCAACATGACGGTGCGGGACGAAATGCGAGGTATTATTTCGACTGATGATCTAAATGTTTATGTTATTCGATTCAGATATTAATTGTTAATTTATGTCCGACGAATTTGCTAGGAAATTAGATTTACTTCAGGAAGAGCTGGACTATTATCTGAATATAGAAATTGTGAATAATGATTTCTGTTAGATTTATACGCAGAAATTACCGTGTAGATTCATGTGATGTCAGTGGATTTAATTCCAATTCGATTTGGGAAAGACTGTACATACATATTTTGTTATATGTATCCAAATCACACACAATACACTGTATTATGAAAAAATTCCAGTTCCATAAAATATTAAAAAAAATTAGTTGTTTTAAAAAAAAAATAGGGTCCGTATTTTAATCAGGTACGGGAGTCCGGACCTGATCCGCTGTATATATATATATATATATATATATATATATATATATATATATATATATATATATATATATATATATATATATATATATAATATATATAATATATATATATATATATATGATGAATCTAAAGTATATCTCTCTTAAATAACATATCTTTATTAAAAATTTAAAACTACGTAATTTTAAAGATTCTTTTAAAAAACAAGTAGGGTCGCGGGGTGACATTTTTGTAAATTAAAGAAAAGCAAGTGAGACCACTATTTTTAATATTATTTTGTTTTTTAAAATAATTTCCAAAATGACATATATAATTTTATTAAATGTATGTTATTTAAGAGATGTATGCTGTAAGACCCCGAATTTTATGAAATAAAAGTATTCAATTTTTTTTATAGTTACTATTCAGTAAATGGTTAAATTGATAAAAGTTAAAGTTAAGGGTGATATATGAAATTTTTTTCAAAATAAGCAAGTGGTTATAAAATAATCATTGTTGTCGGGGAATATTCGTTTGGTCGTGGAATATTCTTTCTGTCGGGGAATATTCGTACGACGGCGCAGCTATTTGTGGGCCCCATAACAGAATAACTGTCGGGTGAAGAAAACGACAAATTTAAGTTTTTACAAATAACGGCGTAGTTGTTACCGTTAACACTGTTGGAATACCCGGTGGTTAAAATACAGTAATACGCGTTATTGCACAGTAGCACACGGTATTGCATAGTATTTTTGAAATTATTGATTCTTACGTAAGAAGGCACTACTCAATAATTGTTACAGTAATTACTGTTCAATATTTTATTTTATTGATTCAATAATTGCTACGTTGAAATTTTGTATTATTGTTGTTCAATAATTGTTGCTGCACAGTATTTCCCATTATCAGATCAATAATTCATATTATTTGAATAGTATTATTAGATAGCATTATTGTCAATGTCTAGAATGTTCTGTCTAAGGAGAGGTTTGGTCATCTAATTGTGCGCCAGTAAGGAGAAATTCTTATTGGAAAGCCCCCTCTTTCCTGGGAACGGCCTGGTTGTCGTAAATGTGATTCTGTAATATTATTTGTGAATAATTAATTATTGATTCATATGATAAGGAAATATTTATTTTATGTGGATATAAATGAGGGATATATTTTTGTGGTTAAAAAAATGAAGGAGTTAATGTTGAGATTTTTATCCGTATTTTTGTCGGAATGGAGGTATTAAAAATCAGGGTTTTTGAGATATTTTGCGGGGGTTATAATTTTTAATCCGACCGTTGGATCGTGGTAATTTTTGGATATGTTATACATATATAAGTTGAGTATATGTCCACAAATTTTGAACCGTTAAAAATGAATGTATAATTTATTATGAATTTTACAAGATGACTGGTTCAGAAATTATTGAATTTTTGAATTTTATCATTTTGGTGGAAAATTCTAGAATTGATGGGCCCCACTTGTGGTTGGTGAAGAAATGTGCTGAATTATATTTTAAATGTGGTGGGTGGGAATAGTAGCAGGTAAATCCATCAGGTTACAGGTCAAACCTACCAAAATTTTCCTATAAATAGAGGGCTAAGTTAGAATTGAAAATCACACCAGAAACATAAGCTTTCTCTCTTTCTCTCTCTATATTATGAAGCATATTTTGTGAGTTTTTAGATACTTGGTGAGTTGCTATTCATCAGTGCAAGTTTCCTTCAGCATCATATCCGATATCCAGTCAGAAGTACTGCTCTTTTGAGGTAAGGGATAGTAAGGGATTGTAAGGGATATTAAGAGATTTTAAGGGTTGTTATGATTTTCAGTTTCGTAATTTTTCTGATCTTCAAAAATTCTGGAAAAATTTGAAATGATATTTTGATGAGTTTTCTTGATTGTGTCCAAAAATGGTGATTTTTGGATGTATAGATTGAGAGTTATGAATTTTATGAGAAAAGACTATTTTAAAAGTAACAGCTTATAATTCCTTGTGGTTAACTCCAAAATTGATGAAATTTTTATTGGGAGTACATGTATATGATAGAAGTATACTCTGTAAATTTCAGAATTTTTGGACAAAAGTACAATTTTTGATAAATGTCTAAATATTCGGCTATTTTGGCCATATGAAAAATAGTAAATGACTTTTAAAAATTCTGAGAAAAATATATGTTCACTATGGGACTATATTATGCTAAATCCCAGAAAAGAAATATTTTTGGAACTGATTTGGTATTTTTCATGAAAATGGTCTAGTTATGAGTAAATAAATTAAATATGTTTTGTGAAGAAAGAAAATTGGAAAATAGGATTTTATGGCTTGAGAATCCTATATGAGGTATATGCAGATTTTTGATGAGGGTTTTGGTTATTGATGATGAATTTGTAAGAGTTGGCATTTTATGATGATTAAATGCATTAATTAGTAAAGTGTAAACAATTTTAATAAATTGTTTATAAATTTAAGTAATGTTATTCTTTCAATATCATTATACCAAAATATTGGTATGAATTTTATTGTAGAATTTCTATCTTTTGTGTCGGGGTTACTATTCATGAATTACGAATATTACTCTTGAGATTAAAACTATATGTTGATCATATTATTTTTATCATCATATATAACATTTTTATAACCCTGATGTTGAAATTCTCTTTCACTGGAGTGTAAAGATGGGTAGATTATTGGTATGATCATGACTAGGGTTCTCTTTGGCCTGTAGTGCAAAGTTGAATTGTGACTGGTATGATCATGACCATTGAATTTATAATTGAATATCTTAAGCTTAAGTGCAAAGGTGAATTGATCAACATGGTTATAATTATTGTTTATATAAATTCTGAAATGATTATATATTTCTTTGAGATATGAATATATTTGGCCTGTAGTGCAAATATGAATTGTTGATGAATATCTTTGGCATGTAGTGCAAAGATGGCCTGTTGATGAATATCTTTGGCCTGTAGTGCAAAGATGAACTGTTGTTGAATATCTTTGGCCCGTAGTGCAAAGATGGTTTGTTGATGAATATCTTTGGCCCGTAGTGCAAAGATGGATTTGTTAGTATGATTATAAACAGGAATTGTGATTTGGTATAACCATGATCTTTGATGTTTCAGGTAAAGACAGGTGATGAAAATATTCTTCGTCCTGGGTGCGAAGAAAAATTTAGAATCACAATTATGATTATGAGTTATTCATATGATTGTGGAAAGGAACTGTTGAGTGATGTTACAGGGATAAAACATTGTTGATGGATTTTTAACATGGAGAAGATAATAGACTTTATAGTCTATTTGACTCTTCTAATGGATTGCTCGTTCCGCTGCAACTATGGTTGAAATTTTTATCATTTACCATATGTTCTAAATCTCTGATTTATTGTTGATGAAGGCTATTGATAATTGAATTATCTTTAGTCATGATATTCTTTACTGAGCTAGTTGTGCTCACCCTTTTGCTTCACAATTCCTTTCAGGTAATAAGAGTGTAGCTGGGTCGAGCGGGGGTAACAGGGGAATAGAACGGTGGTCATCATTTAGTAGTTATATTTGGTGAAGAAAATAGGGTGAGGCGAACCCAACGTTGGAAGGGTGTTTTGTCACTATCATACAAGATGTCTAATGACATACAACCTCGTGTCATCATAGGACAGGGTTGTGCTCATCCACTTGCTGAGTATATCTATGGGCACTGCCTATATAATCTTGGTGTTTGTTTGAAGTATAATTCTCAATTAGAGACAGTGGAGATAATGATAAGTCAAGAGAAGACTCACCATTGGGAAGAATATGATAGTAATCTTCTCGTTTTTCTTTGGGGTCTATTGGGTCAACCAAGGATAATTCTGTGACCATATGATATCTATCATAACCTAGACGCGTGGCCTCCCATGTACGAAGGTTTTCTTGAACACTTTCCAAATTTTCTAATTTCTAGAACAGTTTTTGACTATACCTTTATGTAAGGTGTCATTGTGAGGTGATGTCCACGGTTAGAACATGAGTCACATTTGGTATATATTTGTATCCAAACTTACAGCATATATATTGTTGTATTTTGCACGACAATTGTTGTAATAAAGTTGTAGTTATTTTCTGTACCATGTATTTGACGACTCAGAATGGGTTGGATGGAATGGACCTATTTTGGGGTTGTCACAGGTGGTATCAGAGCTTAGGGATATGATCTCTGGCGGAGATCGGGGAATACAACTAGGTGGGGAGAGACGAGTAAATCCTTCGCTAGTGTGTCCTACCTAAGCTTATTTGTTGGTCAGTCATAATATCGGGATATTATGTGATATGTTAATTTGTTAAATTAACCCTTGTTTTAAAGCTGTATTCTAGAATGATATTTGAAATACAGGAGATGAGCAATGGAGAAATTATGATGACAGAGAAGATGGAATCTGAAATGAAAGGAAGGTATTCTCAACTCTTTGAAATACCAGGTACGTAAATTTCGAGGACGAAATTTCATAAGGAGGGGAGATTGTAAGACCCCGAATTTTATGAAATAAAAGTATTCAATTTTTTTTATAATTACTATTCAGTAAATGGTTAAATTGATAAAAGTTAAAGTTAAGGGTGATATATGAAATTTTTTTCAAAATAAGCAAGTGGTTATAAAATAATCATTGTTGTCGGGGAATATTCGTTTGGTCGTGGAATATTCTTTCTGTCGGGGAATATTCGTACGACGGCGCAGCTATTTGTGGGCCCCATAACAGAATAACTGTCGGGTGAAGAAAACGACAAATTTGAGTTTTTACAAATAACGGCGTAGTTGTTACCGTTAACACTGTTGGAATACCCGGTGGTTAAAATACAGTAATACGCGTTATTGCACAGTAGCACACGGTATTGCATAGTATTTTTGAAATTATTGATTCTTACGTAAGAAGGCACTACTCAATAATTGTTACAGTAATTACTGTTCAATATTTTATTTTATTGATTCAATAATTGCTACGTTGAAATTTTATATTATTGTTGTTCAATAATTGTTGCTGCACAGTATTTCCCATTATCAGATCAATAATTCATATTATTTGAATAGTATTATTAGATAGCATTATTGGCAATGTCTAGAAAGTTCTGTCTAAGGAGAGGTTTGGTCATCTAATTGCGCGCCAGTA
This sequence comes from Panax notoginseng, assembly GCA_016801055.1. NCBI lineage: Eukaryota > Viridiplantae > Streptophyta > Magnoliopsida > Apiales > Araliaceae > Panax > Panax notoginseng. The sequence continues at coordinate 174,881,673 of CM029022.1, forward strand.
AGGAGAAATTCTTATTGGAAAGCCCCCTCTTTCCTGGGAACGGCCTGGTTGTCATAAATGTGATTCTGTAATATTATTTGTGAATAATTAATTATTGATTCATATGATAAGGAAATATTTATTTTATGTGGATATAAATGAGGGATATATTTTTGTGGTTAAAAAATGAAGGAGTTAATGTTGAGATTTTTATCCGTATTTTTGTCGGAATGGAGGTATTAAAAATCAGGGTTTTTGAGATATTTTGCGGGGGTTATAATTTTTAATCCGACCGTTGGATCGTGGTAATTTTTGGATATGTTATACATATATAAGTTGAGTATATGTCCACAAATTTTGAACCGTTAAAAATGAACGTATGATTTATTATGAATTTTACGAGATGACTGGTTCAGAAATTGTTGAATTTTCGGAGTTTATCATTTTGGTGGAAAATTCTAGAATTGGTGGGCCCCACTTGTGGTTGGTGAAGAAATGTGCTGAATTATATTTCAAATGTGGTGGGTGGGAATAGTAGCAGGTAAAGCCATCAGGTTGCAGGTCAAACCTACCAAAATTTTCCTATAAATAGAGGGCTAAGTTAGAATTGAAAATCACACCAGAAACATAAGCTTTCTCTCTTTCTCTCTCTATATTATGAAGCATATTTTGTGAGTTTTTAGATACTTGGTGAGTTGCTATTCATCAGTGCAAGTTTCCTTCAGCATCATATCCGATATCCAGTCAGAAGTACTGCTCTTTTGAGGTAAGGGATAGTAAGGGATTGTAAGGGATATTAAGGGATTTTAAGGGTTGTTATGATTTTCAGTTTCGTAATTTTTCTGATCTTCAAAAATTCTGGAAAAATTTGAAATGATATTTTGATGAGTTTTCTTGATTGTGTCCAAAAATGGTGATTTTTGGATGTATAGATTGAGAGTTATGAATTTTATGAGAAAAGACTATTTTAAAAGTAACAGCTTATAATTCCTTGTGGTTAACTCCAAAATTGATGAAATTTTTATTGGGAGTACATGTATATGATAGAAGTATACTCTGTAAATTTCAGAATTTTTGGACAAAAGTACAATTTTTGATAAATGTCTAAATATTCGGCTATTTTGGCCATATGAAAAATAGTAAATGACTTTTAAAAATTCTGAGAAAAATATATGTTCACTATGGGACTATATTATGCTAAATCCCAGAAAAGAAATATTTTTGGAACTGATTTGGTATTTTTCATGAAAATGGTCTAGTTATGAGTAAATGAATTAAATATGTTTTGTGAAGAAAGAAAATTGGAAAATAGGATTTTATGGCTTGAGAATCCTATATGAGGTATATGCAGATTTTTGATGAGGGTTTTGGTTATTGATGATGAAATTGTAAGAGTTGGCATTTTATGATGATTAAATGCATTAATTAGTAAAGTGTAAACAATTTAAATAAATTGTTTATAAATTTAAGTAATGTTATTCTTTCAATATCATTATACCGAAATATTGGTATGAATTTTATTGTAGAATTTCTATCTTTTGTGTCGGGGTTACTATTCATGAATTACGAATATTACTCTTGAGATTAAAACTATATGTTGATCATATTATTTTTATCATCATATATAACATTTTTATAACCCTGATGTTGAAATTCTCTTTCACTGGAGTGTAAAGATGGGTAGATTATTGGTATGATCATGACTAGGGTTCTCTTTGGCCTGTAGTGCAAAGTTGAATTGTGACTGGTATGATCATGACCATTGAATTTATAATTGAATATCTTAAGCTTAAGTGCAAAGGTGAATTGATCAACATGGTTATAATTATTGTTTATATAAATTCTGAAATGATTATATATTTCTTTGAGATATGAATATATTTGGCCTGTAGTGCAAATATGAATTGTTGATGAATATCTTTGGCATGTAGTGCAAAGATGGCCTGTTGATGAATATCTTTGGCCTGTAGTGCAAAGATGAACTGTTGTTGAATATCTTTGGCCCGTAGTGCAAAGATGGTTTGTTGATGAATATCTTTGGCCCGTAGTGCAAAGATGGTTTGTTGATGAATATCTTTGGCCCGTAGTGCAAAGATGGATTTGTTAGTATGATTATAAACAGGAATTGTGATTTGGTATAACCATGATCTTTGATGTTTCAGGTAAAGACAGGTGATGAAAATATTCTTCGTCCTGGGTGCGAAGAAAAATTTAGAATCACAATTATGATTATGAGTTATTCATATGATTGTGGAAAGGAACTGTTGAGTGATGTTACAGGGATAAAACATTGTTGGTGGATTTTTAACATGGAGAAGATAATAGACTTTATAGTCTATTTGACTCTTCTAATGGATTGCTCGTTCCGCTGCAACTATGGTTGAAATTTTTATCATTTACCATATGTTCTAAATCTCTGATTTATTGTTGATGAAGGCTATTGATAATTGAATTATCTTTAGTCATGATATTCTTTACTGAGCTAGTTGTGCTCACCCTTTTGCTTCACAATTCCTTTCAGGTAATAAGAGTGTAGCTGGGTCGAGCGGGGGTAACAGGGGAATAGAACGGTGGTCATCATTTAGTAGTTATATTTGGTGAAGAAAATAGGGTGAGGCGAACCCAACGTTGGAAGGGTGTTTTGTCACTATCATACAAGATGTCTAATGACATACAACCTCGTGTCATCATAAGACAGGGTTGTGCTCATCCACTTGCTGAGTATATCTATGGGCACTACCTATATAATCTTGGTGTTTGTTTGAAGTATAATTCTCAATTAGAGACAGTGGAGATAATGATAAGTCAAGAGAAGACTCACCATTGGGAAGAATATGATAGTAATCTTCTCGTTTTTCTTTGGGGTCTATTGGGTCAACCAAGGATAATTCTGTGGCCATATGATATCTATCATAACCTAGACGCGTGGCCTCCCATGTACGAAGGTTTCCTTGAGCACTTTCCAAAGATTCTAATTTCTAAAACAGTTTTTGACTATACCTTTATGTAAGGTGTCATTGTGAGGTGATGTCCACGGTTGGAACATGAGTCACATTTGGTATATATTTGTATCCAAACTCACAGCATATGTGTTGTTGTATTTTGCACGACAATTGTTGTAATAAAGTTGTAGTTATTTTCTGTACCATGTATTTGACGACTCAGAATGGGTTGGATGGAATGGACCTATTTTGGGGTTGTCACAGGTGGTATCAGAGCTTAGGGATATGATCTCTGGCGGAGATCGGGGAATACAACTAGGTGGGAGAGAGAGTAAATCCTTCGCTAGTGTGTCCTACCTAAGCTTATTTGTTGGTCAGTCATAATATCGGGATATTATGTGATATGTTAATTTGTTAAATTAACCCTTGTTTTGAAGCTGTATTCTAGAATGATATTTGAAATACAGGAGATGAGCAATGGAGAAATTATGATGACAGAGAAGATGGAATCTGAAATGAAAGGAAGGTATTCTCAACTCTTTGAAATACCAGGTACGTAAATTTCGAGGACGAAATTTCATAAGGAGGGGAGATTGTAAGACCCCGAATTTTATGAAATAAAAGTATTCAATTTTTTTTATATTACTATTCAGTAAATGGTTAAATTGATAAAAGTTAAAGTTAAGGGTGATATATGAAATTTTTTTCAAAATAAGCAAGTGGTTATAAAATAATCATTGTTGTCGGGGAATATTCGTTTGGTCGTGGAATATTCTTTCTGTCGGGGAATATTCGTACGACGGCGCAGCTATTTGTGGGCCCCATAACAGAATAACTGTCGGGTGAAGAAAACGACAAATTTAAGTTTTTACAAATAACGGCGTAGTTGTTACCGTTAACACTGTTGGAATACCCGGTGGTTAAAATACAGTAATACGCGTTATTGCACAGTAGCACACGGTATTGCATAGTATTTTTGAAATTATTGATTCTTACGTAAGAAGGCACTACTCAATAATTGTTACAGTAATTACTGTTCAATATTTTATTTTATTGATTCAATAATTGCTACGTTGAAATTTTGTATTATTGTTGTTCAATAATTGTTGCTGCACAGTATTTCCCATTATCAGATCAATAATTCATATTATTTGAATAGTATTATTAGATAGCATTATTGGCAATGTCTAGAAAGTTCTGTCTAAGGAGAGGTTTGGTCATCTAATTGCGCGCCAGTAAGGAGAAATTCTTATTGGAAAGCCCCCTCTTTCCTGGGAACGGCCTGGTTGTCATAAATGTGATTCTGTAATATTATTTGTGAATAATTAATTATTGATTCATATGATAAGGAAATATTTATTTTATGTGGATATAAATGAGGGATATATTTTTGTGGTTAAAAAATGAAGGAGTTAATGTTGAGATTTTTATCCGTATTTTTGTCGGAATGGAGGTATTAAAAATCAGGGTTTTTGAGATATTTTGCGGGGGTTATAATTTTTAATCCGACCGTTGGATCGTGGTAATTTTTGGATATGTTATACATATATAAGTTGAGTATATGTCCACAAATTTTGAACCGTTAAAAATGAACGTATGATTTATTATGAATTTTACAGATGACTGGTTCAGAAATTGTTGAATTTTTGAATTTTATCATTTTGGTGGAAAATTCTAGAATTGGTGGGCCCCACTTGTGGTTGGTGAAGAAATGTGCTGAATTATATTTCAAATGTGGTGGGTGGGAATAGTAGCAGGTAAAGCCATCAGGTTGCAGGTCAAACCTACCAAAATTTTCCTATAAATAGAGGGCTAAGTTAGAATTGAAAATCACACCAGAAACATAAGCTTTCTCTCTTTCTCTCTCTATATTATGAAGCATATTTTGTGAGTTTTTAGATACTTGGTGAGTTGCTATTCATCAGTGCAAGTTTCCTTCAGCATCATATCCGATATCCAGTCAGAAGTACTGCTCTTTTGAGGTAAGGGATAGTAAGGGATAGTAAGGGATTGTAAGGGATATTAAGAGATTTTAAGGGTTGTTATGATTTTCAGTTTCGTAATTTTTCTGATCTTCAAAAATTCTGGAAAAATTTGAAATGATATTTTGATGAGTTTTCTTGATTGTGTCCAAAAATGGTGATTTTTGGATGTATAGATTGAGAGTTATGAATTTTATGAGAAAAGACTATTTTAAAAGTAACAGCTTATAATTCCTTGTGGTTAACTCCAAAATTGATGAAATTTTTATTGGGAGTACATGTATATGATAGAAGTATACTCTGTAAATTTCAGAATTTTTGGACAAAAGTACAATTTTTGATAAATGTCTAAATATTCAGCTATTTTGGCCATATGAAAAATAGTAAATGACTTTTAAAAATTCTGAGAAAAATATATGTTCACTATGGGACTATATTATGCTAAATTCCAGAAAAGAAATATTTTTGGAACTGATTTGGTATTTTTCATGAAAATGGTCTAGTTATGAGTAAATAAATTAAATATGTTTTGTGAAGAAAGAAAATTGGAAAATAGGATTTTATGGCTTGAGAATCCTATATGAGGTATATGCAGATTTTTGATGAGGGTTTTGGTTATTGATGATGAATTTGTAAGAGTTGGCATTTTATGATGATTAAATGCATTAATTAGTAAAGTGTAAACAATTTTAATAAATTGTTTATAAATTTAAGTAATGTTATTCTTTCAATATCATTATACCGAAATATTGGTATGAATTTTATTGTAGAATTTCTATCTTTTGTGTCGGGGTTACTATTCATGAATTACGAATATTACTCTTGAGATTAAAACTATATGTTGATCATATTATTTTTATCATCATATATAACATTTTTATAACCCTGATGTTGAAATTCTCTTTCACTGGAGTGTAAAGATGGGTAGATTATTGGTATGATCATGACTAGGGTTCTCTTTGGCCTGTAGTGCAAAGTTGAATTGTGACTGGTATGATCATGACCATTGAATTTATAATTGAATATCTTAAGCTTAAGTGCAAAGGTGAATTGATCAACATGGTTATAATTATTGTTTATATAAATTCTGAAATGATTATATATTTCTTTGAGATATGAATATATTTGGCCTGTAGTGCAAATATGAATTGTTGATGAATATCTTTGGCATGTAGTGCAAAGATGGCCTGTTGATGAATATCTTTGGCCTGTAGTGCAAAGATGAACTGTTGTTGAATATCTTTGGCCCGTAGTGCAAAGATGGTTTGTTGATGAATATCTTTGGCCCGTAGTGCAAAGATGGTTTGTTGATGAATATCTTTGGCCCGTAGTGCAAAGATGGATTTGTTAGTATGATTATAAACAGGAATTGTGATTTGGTATAACCATGATCTTTGATGTTTCAGGTAAAGACAGGTGATGAAAATATTCTTCGTCCTGGGTGCGAAGAAAAATTTAGAATCACAATTATGATTATGAGTTATTCATATGATTGTGGAAAGGAACTGTTGAGTGATGTTACAGGGATAAAACATTGTTGATGGATTTTTAACATGGAGAAGATAATAGACTTTATAGTCTATTTGACTCTTCTAATGGATTGCTCGTTCCGCTGCAACTATGGTTGAAATTTTTATCATTTACCATATGTTCTAAATCTCTGATTTATTGTTGATGAAGGCTATTGATAATTGAATTATCTTTAGTCATGATATTCTTTACTGAGCTAGTTGTGCTCACCCTTTTGCTTCACAATTCCTTTCAGGTAATAAGAGTGTAGCTGGGTCGAGCGGGGGTAACAGGGGAATGGAACGGTGGTCATCATTTAGTAGTTATATTTGGTGAAGAAAATAGGGTGAGGCGAACCCAACGTTGGAAGGGTGTTTTGTCACTATCATACAAGATGTCTAATGACATACAACCTCGTGTCATCATAGGACAGGGTTGTGCTCATCCACTTGTTGAGTATATCTATGGGCACTACCTATATAATCTTGGTGTTTGTTTGAAGTATAATTCTCAATTAGAGACAGTGGAGATAATGATAAGTCAAGAGAAGACTCACCATTGGGAAGAATATGATAGTAATCTTCTCGTTTTTCTTTGGGGTCTATTGGGTCAACCAAGGATAATTCTGTGACCATATGATATCTATCATAACCTAGATGCGTGGCCTCCCATGTACGAAGGTTTTCTTGAACACTTTCCAAATTTTCTAATTTCTAGAACAGTTTTTGACTATACCTTTATGTAAGGTGTCATTGTGAGGTGATGTCCACGGTTAGAACATGAGTCACATTTGGTATATATTTGTATCCAAACTTACAGCATATATATTGTTGTATTTTGCACGACAATTGTTGTAATAAAGTTGTAGTTATTTTCTGTACCATGTATTTGACGACTCAGAATGGGTTGGATGGAATGGACCTATTTTGGGGTTGTCACATATGCAATTATATATATATATATATATATATATATATATATATATATATATATATATATTACAAAACTATAGTTATTAGTTTGTTACATATATATTAATTACTTACATATGTATATATTAACTTACAAAACTATAACTATTAGCTTGTTACATGTATATTAATAACTTACGTTCATTAATTAATAATTTACATTCATTAAAATCTTACATTCATTATTATAACTTTACATTAATTAAAATATAATAATTAAATAAACTCTTAGTAATATAGCAAAAAAAAATCTTAGTTTTTAAATTTGCCGGATACGGAAACGGATATTATCCGTATTCGGATATTATTTCGAATACCGGATACGGATAATATTTTTGAAATCTGTCGAATACCGGTTACGAATTTGGATGCTGATTAATTTTTTCGGATACATATACACTGGTATCCGGAACCGTATATATCCATTTACAGCCCTAATTGCAGGGACTGAAAGCAGGTATCATTACATTCTTCCTTATGCAGAGCATAAAAACTGTGCAAGGCACATCTATGCAAATTGGAGAAAGAAATATCCCTCACTAGCACTAAAAAGATCATTCTGGGAAGCATCAATGGTTACACATCCTGTGGCTTATAAAAGGGCAATGAGGGAGGTAAAAAGGTTGTCTACTCCTGCACATGACAAGCTGGCACAACAAGAACCAAAGGTATGGTCCAAAGCATTGTGACTCTCCCAAAATAGATTCACACAACCCATTCCGAGTCACCAAATACATGGTACAGAAATCAAATACAAACTTCATTAGTACAATTGTCGTGCATAATATGACAACACAGAAGCTGTGAGTTTTAGTACAAATATTGTCTTGTAAAAAATATCAAAACTCAAATAAAATCCTCATTACAATTATTGTCACATTATTTTACAAAATAGTGAGGACTGCTATAATAATCATCTTGAACCATCACTCCACTCCCCGATTTGTCCCAGCTACATTCTCGCCTCCTGAGAAGAACAATGAAACCAAAAGGAAAGGGGTGAGCTTAACTAGCCCAATAAAAAATATTATGACTAAGATAATGTAGAACAAATTATCCATAGTTCTCAACAGGGAAAAATCTGATTGAATACAATAGACAATAAGTTTTAGATCAACAACTGCAACAGAAACAACAATCCATTAGAAGTCCGTCATCAATATTTTATCCATGTAACACCAATCAATAATTATTTTCAAATCAACGAATTATCCATGTACTACGGGACAAGGATATTTGTTTGTATCACCAGTGGTCATTATCATGCCAAACAACTGTTCATCTATGCGCTACGGGCCAAAAAGGACTTTCACCACATCATTTGTCTGTAACAATACAGGTCATGATTATACCAATACACAATTCTTGGTTATAATCATATCAATCAACAATCCATCTATTCACTATGAGTGAAAGATGACTTTCACCACAATCTAAGCATGAGGATGATGATAATGATATAAAGATTCAATCAAGTAAGATAAATGATAAATATTAGAGAATTCTAATTCAATTTATCCTGAGTTCAAAAATATCAAAATTGTCAACATGATAACTATTTGTGAAGTAAAATTCAAGAATGATATTCATGTATCAAAAATAATTTGGACAGAAATTAAATTAAATTTTGTTGTGAATAGTACCGTATGAATAGTGCCCATGAATAGTACCCAGATATGAAAATATTAAAATTTAATAAGAAAGTTCAGACAAATATTCCAATGAAATGATATTAGATGAAGCGCAAAACTTAAGGAATTTCTAATCATTTTAGGAATTATAGAAGCAATACTTACCATAGTAAGGTTAAATTTAGGAATATGAAATGAAATAATATCCCTTACATAATATGGAGTATGAAAAAAAATAATATTTCTTACGAGTAATGAAATAAAATAATATCCTTTACCTTAGAAGAAACTAGATTTGACTAGAATATCGGATATTATTCTGAGAAAATCTTGCACAAAAAGCTACACTCAAAGTATCCTTATACTCAAGAGAAATACTCACAATACTATAAAATAATAATTTCTGATATTGAAATGGTGTGTTGAGGAAGGAGGGGTAACCTTCCATTTATAGTGAAATTTCGGAGGAAAAAACCAACAGGCTGCCTAACTATGTATTTTTTTCTTCCCTGCCTAACTTTTTTTTTCTTCATTCCAAGCCTAACTTCCTAACTTCTTTCTCTGCTTATCATTTCCAATAAGTGAGGCCCACAACATTTGAAAAACAAACTTGTATGCAATCAATCAACCACCTCTTTGAAAAAAAATGTGCAGGAGAAGGAAACGTGCACGAAAGGAATTCAAAATAAAAATGATAACCTTCTCTCCACTTTTATTCACATGCTGAAAATTATATATTATTATAATAATAATATTACCATTTAAATTATAAAAAAATTATAATATTATATTATCACATTATTATAATGTAATATTATAATAATATATTTGAATGAATATTTTATCGGAGAAGATAATTGCCAAACTTTCAACAAATATTTCATACTAAATTCCTTCATTTATATCAAAATTGAACCAATATCCACCACATAATAATTATTCATAAATAATATTATAAGCTCACAATATTAACAACCAGATCATTCTTAGGAAAAAGGGGGCTTTTCGATAAGGATTTATTGTGACAACCCCAAAATAGGTTCATTCCACCCAACCCATTCTGAGTCGTCAAATACATGGTATAGAAAATAACTACAACTTTATTACAACAATTGTCGTGCAAAATACAACAACACATATGCTGTGAGTTTGGATACAAATATATACCAAATGTGACTCATGTTCCAACCGTGGACATCACCTCACAATGACATCTTACATAAAGGTATAGTCAAAAATTGTTTTAGAAATTAGAATCTTTGGGAAGTGCTCAAGGAAACCTTCGTACATGGGAGGCCACGCGTCTAGGTTATGATAGATATCATATGGCCACAGAATTATCCTTGGTTGACCCAATAGACCCCAAAGAAAAACGAGAAGATTACTATCATATTCTTCCCAATGGCGAGTCTTCTCTTGACTTATCATTATCTCCACTATCTCTAATTGAGAATTATACTTTAAACAAACACCAAGATTATATAGGTAGTGCTCGTAGATATACTCAGCAAGTGGATGAGCACAACCATGTCCTATGATGACACGAGGTTGTATGTCATTAGACATCTTGTATGATAGTGACAAAACACCCTTCCAACGTTGGGTTCGCCTCACACTATTTTCTTCACCAAATATAACTACTAAATGATGACCACCGTTCTAGTCCCTTGTTACCCCCGCTCGACCCAGCTACACTCTTATTATCTGAAAGGAATTATGAAACAGAAGGGTGAGCACAACAAACCCAGTAAAGAATATCATGACTAAAGATAATTAAATTATCAATAGCCTTCATCAATAATAAATCAGAGATTTAGAACATATGGTAAATGATAAAAATTTCAACCATAGTTGCAGCGGAACATGCAATCCATTAGAAGAGTCAAATAGACCATAAAGTCTATTATCTCCACCATGTTAAAAATCCACCAACAATATTTTATCCATGTAACATCACTCAACAGTTCCTTTCCACAATCATATGAATAACTCATAATCATAATTGTGACTCTAAATTTTTCTTCGCACCCAGGACGAAGAATATTTTCATCACCTGTCTTTACCTGAAACATCAAAGATCATGGTTATACCAAATCACAGTTCCTGTTTATAATCATACTAACAAATCCATCTTTGCACTACGGGCCAAAGATATTCATCTACAATTCATCTTTGCACTACAGGCCAAAGATATTCCTCAGCAATTAATATTTGCACTACAGGCCAAATATATTCATATCTCAAATAAATATATAATCATTTCAGAATTTATATACACCATAATTATAACCATGTTAATCAATTCATCTTTACACTTAAGCTAAAGATATTCAATTGTAAATTCAATGGTCATGATCATACCAGTCACAATTCAACTTTGCACTACAGGCCAAAGAGAACCCTAGTCATGATCATACCAATAATCTACCCATCTTTACACTCCAGTGAAAGAGAAATTCAACATCAGGATTATAAAAATGTTATATATGATGATAAAAATAATATGATCAACATATAGTTTTAATCTCAAGAGTAATATTCGTAACTCATGAATAGTAAATCGTGAATAGTAACTCATGAATAGTAACCCCGACACAAAAGATAAAAATTCCACAATAAAATCCATACCAATATTTCGGTATAATGATATTGAAAGAATAACATTACTTAAATTTATAAACAATTTATTTTAATTGTTTACACTTTACTAATTAATGCATTTAATCATCATAAAATGCCAACTCTTACAATTTCATCATCAATAACCAAAACCCTCATCAAAAATCTGCATATACCTCATATAGGATTCTCAAGCCATAAAATCCTATTTTCCAATTTTCTTTTTTCACAAAATATATTTAATTCATTTACTCATAACTAGACCATTTTCATGAAAAATACCAAATCAGTTCTAAAAATATTTCTTTTCTGGGATTTAGCATAATATAGTCCCATAGTGAACATATATTTTTCTCAGAATTTTTAAAAGTCATTTACTATTTTTCATATGGCCAAAATAGCCGAATATTTAGGCATTTATAAAAAATTGTACTTTTGTCTAAAAATTCTGAAATTTACAGAGTATACTTTTATCATATACATGTACTCCCAATAAAAATTTCATCAATTTTGGAGTTAACCACAAGGAATTATAAGCTGTTACTTTTAAAATAGTCTTTTCTCATAAAATTCATAACTCTCAATCTATACATCCAAAAATCACCATTTTTGGACACAATCAAGAAAACTCATCAAAATATCATTTCAAATTTTTCCAGAATTTTTAAAGATCAGAAAAATTACGAAACTGAAAATCATAACAACCCTTAAAATCCCTTAATATCCCTTACTATCCCTTACTATCCCTTACCTCAAAAGAGCAGTACTTCCGATCGGTATAAAGCTGAAAGAAACTTGCACTGATGAATAGCAACTCACCAAGTATCTAAATACTCACAAAATACACTCAATAATCTAGAGAGAGAAAGAGAGAAAGCTTATGTTTCTGGTGTGATTTTCAATTCTAACTTAGCCCTCTATTTATAGGAAAATTTTGGTAGGTTTGACCTGCAACCTGATGGCTTTACCTGCTACTATTCCCACCCACCACATTTAAAATATAATTCAGCACATTTCTTCACCAACCACAAGTGGGGCCCACCAATTCTAGAATTTTCCACCAAAAATGATTTATAACCTGATTTCTGAATCAGCCACCTCTTAAAATTCATAACAAATCATACGTTCATTTTTAACGGTTCAAAATTTGTGGACATATACTCAACTTATATATGTATAACATATCCAAAAATTACCACGATCCAACGGTCGGATTAAAAATTATAACCCTCGCAAAATATCTCAAAAACCCTAATTTTTAATACCTCCATTCCGACAAAAATACTGATAAAAATCTCAACACTAACTCCTTCATTTTTTAACCACAATAATATATCCCTCATTTATATCTCCATAAAATAAATATTTTCTTATCATATGAATCAATAATTAATTATTCACAAATAATATTACAGAATCACATTTATGACAACCAGGCCGTTCCCAGGAAAGAGGGGGCTTTCCAATAAGAATTTTTCCTTACTGGCGCGTAATTAAATGACCAAACCTCTCCTTAGACAGAACTTTCTAGACATTGCCAATAATGTTATCAAATAATATTATTCAAATAATATGAATTATTGATCTGATAATGGGAAATACTGTGCAGTGACAATTATTGAACAACAATAATATAAAATTTCAACGTAGCAATTATTGAATCAATAAAATAAAATATTGAACAGTAATTACTGTAACAATTATTGAGTAGTGCCTTCTTACGTAAGAATCAATAATTTCAAAAATACTATGCAATACCGTGTGCTACTGTGCAATAACGCGTATTACTGTATTTTAACCACCGGGTATTCTAACAGTGTTAACGGTAACAATTACGCCGTTATTTGTAAAAACTCAAATTTGTCATTTTCCATCACCCGACAGTTATTCGTTATGGGGCCCACAAATAGCTGCGCCGTCGTACGAATATTCTCCGACAGAAAGAATATTTCACGACCAAACGAATATTCCCCGACAACAATGATTATTTTATAACCACTTGCTTATTTTGAAAAAAAATTCATATTTCACCCATAACTTTAAAATTTTATCAATTTAACCATTTACTGAATAGAAAAATTGAATACTTTTATTTCATAAAATTCGGGGTCTTACATTTATCTTTATTGGCGCGCAATTATATAACCTAACCCCTTTCATTGACAGAATTTTCTATACATTGCCAATAATGCTAACTAATAACATGAATAATTGTATCGTGTCAATTATTGATTTAATAATATAAAATATTGTGCAGATGATACTGTGATAATAATTGAATCAATAATATGAGATACTGTGCAACAATTACTGTGACAATTATTGAATGAAACTGAGTGACTTCTTACGTAATAATCAATAATCAAAGATATTGTACAATACCTTGTGTTACTATGCAACCATGCGTATTACTGTATTTTTTATCACTGGGTCTTTCAACAGTTAACGGTAAAAGTTTTACCGTTATTTTTATAAAAAGGTTAATTCTGTCGCTTTCTATATCCGACTGTTATTCCGTTATGTGGTTCACCAATGATTTCGTCGTCGTACGGATATTCCCCGACAAAAAGAATATTTCTCGACCAGACGAATATTTTATAACAATTTGCTTACTTTGTAAAATTTGCACATTTCACCCATAACTAAAGCATTATATCAAATCAAAACCTTATTATTTAAAATAATAATTAGAGAAATTAAATCTTTATTCATAAAAAATTGGGGTCTTACTTCTTTGAGACTCGTTCAAAAATTGACAGTGTAGAGAACAACATGTCATAATGCTTTAATGCATGGATAATTAACGCAAGATATATGCATTTCTTCAAATGTTAGCTGAAATTCATGATCAAATAATGGGGAGGTTGCACTAGAAGAGAGATGCAATGTTAAAGACTAAAGAATTAATATGCCCAAGGATTAAAAAGAAACTAGATGCTGCAGTTTTAGACTCTGCACACTGTGAAGCTCTATGAGATGGACAATCAAAGTTTGAAGTGAATGAGTGAGGAAAAAGAGGGTACACTGTAAACCTAGAGTAGAAAAATTATACATGTAGGGTGTAAGATTTAACAAGAATATCTTGTTCTCATGTAGTTAGAGCCATTCATTCCATCTATGAAAACCTTATAGAATAAGTAGCTCAGTGTTACACTAGGGATACATATACTAAGACTTATTCTCAGACACTAGAAGTACTATATGGGAAAAAAAATTGGAGTTTTACTAAGTGTGATATCATGCTGCCACTGCCAATGAATAAAAAGTTGAAGGGAATGCCACAAAGATTAAGAAGGAAGGAGCAGTAGGAAGATGGGACAACTAGCAACAAGGTGGCTAGGGTGTCACGAAAAGGGAGGAAGATGCATTGCAGCTTATGCAAGGAAGATGGTCACAACCGAGTCAAATGTCCAAAACATCCAACTTTGTCTGGACACAAAAAGGGCAAAGAGAAGGTCATTGACACTATAAACTCTGTTTCTAAACTGTTAACTATGTTAATTTTATGACTTATTAACTATGTGTATGAACTATTTTTTATAGGCTAATGTCATTGAAAAGGAAAAAGAGATAATGGTTGGCACTTCTGAAGGCAAGGAGAAAGATGCTAGGGGAAATGTAAGTTTTTCTAAATAAATGGAAACCCTATATAATTTGATGACATATTAACTATGTTTCTGAACTATTGTTTTATAGGCTAATGAAAATGGAAAGGGAAAAGAGATAATGGTTTGCACGGCTAATGGCAAGGAGAAAGATACTAGGGGCAATGTAAGTTTTTCTAAATATATGCTTGCCACATATAATTTGATGACGTATTAACTCTATTTCTGAACTGTTTTTTTATAGGCTAATGACATTGGAAAGGGAAAAGACAAGTTCATTGACAATACTAAAGGCAAAAAAATAGTGGTTAACTGTGGAAAAGAAAAGGGAAAATGTATATTTGTAAGTATAATTTCACTCATTCAAAAACTTTATTAATTTCATTAATGGTAACTAAATATATTTGTATTGGAGGTCATTGTAAGTATATATATTTGTTGTTGTGTACTGAACATTAGAGATGCCAACTTCAAGACTTATATGGAAGAAGCAGTCTTCACAAACAACTGTCCAATGATGCACTCCATCGGCTTCTACACCACCAACCCAAATAAATGCAAGGAAAAGGCAAGAAAGTCAACAAACTTCACAAAATTCAACATACAGGCCAGTTAAAGCATCAAAGAAGAAGGGTGGAAGGACTACCACATAGTAACATTTAGGTGTGTAGTATTTAACTTGTAGTTCATGGGTTAGTAGTTTAATTTGTATTTGGTATATCTATTTTTTGGTATAGCTTCTTTTGGTATAGGCATATGAATATTAATAATCTTTTGGTATAGCTTCTGATTTGGTGTAGCTTGAGCACTGGTATAGCTTGAATACTTATTGGGAATAAATATGGTAAATTTTGATATAATTTTTGGATTACTGTGACAAGTAATACATGGATTGTGTGAATTGTATTTGTATTACTTGAAGTTATGCTACAACAAGAATGATTTGCTTTTTGGGGCTATTAATTTCAGTTTCATACATTTATTTATTATTTGTTGACATTTATTGTTGCAAGTGTGATGGTTGCTAGCAATTCATTATTCTTTCTTTCTGCAATGCATTTATTTATTGTTGTTTGACAAGGATGCATTTATACCTTACTTTCTGCAAATGCAAGTTTTAGATTTGTGAATGATAACTGGTTGCATTAATACAAGAGGTCATTCATATTATAAAAATGATGTTTTGGGTTTGTGCATTATAAAATGGTACTATGCTCTGCTTTTTGACATTCTATTTGCACTGGTATATACACAACTCACAAAGTTCAATAATAACTGGTAAATGCTCTGTTTTGGGTTTGTGAATGATAAATGGTACTGATTTGTGAATGATAAATGGTATTATGCTTTGTCTTTACACCATTCTTAACTCATAAATACCAATAATAACAACACAAAATAACAAACTGCCCTGTTGCTTCATTTCCTTCAATATATGACAACTCCTTCAATATATGATAAAACTAACAACACAAAAGAGCTAAATGATATCATGCTTCATTTTATTCAATACATGACAACACAACAATCATTAGTCAATTAAAATCAAATAGCTCTCCTGCCACCATTAACTCAAAAATAACAACAATAACACAAAAAGAGCTAAATGCTCTACTGCTTCATTTCATTCAATACATAAACACAAAAACCATGCATGAATTTCAATCATCTACTCTTAGACCACTCTTAACTCACAACATAAATAACAAAACAAAAAGAGCTTCCCCAATATTGTCTACTCTTATACTGCTATTACTAAAGCATACAAAAAAATGAACCATGAAAAAATTAAAATGATCCACATTTTCTTGAGTTTGTCAGATGATTGAACATTTTCATAATCAAGTCTTTTACCACTTTTTGAAAGTAGTATGCACATAAGTCAATCATATTTGATATGACAAAACTTATACTTTGTAACTATCTTATTCATTTATTAATAAAAGAGTTGTTTATTTAAAGGCATTTAATTTATCTACATGGTGTTGTTATATTAATATGTGATAAACCCATAGTTTTAAGCAATACTTTTAGAATCTTGATGATGATCATGCTAATAAGATCTAAATTCTTCTATAGCTTAAAATTAAAATTCTTCCCAATCGTTGGATTACTAAAAGGGGATTAGTGAGTCCAGATAGATTGGTACATGTGTTGCTTGCTCATTAAATGAGGATGATTGATCTCATGATCATTTGTGTAGAGACACTAAAGCAAGTATGTAGGTATTTATTAAAGAATAAGTACATTGAATGTGGCTCACTAAGGAATACCTAATAGAGTTTTACTTGCCTCTTAATAGAATTTCCTTTAGTGATAGTAGTACAAGTAATCCTTATACTTGAGATCATCATTGTATCTTTTGTATAATAAATTATACTTTGACATGTTCCTTAAGACCTTAAGGGTATATCAAAGGGTATGATTGAATATAAATAATTTATACATGAAGATAATAAATGATCAACAAAGAATCTACCAATTATAGTAAAAGTAGAGAATGTCCTATGTGATTCGATAAATGACAACTCAGTAGTCCTTGGCCAAGGCAGAATAAAATTAAAAAGTAGTTTCTAATTTGCATTATCAAGAGTTGTGCATTTAAGGATCGAAATATATATAATTAAATAAAATAAGACTTGATAGTAATTCCATGTCTTATATTTAATTGGGACATTGTATGGTGGAAGGAATGAATTATACGATAACTATTTACTCAAAGGTTTTTTTATGATTAATGTTGAAATCTTTATTATCTTAAAAGTCGTTAAACGTTAAGGGGGTTTACCTTTATTGTAGAATAAATGTTATTTATTTAAATAAATTAATAATTTAATTTATTTATCTAAATAAGATTAGAATTGTTCTAATTGATTTCTTCACAATCAGTTTAATATAGAGAACCTAAAGAGTCACACCATAAAAGAAAAAAAATATTTATTTAAGAAACAAATGGCATAATCGTAATAATAAGTTAAGTGTATTTAATTTAATCTATGTTGATTGAATAAATTAAATAGCTTAATACTTATTATTTAATATTTTAAAAATATTATATATAAATTAATAAGAGGAGTCTTAATATTATTAGTTTAATCTTTAAAGGAGTTTGAGAATTAATTAATAAAAGTACTCTCATATATTCCTAATAAAATTAGGAGGATAATTAATAATAAAAGGTCAATTAATTATTCTTAATAAGATTAGGAAGCCTAATTAATTAAAAGAGTTTAATTAATTAAAACAAAACTCAATTTCTAAATAGTTTAGGAAGGTTGCCTACATCTATAAATAAGAAAGTCTTATTATCGATTAGGGATACAAGCACACATAGAATCTAGGATTTTACCAAACACTCATCTTCGTGAATATTTGTTCTCCTTGTGTGAGATTCCGAATTTTATGAAATGAAAGTATTCAATTTTCTTATAATTATTATTCTATTTAGTAAATGGTTAAATTGATAAAAAGTTAAAGTTAAGGGTGATATGTAAAAATTTTTGCAAAGTAAGCAAGTGGTTATAAAATATTCGATTGGTTGGAAAATATTTATTTTAATAGGGAATATTCATACGACGACACAATCATTGGTGGACCCCACAACAGAAGTATTGTCGGAGTTAGAAAACGACAGAAATAACTTTTTATAAAAATAACGACGAAAGTTTTACCGTTAAACTGCTAAAATACCCGATGGTAAAAGAACAATAATACGCGTGGTTGCATAGTAGCACACGGTATTGATGCTTACGTGAGAAGCCACTCAGTTATACTTAATTATTGCTACAGTAATTATTACATAATATCTCTCATATTATTGATTCAATTATTATCACAGTATCATCTGCATAATATTTTATATTATTAAATTAATAATTGAGACGATAAAGTTATTCATATTATTATTTTCAATATTGACGATGTCTAGAAAATTCTATCGAGGAGAGGTTTGGTCACCTAATTGAACGCCAATTGGGAGAAATCTTTATCGGAAAGCCCCCTCTTTCCTAGGAATGATCTGGTTGTTAAATATTATGAGTTATAATATTAATGATGAATAAATTTGTATTAATTAAAACTGAAATTGATATTTCCATTGTGTTGAAATTATTAGTGTTAGTAGAAATAGATATTTATTTCGATAATAATAGATTTTTGAATGTTATATTGACCAATCGGGTAATTAATCGGATAAATGAGTAATTAATTGTTATTAGTTCACATGCTTATAACTATTTATTCACATGTATGTACTATTAATTCACTTGTATGTACTATTAGGAGAGGTGGTGCAAGATTGATAATACTTGCTGTACTAAATTAAAAATAGAGGTATAGATGAAGATACTATACTATAATTGTTTGTTCACATGTATGAAACTATTAATTCACATACATGTACTATTGATTCACATGCATGTACTATTAGGAGAGGTGGTGCAAGATTGATAATACTTGTAGGACTAAATTTAAAATAGAGAAAAAGATGAAGGTACTATACCATAATAATTCGAGCCCCAAAACGTGCAATTATCGAAACTATATTTTTCTATAAATAGAAGCACATTCTTCTTTCATTCTCACCAATTCACTAAGACTCACAAGAGCAATTATAGAGAGAGAAGCTATAGAGAGGAAGAAGAAGAGTATTCTGCAACTTCACTATTCCAGTATCTAGTCTTCTTCTGAGGTAGGGGATGTTATTTATTTCTTATTCGTAAGGGATATTTTTTTTTTAATATTCGTATAAAATAATATTTTCTTTCATACTCTGTAGTATGTAAGTAATATTATTTCGTCTCGTATTCCTGATTATACCCTCATTTTGTTAAAGTATTGCTTCCATTGCACCTCATCTAGTATCGATTCACAAGGATATTTTTCTGCACATTCTTGTTAAATTTTAAGATTTTCATGTCAGAGTACTGTTCATGGATACTATTCATTTATACGGTACTATTCACAAAGTACTATTCACGAATACTATTCACAAAGTACTATTCACGAGTACTATTCATAAAGTACTATTCACGGGTACTATTACCGAAGTACTATTCGCGGGATACTATTCACTCAGGTACTATTCATGACAAAAATTAAAAAAAATTTTGTCTAAATTATTTTTGATACAATATTATTCTTAAATTTTACTCCACAAAGTAGTATCATGTTGACAATTTGGACATTATTAAATTCTGGATAAATTAAATTATAAATCTTTAAAATTTATCCTTTGCTTTCATTTAATTGAATTCTTATATCATTGTCATCATCCTCATGCTTATATTGTGATGAAAGTCATCTTTGGTCGTAGTGCATAAATGGACTGTTGATTGGTATGATTATGACTAGGGATCATTCGGTATAATCATGACCTGTAATGTTACAAATGATGTGGTAAAAGTCATCATTGGCCTGTAGTGCAATGATGGACAGTTGCTGGTATGATCATGACCATTGGTGATTACACGAATATCCTTGGCCCGTAGTGCATGGATAATTCATGGACGTGATACTAATGAATATCATTGGCCCCGTAGTGCATAGATAATTCGTGGTCATGATACTAATGAATATCCTTGGCCCATAGTGCATGGATAATTCAATTATGTGGATTATTGAGCTGAGTCTCAGCGACAATTGTTGGTATGATCATGACCATGAGTTCTCTTTGGACAAGTGTGCAAAGATGAATTATTATTTGGCATGATCAAGACCATTGATGAAAACACGAAAATCTTTAGCCCGTAGTGAATGGATAATTTGTGGTCGTAATACTAATGAATATCTTTGGCCCGTAGTGCATGGATAATTTAATGATGTGGATTATTGAGCTGAGTCTCAACGACAGTTGTTGATATGATCATGACCATGGGTTCTCTTCGGCTAAAGGTGCAAAGATGAATTGTTATTCGGTATAATCATGATTATTAATGAAAACACGAATATTCTTGGCCCGTAGTGCATGGGTAATTTGTGGTCGTGATACTAATAAATATCCTTAGCCGTAGTGCAGAGATGATTCGATGATGTGGACTATTTATTAAACTGAGTCTCAGTGATGAAATTTATGATAAACTTTTAAATCATAGAAATTAGTAGATATCATGCTCTACTTGACTCTTCAAAAATACAGTTGCATGTCTTTGGCCTGTATTACAAAGATGAATTTATTAGTATGATTATGAACAAGAACTATTGTATGACCCCAAATTATTAATAAATGAAATTTAATTCCTCTATTTATTATTTTGAAATAGTAAGGGTTGATTTGATTAATGTGGTTAGTTATGGGTAAAATACGCAAATATTTCAAATAAGCAAGTGGTCATAAAATATTCATTGTTGTCGGAGAATATTCGTTTGGTCGTGGAATATTCTTGTTGTCGGGGAATATTCGTACGACGGCGCAGCCTTGTGTGGGCCCCATAACGAAAAGCGATTGGATGAAGAAAACGACAAAAACAAGTTATTTATAAATAACAGCGTAGTTGTTACCATTAATACTGTTGGAATACCCGGTGGTTAAAACACAGTAATACGCATTGTTGCACAGTAGCACACGATATTGTACCAATTATTGATTTTTACGTAAGAAGGCATTACTCAATAATTGTTACAGTAATTACTGTTCAGTATTTTATTTTATTAATTCAATAATTGCTGCGTTGATATTTTATATTACTGTTATTTTAATAATTATCACTACACAGTATTTTCTATTATCGGAGTAATAATTTATATTATCTGAATAATATTATTAGATAACATTATTGGCAATGTCTAGAAAGTTCTGTCTAAGCAGAGGTTTGGTCATCTAATTGCGTGCCAGTAAGGAGAGATCCTTATTGGAAAGCCCCCTCTTTTCTGGGAACTGCTTGGTTGTCAGTATTATGATTCTGTAATATTATTTGTGAATAATTAATTATTGATTTATATGATGAGGAAAATATTGATTTTATGTGGATATAGATGGAGAAAATTTTTAATGTAACAATTGTTGAAAATTTATTTTTTATCTTTTCTGATAAAATAATATTTTATTATAATGGTGATATTTTTATAATGAATGTGGGATATATGAGTATATGAGGAGGAAGAGTATTTTGTGGCATTAAAAGATTAACACATGTTTGGTGTGTCGATGGACCCCAATAATTGACCGAAATTTGATTATAGCATGTAAAATCGTCTGTTTATGGATTTCGATCAATTTCTGTTTAAAATTTGGAAAAATTTTCTTCTGTAAAGTTGTAGAGAATTGAATTTTCTATAAAAAGTTGCGAGATTCGAATTTTCTGATAAAAATGCTATTTGTTGTGAATTATTGAAGTTCCGGAGTTCCGAAATAATTGATTTTTGAAAGTTTTAATTATTATTTTGAAGAAAAACGTTTTTTTTTGCATTCAAGTGGGCTAACATGTGATATAAATGGGCTGAGATCAGTTGTCTAAGGTGGGCTTGACAATTGTATAAATATATTATTATTATATTAAATTTTCTGCTTTGGTGTTCCAAGCATTTTCCTATAAATAGGGTGCTTAGATTAGAATTGAAAATCACACCAGAAACTGAAAACTTCTCTCTCTTTCTCTCTCGATATATTGAGCGTATTCTTGTGGGTATTTTAATACTTTGAGTGTTGCTATACGGTGCAAGTTCAAGTCATAGTCTATATCCGGTTTTTCAACTAGAAGTACTGTCTTTACGTGGTAAGGGATGTTATTCTATTCAAAAATGATATTATTTCTTCAATATCATTATGCCGAAATATTGGTTAGAAATTTTTATCAAATTTAGAATTTTTTCATGTCGGGGTTACTATTCATGAGTTACTATTCACGAGTTACTATTCATGAGTTACTATTCACGAGTTATTATTCACGAAGCATGATGATATTTTTTGTAAAATTTCTATCTTTTAGTGTCAGAGTTCTATTCACGTATACGACACTATTCACGTATACGGCACTATTCACGAATACGGCACTATTCACTGAAAAATAAAATTTTCTTCTTTTCGTCCAAAATATCTATTTTGGATACTAGCTTTGATTGTATCTATGTTTTGATCATTCTTGAATTTTACTTCACTATGATTATTTATAAGGTATTTTTGGACATGGATAAATCGAAATACGAATCCTTAATATTTGTTATTTTGTTTCACTGGATTCGTTTCCTTTAAAATATTTTTCATCATCCTCAGTCCTAAATGATGATGTTACTAAATATCTTTGGCCTGTAGTGCAAAGATGAATGATTTCTGATGAATATCTTTGACCCGTAGTGCAAAGATGAACAGGTGTTTAGATGAACATGACCAATTGATGAATATCTTTGGCCTGTAGTGCAAAGATAAATAATTGATTCCAGATATATATTGATTGATGTTACAGGGATAAAAGATAGACGATGAACTTTTAAATTCATATATAGAAGATAGTAGATTTCATTCTCTACTAAACTACTCTTCTAATGAATTATTATTTCCGCTACAAATATTGATGTAAAACTTGTTGTCTATTGTATTCTATTAAATTTTTTCCTATTGAAGACTAACAATAATTTGTTCTATATTATCTTAGTCATAATATTCTTTACTGGGCTAGTTTAGCTCACCCTTTTCCTTGTTGTTCTATTTTTCTTCTCAAGAGGCGAGAATGTAGCGAGTACGAGTCGGGGTGTGGAATGATGGTTCTAGAGAGTTGTTTAGTAGTCCTCACCATTTTTGTAAAATAATGTATCAATAATTGTGATGAGGATTTATTTACGTATAGATATTGTCTAGATGGCAATATCTGTATTTAAACTCGCAGTTTATATGTTGTAATGATAAAGTTGTAGTTATTTCTGTACCATGTATTTTGACGACCTAAAATGGGTGATGTATACCTATTTTGGAGGCGTCACAACTACGATTTGGTATAACCATGATCTTTGATGCTTCAGGTAAAGATAGGTGATAAAAATTATCTTCGTTTTGGGTGCAAAGAGGAATTTAGAATCACAATTATGATTATGAGTCATTCACATGATTGTGGACAGGAACTGTTGATTTATGTTACAGGGATAAAACATTGTTGGTGGACTTTTAACATGGAGAAGATAATAGACTTTATGGTTTATTTGACTCTTCTAATAGATTACTCGTTCCGCTGCCACTATGGTTGAAAAGTTTTATCATCTATCATATGTTCTAAATCTCTGATTTATTACTGACAAAGGCTATTGATAATTTAATTATCTTTAGTCATGATATTCTTTACTGGGCTAGTTGTGCTCACCCTTTTATTTCACAATTCTTTTCAGATAATAAGAGTGTAGCTGGGTCGAGCGAGGTTAACAGAGGAATAGAACGATGGTCTATAGCAGTTGAGGTTTCCCCTAAAATAGTATGGAAATAATTTTATTGAGAATTTTAGATAAATGTGTCGTATTTTATACGTCATTTTAACCTTTGATTTTGGTGAACCGAATAGGGTAAGTTGAACCCAACTTTGGAAGGGGAGTTTGTCACTATCATAAAAGATGTCTAATGACAGACGACTTCATGTTATCATAAGACAGGGTTGTGCACATGCACTTGCTGATTATATCTATGAGCACTACCTATATAATCTCGAACTTTGGTTGAAATATAATTCTCAATTTGAGACAATGGAGATAAATATATGTCAAGAGAAGACTCACCATTGGAAAGAATATGATTGTAATCTTCTCGTTTTTCTTTGGGGTCTATTGGGTCAACTAAGGATAATTCTCGAGTCATATGATATTTATTATAACTTAGATGCATGGCCTCCCATGTACGAAAGTTTCCTTTAGCATTTTTCAAATATTTTAATTTCTAAAACAGTTATTGATTGTACTTTTATGTAAAGTGCCATTGTAAGGTGTTGTGGCCGAGGCACCGTGAGAGTTACATATATTTGTATTAAAACTCACAACTTATGTTTTGTCGTATTTTGTACGACACTTAACAGTTGTATAAATTAAGTTTGTATTTGAGTTATGTACCATATATTTGGCGACTCAGAATGGGTGATGTATATCTATTTTGGGGGTGTCACAGTTGGTATCAAAGCCTAGGGATATGATCCCTGGCTGATATGTGAGACTAGAACTAAGAGGGGAGAGTCGGGTAATTCCTTCTCTAGTATGACCTACCTAAGTTTATTAGTTATTTAATTGGTCGGTCAGAATATATGCATAAAATGTGGCATGTCAATTAACTTTTGTTTTGAAGATGTATTCTAGAATGATATCTAAAATACAGGAGATGAGTAATGAAAAAATCACGATACAGAGGAAATAACCGAGAAGGTACAATCCGAAAAGAAAGTAAAGTATTCTCATCTCTTCGAACTACCAGGTACGTAAATTTCGAGGGCAAAATTTCATAAGGAGAGGAGATTGCGAGATCCTGAATTTTATGAAATGAAAGTATTCAATTTTTTTATAATTATTATTCTATTTAGTAAATGGCTATACTGATAAAAGGTTAAAGTTAATGATGATGTGTGAAAATTTTTGCAAAGTAAGCAAGTGGTTATAAAATATTCGATTGGTTGGGGAATATTCGTTTTAATAGGGAATATTCGTACGACGGCACAATCATTGGTGGACCCCAAAATGGAAGTATTGTCAAAGTTAGAAAATGATATAAATAACTTTTTACAAAAATAACGGCGAAAGTTTTACCGTTAAACTTTTGAAATACCCGGTGGTAAAAGAACAGTAATACACGTGGTTGCATAGTAGCACACGGAATTGATTATTGATACTTATGTGAAAAGTCACTCAGTTATTGTGACGCCCCCAAAATAAATATACATCACCCATTTTGAGTCGCCAAATACATGGTACATAATACAAATACAAACTTAAATACACAACATGTGCTGTGAGTTTTAATACAAATATTGTCTTCTAGACAGTATTCAAACTCAAAATAAGTCCTCAATACATTTATTATCACACTGTTTCACAGAATAGTGAGGACTACTAATGCAATCATCTAGACCGTCATTCCGTTCCCCGACTAGTTCTAGCTATATTCTCATTTCCTGAAGAGAATAATGAAAGAAAAGGGTGAGCTCAACTAGCCCAGTAAGAAATATTATGACTAAGATAATCCAGAACAAATTATCCTTAGCCTTCGACAGTATAACAACTGAAAGAATATAATAGACAACAAGTTTTAGATCAACAACTGCAACGGAATAAGCAATCCGTTAGAAGAGTCAAGTAGAGCGTGATATCTACTATCTTTCGTGATTTAAAAAGTTTATCAACAATTTTATCGCTGAGACTCAGCTTAATAAATAATTCACATCATCGAATCATCCCTGCACTACGGGCCAAGGACATTCTTTAGTATCACGACCATAAATTATTCATGCACTACTTGCCAAAGATAATCGTGTTTTTACCAACGGTCATGATCATGTCATAAAACAATTCATCTTTGCACCATTGGCCGAAGAAAATCCATGGCAATAATCATACCAAAAACTGTCCATCAATGCACTACGGGCCAATGAAGACTTTTACCACATCATTTATAACATTACGGTCATGATTATACCGAATAATCCCTGGTCCTAATCATACCAAGTCCATCTATGCACTACGGGCCAAAGATGACTTTCATAACAATATAAGCATGAGGATGATGACAACGACATAATAATTCAATAAAACAAGTTCAAGGACAAATTTTAAAGATTTATAATTTAATTTATCCAGAATTCAATAACGTTCAAATTGTCAACATGATACTGCTTTGTGGAGTAAAATTCAAGAATAATATTGTATCAAAAATGATTTGGACCAAAAAGAAATTAATTTTTATCATGAATAGTACCCTAGGTGAATAGTACTCTAGTGAATAGTATCCTGTGAATAGTACTTCGTGAATAGTAACTCGTGAATAGTACTCTGGCATGAAAAAGTTAAAACTTATCAAGAATACTCAGAATAATATTTTTATGAAAAGATACTGGATGAAGCGCAAATATCAATGATATTCTACTAATTTCATGGAGTATAGAAGCCAAAACTTTAACAAAACGAGTATAGAATTTGAAATCTGAAACGAAATAATATTATTACTTACATACTACAGAGTATGAAAGAAAATATTATTTCTTGCGAATACTGAATAAAAATAATATCCCTTACGAATTTTGAACGAAAATAATATTCCTATGAATATTGAACGAAAATAAAATTCCTTACGAGTACGAAAAATAATATCGTAAGCGAATACGAAATAAATAATACTCCTTACCTCAAAAAGAAGAGTATTCTAACTGGTATAGCGGATATATTCTTGAAGAAAACTTTCACTATTTTCTACACTCAAAGCTTTCTAAAACTCGAAAGAAATACGCTCAATATTATAAAAGAAGAATTCTCTGATTCTGATGTGATTTTCAATTCTAAATAAACATCCTATTTATAGGAGAATGGAAAGGATACTAGTTGAGCGCACAGTGAAGGGAAAGTCACGGGCGAATTCTTCGACTGATTTCGTTGAAAATTTTGATTTTACTATGTAGCACTATGCACTAAAATATTCTAATAAAACAAAAATTTTTAAATAAAATATTATATATATATATATATATATATATATATATATATATATATATATATAGCCAGTACCTTATATATATAATAATAATCATACATATATTCCCTCCGTGAATGTTATCAGAATCCTTCACCCATTCCATTTTTTTTCCTCCAGTGGGCCCCACATGTGGCCCCACCTTTATTATAAAAAAATATAATGAATAAATTTTTATCGATTATTTTAAAAAATGGGTAAATGGGGGTCCATAAAATAAGCAAATTTACATCAAATACTTCATAAAAAAAATTTCAATATTTTTAACAATATTTATTCATCATTATTGTTATTCGCAATATTTAACAACTAGATCGTTCCAAGGAAAGAGGAGGCTTTCCAATAAGGATATCTCCCTATTGGCCCGCAATTAGGTGACCAAACCTCTCCTCGACATAACTTTCTAGACATTGTTAATTATGCAAATAATAATATGAATAACTGTATCGTCTCAATTATTAATTTAATAATATATAAAATATTGACAATAATTGAATCAAATAACGTGAAATACTATGCAGTAATTACTGTAGCAATAATTGAACAAAACTGAGTGACTTCTCACGTAAGCATCAATAATCAATACCGTATGCTACAATGCAACCACGCGTATTACTGTACTTTTACTACCGGGTAGTTCAACAGTTTAACGGTAAAACTTCCGCCGTTATTTTCATAAAAATATATTTCTGTCATTTTCTCATTCCAAAAATAATTCCGTTGTGAGGTCCACCAATGATTGTGTCGTCGTACGAATATTTTCTGTTAAAACGAATATTCCCCGATCAATTAAATATTATATAACAACTTGCTTACTTTGCAATATTTATAAATATTACCCACAACTATAATATTATATCAAATCCACACTATAATATTCAAAAAAAATATTTCGAGAAAATTAAATCTTTATTCATAAAATTTGGGGTCTCACAGTTATACTTAATTATTGCTACAGTAATTGCCGCATAATATCTCTCATATTATTGATTCAATTATTGTCACAGTATCATCTGCATAATATTTTATATTATTAAATCAATAATTTAGACGACAAAGTTATTCATATTATTATTTGCAATATTGACGATGTCTAGAAAGTTCTGTCGAGGAGAGGTTTGGTCACCTAATTGCGAGCCATTAGAGAGAAATCTTTATCGAAAAGCCCTCTATTTCCTGAGAATGATCTGATTGTTAAATATTGTGAGTTATAATATTAATGATGAATAAGTTCGTGTTAACTAAAGATGAAATTGATATTTCCATTGTGTTAAAATTATTAGTGCTAGTGAATATCGACATTTATTTCGATAATAATTAATTTTTGGATGTTATATTGACCAATCGGGTAATTAATCGGATAAATGAGCAATTAATTGTTATTAGTTCACATGCTTATAACTATTTGTTCACATGTATGTACTATTGATTCACATGCATGTACTATTAGAGGAGGTGGTGCAAGATTGATAATACTTGCAGGACTAAATTAAAAATAGAGGTATAGATGAAGATACTATACTGTAATTATCTGTTCACATATATGGAACTATTAATTCAAATGCATGTACTATTGATTCACATGCATGTACTATTAGGGAAGGTGGTGCAAGTTTTATAAAACTTGTAGAACTAAATTAAAAATGGAAGAAAAGATGAAGGTACTATATTATAATAATTCGAGCCCCAAAACGTGCAATTATTGAAACTATGTTATCCTATAAATAGAAGCTCATTCTTCTTTCATTCTCACCAATTCACTAAGACTCACAAGAGCAATTATAGAGAGAGAAGCTATAGAGAGGAAGAAGAAAAGTATTTTGCTACTTCACTATTCTAGTATCCAGTCTTCTTCTGAGGTAAGTGATGTTATTTATTTCTTATTCGTAAGGGATATTATTTTTGTTCAATATTCGTATGAAATAATATTTTCTTCCATACTCTGTAGTATGTAAGTAATATTATTTCGTCTCGTATTTCTGATAATACCCTCATTTTGTTAAAGTATTACTTCTATACTCCGTGAAATTAGTAGAATATTCTTGAAATTTGCGCTTCATCTAGTATTGTTTCACAAGGATATTTTTCTGCACATTCTTGTTAAATTTTAAGTTTTTCATGTCAGAGTACTGTTCATGGGTACTATTCATTTATACGGTACTATTCACAAAGTACTATTCACGGGTACTATTCACAAAATACTATTCACGAGTACTATTCACGGGAGTACTATTCCTGAAGTACTATTCACGGAGCACTATTCACTCAAGTACTATTCACCCGGAGTACTATTCATGATAAAAATTGATTTTTTTTCGATCCAAATCATTTTTAATATAATATTATTATTGAATTTTACTCCACAAAGCAGTATCATGTTGACAATTTAGACATTATTGAATTCTGGATAAATTAAATTATAAATTTTTAAAATTTATCCTTTGCTTTCATTTAATTGAATTCTTATATCATTGTCATCATCCTCATGCTTATATTGTGATGAAAGTCATCTTTGGCCGTAGTCCATAAATGAACTGTTGATTGGTATGATTATGATTAGGGATCATTCGGTATAATCATGACCCGTAATGTTACAAATGATGTGATAAAAGTTCTCATTGGCCCGTAGTGCAGTGATGGACAGTTGCTGATATGATCATGACCATTGGTGATTACACGAATATCATTGGCCCGTAGTGCATGGATAATTCGTGGACGTGATACTAATGAATATCCTTGGCCCGTAGTGCATGGATAATTAGTGGTCGTGATACTAATGAATATCATTGACTCGTAGTGCATGAATAATTCAATGATGTGGATTATTGAGCTGAGTCTCATCCACAATTGTTGGTGTCATCGTGACCATGAGTTCTCTTCGGCCAAGGGTGTAAAGATGAATTATTGTTTGGCATGATCATGACCATTGATAAAAACACGAATATCCTTGGCCCGTAGTGCATGGATAATTCGTGATCGTGATATTAATGAATATCCTTGGCCCGTAATGCATGGATAATTCAATGATGTAGATTATTGAGCTGAGTCTCAGCGATAGTTGTTGGTATGATCATGATCATGGGTTCTCTTCAGCCAAGGGTGAAAAGATGAATTTATTCGGTATAATCATGATCATTGATGAAAACACGAATATCCTTGGCCCGTAGTACATGGATAATTCATGGTCATGATACTAATAAATATCCTTAGCCGTAGTGCAGGGATGATTCAATGATGTGGATTATTTATTAAGCTAAGTCTCAGCGATAAAATTTATGATAAACTTTTAAATCATATAAGATAGTAGATATCATGCTCTACTTGACTCTTCAAAAATACAGTTGCATGTCTTTGGCCTGTAGTGCAAAGATGAATTTATTAGTATGATTATGAACATGAACTATGATTTGGTATAACCATGATCTTTGATGTTTCAGGTAAAGATAGGTGATAAAGATTATCTTCGTTCTGGGTGCGAAGAGGAATTTAGAATCACAATTATGATTATGAGTCATTCACATGATTGTGGACATGAACTGTTGATTTATGTTACAGGGATAAAATATTGTTGGTGAATTTTTAACATGAAGAAGATAATAGACTTTATGGTCTATTTGACTCTTCTAATGGATTGCTCATTCCGCTACCACTATGGTTGAAAAGTTTTATCATCTACCATATGTTCTAAATCTCTGATTTATTACTGACGACGGCTATTAATAATTTAATTATCTTTAGTCATGATATTCTTTACTGGGCTAGTTGTGCTCACCATTTTACTTCATAATTCCTTTCAGATAATAAGAGTGTAGTTGGGTCGAGCGGGGTTAACAGGAGAATATAAAGATGGTCTATAGCTGTTGAGATTTCCCCTAAAATAGTATGAAAATGATTTATTGAGAATTTTAGATAAGTGTGTCGTATTTTATACGTCATTTTAACCGTTGATTTTGGTGAACCGAATAGAGTGAGGTGAACCCAACTTTAGAAGGGTGTTTTGTCACTATCATACAAGATGTCTAATGACAGACGACTTCGTGTTATCACAAGACAGGGTTGTGCACATGCACTTGCTGATTATATCTATGAGCACTACCTATATAATTTCAGAGTTTGGTTGAAATATAATTCTCAATTTGAGACAATAGAGGTAAATATATGTCATGAGAAGACTCACCATTGGAAAGAACATGATAGTAATCTTCTCGTTTTTCTTTAGGGTCTATTGGGTCTACCAAGGATAATTCTCGAGTCATATGAAATCTATTATAACTTAGATGCATGGCCTCCCATGTACGATAGTTTCCTTGAGCATTTTCTAAAGATTTTAATTTCTAAAACAGTTATTGATTGTACTTTTATGTAAAGTGCCATTGTAAGGTGTTGTGGTCGAGGTACCATGAGAGTTACATATATTTGTATTAAAACTCACAGCTTATATTTTGTTGTATTCTGCACGACACTTAACAGTTATATAAATTAAGTTTGTATTTGAGTTATGTACCATGTATTTGGCGACTCAGAATGTGTGATGTATACCTATTTTGGGGCATCACACCTTGGTGGATTACCTCTAGAGGCCAAACACCCATTACCTCTATATACCAATTGTGACGCCCCCAAAATAGGTATACACAACCCATTCCGAGTCGCCAAATACATGATACAAAATTTAAATATAAACTTCATTTATACAATACGACAAAACGTAGCTGAGAGTTTTAACACGAATATTGTCTCGTAGACAATATCCAAACTCAAATGGAATCCTCATTACAATTATTATCACACTATTTCATAGAATAGTGAGGACTAATACAGCCACCATCTTGGACCATCACTCCATTCTCCGGCTAGTCTCAGCTATATTCTCATTTCCTGAAGAGAACAATGAAAAAAAATGGTAAGCTCAACTAGCCCAGTAAAAAATATTATGACTAAGATAATGCAGAATAAATTATCCTTAACCTTCAACAATGTAAAACTGATAGAATACAATAGACAACAAGTTTAATTGCAACGGAACAAGAAATCCATTAGAAGAGTCAAGTAGAGCATGATATCTATTATCTTCTATAATTTAAAAGTTCATCATCAATATTTTATCGCTGTAACACAGCTCAATAAATAATTCACATCACCGAATTATTCATGCACTACGTACGGGCTAATGATATTCGTTAGTATTATATCCACGAATTATCCATGCACTACGGGCCAAGGATATTCGTTATTATCACCAATGGTCATGATCATGTCAAATAACTGTCAATCAATGCACTACGGGCCAATGAGGACTTTTACCACATCATTTGTAACATTATAGGTCATGATTATACCGATACATAATTTCTGATCATAATCATACCAATCAACAGTCCATCTATGTACTACGGGCCAAAGATGACTTTCATCATAATATAAGCATGAGGATGATGACAATGATATAAGAAATCAATTAAGTGAGATTAAAGATAAATTTTAAATATTTATAATTCAATTTATCCAGAGTTCAAGAGTGTTCAAATTATCAACATGATAACTGCTTTGTGGAGTAAAATTCAAGAATAATATTCATGTATCAAAAAATAATTTGGACATAAAAAAAATAATTTTTGTCATGAATAGTACCTCGGGTGAATAGTACTTCGTGAATAGTACCCCGTGAATAGTAGCCCGACATGAAAAGATTATACTTAACAAGAATATTCAAAAAAATATTTATGTGAAACGATACTAGATGAAGCGCAAATTTCAAAGATATTCTACTATTTTCAAGGAGTATAGAAGCAATACTTATCAAAATAAGTGTAGGATTAGAAATATGAAAAGAAATAAAATTACTTACATGCTACAGAGTATGGAAGAAAATATTATTTCTTACAAACATTGAACAAAAATAACATCCCTTACGAATACGAAAAATAATATCTCTTCTGAATATGAAATAAATAATACCCCTTACCTTAGTAGGAGATTGGATACTGCAATAGTGTGGTAACAGAATACTCTTCTTCTTTTTCTCTGATTCTCTCTCTATAGCTTTCTCTTGTGAGTCTTAGTAAATTGGTGAGAATGAAAGAAGAAATAAGCTTCTATTTATAAAAGATTTCTAGCTTAGCCCTTGCAATGTGAAGAGACAAGTGGCTTGATGACTGGTAATGTAAAAATAAAAGTGGTTTGACACTTATAATGTGAAAAAGGCAAGTGGTTTGACGCCTATAATGTGAAACAACAAGTGATTTGATGCCTGTAATGTGAAACAACAAGTGGTTTGACGCCTGGTAAAGGCAAGTACTATTGAAGAAAGTGACTCTTTGATGATGACATATGGTTCCCATATAATAAACCAAACTTACAACAAACGTCTCGTAACATGCTTCTTATTTATATCAAAGATTGAATAAATATTTACTACAAATCATTTTATCTTCAATTAACACATTTTTAATCTTTCAACAATTATTCATCATTAATATTATAATCCACAATATTGACAACCAGATCATTCTCAGAAAAGAAGGGGTTTTTCGATTAGGACTTCTCCTTATTGGCGCGCAATTAGGTGACCAAACCCCTTTCCTCGACAGAACTTTCTAGACATCGTCAATAATGCAAATAATAATATGAATACCTTTGTCGTCTCAATTATTGATTTAATAATATAAAATATAGTGACAATAATTGAATCAATAATGTGAGATACTATGCAGCAATTACTGTTGCAATACTTGAATAAAATTGAGTAACTTCTTACGTAAGCATCAATAATTAAAGATATTGTGCAATACCGTGTGCTACTGTGCAACAACGCGTATTACTGTTCTTTTATCACCGGTATTTCAACAGTTTAACGGTAAAAATTTTGTCGTTATTCTATGAAAATGTTATTTTTGTCGCTTTTTATATCCGACATTTATTCCGTTGTGGGGTCCACCAATGATTGTGTCGTCGTACTAATATTCCTTGATAAAACGAATATTCTCTGACTAAACGAATATTTTATGACAACTTGCTTACTTTACAAAATTTATAAATATTATCCACAACTATAGCATTATATCAAATCCATACCTTATTATTCAAAAAGATATTTGGAGAAAATAAAATCTTTATTTATAAAAGTTGGGGTATTACAAAACACCTGGGTGGCTAACGTTGATCAAGGAATCAAACCCGGTGGATTCAAGTTGAACGTTAAAAGAAATTGGATGTGAACTCGTACTTGAGTAATTTAGATTATACAAGGGTGTGAGTCTGATATCCATCTCTTTTCTATTGAATTGATAATTGAGCACAAAGTATGATCATGATGATGATTTGTATTAAAAATTTTAAATTCCTTTTTATTACGCTTCTACATCTTTTATGTGATTTGATTGTATGATTGCGCTATAAGGAATAATTTATCGGTGGTTCAGATCTTTGTTGGGATAGACTTGCTTTTCATGGGTGAGTTATAGTTTAGATGTTAAAATCAGTTATAACTTAGCTCTAACTAAGATTAAGTAGGACATGGCGCTGAACACATTACTTTTCCTTTAAAATAATTAACCTCTATAACAAAAATTTAAATTTTTGTAAATAAATTAAAATTTAGTCAGTTAAGTATAAAAAAAAATTAATTAATTATTAAAGTAAAGTGACCAAAAAAATATTTAAATGCGTTGTTGCCCAAACGTTTAAGAACGTGGCAGTCCCTCAAGCAGCTTCTTCCCCTTCGTATATTTCCCCTTACTCCTCCCTATATTCTCAAGCAAACACCGCCATCCTCTATCCTTCTCTCTGCCCTTTCTACATATTCATATACATATAAATTCTCTTTGGGCCATTTATTCAAACAGTTTCTGGGCACTGAAATTGATCGCTTTTTAGAGCTGTGTACAGTGTCAAATGCGATACCCAATAATGGGTTCATGAATTCTGAATCAATTCGTCTATTCAGAACTGTCCCATGAGGAATGTGTTTGCATGCGTCAAACAGCACCGTTCTGCAGTGCTTTCAGCAGGTAGTGTCTTCACCCATTGTATTTGTAAACTCCGTCAATTTAAAAATCCTTTAATTTATTGCAAATAGTTGTTTTTTCAATTATTTATCTTTTATGTCAATTTTATGTTAGGTGATTTGGTTCAATAATACAAATTCTGTTGTAAGTCATGTCAGGAAATTTAGTTTTTTTGCTGTTCATTTCATCAAACAGTGGGATTTAGTGATTTTGTTAATTTTTAGATTGTAAGTTCAGCATTCCAGATTGGATAATTGTTAGGACCATGATTTTCCGTTGCAGTTAAAAGATTTTAAAATAATTTACCGTGTAAAACAATGGATGGATAAATATTTTTTTAATGATTTCATGACATGAGAAAATAAATTTGAGTCTGTGATTGCTTATACATGCATTTGGGTAGTAAAAACAATTCTTGATCTCCTAATGCTCTGATTGAAGGTTGAACCTAATAAGAAATAGGGTATGTTTTTGATTTGGGTTTCGAAAGGAAGTGGATTGATTGGGTAATAAATGAAATTGGCACCTCACCGACTACCATTTTTTGGACTGAGTGTGTTTGTCATAGGTAATCCGAATTGCATTGAACCCCGGTTTAAGACATGGGACTATTAGTGTCTCCGACTCATTCTATCATTTGAGTTACTTATAATGTTGAATTTGTCAGAAACATTAATCGGTAATTTCCAATTGTGCAATTTCTCTCAGTCTAGTTATGAGACTCTGGTGCTAACAACTTTATAGAAGCTGTTCTGCAATTCTCTGTGTTAGTTGTTATGTTGCTCATCTTCATCGAATTTGGTGATCGTCTTGTTGCGCTATTTTTCTGAAAAAAACTTTTTAGAAGCAAGTGACATAGGTTAAAGCCGGTGACGAAGAAATAATTTCTACACGCTATATTAGAGTACTAGTAAGTAAGAGTACCATATTTGGGTATGTAAGTACCAATATGCAGTTTGCTAGGTCCATGAGATATCTGATTACTCTGATAGAAGTCGTTGACTGAAAATATACCGTTTTCATTTCCTTTTCATTGCAATGAATCCCCCTGTCCTTTCTCAATTTCCGCAAGTGCAGTCCACAAAATAAGTTTAAAAAGGATTCCACAGCCTTCAACTCAGAATCTAGAAAATGACGCGTAAAACTGGGAGTCCAAACCTGATTTCTATGTACTGCAAAGCTCGCATCTGCTACTCTGCATCCTTTGTCAACATAATTTGGAATAAGCCCGGGAAGAACTCACATAATGGTTCTCACTCACTGCACCAAGGATCATGCCTAAAGCTCACTCTAGCCCCATCACTAATGAACAAACAAATATGCTTTCTGAATTCCACTCCCCCTCTTGCAATAGATTTTCGCAGGCCAACCCCATGAAGCAACCTCAAAACGTCGTCTTCCAATCAAACTTATTCTCCCCAAAACGACCACTAGCACTCTCTTCCTGAAAATCCCTAGCTCCGACATAATTCTCCACGACCACTTCCCTCTCAGCGCTTGATTGCACAAACAGAGGTTTCTAATCCCCGAAGACCAACCACCAACATTATTCTCAAAATGATATTCAAATTCCCCCCCAGCTCCCCTCTACAAAAGCTCATTTTAATCCTCTCTAGTTTAATGTGAATTGAAATTGGCAGCGGAAGCAATAAAAGAATAGGTCGATACACTAGACAAAGGACTCTTAATCAATGTAAACTATCCTCCCTTTGGAATGTAAATCCCCTTCTATCCGGGCAACCACTTGTCAAACCTTTATACCAGAGGATCCCATGCATATATAAACTTGTACCTTGCCCCTAAGGCAGCGCCAAAATAGGTCGAAGGAAAAACATCAACTCCACAATCAAGCCATCTATCAATGTCCTGAACTCGACCAATTGGAATAAAAGAACTCTTTCGAACATTGGCTTTCCCAAATTTTCCTTAAAGAGAACCTACCCCTAATGTGTTCCAAGTGCTCCTCCTTTTTCCCACAAAAACAATTGAGTCATCTGCAAATAGAAGATGAGAAACTGAGACAGTAGAAGAGTCCTTCATTCCAACAATAAACCCATCTTGCAGGCCTCCCCCTTTGCTTTAATAATCAATTTACTCTGAGCCTCCATGCCCAAAATGAATGGATATAAGAGATCCCCTGAAGAATGTGCCAAGAATTGTCAAGGATATCCTCATAACACCCATTCATTAAAAGGACATCATATTTAATAGATGAAATGCAGGCTCTAATCCACCTTCCCCCAAATCCCATCCTCTCTGATATGTAAAAGTAAAAACTCCTTATTAACGGTAGCTAAGAAGCAAGGATTCGGGTGCGGGGATATGGGTG
The DNA here is from genome assembly GCA_016801055.1 of Panax notoginseng. NCBI lineage: Eukaryota > Viridiplantae > Streptophyta > Magnoliopsida > Apiales > Araliaceae > Panax > Panax notoginseng. The sequence goes on from CM029022.1 coordinate 174,919,883, forward strand.
AGCAGTTCGGGGATATGGGTAAGCAGGTCGGGGATATGGGAGTTCGTCAAATTTGAAAATACGGGGATTCAGGTGCGGTTTTTTTTATATATATATTAAAAAAATATTCACAAAACTAAATAATTCATGCAAATCCAACAAAATACATAATTTAATCATTGTGAAGACTAATTTATACAATACTAAAATAGTAAAACAAACATGAAACCATAAAGTCACACAAAACTCCCCGACATAATAGTTAAAAACTTAAAACATTTAATTCATTAATTGCCATTTGCCACGTATTCAGTAAAATAAAAAAAGAAAAAAATGAAAAAATATTGATCACTAATAGTACTGGCACATAACCCAAACAGAAAAAAAGAATATTAATTACTAATAATATACTAATATTAATTACTAGTAGAGTAATATTACTGGAACATAAGTCATAGGACTCATAAGCCAAACAGAACGATAAGGAGAGAAAACGAGTCCTAACCCAAACAGACATTAGGAGAGAAAAAAAAGTTGTCGAAGAGAGAGAGAGAGAGAAGAGGAGCGAAGAAAGAGGAAGAGAGAAGATGACATACAGAGGGTCGCCGAAGTTTTCAAAGTTTGCGAAGTCGCCAATCTCCGGTTCAGTGGCGGAACCAGAACATTTTTTAGAGGAGGGTCAAAATACATCAATAAAAAAAATTATTTATCGACGCTTACAGTGTTTCTTTCAAATTTATTTTGCCCAATTATAGTATTTCACAACATCTTATTCCAACCATTGTAAACCTATAAGTTGTGAGTTTAATAACTTTAAATGTATGTATATATATATATATATATATATAATTTTCCCCGAACTATGAGACTATTAATCAGACTTTGAATTTTTTAGTCAACTGATTAACTACTTTTATAGATAAATTATAATATTATATATTCAAAACCTTATATCGTGGTTCTGGTCATCTTCTTTGGAGACAACTGGGAGTAGCCACTCAAAGTAAGAAAATAAATTAAGTTATTCTCATTTACAAAAAAATTGATACCAATGTATGATTAAGTCAGTAAGATAAATGAGTGTAATATTAATTAATTAATTATCAAACTTATTTAACATTATTTTATCTTATAGTAATATTGTTAATTTATTATAGGTGAAAAGACATAAAAAAACAAATAAATTAATACTATCTCATAACAAAGATCAAATTTAACTAATATTAACATGCTTCAGATTCCAGAGTTGGGGGGTCATATGACTCCCCTCGCCCCCCAGTTCCGCCCATGCTCCGGTTCTCTCTCTATCTGCTTGTCCAGTTCTCCCTAAAAGGTAAGTATTTTAGCCTTAATTTCCCTATGCGAAGTTGATTTCACTTCCCTTTTTTTCCCATAATTACGAAGTGTGCCATCGTCGCACCCCCCTTAGCCGCATCCCAATGTACCCGTGAAGTAGAATACAGGGACACGGATAATGCCGCACTCCGTGCACCTGCACCCAAACGCACCTGATGCGCAGTGCGGCAGGGATAGCCTCACCCCTGCTTCTTTGAATGGCAATATGCCTTTTTGATATCTAGTTTACAAAACATTCCTAGCTCACCTGATTGAGTCTATCTTCTAAGCACTTGTTAGCAATAAGAGCGGTTGCCCATATAAAGGCATTTTGGAACCCCGACACAAGGGAATCCACCTCTGTCGAAACGAATGGACTTTAAGTTTTAACCAACGACTTATACAAACTCCCTATTAAGCTTATAGGCCTTTAAGTCTTTGATATATCCGCCCCAACCCTCCAAGAAATTGATGACTTGGGGTAATGAAGAGGTAAAATTGGAGCTTTTTGTTATTTATTTTTATTACTTTTTTAGAATTCTCCAATCTCTGTCATACAAAAAACTTATAAAAAACTTTCATCACCTTCACTATGAACCAGCAGTGTTGAAAAATCTAACGAGGGCTCTTAGATGAATTGAGCTGTTTTTTTGACACATTTATTGGTTTATATATTATTTATATGTAAACTTGTTATTATTATTATTATTATTATTATTATTATTATTATTATATTTTTGTCTGTGTTGGTTAATTTAAACATCCTTGCTTGCAGTTTGGGGTTGAATTATGTTTTCACAATACCTTAAATTTAAGTCGCACTTTATTTCAATCGGAGTTGCATATGGATGCTGGAGCCTAATCTTCCATATTTTTTAAAATATATATTTTTTAATTTTATTTAATGTTAGTTAAGCTTATTTACTAGTTAATTTTTGCTGAGTTTGGCTGTTTAACTGCCTTGGTCTCAGGCATGCTTGGTCTATGTGGTGTGTATTAGTGATCATGGTAAAAGTTGATACAGTGGTTGCAAAATATTGGCTCACTTGTTTTTATGTAAATATAAACTATTTGAGTATTTGAAATCAGTGATGATTGAATATTCATTTATGTCGCAACCAAAAAGTAAAAAGATTATAACACTATTATCTAAAAAGTAACGTTAATCTTGCTGCATTATCTTAACTAAGTAGTCACGCTTGCTCATGAGAACAAGTTTTGGGACAATTTCATTTTTGGATGTTACCTGCAACCAAACGTCTGTTGCTTTCTTAGTTTCATTGATCATGCTGATTATAGCTGAATAACCAGACTCTAGCCAAGCTAATGTAACCAATTGTATTTTGAGATTTCCTCAGATAACTGTCCATATTGGCTGAGATGAACTCCTTACCCTATGGTTTCAACCTGCTTGCGATATTTTAATTTGAACCAATTAACAGGTTGTCAGTATTTCAAACATAGGTAATTTTGTTGTATGGCCAGCAAAGCGACTCTTTAAGTTTTCCAGGGTAGTGGGTTGACAATGATCTAAATTCTTTGTAGTAGTTCTCTTACTCTTTAAAATATGATGATCCAGTTTTTCCTCGTTTAATTAGAACAATATCTCTTATCACATGGAATTTATTTTTCTTATTATATTACCAAATAAAAACTTAAGAAGAAAAAATTGTCTGGTATTTTTATTATTAATTGTTACTTTTGATGCAATCACGTAATTTACTTTACCTTGTGATTTGTAGCTTTACAAAATGAAATTATGGCCGAGAACTTGCCGAAAATTTTGTCATTTGGAGGCCCTACAAATGTTGTTATTGGGAGATGGTAAGGCTCTGTTTTGTTGCGCTTGTCTTAATGATATATATAGACATTTTGCTTTGCTGAACATAGTATGTTATACGTGATATATAGTCGTCATGAAATGAATGTCCATGTTTATTTGGGTACTCATTCTGAAATATGCCTTCTATGGTTATTGTCTTTAACTTTGGGTTCTGCTGCAGCTTTTCGACTGTTTTTTCTAGTGTTCATGGAGAACGGCCATCTGCGGAGTATGCGAAGTTGAGGAAGCAGTCACTGGAAAGTGAATTTGGACATGCGCTTAATTATAGCTCAAAACGTATTTCCATGTTCTATCATTTTGGACCATTCTTGGCTTTGTATAGAGCCGCAATAATTTCATTCCATGTGCTGAAGTTAGCCATTTGGCAATTTTTTGTTCATGACACTAAAAAGCGCTCCGTAATGGTAATATACTTATGTAAGATTAAACTGGAGTTTCATTCATATATACACACACACACACGCACACACACATATTTGTATTTTGCCTCATTGTTTTCTCGCTAATGAAATAAACACGTAACCTTGAAATTAAGGTAACCCTGGATAATTTTTGCAGTTCCGAGAAACTCTGATTCGCTTGGGGCCATTCTATATCAAGGCAAGCTTCTCTTCGTGCTATAAAAATGGGTGCTTTTTTATTATTATTATGGATTATTGGATTTTATGTGTTACCATGTTACTGCTTTTCTAATACCTATATATCTACTTGCTGATCAATTGAGGAAAAATTGCCCTGACGAGCTAAAAGTGGAGGTTCGAACAAGATTCTGGTGGCGGACTACTTAATCATAAATCTTGTAAAAGAACATTTATTAGAACTCCTTGTTATCCTTTTCCGTCTTTCTCCTTTTCTCTGATAATTTATTTATTTTCATCTGAAATAATTAGAAGAGAAAGAAGATAGAGTGAGTGGGAGGATGAGAAATCCTCCTCACGAAGGGCAGGTTCTTAGGAATTAGGTTTTTCAGAATCAAAGTTCTGCAAGTATGGGGTCTATGCACAATGTTAAGAATAACTGTACTGTAGGTTTATTTCATTAATTTATTTTTAGTAGAATATCTATTGTTATATGACCTCACATACCCATGTGCATTTAGGTGTAGGTTAAGCTTTGGTGCATATTTACTTTAGTATTGGAGGTAGTATAACTGTATTAGAGGCTTGTGTTTCATTTCAATGTTGAAAATTATGAATTGAATGAAAACTAAGAGAAGGTTCTTTCTTAACTCTCCCCCCCCCCCCCAAAAAAAAAAAAAAAAAAATTCCCAATTCTAAGTCCGAAATCTTAACTCTAACACTAAGCTTACCAATGTAGGATCACCTCTTGATCCTAACACAACCTCCTTACTTATCAGATAATCTCACATATTACTATGCAGCCCCAGTGTAGATGACACAATTATCGTTATAGAGGTAGCCATTTCAACCAAGAGCTTAAAAAAAGAAAATATAAATGGATGTACATAATACTCGCTAAACAAGCCTTGATCCGAGTTATCTTATTGCATCTTATTGCCAAGAGATAAGTAGATGTCTTCAACAATTCTACCTCTTAGATAAGTTCAATAACTGGATCCCAAGAGGTCAAGATGACTCAGACCACAATCCTAAAGGAACCCCATATAGGTCAAAGTAAGTGACTGCATCTCAAACTTAATCCAAAAATGTTGGAATTAAGCTAGATACGCGAGAGCCTTTTCATATTACTTGCATGTATATTACTTGGTACATGCATTAGTAGTTGAAGATACATTTGTATTGGTACATGAATATTAGTGTTCATGTACATGCATTCATTAAGGTAGGTTCATGTTCTAGTTCATGTGTGGTAGCATATAGATGGTCTGATGTTGCCTATAAATAGTCTTGATCATTTGAAGCAAGTGAAATGAAAGTGTTTTTGAGTGTTCTCCAAAATCATATTCCTCTTCACAAGTAATATATATATATATATATATATATATATATATATATATATATATGCTCGTCCATTTCCTTCAAAAAAGCATAACTATCAAAAGAGAGCTATATATCAATACCCACTATGTTGAAGTTAGAAATATTTTACCTTTTTTTATATTTTTTCTTTCCCAATTCCCATACATGGGCCAAACTTAATTTTACAAAAATTATGTTGAACTTAGAAATATTCACCTTGGATCTATTGACCCCTTCGACCAAAAAAAAGTGATGTAATCAGCAAATTAAAGATGGGATGCTCTAAGATTCGTGTACCCAGATCTTTACCTTTTATTATTATTTTTATTTTTTTATCATGCTTATGGGTTTAATCATTAATGCTTCTTGCTGGTTGCTCTTGTTATTATTATCTAAGCAACTCTAAGACTCTGAGGAGCAGACATACATAATATCCTGGAGCTCTTTAGGTATATAAAAAAGACAATCCTGGTAGTAATTTATCTTCCTTATGCTTTGTCCTGCTTATCCAAGCTTAGTTCATATGATAATTGACTCTACTCAGTTGAAGGAGATTGCCTCAGTTACTACTTACTCTTGGCCGATTATCAAATCTCATTCTACTAGTAGTAAAATAATAACATATAGTACCAAATATACTGATAATATCACTTGCCAAAAATCATCTGGATACCTAAAATTCCCATAAACATGAATTACAACCCTTGCGGAAAATTTTTGCAGTTCAAATTTCAAACTATCATGTTTAGTCTATGTTATAGCCGTTGTGTTTGCTAATCTTTCTTGAGGAGTAAGACTTCCATGTATAATTTGTCACTATTACACTAGAGAGAGAAATTTTCTTAAAACCGTTTCTCAACACTTCATTCCTCAATGTCGAATTGAATTTTTAGCTTCTCCTTGGCTCAGGCTTTATGGGCGGTCCTATATTCAATATTAATAGAGATTGACGATCAGCACTTTGTTGATGGCTTTGTTTATATGTTCTTTTTACGTTATTGGACTCATCCTCTTCTTCTACTCTCTTTCCTTATCTTGTACAGTTATTTTTTGTCTAAAGAAATTAGTGAAAACCACCAAACTTGTAATCTATTTTCAGTTATCTGTTAAATTGCTCAAATAAGAGAATACTAGCAATACAACACACACAATATGTGTCAATAAAAATATTGATGCATTATATTGAGAAAAAATTCTAAATTTCTTAGGGTTTCTAGTAGTTATTTAAATTGAAAAGGAGTGGTAAACGGTTGTTGAATATTAACATTTGGATAACTTCCACTTAGTGGAGATAACGTCAAGTGGAGTGACCATTTCAAAACTATTAATTTTTTTTATCTGATTTACTGTCATAACCATGATTTTTATAGAGGGTATTTTTAAAAAAAGAAACCAAAACAGACAAAACCCTTCCCTCTCTTTATATAATAGATGATTAATCAAGTGCTATTTTACTAAATTACTCACATGTTTAGTTGCACGAGGAGGAAATTGTCTAAATCCCTAATTTTTCTTTTAATTAACAGCTTGGACAAGCTCTGAGCACAAGGCCGGATATACTTCCCCCTTTGTATTGCCAAGAACTTGCTAAGCTACAGGTATACCGTGTCCACTTATGCAAAGAGCCCTAGACACTTCTAATTGTTAGGTTCACATTTTGTCGTCAATATAACAATGATAATTTTCATCAAATGGGTGTTGGCAATTGTTTGCTTTAGATCGTCACAGACAAAGTGTTACTTTTTATGCCAGGATCAGATACCCCCATTTCCAACTCGGATTGCCATTCAATCTATTGAATATCAGTTGGGTGTTCCTGTTTCTCAAATATTTGCTGATATCAGCTCAGAGCCCATTGCTGCAGCATCGCTCGGACAGGTGTATAAAGGTTAGATAATTTGAGTCCAATAAGAAAGTTTTCATGACTTTGTTGTGAGTTTACAACCTTTCCTGACTCATTTATTTGGGCATATAGTTTGGTATGTTTTATAGAGTATTCAAATTTGGATACGTCACTTGTTTCAAGTTTTGATTTTCCTTGAAGCTTTCCTAAAAGCTTAATATATGTTAGACTGATTTTTATGTTTCATGAGTGTTAGTAGATAATCTAGAAAATTCAAGGATATTATTCTAATAGCATGATTCGGGGGATTGCATGATTAAGGGATAATTGATTTACTTTCCAAATGTATTGCAGTTTTAAACCTATATAAAAGCTCTCTATTGTACATTGTAAGATACATAATAGAAAACATCTTCCCTTCTTTATTTCTCCACATGGTATCTAAGCTTGGTTGATCTTGGCAATCAAATCAAAAGATTTTGCTTCCGCCGTCGCCGGCACATAGTTAGCGGCGGTATCGTTTATTTTTATTATTTAACTTCATCTTAAAGAAAAATTAAGTGGTAAGGGTTCAGATTTTCAAAAAGGCGACATATCTAGAGTAGTTAATTTCTCAGGTTGAAATATGTAAATGGGTTGTTGATTAGAGAGCAAGGATTTTCATGGGGCAGAGGTTTTAGAAAGACGAGTGTCTTTCAATTTGTTGGGAGACTTAAGAGTCCTCCATTATTGAGGAAGGTGCAAAGTTCTTCATCGCTTTTGTTGGAGATAAGTGTTTTCCGTTATTGTTTGCACATAATATCCTTGAAAAGTGGATGTGAAGTTATGTATTGAGGGTGAGAATCAATTTTGGACGTACATATCATTTTTTCTTTTTCTTTCTTTTTATTTTATTTGTGCAAATTGAAGAGGGCCTCAATTTAAGGGGGAGTATTGGAGATAAAATATTTTCCTTTTAAGTTTGGTTTGAATCTTTTTAGTTTTGTGATTATATTTTGTAACAAGTTTTAAGTCATAATATAAGACTTGGCTTGAGAGGAGTGTTAGTAGATAATCTAGAGAATTTTAGGATAGTATTCTTATAGCATGATTTGGGGATTACATGATTAGGGGAAATTGCATGATTAAAGGGAGATTGCATGATTAAGGGATGATTGATTTACTTTCCAAATGTACTGCAGTTCAAAGCCTATATAAAGGCTCTCTATTGTACATTGTAAGATACATAATAGAAAACATCTTCCCTTCTTTATTTCTTCACAATGAGATTTCAGTGATTCTCTTAATACTTCTAGTTTTGCAGCCCACCTGCATTCTGGGGAGCTAGTAGCTGTAAAAGTACAAAGACCTGGTATGTCACATTCTTTGACCCTTGACGCCTTGTTATTCAATATGATGGGGGGACAATTAAAGCGTTTTGCAAATGCAAGGAAGGATCTTTTAGTAGCAGTCAATGAACTGGTGAGCCTTCCATTCGTGATAATAAGTTTCTTTGCATTGATGATATGTACCCCTTTTATTAATCCATTCATGCAAATATTGCTAGATGACTCACCCACATAATGTTCTGATATAAAAGCAATGTTTAATGAATCCTCATCGATAGCCTACTTTCCTAGAGTGTGTTCGCTCACTGGATAAGCCTTATTTATGTATGGATACATATCCTGCGTCTGATTTAAAAAAAACATTTTTTTTGATGTAGTGGTACATGTTTTTAGATACATCGTGGTGAGAAGGGTCACTTTGTAAATTGAAACTTCTAGTGGTTTATGTTAGTGATTTTCAGAAACTTGGTGGTTAAAAATAAAAGAATATAATTAGTTGCTATATGTCATCACTGTAGTTTGGTCATGCAATTCATTCTACTTTTTCCTTATAGTTAGATTGCTTATTATAATTAGATTGTTTATGTAGCCTTATTTTTAGCTTTTTCTTAAATGAATAGGTTAGACACATGTTTGAAGAGATTGACTACATCCTAGAGGGACAAAATGCCGAGCGGTTTGCTTCTCTTTATAGTAACAAATCTTGTAAGTTGTTCTTCATGCAACACTACTCTTATCTTTTTTGTCAGTTAATTATTTTCTAGTTCATTATAGAATGGGATTAATCTCTCCCTCGTGATTCTTACGGTGGGGTTTACAACTCTAAATGTATTCATCCTGGGCTCAAACCATACTGCACTAAATTCAGTAGGTACAACAAGCCTCAGCTTTTATGCAAGTATGCTTTCGTTTCACTGTTACAAAATTTTACAACTGAAGTTCTCCCCTAGGATGAGTGGTAGCCTGGTAGGAATGCTGGGTGGTCATACTTTGGTAAGGTTATCTATAGACGACTTTGGAGAAAATTAGCTGATACAGCATGAACATGGTTTTGAGTAGGTTTGTCAAGGTAATCGTGGGAGATTATATTCATATTCTTTTGGGGTTCATCAAATATTCATTCTTTTTCGATTCCTAGTTCATCAGGATAATTCTGAATGTTATTTGATGATAATCTCAAATTAGTTGTAGCTGACTATTATGATGTGACATCAAATCATAAAATAATAAGTAACACCGAGTGGTGGGCATTTGTTTAAATTATTGTTATCTTTTTCACTTCAAATTGTTTTAGCTTTTTTATTTTGATCTGTGTATGAATTTCTAGATCCCTCACTCTGAATATGTGTACACTATTGTGTGAATGTCTCGACCAATGTGCTGGTTTGTGTAATTTCTGCTTATAATTTCTCCATAGAGTTTTTATGGTTCTTGTTTTTGATTGATAGATAATGATCAAAATAGTTTGAAAAGTACAGTTGGCTACACTCTGAACTGCCAGAAAGAAAAAAATGTGAAAGTTCCAAAAATATATTGGCATCTTACCCGTAAGGCTGTGCTTACAATGGAATGGATTGACGGAATCAAGCTTACAGATGAAGCTGCACTAAAGAAGGCCTATTTAAACCGAAAGGAACTAATTGATCAGGTATTCTGCAATCATTGGCAGTGTGGCAATTGTTTCTTACCCTTTTTTATCTTATTCCTTTCTCAGCTGTTATAACAAATATTTAATTGTGTGGGTGTGTGTGCGAGCGTATATAAATTATATATAACTTGGTTATTAACAGTTCGTATTGTATGACTTGTACGTTGAGTTTGGTATCATTTATTTGGTTTATTAGGGGTTGTACTGCTCTTTGAGGCAATTGCTTGAGGTGGGGTTTTTCCATGCTGACCCTCATCCAGGAAATCTTGTTGCTATTAAGGATGGATCCATTGCTTATTTTGACTTTGGAATGATGGGGGATATTCCTCGCCACTATCGTGTTGGACTTATTCAAGTGGTAAGATCTGTTCAAATGTTATTGGTAGAGGAGACAAATCCTGATATGACATGTGCTGCTAATTGTACTATCCTTACTAGGTCAAACTTTAGTTGATTTGTGACGGCCTTTTACAATGGACATGTTACTATGAAATGTTGTAATAATTGTTCTTTTGCTCATAGTTCATTGTGCATATGTAGTGGGAAAAGGCATCGGATATGTCAATCTTAAAAATCTATGGTTGAATTCAGGTAGGCTGTATGCTGTTTAAAGTCATAGATAGCTGAAATAAGACATTTAAACCTTGATCACTCCAACAAGTAACTTGTTTCCATAGAGGGGTAAAAAGGGAACTGGTTGTAAATCTCTTGGATCTAACTTTTAAAGATATTGCAATTCATTTGTATTCTGGGACTTTATCAAAATTTTCTCCCTGTTTGATGTCTTTATTTTACTGAATAAGTATTTTCTTATTATTATTATTGTTGTCATTATTATATCAATGTCGATATATATTCCTATTGGGAACAAGATTAGACAATCACATATATTATAGTGTTGTCTTTGGATTAAAAAGATGTTGCTTATATTACCTTCTTTTTAAAAATGAATTTTATATAATAATGTTTCTTATATTACTTATCAAAATAAAATGGGGCGGGAAAAAAAAGCTTGCTTATAGAGTGTGGATTGGACTTTCCTCATGCCTGCTGTGGTTGCTTTTCATTACTTGTTAGCGCAAGGCTGTGATCACTAATGCAGCCTGCTCTGTGATGATTTATAAGCTTGTCTTATCAGTTGTTCATGGTCTGTTTGACCTCTGTTTTGTGAGGCATTATGTTGAGGGTCTGGTAACAAATTTTTGCACTAATTTTAATTTTTCTTATTCTTCCAAAATCATATTATCAACATTGTTGTCAAGTCGTCGCCTAGTCGACGACTAGTCGGTAAGTCGCTCGGAAAAAGTAAGTCGTCCCAACAATTTGGTAGCTGTGCACAAAGTCGACCGCTCAGCCGACGACTTGGACGACTAGATGGGAAATCGGACGACTTGGACGACTAGCAGGGGAATCGAGCGACTTACCAAATTGGGTTTGACTATGCCCAGGCGCTGCAGTTAGTCGCCGACCGACTTAGTCGGAGACTAGTCGGAGCTAGTCGGGGAAGTCGAGCGAGTCGGCTGATCTAGGTTTTAAAAAAAGCCCTAATCGATCGATTCCTCACCACTTCGTCACTTCACAAGAGCAGAGCAGAGGGAGAAGGATGAGACGCGAGCCTTCCGACCTTCCCGGCGACTGACTTCGGCACTCTGGCGACTAAAGAGAGGCACTCCGGCGACTCGCGAGCAGAGTAGGTACGCCTCTCTTCTCTTCTTCTCTTCTTCTCTTCTTCTCTTCTTCTCCTCTTCTCCTCTTACGGCTGTTCGTCGCGAGCGAGCAAACTCGTTATTCTTTTTCTTCAGTTGTACTGTGCATATAGATGAAAAGTGAAAATCGAAAAGGAAGGAGTATAAATGAGTAAAATAAATAGTAGTTATTAACTTATTATCTTCAGTTGACCCCTATATGATTGCATTTATGTATTTCAATAAGCAATACTTGGTGACTGATCATAATAATTAAAAGAAAACTTGGTGACTGAAAAACCCTATTCAAAATATTAATGCTGCTGTCTCTTATTCTTTGATTCATGCTGCTGCTGTCTCTTATTCTTTGATTTTAAAGTAAGAAAAGTATTTCTATTTATTGTTTAATTGTTCCCTTCTAATTGTTCTGACTCATGCTAATGCTATGACAATACTTGTATAAAATTTGGTAAATCATTAGAAATATCAATATATAAATATTCATTAGATATATCAATATATAAATATTCATATAAATGTTAAATATATATAATTTTATTCGTATAAAATTTACATTGTTAACGACTTATCGACTTGTGGACGACTAGTCGGGCGCCTTGTCGCCTAAGCGCTTAAGCTCCCGGCTGTCGACTCGCCTCGACTTGTCGCCTTGATAACTATGATTATCAATGAAGAAAACGTACAGGTACAACTACTGCTAGGTCTAATTAATGTTATTCTAGCGTTGGGGTGGGCGGTCATCGTCTCCCCCCACGCCTCTTTTTACCCCTGCAATCATTTTTTAAATGTAAAAAAATCTGAGAAGTGTAGGTACTTATAACTAAGTTATAGCTAATAGCTTTAGTTCTTACGAGACAATTAAGATTTCCTTGTTGGTCCATGTCCAAATCAGAGTCGGACTTGAGGAACTATTGCTTTTGACCCCATGTTCAAAACTCTTCTACCAAGTGGCTTTGAATTCCTGTTGAGATTTACGATGTCAGCTTTCTTGAACTTTAAACGTAATACTTAAATTCATTCCATCTTTTCCATGTTTAAAAATCTTCTGTTTCAGCTGGTGTCATCCTTGATATGGCTAAGGTGTAACATATTGTTATTTAGGCATCTACTACATTCACTTTTTTCCCCTTGGAAGTGTGTCTCTGCATTTTTCTTTTTAAATTTGTTTTTGTTGTTGGACCGCAGACCTCATTTTGTGTGATTCTGTATTTTTTCTTGTTTAAATAAAATACACCACACCCACATGCAAATACACCTCTACTGCTATCTTATGAGTGTATCTGTTATATCATTGTAACCCTTAGTCTTCTGTGAGTTGATGTCTGACATTTACGCTTTCAAATATGGATTTCTGTATTTGCTGATAAGTTCTTGTTGCTTTCAGCTTGTGCACTTTGTTAATCGTGACTCTCTGGGTTTAGCAAATGATTTTCTTTCTCTGGGATTTCTCCCTGAAGGGGCTGACATACAGTCGGTATCAGATGCCTTGCAAACATCTTTTGGCGATGGAACTAGACTATCTCAAGATTTCCAGGTTCGCATTTTTTAGTTTTTCTAGCTTTACTATGACTATATTTTATTTATTGTCTTGTATCACTGATTCATCGTAGTAACAATAGCATTTTTTTGAGTACATTCCATTTCCTTTGTTGAAACCATGATAAACAAGGTACAAAACACACTTACTTTACTATCTTGATTTGTGAACATATATATATATATATATATATATATATTTGATAAAAGAAGAAAATTTATTAATAGAAAAGAAAGTATACAATAAAAGCAGGAACAAGAAGTCCATTCTCAACGGACTAAAAAACAAAAATAAAAGAGTACTTAAAAAAGTGCAGTCCTCCAATCTCTACACAAATAAGTCACAGAGATACCTAAAGGCCCCCATAGAAGAAACCCATAGATATTCAAGGAAATAATCCTATCATTCAACAACTTAAAAGAAGAACAGCTTTCTCTAAACAGTCTAGCATTATGCTCATTCCAAATTCCCCAGAAAATGGAAAAAAAGGCACACTTTCATAAAATTTTGGAATCCCTCGTTTCCAAATTCTCGAAAATAAACTAGAAACATATCTTTCACTGAACCAGGACACGCTCACTCATCTCCTCCCCAAGCAACAGGGCAATGAAAAAATAAATGAGCATGAGTCTCATTACTCTACCTGTACATAAAACAAATGTCTGGAGAAGTGGAGATAAAACTTTGTAAGGCTTGCGATTTTGATAGAGATCACTAATATTCAATCTTTGTAAACCAAAGACCATACAAAAGTTTTGACTTTGGAAGGAACCTTAGCTTTCCAAATATATATATTAAAACTAGGAACTGTCAGCTTTGATAAGCACATGTGCTCATCTTTTGGTTTATGGTTTAGGGAATTGCTGGATTTGTTACGTCATTTTGGAGATTGTCCTGTTTTCACTTGTAGTATATGTGTGTATTTCGTGGGTTGAAGTTCCAAGTTTATAGTAAAACAAAATATCATCATCTTTTCAGTTTTGGTGAAATGTTGTAATTCCTCTATGTCATATAAGTAAACTAGTCTATGTACGCATCACTAATAAAAATAAATACATCTCCTAAGATTCAAATATTTCCCTTTTTAAGGCAAGGGGAAAAAGTCAAGTAATCTGATCTTTTGAAATGGATTTTTCTAATTGAGGACAAAAAGAAATTTGTTGGCAATAATTTGATTAATTAGAAATGCTTTGCGAAGCATGTGCTCATGCAACTATAGTTCGAGCAATGCTCTAACTAGAAGTGTTGTGATGTTAAATCTGTTGTAGCAGCACTTAGTTATTAGTTTTAATGTGTTGGAACTTGTGGCTCATAACTGAGAAGTTCTTGAAAAAGACCAAGTGCGGAGCGAAGCGGAAAATAAAGCGGAGTGAGGGAAGCGGAAACTAAAAAGATTATAATATAAATTAGGGTTGGGATAGAAGTAGCGGTTATATATCTCTATTGTAAAACCTTATGTACTTAGATCATAAATAAAATAGCTTCTTTCGCTGCTCCCGAATTGGGGAACCACGTAAATTCCTGTGTTGATTCCTTACTGTTGTGTGCGTGTGTGTGATCTGATTCTAACATAATGGTATCTCTTGCAAATCCGAGTGGATAAGTGAAAGATTCAAGTCTTTGTCGGGAAATAGATGTGTGTGTCTGTATCGTTAAACTAAATATAAATTATCTTGTAAAAGTAGGGACCAAATTGTTAAGAATCTCCATAAGATCATATAAGTTCTACTGAATTTTTTCAAACCAAGGATATTTAAGTTAACTGATGAGAACTATGGCCAGTGTAATTGATATCTGCAGTATCCTGTTGGTCTTTGGCATGTTATGGATCTCGATACAGTTTAGTTGTGGTGATTTTCTATTATTAGGAATATCAGACAATCCAAAATGCTACTGTCAAGTGTCAATTGATGCACAGAGTTCTGATGGATGTAGTGGAAGTGCTACTCA
Organism: Panax notoginseng; assembly: GCA_016801055.1. Taxonomy (NCBI): domain Eukaryota; kingdom Viridiplantae; phylum Streptophyta; class Magnoliopsida; order Apiales; family Araliaceae; genus Panax; species Panax notoginseng. The sequence goes on from CM029022.1 coordinate 174,934,992, forward strand.
CAAGTTACTTTTTCTGATAGTTGTGCATCCAAAGTAGTTGACTTCACTAAAGAAATTCCCTGGCAGTATTCTTTCTAATATATTGATTACTGACTTATACAACTAATGCTTTGTCCCCCTATTGAGTGGTTGCTCAGTCAAATTCGTTCCATAAACGATCCGAGTATAATGCCTATCAGAATCACTAGTGTTTTTCCCACTGATTAATTTTTGGTGGAAAGCTTCTCTGGTAAATATTTTGATAAATGTATTAAAAAATTAACTTCTATGTTGCGTTGGATTGCAGGGCATAATGAACCAACTATATGATGTTATGTATGAGTTCAACTTTTCACTTCCTCCAGACTATGCCTTAGTAATAAGAGCACTTGGTTCACTTGAAGGGACTGCAAAAACATTGGATCCTGATTTCAAAGTCGTTGAGAGTGCGTATCCATTCGTAATTGGGAGGCTTTTAGCAGACCCACATCCTGATATGAGGAAAATACTGAGAGAACTTCTTATCCGTAATGATGGCTCTATCAGGTGGAATCGGCTAGAACGACTGGTAGGGTGTTTTCTCTTTGGATGATGACGTCTTGCTTATATATAAACTTCCATCTATATATGATTCTGAATAAATGGTATTCTCGATAAGAGCTTATGCTTCTGCATGTATGCTTCGTGAGTGGGTCATATATTAGAACATCAGTACATCTGCTGGTCAATTTAGCTCTCCTTTCAGTAATTTGATAAACTAGTTTTGTTATAGGTCGACTTCTAATTAGTATTGATGCACCTTAAGTATTTTATTAGTGGTATTTCTCAAATTTCAATTTCAAATTTGAGTAACTACTTTCATCAATATATCATAATGCATATTTCTTACAACTTATTCTGGTAGGGTTTAAAATACATTGCAAGTGATTATTAGAGTGCGTTGCAACTTTTGTTTGCAGGCAGCTTATAAAAAAAAAACCTCTTGTATCCAGGGAATTACATGTATTGCGTGACTATCTTCTCCTGCCAATGATTTTATTATTTACTTTAGTAATATCTCCATAGAAAACTCAATCTTGATATCAGCTGCAGTCTATAATGGTTTGTGTTCATACCTTTGTCTATGTAAAGTAAAAATACCTATTTTGAATAATGTTAATTTCAAATTTCATTTTAATTTTTTTTCAGATAGCAGCAATATCGCAACAGGTTGAGACTGTTGAGAGACCCTCTAACCCTCAAGAAAAATCTTCAAATCCTTTGGGATGGAAGTCATTTGACATGCCTGCAGTTGTATCTGCCACTGAAGATCTATTCCAATTTATCCTGAGTGACAAGGGTCTAAGAGTACGTGTTTTCCTTGTAAGAGACATAATTAAGGCAGCTGATACTTTTCTTGAAGATGAAGTTGTTGCATCCATGTTTGGTGAAAACTTTCCAGCAAGAGAGACATCAGAATCTGAGGTTGGTTTTAATTTATTATAGCTTGGTGTTCTGGTTATGTAGGAACAGTCACTCTCTTATTCAAAGAACAATAACTTCCTTAAGAAAAGGTGTTGGAACTTAAGCTACGTATTTCAAACTTAAATATATAAAATACAGCATAAAATATAGATGCAGCTATAATTCTATAGTATTTTGGTCTTACAAAATTCCCTTAAATAGCATATCAGTACTTGGAATATTGTTCGTCTTTTTTCCGATTTTTGTTTCATGAGGTCTTCCGGTATCTCTATTCTCGTTTATGGATTTTTAATAGGAGTTCATTTTTGGAATGCACTGTGTGTTGTGTGCTTTTGGTTTTATTTGTTTGTACAGCCTTTAGGCCGTTGGGTTTGGAAGGGAGGCTTTTTATTCCCTTTGGTGACTTTTAATACAAATTTTTATTACACAATTATTAAAAAAAGAAAAAAAAACATGTGCAAATTATCACAAATTTTGTGTAAACCAAATGAGGTACTCAAATTATCTATGCTTTAGTGATAATACTTCTTTTCAACAGTATCTCCTAATGGACCTCATTAGAACCTGCTATAGAAAGTGCTGACAAGAATACTTGAACCGATCCTTTTAATCTTAGAGCATGAGGTGTGATGATTTGTTTTTGTTTTTTTTTTATAATTTTGGCGAGCTATATGTAAATGTTGATTTTTATACCTTCCTGCCAATCATCCCTTGCTATGTTTTAACAAAGTTTTTCCCCAACTATACCGATATTTTTTTTTTGAAATTTCATTTCAGCTGGTCTTTCTGTCAGTGGTGTTTGGAATTTAGAAAAGCAAAGGGAAAGATAAGGAAAAGAAAAAAAATATCTCTTAATGAACACAGGTTCTTTGAGACATACTAACTGCTGGCCGAGGCCTAAAAGAATTTTTAGATGCTTACAACCTATTTAGAATCTCATAATAGCTTGTTTGAAAAAGAATCTCATAATGGCTCATCTACAGGCCAAAGTGGTAAATCTGAGAGCTTTCCAATTCATGATATCTTTAAATTCTAACCTAATAGTATTAGTCTCAGTAATCGAGCACTTTGTGTAGTACGTCTATCTATACTATATAGAGTACACCTCCTCCAAGGATGGTGAGCTGACCTGCCTATTACATTTCTTGTATACTGTTGTACAACTTAGTAGGACAAATATTAATAAAAGAATAGAATGTCATATCTCACATTCTTTATCTAAATTTGCATGTATATCTTTTTTTGCCAGCATTTGAATTTATATATAGTATACACTCGAATTTCATGATTTCATCTCCTTTTTTGTTTTTTTCTTTTAATAATCTATTGCACGTGCAAGCACCTCTAACTAAATAGCAATATAAGGTCATGGACTCATGGTTCAGAAGCTCAACTAAAGCATTTCTTTTATAAAGCAACTCCAAGTAAGATGTTTTTAAAGCTTATGTGAAGCATCATATATATATACATGTGTGTGTGTGTGTGTGTGTGAGAGAGAGAGAGAGAGGGGGTGTATACATATTTCTCCGTTTACCTTTCTTTTCCTTTTCTTGATTTCCCCTTTATGAGTTCCACACACGGCATCTTGGGATGGATATTTAGAAAATTATTTATCTTCCATGAGCATCTTGATTAAGGACATGTAATAACTGTATTTACAAAGGTCTTTTTTGGAACAAAGGTAGTATATCAATATCATAATTATCCAGTCCTAGAAGTTTGATATCATTACTGTGTGTCATAGTTAAATCATCGTTACCCATGTTTGCTCTTTTCTTTGTCTTTCTTTTATTTGTCCCTCTTTCTCCGCAGGGGCGGACAATGCTCACAAGGGTGGTCAATGGATTCAGATATATGCAACAGGCAATGAAGGTGGCCCCAGACGCGTGGACAGCTATGCTGATCCGTATGTCATTTAAACTTGAGGTGCATAAGTTTACTTTAGATATCATTTCTGCCTTAATTTTACATTCGGGTCATAAAATTCCAGAGACTTTCTGGGTTTGTATATCGAGACTTATTCACAAGTTGGTGGATGAACAATCCCGATGATTTATAAAAGGGGTTATTTTCTTATTCACTCTATTTCTTCCAATTTTGTTCGTTGTCTTATTTCACGTGATATTCGAAATCATTCCGTCATGAAATTCTGCTAGATTTTAAGGAAATCATTTTTCAGTATTTATATAAAGACCCAATAGACTTGATAATTGAAACAGTATCCCAGGTATTAAAAGATCATTTCCAAGCTGGGAGGATATTAAAGTTGATTGCAAATAGTCATTTGCTTTGCTTCATCTGAAAATAATGTCCTCTACTTTCAGAATTTTCTTAGTTTCTTTTATTTTTGTTCTTTTCTTTCTAGTATTAAACCGCAGCTAGACATTGTTAAGTTATTACAGCCTATTGCTTTTTATGGGAACTTTGGTCAAACAGAAACATCTTCAGATACAATGATATGCTGTGTGTTCTTATCTTCATGTTTCCATGGTTGTTGAAGTTGTGTTTTCTCCTTCATCCTTCCATAACTTAAAGGGAGATGATTTGTATGTCAACAAATCTATGATGAAGATGAAGTGCGACTAACGTGGAACTCTAAGCAATAAGATAGAATAAATTAGGGTGCTATTATTAATTCCTTCCTATCTCAAGTATGCATATGTCAGTATTTACTATCAATATAAATTTGTCGTCTCATCCTGTCAAAGGCAACGAAAGTGCTGGAATGGCGGCGATATTCTTGCAAAAGCTTCAACTCTTTTGTTAGGGCTTATTTATGCTTAATATGATGGAGAGTGATGCTCCATCTTGGGTTCATTCTTTTTCAGAACTAATGTGCTAGTATTTGGATTTCAGAACTAATGTGATACTCCCAAACGCTGCGTTTGGGTGGGGTAGGTCAGGCGCGATGCACCAAAATTTTCAAATATTTTCATAGCTTTAGTTAGGAATGTAATGGGGATGCCATAATAATACTTGATCAACCCTAAGATCACGTTTGTTATATGAACTATTTTTTGTTATTCTTAAGATTATATAATCGCATGATGATGGTTGTGTGATTAATAGTCTTTTCATTTTAAGCTAAAAAATGAATAGTTCCACATGAAAGGACTAATAGAATTAAATAGTCTGAAATAGTGTTAAATTAAGACAATTAGTCTAATTCTAAATATGATTTTTACAAACAAACATGATCTTAGTGATATTTTTTTTCTACGAAAGTAAACTTTATCTTTGTTTTTGGAGCAGAATAAATGGAAAAAAAAATAATCAAACAATCCTGCCAATGGGTGTTGGAATCATTGAAATTAGATTGGACTCATGAACTTCTGGTTATTTAAATATGGGACAAATTTTCAAATATTTGCAAAACCTTTATTTTGGAAGTAATTTAATGTTTTGAGTGTTGGAAGATTACTAAGCGTATGTTTTGGTGCGTTTAGGGTGTTTGGAAATTCAAACGCATTTGAAAATTTTGAGTGTATTTTATTTAAAATGTAACTTATTTAACTCACAAAGGCAACGTTTGGACTTCAATACAGCTCAACAAAATTAGTACAATGCGTTTGAAGGTTCAAACTCTAGTATCCGAACAAACTACGAGCATAACAAAATTGAATTTAGGAAATGATTCATATAAGTGAAACTTTTCCGAAGAAAATTGGTAGCCTCTCAAGCTAAGAATACATGATAACTTGATAGTGCAGTCCGTTTCTGGCGCATATCTTTATTTTTTACATATCTTGTTCACCACTTTTAGTGACGAACCAGGCTACGATTTGGTCCGTCGTTATAGAACAGATAAACGGTTTATATGTTATGGCGACAGTTTGATGCGTCGCTAAAAGTTAAGACGACGGTTCTCTAATATACGCGACGGATCGAACCGTTGCCCAATCCGTCACTAAAGGTAGTAAACAGATATGTTAAATAAAAGAGTATGCACCTGATACTCTCCGCTTAATAATATATACAATCTCATTTTATAATAAATTGTGAGGTATCAAGGCAAATTGTCATTATAACTTGATAGCATATACAATCTCATTTTATAATAAGGACAATTTGTTAATTTTTAATTTAAATTTTATTTTTTGCATTTCTAGGTTATATTGATATACAAATTTTTAAAAAGAGGAATAAATAATTTTGGTTAGAACCTTACTTTCATGGAATGCACGAAATTTTATTCTTTAGGAAATTGATATTTCCACATGTTAAAATAATATTTTCACATGAATCTCGCGTGGAGGTGAGACCCACTCACTATTTATGTGAGAGTGATTATATAGAAATATCAACTTTTTATATAAAAATATTAATTTACAATTTTTTAATCCCTCCATCCCAAAAGGATGACAATAAAGCATGATAATTTTCACACAAATTAAGGCATTTAAAAAAATAGGAGAAATTATAAATTTTCTTTCTAATGTATCATTGGGGTTTTGGGTTTTGGGTTTTGGGTTTTGGGTTTTGGGATGGGGGAGAGAATAATAATGTGAACCATTCATTTGAGATATGATGTATAATTAGTCCATGCAATAATTTATGTAATTGACTTTTGAGATCAAAATCTTTTATCACTTTAGTACATAAAAATAACAATTTTTCACATTTTATTCTGGGTTAACTTCAAAATTGAGCTCAAAGTTTCACAAGATTTTAATTTTAGCCCTTTCAGTATCAATTTTAACTCCGATACCCTAATTTTATTTATTTTCACGTTATTTTTTTAAAATTAGTTTATCTAAGTTAAATAAATTAAACTATGTCAGCACTATTTATTGGTACTTATAATTTAAACATATTAATTTATTTTTCACGGTAAATATTTACAGCTGTAGCCCGTAGCCCCCTGCCCCCCAGTTACCTCCATTTCCCGCCACTCCACAAGAATTCCCGGGAAAATAAAATCCATATTTTCTCTCCTCTCCTCTCTTCTAAGTTTTTTCTCAGTTCGATACCAAATTCCAAACCCTAAATCCTAAAAAAGTTGTTTCCTTATTTGTTTTAATTTATTTCTCTATATCACTCCAATTTTCATTTTCTAGGGTTTCATTTTGTTGTTGTAAGAATGTCAGAGTTGAGCTGGAAACACCATACGCTCATTCAAGCCCTAATATCGCGAGGTCCACTCATGGAATCGGAATTCCGTTCCATTTTTACGAAGATTACAGGGAAAAGCTCAGGTTTTGCATTTTTTTAATGAAAACAATACTTTTGTTTCAGTCTAATGATTTTTCTGTGTTTTTTTATATCATCTTACAATCTTTGCTCTTGTTTACGGTATCTGTGGTATTATTATTGCTAGTAATTGATTTTAGGAAAAATAGTTTCATTCTAGAGTTCATTTTTTATTTTTATTTTTTTTAAAAAGCAAAATTGCGTGGGTTCATATTTGAAACTTCATTTCCTTCCTATAATTTGCAGGCTTTCACTCGACTAATTGATGTTGTAGTAGACACAAGGATGAATGAATCAATGATTCATTAGTTAAGTTGGAGACTACTATTCTAGAACACTATTATCATTATTAAATTTATTTGTGCCATTTTAACCAAAAAAAAAGTTAAAAATTTTATTCAGATGCTTTTGGGTTTAGTACACCTTATTATTGAAGGGGAAAGCATAGTCGTACTTTGACATGATTTTCATGTTTTTACAGTTTCTTTGTATGTATCCTTGTTGTGCAATTTAATAGAGTGGGTTTAGTCTAAAAGATCACCTTCCATTTTATTATTTTGGGTAAAAAAATTATGGATAATATATTATTGTGCGTGGTTGTTAACTCAAAGATGAAAGGAATTACATTTACTATTGATTTATATCCATCAAACACTGTTATTGTTATTTTATCTTTTTCCAGATGATCATCAACTGTTCCATCATTTTCTTAAAAAGATAAATGCAAACCTCTCTTATGTTCAATTTGAGTTGCGGGCATTCAGAAATCAATATGATGGCACAGTATATTACGGAGTGGTCAACAATGTTGCAGATGAACAGTCCAAGCTCGGAACAAAATACACGGTTCCTCAAATTGCTTTCTACAAGGGCATTGTAAGTGTTGGTGTACCTTTATGGCTTTGCATCAATCTTAATTTTGGTTCTTAGAAGCTTTGGTATTAGCTTCATCTACGAGGTACGATATCTATTGATTTGTAATGGTCTAATGGGACTCTCTAGCATTAGAAAAGGAGAAGAAAATGAAATACTTTCAGTCTCGGAGCATCTAAAATGGCAATAATTTTTCTGAAGTAATGGACATTAACCTAAATGGTTGAAATAGCTATGGAGTCAAGTCAACTTGTACAACACATGAAACAAAGTTCTGATTCTTTGTGGGTATAATATACAAGTCTGAAAGAAATTTTGCATTATTGGTTGTAACTCAATTGGAAAACAAATTTCTTGAAAAAGTAACATATCAAGCAAAATTTTCACTTTAATGTTCATCAGAACTTTTAAAAATAAGCTTACCTTCTAAGAGAAACTTGTCTACAATTTTGAAACTGAGGTGCATAGGGAAATCCCAAGATGATGTTGGGAAATTGTGAGACCGTGCTTCTGTAAGCTAGGGAAGTAGATATATGGAAGTGGTAAAATTATCTTTAAAATAATATAGCCAAGTATTGTGCTTAAAAGTTAGTAGAGATCATAATTGTCAAATCCTGAAACATATCATGTATTGAAAACCCCCGTATCGTTTTTCATGTATCGTGAATCGTGTTTTACGATACAGAAATAAAATGGAAAATTTAGTAATATATATTTAAATATATTAAACACAATTTATTAGACAATCAAACATATTAGCTTGATTATATTTAAAAGTAGTCAAACAAATATTATCATATACTAAAAATAAAATTTAAAGTTAAATAGTAGTCAAAATATCAAGCTGTATAGAATAGGGGTGATCGTTTTTTCCGTTTTTTTGGGTATTTGATCAAACCAAACCTGTTCGAACCAGTTGGTCCGGGACAAAATAAAACTGGTTCGGGATAAGTATTTTTAACCGGTATATATCGGTTATTCGGGATCGGTATTGGGATGTTGTTTTGCATGTTCGGTATATCCCGTACTAAACTGGTATACCGGTTTATTTGTATATATGAGTATTACTGTATTAGATTGTATTACACGCCAGACCCTCACTCACCCTCACTTCATCTCCCAAATAAAATCTCCGTCTCTCAGACTCACGATCTCACTTCAATCAGAAACTCTCTTCGATTCTCCCGTCCATCTTATATGCACTCTCACTTCATCTCCCTCAAGGCCTCAACTCTCCGGTCACCATTTCCGATCTGCTGACGCCAAATTAACACTTGATTTGGTAAGATTAACACTTGATTTGGTAATTTGATTCTTCTCTTCACTCTTGATTTGTTCTATGTTTCTGCCACTTTGTATTTTGAGTTCGATTTCCATGCTTGTGGCACAAAGTACAGTGCCTGTGACATGAGATTCATGCTGAGGGGTAACAATGATAATGGATTTTGGAGTTGTGGATGTGTTGAACCTGAGGTTTTTTATATAAGCTTGTAAAACAGACATAATGGATGTGAAATTACAAAGTTGCTGTAAATAATGGATGCGATTTTTATATAAGCTTGTAAAACAGAATGGATGTGAAACAAAGTTGCTATAAACTGGGGAATGTAAATAATGGATGTGATTTTGTCATTTGGGCTTGAATGTTTTGTTAGGCATGGACAAAGTTGCTATAATCTGAATCTGAGGCTGTACATAAGAGAAACCTCAGTGAAAAAAGAAGAGCATAAACAAGCAGTAAAGGCACAAACTGAAACTGGAATGGTAACCGGTATAGTTTTGGGTAAAAACCGGTACCGAACCGATTCCAACCGGTACCGATATCGGTACATAACTTTGGATACTTTCAGTAACCGGTTCGGTACGGTTCGGTATAGTAAATTACCGATGAACACCCCTAGTATAGAATATGTTAACGCTAAAAAACCACTTCTTTTGAAATAGTAGTAGAAGACTTAAAAAGTTTTTCTTTTACTATCTACATAAAAACTTTTCATGTTTTTTGCTAACTTTAAAAAGTATTGTGTATTGCATATTATTTCGACACTGAATAGTATGATAATTGTCTTTGTATTGTATTGTGTCATATGATACGTATTGTGAATTGTACAATTTGATAACTATGGTAGAGATTTAGATTTTAATGATTGGTCAATGAGGTGCAAAGTTCACAAGTATTTGTGTTTAATCAAACAAGTAGTAAGGAGGCTTGAGGGGCAGTTTTTGGTTTCCTTAGTAGTAACTAGGGCTGTACAAAGAACTGCTCAGACTGATAAAACTGCCGAACTGGCTGATAGTCGGTTCAAAACTAGTATTATTCGGCACCGGGTTTTAGGTGGAGAAAACCGAGTACATTCTGCCGGTTAGAGGTTTGTGCGTAAAATTTTTGGTAAAGCGGCTGACCAAATCATTATTATATAGTAAATGTTCATGGTTAAAACTTAACTCTCGTCAGTCATCATTCCCAAATCTTACTTCTTTGTATCACGTTTTCTCCTTTCTCCCCTGATCTGATGTTCTCTTTTCCTACAGTAACTCCATTTCTTTAGCAGACTATTACAACAAATCTATTAGGCAAGCTTAAAGAATATCTATGACTGTTTTACAGCAAATTTACTACTCATTTCCATCAAATCTATGCCTTTGTTCAATTTGAAAAACCTCAACTTCTGTGGTTCATTAGCAGATGGTTATGAAGTTCAGAGAAAGAAATCAAAGATTTGGTTAAATATTTATAAGTGCTGCCTAATTTGAGAAATTTTAGTTGTGGGACTTTATATATTTGATGACTTTGTAAGGAGAGTGCAGTATAAGGTAGGCGGTCTTTGTTGTTTTGCTTGGTTTATAAACTCGCTTGCAAGGCGTGCTAAGTAGTTAGTTATCAGATTCTCGAATTACATCAATCTGCACGTGGTGGCTGCATAGTTGTTACGGCGCTACGGCGAGTCATGGCGGTAGCTGACTGCCTGGACGCCTAGGCGACAAGGCGACCGCCATGGCGTCCGTAAGGCAACAAGTTGTTTATAATGTGCAATTTATATATTATTTATTTTACTTAACAAGTATATTGGCAATAAAATTTTATATACATTAAAACTCAAAACATAACACTATGGAATAACATTAAAGGCATAATTATGTAAATACTTAGCAATAACAATCCAAAAACAACACACTTGATATTAAAAATTATTAAAAGAAATTAAGAATTCAACAAACACCACATAGAAAATAAAGTTGCAACCAACCATTACAAATATATAGTCTAATAACTAATAAAACACTACCATAGCAAGTCAAAATAATGTTTAGACTCTCTACTCTAGTCTAGAAACATCATTCAATCAAAATCATCATAGAAAATGTCATCTTCATCTCTTCCACGAGAACTACTTTCATTCAAAGGCGTAGGTGGTGGTCTTTCTCCAAAATCATCCTCCACATCTTCATCATCATTTGGAATTCCCTCTTCTTCATCAACTTCATTATCGGAGTCGGCAATCTTGATTCCCTTGAAGTTGAACCATCACCACGTCGAGAGTATGTCATTAGATTATTACTAGTATTAAAACGAGCACTTCTTGAAAGATTGCGACCCTCAAGCGTGTTGGATGCACCGGTTGCTCGATCCATATCATTTCATGTAAGATCCCTCCCAGAATGAACAACATTGGCTTCATTATCGATCCATTCATTACCCCATTCAAAGTCATTAATGACTAATGGATCAAAATTATTGCCAAGTTCACGCCTCTTTTGGAACCTTGAGTCGATCTTTCGATTGTATTGGACATACACCAAGTCACTCAATCGTTTGTGTTTCAATCTATTCCTCTTCTTCGTATGAATCTAAAATAAATAGAACAAAAAATAATAATATTAATGATAAAATTTTAATAATAGTGAATGATTTATTACTTTTGAAATTTGAACTAACAATAGAAAGTACTTACAAACTCAAATGTACTCCAATTGCGCTCGCAACCGGAAGAACAACAGAGGCCTAGAATTCTTTTTACAAACGAGGATAGCTTAATAGCCCGCGCTCCAAAAGCATTTCACCAATCAACTAGCAAACATTTAAAAGAAATACAATCAAATAAAAAAATAATAACTGATAAATAATAACGAGGATAGCTCAATAACCCGGATCGTTCGATTTAGCTTTTCTTTTAGGGTCCGTCATATCATAATTATCGGCCCCCGAACTTTTCGTCATTTTACTGTCTACACAATACAATCAAATAAAAAAATAATTAAAAATAATCAAATCAAATAATAACTAATAGTCATGCATTTATCCATTATAGCATACTAATCAGAGTAGTACTAACAGTCATGCATTTCTTCCTTTCAGTGAAATATCAAATATGTACTTAAAAAAAAAATGATAACTGATAAATATAAATGTCTGTAATGTTATAATTATACATATATAAATATATAAATTTATATATTATATAAATTTATACATATATATATATATATATATATATATATATATATATATAGACCCAACAGAAAATACAAAGCATAAAGGCTAAAAAAAAGAAAAAGGAACTGCGTGTTTATATATATATATATATATATATATATATATATATATATATCCAACAGCAACTCAGCAAGTATGCAAAGCAGAAGAAGAAAGGGGAAGAAACAGATAAGGGGAAGAAAACATACCTGCAGTCGCAGTCGCAGTCGGCTTAGCCGTCGAAGTCTTTCGCCGTCGCAGTCGGCTTCGTCTTCATCTTCTCTCTCTTTTCTCTCGGCTTCGTCTTCTCTCTCTCTCTTGGTTCGGCTTCGTCTTCTGAGCTCTTCTCTGTGAAGTGTGAATCGACGAGCAATGTCTACATTAGGCTAGGTTTTGCACAGCGACGTCGTTCGACCAGCCGAACGGGTGTTTTTTATCCAGTTTAGATTTGGGTCGACCCATGAGATCAAGGCGCTCGACTAGTCGGATAGTCGTCCAAGTCGTCGCCGCGTTGTCCAAGGCGACGACTTTTTGTGCTAGGCGCTCGCCTTTAAGCCATCTGCCAAGTCGGAAGCTCGCCTTACCTATTTATGTTCGACTGGACGACTTGACGTCGCCTAGGCGACGACTTAACAACTATGGGTGGCTGGGATAAATATGCAGGCATTTGAGGACTAAAACCTCCATTTCGGGACCAAGGGCTGTGATACTTTTGGGACAACTTTGAAGTCATTCTTCTTGTTGAAATGTTCTCTCCAAATGAGAAGTTAATTGAAAAAATGGTTTTAGATTCAAAGCTCTCTTGAAACTAAAACCCGAGCGAAACTAGCCGAAAAATTTGCTCTAATACAACTGATTAACATAGTGGGCTTTGGTTCGAGTAACTGGAAGAGTAGCTTTTGAATGTTTTGTGTGATTTGAATTTCTTTGGTTGAGTTTTTTTTAATAGGGCTAGACGAGAGATCATAAAAAAGGTTGCACACAGTGCACAAGGCTCGTAGTTGCCGGTAGAGGTGGCAAACGGGCGGGCGGGCCCGGGCCAAAATGGCCCGGATTTTGGCGGGCTGATATTGTGAGTCTCGGGTTGGGCCGGCCCGGCCCGCGGGCTTCTTCCTCTATTTTTTTTTTGCAAAATCTTGTTACATCAAAAATAGTAATAATAATAAATATTAAAAATAATAAAATAATTTATAATAAACAATAATTCTAATTACCTACATTAATTACATATCTCAATCAATTAAAATTTTAATAGTATTATAAATTATTTTCAAAGTATATAATCAAATTTGATTTTTTTAAATTAATATAATTTATTTAACTTTTAAAAATAATAAATACTGTAACACCTTTAATTCTCATTACACTTCTTTAATTCTCTTTATATTCCTCATTATTCTTCTTTATTAGTGTTTTTGTATGTATAAACATGAACAAGAAATATAAGCGCATGTCCATTTCACAGGAATTTCAAATTTGTATACTATGAATTGTGTAATTCTATACACGTGTTTAATGATTTTTAGTTTGCTACTAACGTGGATTCATGGAGTAGGTAGAATTGCACAGTGTAATTCAATTCATCAATTTTTTAGTCTGCCTACATATCATTTATTTATTTTTTTATGAATTTTGTATGTTTATTTGAACAAGGAAGGACAAGGGTATTTCCATATTTTAGGAATTTATATATTATGAATTTCAGTTTTGAGTCTTTTGCGACCATGCAATTAGCAATGGATTTGGGTGGAGTGAGGTGGTAAGAGAGGAATGTAGTCAGTTTGGTGTTACTACGCTAAAAATGAATAAAAATATATTTTTATATTAAAGCTTGTTAATTTTTGTATGGTATTAGCATATGATATTTTTGTATAAAAATATATTTTTATATTGAAGATTGCATTAAAAATAAACAGTTGTTGTAGCTGGTTTGAACTCTTATTTATTTACTTACAAGTCTTGTGTTCAAGCCTCATAATCCACAAGTAGCAACATATTTAAAAAAAAAAACAAGTCGCGGGCCACGGGCCAGGCCGGGCCAAAAACGGGCGGGTAAAAAGGCCCGAATTTTATTGGGCTAAAAAAATGCAGCCCAAAGCCCGTGGCGGGCGAGCCGGCCCGGCCTGCGGGCCTGGGCCATGTTTGCCAGGTCTAGTTGCCGGGTATGGGGAGAGTTAAATGTATGTAGCTTTGTAATTATAAAGAGATTGTATCCGCTATTAAAACCTGTCACCAAGCATTCAACAAGTTAGCACTTGACCGTCGTGCCAAGCTCGACCTTTAGGAGTGATCTTATAAAGCTAGGATTTTTGGGATACTTAATGGAGTAGCCATTTTATTTCAATTTGTCTGTCTAAATTGCTCCCATTTCTTGGTAAAGTTTTTTTGAGTCTATATTACACATCAAATGCTTTTATTGTGTTTTCTTCTTTTTGTATTATATTCTTATTTCTTTTGTTGTTGATGTTGTAGAACCTAATGAGTTTTTCGGACAATAGATTTGGATGCTGAGATTTTTTGGTAGGATTTTCAAGCTTTTTGAACTGAAGATTCTTTTTCCTGGGAAGAGCCTATATTTCCATTATGCAAATGATGAAGAAAATTGGTGCACCCCACCATATATTAAAGGAAGGAATAATTATGAAACACAATGATCCAACTCTTCTCTCCTTAAATTAAGTACCCTGTGAAGTGGCTGCATAAAATGAGATTTATGAAATATTATCAGGTTAGCATAAGTGTGAAAAATTCCCTGCTGTCCTGGAGTTCTCAAGTTTTCAGGGGCTTGAATTCTTGTTCATTGGGAGGGTTGGGCTTGTTGAAAAATATCATACATCTGTTAATTGCTAGCTACCACCACAAGACATCAAATTCTGAATAGATGTAAACCATTATACATTTATACTTAATCAATTTTTTAGGGTTAAATATATTTTTCCCCACTGTTCTCGACCTCGGTTTACAAATATATCACCGGATTGAAAAGTTTTTCAGTCAATTCATTGAACTAAATTTTTTTAACAAAAAAAATGAATTTCCGTTTATGAGCGTTCAATGTTAACGAAAAATCTATGTGGCGCCATTTCGGATGCTTACATGGATAATTAGCATATTAAAAAAAGACAACAAATTTATATATAAAAAAAATTTTTAATCGGTGTCCCATTATAAATGATAACCTACAACCCACCAATAACTTAACTCAAAAAAATATAAAAAACAAAACAATTTAAAATAAAAATAAAAATCAATGACAATCATTGGTATCTTTACCACAAATCCAAATCCAATTCTAGTAGCCGAAAGTAGCTGAAATCCAAATCTAATTCATCATCTTCTTCACTACAAATCCAAATTGAAATAAAAAATCTGAAACTCATCCAAATGAAAGCAACTAAGTTCTAAATCATCTTCTTCACCTCAAGACTAAACTCCAACAACCTAGATCCAAAGAAGCCTAAATTTAGTTATGAAAAAAAGATGAAAAAAGAAGCCAATCAAAGAAGAGAGTGAAAACCGATCCATTTAAAAATTGTTATATTTTATTTTATAATATTTAAAAATAGATATTTTGAGTCAAATTAGACTAAATAAAATGAAAATGAAAACCAAAAGCAGAGCACTCTATCACAGGAGTTCGGAGATCAGTTGTCCTCATCGTCACTGGGATAAATATGATGAAACCCGTAATATCCGTTTCGGGAAGATAAAATTAGGTAAGAACCACTTCAATTCGTTGTGCAATTCAGTTAGTACTCCATGTTGCAAATTCATGGTTCTGTTGAGAAGATAATCGAGCATTTGGCTTTTGCCTGACTTGATAAAAGTGGGTGTGGATTTTACTTTTTGTTATCAATTAGAAATGAAAGTTAAAAAATTATCATTAGAGATTTTTGAAGTTAACCGGGGTTTTAGATCTTATTTTGGGTGAATTATAACTGGGGTTTTATTTTGATGCATTTTCAAAAGAGGATGAAGATTTGGAAGAAGATAAAATTGAATAACATAAAAAGTGAGTCATTTAACTGTATTTAGAAAAGTTTCTCTCTCTTGATGTTCTCAATTGTTGGGTCTCAATGGTTGTTTGGGACCTTGGGTTCAATTTTGGAATTAAGTTTTTTGGATTGAAGTTTAATAATCCATATATGAATGAGTTCCTAGGTTTTTGATATCGTTTCAAATGTTTTAATTTTCTTTTAACTAATTGTGTTTGCTATTTTTTATTTTTCTCCTTTATATTTAATTAAAAGGTTTAAGCTTGATTTTAAAATCCGTTTTTTGTTACACATGTGCATTGATTTGCCACGTCATATTTCTCTATCTTGTGTGGAATCTTATATGGCAAGTCTGTTTGAAGTCAACTTGATTTAACGGATTTTGTGATGTTTTGGAAAAAAAATCAATTCAGTGAGTCGATTGTAAATTTTTTTAATCCAATGATGTATTTGTAAATCGAGATCGAGTACAGTAGAGATAAGTAGATTTAACCCCAATTTTTTAGGTTACCAAATTTAAATAGTTGGTTATCAAATGGTAACCTATGGCAAATAAATATATAAATGTTTTTGTCGAAGCAGTTGTTTCATTATTGGTAATAAGAAAGTCACATATTTGTGATGTGTTTGAGCTAACGCATTATTATCAGAGGTAAACAGCTTATATTTATTACGTAATATAAGGTTCGAAGTCGTTAGATTGTACTAGTTCATATTTATTGCGAGCTGAAGGGCCTATTTTATGGAATATTGGAACATTACACTAGTGTGCTTCATGGTTATCAAGTCGTTGCCGAGTGATCGACTAGGCGATGACTAAGCGTCCAAGCGATAGCTACAGTCCTAGTCGAGGACTCGCTTTGGGTTTAGTGGCTAAGTCGCGTGATTTGGCAAATTGGTCGTTGCCTAGTCGTCCATTGCTCGCTTTGTTGGCTAATTGATCGACTAACTCTCAACTCAAAATTTACCCAAAATCTATTTGACCCATAACCCACCCAAATTAAAGAATAAAGACCCAAACTATCGGCAAAATAAAGATGAGGGATCGAACATTTGAACTTACTTCGGACAACAAAAGCTTTGGAATCGCGACTCTTTCTTCTCCTTCCTCTTTCGTCGGCGATCAAAAAAGGTTTAATTGGTCGGCGCGAATCCTTCGTCTTCTTTCTTTGCCTGCTTCGGCTGCATCTCTTTCCTTTTCTTCCTGCTGGACTTGGCTGCATCTCCTTCCTCTTCTTTCGGTCAGACTTCTTCCGCTGGCAATCAAAAGGGATTTGTTGGTCGACGACTCGGCGTGGTTGGTAAGCAGTGTATATATGTGTTCCCTTTAAGGCTTTAACGTAATGGAGTGTTAATTTGTTTGAGCTTGTTCAATTGTTCCCCTTTTTAAGACTTATAAGGCTACTGACTAATAGTGAATTAGTGACTCATTAAATTATTCAATGGAAATAAATTAAACCTATTAAATTTAAGCTAATGACTATTAAACCTATCCATTTAAACCTATTATTATAAGCTACTGACTATTAAACCTATTAAATTTCACTCACTCACTCACATAGTAAATTTTAAACTTCAAAATTGTTGGTATTTTAAACTATTAAACCAATTTTACTCGCTCACTTTTAAACTATTAAATTATGCAAGTTGATGATTGTTTACTTATTTTATCATAAATTATTGAATTCTTAGTATTGAAATTTATGATATTCTATATATACAATATTATAACTTAAGAAGCTAAACATAACTTTAAGAATTATATTGAATTAAACTAAATATTATAAAGGTATCATCATTTATATAATTTGAAGTTAGTACAAGTTTACAACTATAATAAAATTTTGACTTGATCTTGTTCACTTCTTGCTGTGATTTGATATGCTACAACCTGCATTATGAATATGGTAAATCATTAGAAAAAAAAATATATCAATATTCATATAAATATTAAATATATATAATTTTATTTGTATAAAGTTTACATTGTTAACAACTTGTCGATTTTTGGACGACTAGTCGGGCGTCTTATCGCCTAAGCGATTAACCTCCCGGCCGTCGCCTCGCCTCGACTTGTTGCCTTGATAACTATGGTGTGCTCACACGTAGTATTGTGAAAGTGAGTAGTTTCTTCAACTTTTCTGATCTTTCATATCCTTTTGGTGTCAAAAACCAGATTGAAGCCATTGTCCAAGATGGCTCAGCCCGGGGTAGCATTTCCAATATAAATGCTCTTAATACACAGTTGGAAAATCAGGTATGTCTGCTCTTGCTTATCAATAACTAATTTCTATGAGGAGATCATCTTTAGATCTGTTCATAAGTAATATTCCACTTGCAGAGAAGAATTTGTCAATCTCTGTCAATTAAGATCTAGTGCTGTAATTGTCCTTTTTTTTTTGGTTGGTTGGGAGCAGCCGAGCAGAGATAAGATAAAAACATCGTGAAATAAATTTTATATGGAGGATACAATGACCTTCCATAATCTATCTTTCCTTTCCATCTTATATCTGCAATTAAATCTATCAGATCTTACTACATAATAAATCATTTTTACTGCTGAATGGGATCTTCTACAGGTTGTGAAGTTAATCAATATGAATTACTTATTCGAATCATTTTAACCAAATTTGCTTTTGGGAATACTTTATCACTGATTAATCTAAATTCTAGATGTAAAGTCATTAACCTCTTTCAATACTAAGCAAAGGGATACCGTAAACCTTTTCCCAATTGAAATCTAAATTTCAAGTGAGATCTCAATTATGATAATGGGGCTCTCGAGAATCTTGAAAATTCATTTTCTATGTCCTTTTTTCCTTCTCAAGTGGATAAATATATCGTGCCACGGCCAATCATACTGAAAAGGTATAGAGTTACCCATTTTTCACAGTTATCTCTTGATATGCCAGAAGTGTGTTTTCTAGGAACAAAGCTATGTATCAAGACGGTTCAGATATCCTTGTTATATGTATCTCAAGTTTTGACAATTAAATGCTAGTTTTTCTCTTAACAATCCTTGTGGTGCATCCAGGTTTCAATTGGAAGTGAATCGCAGCCACAGGGTGGTTCATCTCAGGTGCCTGCCGCATTCAAGAATTTTTCATTGTCCCAAAAGGAACGAACTCTTGAAGAACTTGTACAGGATAAATGGCTGTGTACCACCCTAGATGATAATGTTGGACTTGGTGTTAGATCCTTTATGGACCTGCGGAGCTGGTTCCGCAACAACGATGTTCCTGCCTGTGATGTCTGCAATGAGGCTGGGGTGAAGGTTGTTCTTTCCTCTTATATTCTTTTCCATACTGCAACAATACCAATCAATCTATAATAAAGTTTTTTCTGTAGTTCATTTTCTATTATCCTCTTCTTCTCCTATAGCAATACGACATTCAAAGTTTTTTTAGGCAAAGGGCTCATAGAAGCTCCTATGTTTAATTTACATCTAAGATATCATTAGTACCGGAAGATTAGATTCTTAGATTCTTCACAATAATATAGTAGTAAGATTCTTTATGGATATGATATTTACAAAATTACCATCTACCCAGATTTTCATTTAGACCTGTTGTTTTGCTGAGCTTGGAAACAAAATTGTTCTGTAGATGTTCTGGTCATGTTTCACTCGCACTTTATAATTATGAGGAACTGTAAGATGTTTGGAGGTTTACTTGATATGGAAACGTTTAAATAGCTTTTGTTGAATTGATTACTTCATTATCGATATTTACTCGTTTCTTTTTCCTCCGGTTAAGATACACAGTGAAAGTTTGTATATTTGATTTGGTTGAATCTGACATATTTAATTTTAATCATTGTTATCAGGCAGATTTGTGTCCAAATGAAAGCTGTACTGTTCGAATTCATAACTACTGTCTAACGAGGAAATTTGCCCAAAGAATGGTATTTGTCTGAAATTTCCTCTAGTTTCAAGTCTCCAATCATTGATGAAACTTTAAGATCTTTGTCAATTTGCTAACCCCATTATTTGCAGTCCGAGAGAGTCTGTCCAGGCTGTGGCGCAAAATGGAAGTGTTCAGTGCCCAAACACGAAAGAGTAGAAGAAGAGGACATTCCAAATGGATCCTCCCAAGACCAGCCACCCCCAGAACCAACCATGAGAAAGAAGCTGAGAAGCAGCAGAACTGGTGATGTTGATACTGGTCGATTTGGTTCTTCTCAAACTTCTACATTTATGCCCGAGGCAAGGACTACCCGACGTTCTTCAAGGCTAACTAGTGCTAGTCAGAGCTAGCTGTTTATCTTCCTCTCACGGTATCGGCTTTAGCAAGATATTTTTTTTGGAAGCCTATTATTTAGAAACCATGCTTAGTAAAAACTCACAAGTGGATGCTGTGTTAAAACTGTCCTTTTGGGAGCCTCTTACTAGGATGTGTTTTTAGAACTATGCTTGTAAAAATCAACTGGATTATGTTAAACTCTGCCTATTTGGAGCCTATTATCCAAGTATTTATTATTGTTCTAAGATTGTTTTGTTTCAAATTCTTTTTAGGTTATTGATTATGTCAGAGCAATAAGTGTTGCTAAAAATTATAGTATAAAATTGTTATTAAATGCATAAACAAGTACTATAAAACTGTTATTAAATGCATATTTGTTTTGGTATATAATTATTGTTCAGACATTATTAATCATTTTTTTTTAGTATTTAGTTTTCTATAAAAGAGAATATTCATATCATATTTGTCGTTTTAAGAATAGGTATGAAAAAGGCTTGACCTTATGCTAGTCCATGTTGACAAATTGATTTTTGGCCACTAGTCCACGACTGTCAAAAATATAAAAAATACATGGGGAAGAAATATCAATTCCCTTATTTATTTTTTCTTGGTTTATTTTAACTTTATTTTCTTCTTTCATATTTTCACGAGTTTTTATCTCATTGACTTACTAAATTTTGTTAAAATATAATTTTTATTTATGAAAATATGAATTCCCTTTTGAAAACAAGTTTGTAATTCATAGTGATTCCAAAATAACTTTTATATGATTTTACAAAGATATGTCATTGCATTTTTATTTTTGAAAGTGTCATTTCAAAGTGTTACTCCCAAAATATAATAATATTGAAATATTAATAAGATATAGTAATTTTAAAATATAATTTCGAACTATGAAAGTTTTGTATGATTCTAAAAATAGTTATTTTGAAGTTTTGTATTTTAAAATATAATCAATTCACAATAATAATTTAGAGTGTATATTTTAAAAGTCATTCCAAGAATTAATATAATATAAATTTGTTTTATTATATATATTTAGTAAAAATAACATATCAATGTCAATTGTCAGGTACAATGATTATACTTCGATTGTTATCTTATAAAATTACATTAATTAATAATAATAATAATAATAATAATAATAATAATTCGGAGTAAAAAACCCTTAATAGATAAACCAAATCACTGTTGTTAACGTTAATAGCAGAGGCCGGGAAATCGAAGGATGACGACGGCAACAATCCCTGCCTTAAAGTCGAATCTGATGATCTCAATTGAAATCCCAAACCATAATCAAAGAAATTCATCCTTAAGCCGCCGCCGCCGCCTTGTGACAAATTATTCAAATTTCGAAAATTATTCAAGGAATCGTCATAATTATAGCGGCCGCCTCCGCCTTCAAGTGGCGGAGACGGTTTCTTCTTTTCCGCCGGAACCCTTTAGACGTCGAGGAGGAGGAGGAGAAGAGAGAGGATTTGTCGCAGCAGCAGCCCGTCTTCCAAACCCTAATCGAAGAAATTGCCCACGTCTTGTCACGAATTATTCAAATTACAGCGTTGGCCGCAACCGCCGCCTCCTTCAATTGCCGGCGGCCTGTTCTTCTTCTTCACGGGAACCCTCCCCTAGTCCTGCCGATATAGTATCGGCAATTGTGTTTGTGACGGTGGTTTTAGGGTGGTTTGGATGGTGGTTGGGATGGGAATCGGCGATGAGCACACAACCATGTTCAAGTTTTATCTCCTCAACAACATCGCACACATCAAATTGCTGTCGTTGTTATCGTCATTGTACTTGTGTCGAGGATAATCCTGAAGATGATGAGGATGACGATGACGAATTGATGGGTATCTTATAATTCTTTCTTTTATGAACTTTGACATTATTTTGGTTTATAAGTAAGAAATTAAGTAAGGAATATATTTAATTAAAATGAGTTATAAATTAAAAAAGTTTTAAAGATTATTAATACGAATGTAAAATAAGAGCTGGTTGAACAGGATATGATTGGCTGCAGATTTCTTGTAAATCTCTTTCTTTTCTTAACTTTTCTTGTCCTTGGGTTTTAAAATTGAAGTGACGAAATATTGGATACTTGCACGATTAATACTTGATTTAGGTTGTGTTTAATAAAATTAAATGTTAAGATCTGAATAGTTTATACATCTGAATAATGTAGAGTATCTGTTTACAATTGTTTTTGAATGGAGAAATGCTTGCTGATAATTAATTTTTCTGGATTCCAAAAGTGCAGCCATTAAACCAAATCAAATCAAACCTAAAGGATTAAGCCATTAAACTAAATCAAAACAAAGAAGCCGCAATGGCACTAGTCGGATCAATATGAAATTTATTTGGGTCCGGTCGACTTTCGTTTTCTCCCCGATCGGTGATTGTTTCCTGCTGCACAATGCCATGGTATATTTGAGCCAACATTGAAATAACACGAGGGAATATATAATATTACCTACCTAGAGTATACCAAGCTCCTATTATACTTTTATGAAGCTCCACTCAAGAAGCAACAGTTTTATAAACAAATTTTTTTTATTTCGATTTCTATATGTAATGATAATTTGGTTTGTATTACTACCTCCATCCCATAATAACTGTCGTTTTAGAAGGAATTTTTTTTTCCAATTTATTTGTCGTTTACAACTTTCTAGGAGAAACAATTATTTACTTTCCTATATCACCCCTACCTTCTCTCATTGTTAGTTTTCAACTTCCCATAAAGGGTAGTGATGAAATGTACTTTTTTTAGATGGATTTCTTATGTTTTCTGTATTAAATTAACTTCTTCTTCTTCTTTTCTTTCTCCTCAAAAGAAGTTCAAGTAAAAATAAAAATAAAAATAAAAATTGTCAAAAGCATGTTTAAATTAAATAAGTCAACTATTTAAAATTTTAAACTAATTAATTGACACTTGACTATGTTACGTACTTGTCAAATGGTAAATTAATTATATCATAAATAAATGACAAATTAATTCACACACATATATTAATTAATATAAAAGGATAAAATAAAAAAGTAGTTTATATGTTCCCCACTTAATTGAACTACATTAATTTGTGTGGATGAACGAAATCACTGTTAATTGACGTTAATAGCAGTGGCTGGGAAATCGAAGGATGTCAACGGCGACGACAAACCCGAATCTGATGATCTCAATTGGACGTCCAAACCCTAATCCAACAAATTCATCCTTTAGCCGCAGCCGCCGCCGCCGCCGCCGCCTTATGATGAATTATTCAAGGAGTCGTCATTGTTACAGCGGCCGCCTGCGCCTTCAAGTGGCGGAGGTAGCGTATTCTTCTCCACCGGAACCATTTGGACAAGGAGGAGAGAGAGGATTTGCAGCAGCAACCCATCTTCCAAACCCTAATCGAAGAAATTGCCCCCGTCTCGTCACGAATTATTCAAATTTCGAAATTTATTTCACGACTCGTCATAATTACATCCTCCTCAACCGCCGCCTCCTTCAATTTCCGGCTGCCTCTTATTTTTCTTCTTCATCGGATCCCTCTCCGCGTCCTCTGAGTAGGTAGTCATGCATGTGCATGTGTTCGTAATCTTATTTTTAAATTAAAGTGCTAGCTAGATTGTATCATATATATATATATATATATATATATATATATATATATGTGTGTGTGTGTGTGTGTGTGTGTGTGTGTGTGTGTGTGTGTGTGAAGATGCATGCTCTACTGATCTAGTGATCTAACTCTAAGAACCCTATAAAAGCCTAGATGATTAAGAGAATACTGTGGTCCAGTTAGTTTACAGAAAGGTGGTGATAGATGGCTAGCTAGAGTGGTCCTTAATTATTTAGCTCTCTTACATACATAACTTTTTTTTTTTGCTATATTTACATACACACACTTTACCAAAGATCGAACCCTCGACCTCATAAAAAGCATGAAATGAGTCATATTACTAGGCCAAATAACATGCAATAATTAGATATGTAACTACTAAAAAAATGAGAGCATGCAAGCTGCAGGAGAAAGAACGCAACTGTAACCCAATCCAAATCCAATTAATAATATACTCCTTCCAACTTCATTTTATATTGAGACATTAGTTATGACATTGGCGTCTATGTTGTAATTTAGTGTATACATGAGGGACAATTTTATAATTTATCCTTTTATATTTTGATGCGAAATAAATATATTTCAAAATATGAAGTAATTATTACAACACACACATGGGTCTAGGACTGGGAGTCATGACCCTAGCCCTAGCTAGCCAAATTTAAGAGTTTAGGCCATGCGAACCACTTAGCGGACACTCGGTTAGTGCTTAGTGAATGGCTGTATGGGCGATTGTATACTAAACTGTAGAATATTACCGAAAATGGTATTGATCCCAACTGCACGTACAACAAGGAAGTGTTACCCAAATGAGATATGAAATGTGTGATTTTTATTGCTTTCATCACGGTTAGTTTAATTGTTAAAGGCCAGTTACTTACTTTCAGAATATATGTCAAGTTTTTGGTAAATCATTTGTGATAGTAATTTACATAATAACTCTAATAAAACACTGTTTTGAACGTAATATTCCCTCCGTTCCTTATTATAAGTCGTTTTAGAGAAATATTTTTGTTCCTTAATATAAGTCGTTTGAGGATTTCAAGTAAGCATTAATTGCTTAGTTTTCAATATTACCCCAAATATTAAATATAACTTTGGTTCTCTCACTATTTTCTGTCCAATAAATAACAATCTCTTATTCCAATACAAGGGTAATATAGACAATTGATATTATAGTTAATGCTATGCAATTATTACCTTAATACTTGTGCACAACCCTAAAACGGCTTATATTAAAGAACGGAGGGAGTAATTATTTGTTTCCAATAAGAATAACTAAAAGAACAAGAGACTTTTATGGTGCAAAAATTATTATATAAAAAATGTATGCAACACTTTTCTCCAATTTTCATATATATAATATATCTATATCTGCACACATATATAGATACAAACCTATATATATATAATATATAGGTAGGTAATATAACACGAGGGAATATCTAATATTACCTACCTAGAGGTAGCGTATTCTTCTCCACTGGAACCCTTTGGACAAGGAGGAGAGAGAGGATTTGCAGCAGCAATCCATCTTCCAAACCCTAATCAAAGAAATTGCCCCCCGCCTCGTCACGAATTATTCAAATTTCGAAATGTTAGGTCATAATACTTTTTCTACTGGGCCAGGCCGAATGGGCTTGTCCTTTGGACTATGTCACTTTTGTCATGTTGGGTCAAATAATTTGGGCATCGCTACTTAACTATAATATTGGGCTTAATCATTGGGTTGGTCCATTATGTAAGTTGTCACTTATCCTATCTTTGACCGGTAATCATCACAAAAGTAGTAGTTGACTGTTATGTCTGCCACCTTTCTGCATGACATTAATGAGGATGGGACTCCGATTACCGGCGGGAGGTAACAGTGGTAGCAGGTGAGAAAATAAGCTACACACTTTCGGCTGAGATGACCGGGGGTGAGAGGAGGTGTCAGGAGATAGTGGGTGGCACAGTAAACCGGGCCTTGAGAACGTATGGGGCAAGGATCACAAAAAAAAAAAACGTAACAAAACACAACACACATTATTATTCACACTCAGACACTAGTCAATATTTTCCTCCATTGTTAACCTTGTGATCGCTTGTACTGACTCTCACGCCGGAGCTATCCCCCGACGGTCAGGCCGTCAAGCTTTTGGAGTTGACTTGTTGAACTGTGCAGGATCAGGGCGTCTTACGTGATTGGGACGTGGGAGAAGATCTTGGCGTTAACACGAAATTTATTTCACGACTCGTCATAATTACATCCTCCGCAACCGCCGCCTCCTTCAATTTCCGGCGTCCTCTTATTTTTCTTCTTCATCGGATCCCTCTCCGCATCCTCTGGATACGTTAGATATACTATTCAGAATTGGGTTTGTGACGATGCTTTTAGGGTTGTTGGGGTGGAAATTTGCATCGGGCGCACGAAAATGTTCAAGTTTTATCTCCTCGTCAACATCACACTTATCAAATTGTTGTCGTTGTTATGATCATTGTAGTTGTGTCCCTGACGAGCAGGAGCAGAAAAAGTTTGATGCAATTGCTGGTGAGGAGATTGCTGCAAAAACGTTTTGGACAGTCGTGGTTGTATATGCAATTCTTCTTGTCGCATTCATCGTTCGTACAGCTATTACCAAGTCACAATAGTTAGTAGTGGCAGGGGCATAATTTACTTCAATTGTTTGATTTATGTTCAAAGTAGGATATGTGGTTTGTTAGAACATATATATATATATATATATATATATATATATATATATATATATATATACTCAAGCCATGATTGGTTCGCAGTAGGGTTAATAATTAGAGTATCAGACAATAAATTAAAATTGATAATTATAGTAATAAAAAACGACTCAAATATACAACTACAAAAATATAATATGTCATTGTTGTAGTCATCAAATTTATCCACAAAAAATAACTAGTAGAATATAATAATTACAATTGTCCTCTGTGTATTTTCATTCGCTGAAATCGTTGCATAATACTTTCATTGTCAATGCAATCAAATACATCATTCTCGATGTATGTAATCAAGCAATTATTCTCTGTTGATCTGCCATGGAATTGCTCAACCTACTCTTAATTATCTTCATCGTAGAAAAAGTTCTTTCAACAGTAGCTGTCGCAACAGGTAAGATTAATGTCAACTTTAGAAGCCGATATACTAAAGGAAATACAATATGTTTCTTAGTACCTACGAACTTTCTTGCAAGACGACTAATTCTTTGAACTTCCAAAAACTTTTGATTAGTCCGCATATCAGAAATGTAATTATCTAGTTGACTATCAAGTTTCATAAGATCCATTAGAGAAAAGTCATTTGAATAAATGCTAGCGAGATGAATCAATTTGTCCTTATCAAAACTAGCGAAACAATCACTAGGATTTAAGCATGCCACTGATAAAAACAAGTCAGTACTTGCTTCCGTAAAGCGATCATTTAATTCAAAGAAGCATGCCCAGGGTCTACTTCAAGATTTCTCAAATCTATTTTATCATCATCTTTTTTCTGATTTTTATTAGAACATGATTCTTCAAATGCAGAAGCTTTTCTGGATACAAATTTGTCCATATTGGTTGTTTAAAGAATTAAAGATATTATGAACAATTACAACAAAAAACAAAGTTGTGCCAAACTGCCAATTTCATGAACTCAACTTTTGTTGAAAAAGGGTCAGATGCATCCAATTTAATAATACTAAGAAAAGGGGAAATTACAACAAAAATAAACAAAACTTAGTTCACACCTGAAATCAATTGTGATTGAAGCCCATGAGATAGAATCAAGTTTTACACATGACATATAATTAATAAAACTAAACAAAAAATCATTAAGTCTAATCTTTGTAATCTGTATCATATAGAACTGGATTGAAACTGAATCTCAGTGCAATCCCAATAAATAGCGAGATGAATCAGATGATTAGCAATTTAACATAGATCTTATTCTTAAGCATACCCAGAGGACTGGAGGAGAATTGGAGAAGAGAAGCACTTGGTGTCTTGGTGAATGAGTGAATGGTGAGTTACTGAATTAAAGAAGAGAAGAGAAGCACTTCGCCACTGTTGGTGTCGCACGCCTCCCTTTGTCCTTCTCTCTCTCTCTTTTGGGGATAATGAGTTACTAAGTTGGTGAATGAGATTAAGGGTTAGGTGCCTAGTATCAAATTAAAAAAAAAAAATTAAGTGGGGTCAAAAATTGAGTGGGGTCAATTGACCCCACATTTTTTACATAGCTTCGCCACTGTATATACTAGTTGTGTTTCGTGACTCCGCCACTATATATACTAGTTGTGTTTCGGCCCAGATGATTTATTAGTGTGAGCGGAAAATTAATCAATTGTATATATATATATATATATCCTTGCAATCTGCAGGGAAAAAAAGAATCAATCAAATATCAATTTTCTTGTTTTCCTTCATTTCGTTTATCTTTTTCTTATATGTTATTTCCTTTTCATCTTGTTCAATGTCAATTCATGAATTTCTTAACTGGTTATATGAATGCTTCGAACCCATTTTCTTACAATTATACTGCATGACTGAGTCCTAAACTTTACCAGGTCTCGATAGTTCGGCAGTCATAAAATCAAATTGTGACTGAGTGGTATCAAAGCGACCATTCATCGGCAATTTACGACCATGGGAAAGGGAATGTGATCCATCACTGGTAATTTCTACACCTCACTCTTCCATTCAACACTCCCACATCCAAAATGATTGTTCTGTGTTCACTTATTTACCACCAACTTTTGCTCCTATGGTGACATCACCAGTTCCAATCTCTAATTATACTTGGCCTGCACCTAATTACTTTGTTTCACCTAGAAATCAGCCAAACACTACACCTCTCATCTTCAATTCATCTCACCAAGTTGTTCCTGCTTCAATTTCTGACACTACACCTGAAACTCCCTTTGTATCTTCATCATATCTAATGCAACTACCATCTTCTACCTTTCACACTGCTACACCAACAACACAACAGTCCCCTAAATCTGGATTTGCTAACCAAATACTGAACTTAAACAATGAGGCCCATGCGTTTGAAGAAAATCCTAAGAGAAATTTTTTGAATTTAGATTCTAACTAAAATATTAGTGTGATGAAACACTTTGTGAAACATCAACAATCTAATTCCATTGCAGAATATGAAGAGGAATTTTCAAAAACAAGTGTTGGGTAGAAACCTTTTATAAATGTGAGTTCAATGAAGAGTTTGTTGTTCACCACTTCATTCTTTGTCTCAAGGAGGAAATTCGAGAAGCCCTGGTGTTGTGGTCACCCACCACTTTGCATGGATCAATCAACTTAGCAAAATTTCAGGAATCTCACAGATTGCTTGTTGAAGATTTTGAGCAAAAATTAATTGATGAATTGAAATAATTGGAAAGTAATCTAGAAATGAAAATGGATGCAGAACGTGTTTCCATTTTGGATATTGAAGCAATGAGTGAGAATAGTTCACCAAATATTGATGGAAAGGGAAGCAAAACTGTAACAGATGATAAGGTCATCGATGTGGAAACATGTCACAAAAAAGGTTTTGGATCCAATAACCACAAGTTTGCTACCAGTATCAACTGTAGTGATAACTTAGAACTATCTTTTCATGAGATGGCAGGATGCTTGCAAGAATTTAAGCTACTTCTTCACTATCAGTCTCTACTCTTTTGGTTGTCTTATGAGTGCAGTGATGCTGATTCAGCCTATAAAGTGTTCACAGAGGAAGAACCTTATTCCATGGATTTCTATTTTATCTAGAAATGTCCACAATAAGAACTACATAGAAAAGCTAATTTTCTGTTTGATTCAATGTTGAAGGCATTCATTCAGGCCGGTGAGGTTTGCCTTAAGAAAGGTACTGTTTACTATGAGATCAAGTACTTGGTGGACTAGAACTGCATTAAGCCTTTTCATATTCGAGTTTTAGCAATGGTGGATATCGAGACATTTGTTGTACAAGCTGAGATCAACCATCTCTAGCTTGCGTCTAATCATCAACCCTTTCTATAGCAACAAAGAGATATTTCTTCACAAGCTTATCAACAACGCCTGTGATGTTCGAGATAAGATTCGGTTTGAGAGCTTGACTGACAAGAGCAATCTAGATATCCAACCAGAGCTCTTCATTCACATTATTTCTGACAAGACTAGCAATATATTGACTATTGTTGACAATGGAATTGGCATGACCAAGGCTGATTTGGTCAACAATTTAGGTACCATTACAAGATCAGGTATTAAGGCTTTCAAGAAAGCTCTTGTTGCTAGTGTTGATGACAACATGATTGAACAATTTGGTGTTGATATTTATTTTGCTGACTTAGTTGCTGAGAAGGTTATTGTCACAACAAAACACAATGATGATGAACAATATGCATGGCAGACGGCAGTCCCATGCCACTCATTTCCCAGCTCTTCAAGGTTACACTAATTTGATTGTGTTGAAATTGGGTGGAAGTGTCCAAACTCTATACTATTAAAATTATACAATTAGCACATCCGAATTCATTTGGAATGAAATTCTTTTTGTCTAATATGAAGCAGTTTGTAGAATATGTCATTCTGGGAACCATTCATTTATTACAAGTAGGTATAAATTGGAAAATTGGGTACCATATTGGCTTATTAAATCTTCTATTAGCTGACTTGTGTGTTGATGACTACTTTAAATTGGAGAAAGGGAAAACATTTGTGGATTCAAATTTGCCACGAATCTTGAAATTGTGATTGTTGTTAAAGAGCCCAAACACCTTCTGAATAGAGAAAGGAAGCTATTTAAATGTGGTGATGGATACCATCTTCATACGGGAGAACCTTTCATCACGAGTGCAACAAACAATTCACTTGGCCTTGTTATTCAGTATTATCTCAATGTTTGGCATTTATTTGATGACATGATGCCATCTGATGATGCGCGCTGTGTTCTTGTTATTACTACTTTTACACGCTTAATTGAAGATTGTTGTGTTGCAAATGAAATTTCAAAAGGTTATGACCTTCAGTTGCCCGACATGATTAACAATGGAGGTCCTATAAGCAAGTTGGAGTATGAAAAAGCTGCTAGTGTTAAGGTAGCAATGTGTAAATTCTCAGAGCTTAATTTTGATCTTGGACAAAACTGCTGGTACATGATAATTAATAGGTTCCCTTATAGTGAAAATCTTCCCTCAAGTGTAAGGATTCCACTGAACAAGCTGGTGCAAGTTTCTCATGGGGCAGCCGATATGGTCATTGCACAACGAAAGGGATTAAAACTTTTTAGTAACATCGGTGTAATTAAGCCACGATTGATGAAGGTTTACAGTTTCATTCTGAGCAGAGGGCTGGTATCTAATTTTTCTAAAGCTCAATGGTGGTTTATTTGGTCATTAATTGTGGAGGAAGACAATCTTGATCTCGCAACTTTGCTATTTGAGAAGGCCAAGTCTAACTGGGTATTTGTAATGATCCCTTATAATTTAGCAGTTGCAAAAAAATTTATTGTTGATGCCAACAATGCAATTGTTCTAGCATCTAGCATTCTTGATGGCTGGATGGTTTTAAATATTGAGCCAGATTCCATCACAACATTTGGATATGGTAAATCCAATGGAACTCTTAATACAGCAGCAAAAATGATTTGGGAGACAACAAATGAAAATCTTTGTGAACTCAGGAAGGTTTTTCATGTCAAAGGATTATTGTTAATCATTGTTGTAGCAATGAAGCTTCTTGAATCTATCATGGGCTTATTTCAATTAATTCTTGTGCATCAACTTGCTCATCACATATTCATCATTAGTGATTGCCTATTTGTAGCAGCATGTACACATGCATCTGTGAAGGACAACCTTTGGGCTAATGAGCAACTGATGGTAGACTATACCATAAATGTACAACATACATTTAATACCCTTGGGCATGGAGTGGAATCTCACATGCTAGCAAGCTAAGTAATGAATCTAAATTTCAACCTTGAGGACAAGGCTTTCTTTTAGGGATGGGGAATGTTAAAAATAGGTAATAGTGGCATGGGCGTAATTTACTTCAATTGTGAGGTTGATGTTCAAAGTAGGATATGTGGTTTGTTATAATATATTATCCTATATATATCCTTGCAATCTGCAGTGAAAAAAGGAATCAATGAAATATCAATTTTTCTGTTTCCTTCATTTCGTTTATTCTTTCCTTATATGTTATTTATTTTTCATCTTGTTCAATGTTAATTCATGAATTTCTTGACTGGTTATATGAATGATTCAAACCTATTTCCTTACAATTATACTGTCATGGCCGAGTCCGAAGCTTCACCAGATCCAGATCGTGACTAAGTGGTATCAAAGCGACCGTTTCTTGGCAATTTTCGACCATGAGAAATGAAATATGATCCTAAAATTTATTGATATTTTATATGGAAATCCTAATCGTGATGGGATCATTATATCCTTCACCAACCAATTGTTGGTATTATAATAGCAAAGGAATATGGTCCAAATTAATCGACCTAAATGGAATATGGGAGACCAAAATTACCATAAAAAACAGATAAAAAATCTATATAATAAAATACAAATGATTTTGAATTTTCAGCTCATCTTAATAAATCATCTGGGCCGTCCAAAATTTGAGATAAATCTCACCGTCCATAGTGCCAGAGGCACGGGACTTAGACCTGGCAAACGGGCCCAAAGCCCGCAGGCCGGGCCAGGCCGGGCCGGGCCGCCCGCCAAAAAGAGGGCTTTGGGCCGCATTTTTTTGGCCGACAAAAACTCGGGCCTTTTTGGCCCGGCCCGTTCAAAGCCCGGCTCGGCCCGTCCCATCCCACCCGCTGACTTTGTGGGCTCAAAAAAGTGCTAAAAAATAGGCATAAACCACCTTCGACCCGCAAGCTATAGACTTACTTTTTTTAATCAGTGAAAATCCGAATCTTTTTGGTCCGACCCGGCCCGACCCGACCCGCGTCCGTCCTCCCGTTTGCCACCTCTAACGGGACTGTTGCTAGTATTTAGTTATTATATCAGTCTTCACTTTTTAAATTTTAGACGAGTTGGTAAGTTTTTTAAAAAAAATTATATCAATTGGCGATTATTTTATAATGTTAATAATAATATTTTAAAAATCACAAGAAGAGAATATTTTATAATGATAATAATTTGTTTTTTAATTTATTAACGTATATATTATCCTACCAAGTAACCAAACTTATTACATCATTTTTAAAAATGTACTTTTAGGCTAACACCACCATTTTTTCTCACGTCGGAGATCAGAGATTGGATATGGGGAGGGGAAGCTTATTCAGGGGGTTGCTTTCACTTTCACTTTCACTTTCACCTCCAAATACTTATCACCACCAGGTAAATCACTGCTCAATTTCTGCTTATTCAGTCCATTTTTCTTGGTCCGTAATACTCCATTTCATACATCTACTGCTCCAAAATTCACAAACCCTAACCCCAATCCCAAGCCCAGAGGCAGAGATTCTCTGCAGCAATTACTGCAAGAGAAATGCAAATCCGGGTTCAATAATCTCCATGATGCTCTTCTTTTATTCGATCGTATGCTTCATATGCGACCTCTCCCTTCTGTAATCAATTTCAATCAACTATTAGCGGTTATTGCCAGAATGAAACACTACTCCGTTGCTGTCTCTCTGTTCAGAGATATTTGTGCTTTAACCAATCCGGTGGTTCCGGTAGATGTAGTTACCATAATTACCGTTATAAACTGTTGTTGTCACTGTAATCGAGTCGATTATGGGTTTTCTCTGTTGGGTAGGATCTACAAACGTGGGTTGCTGCCATATGTTTCTACCTACAACACTCTGATAAGGGGGCTTCTTTCAGCAAATAAGTTTGTGGAGGCTGAGGAATTGTTCAAGAAGTTGATAAGGACAAAAGAAATTGAACCTAATGCACTTATGTATGGGACCATTATAAATGGGCTTTGCAAAACAGGCAACACTTCCATGGCCATTAGGTTGCTCAGAATAATGGAAAAAGGAAGTTGTGTACTGTAGTTTATAACACCATCATTGATAGTTTGTGTAAGGACACACTAGTAGATGATGCTTTGGATCTTTTCTCTGAAATGATTGGTAAAGGTTTATCACCAGATGTTATCAGCTATAATTCATTAATTCAGGGCCTATGCAACTTTGGTCGATGGACAGAGACTGAACAAATGCTAAGAGAGATGGCCAGTATGAAAATCTCTGCAAGTAGGTATACTTTTACTATATTGGTGGATGCGCTTTGCAAGGAAGGTAAGGTAAAAGAAGCAGAGCATGTGGTCGAACAAATGATTCAAAGTGGTGAGAATCCTGATGTAGTCACCTATACTGCGCTCATGGATGGGTATTGTTTGCGTGGTGAAATGGATGGGGCATTGGCAGTGTTGAATACCATGATGAATGAGGGGATAGTGCCCAATAATCGTAGCTATAACACTTTGATAAATGGATATTGCAAGAAGTTGAGAGTAGATAAAGCTATGTATCTCTTTCGAAAAATGCCGAGTGAAGGTTTGAAACCCACAATTGTAACTTACAGCATTATTTTGCATGGACTATTTAAGATGGGTAGATCTGTTGACGCACGAGATTTTTTTAATGAGATGCAATCTCAAGGCCATAGACCAGATATTTTGACATGCAACACCTTGTTAGACGGCCTTTGCAAGAACCGTTATATGGGTGAAGCATTGTCCTTCTTTCGTGCTATGGAATGTAATGGTTTAATTCCTGATATTGTTACTTATAATGTACTCGTTGATGGATTGTGCAAAGATGGAGAGCATGATATGGCAAGAAACCTTTTTGATAGCCTACCTTTAAAAGGCTTGCAACCAAATACTAAGACATACACAATGATGATCCGAGGACTTTGTGAAGGACTACTGGAAGAAGCAAATGAGCTACTTGTGGAAATGGAAGCTAATAATTGCTTGCCAGA
The DNA here is from genome assembly GCA_016801055.1 of Panax notoginseng. NCBI lineage: Eukaryota > Viridiplantae > Streptophyta > Magnoliopsida > Apiales > Araliaceae > Panax > Panax notoginseng. The sequence continues at coordinate 174,969,738 of CM029022.1, forward strand.
TGATACCACTTGCAACACTATTATCCGGGGATGTTTTCGAAATAAAAAGTATAATGAAACAATTTTACTCATAGAAAAAATGGTTGACAAGGGCTTCTCGGCAGATGCATCTACCACTTCCATGGTACTGGATCTACTCTCAAAGAAAGAACACGATCGGATTCTACTTGCATTGTGTCAAAAGTTCTTGCCTTGACTTGCATCACTAGATCTTTAGATTATAGTGCAAGCTCCTGGCCACATGTCTGATTTAAATGGTTTCCATTCTTCTTTTTTGTAAGTAAAGCTTTTAGACTGCACCGTCAAATAAGAGATTCTAGCCTTGTTGGTAGTTCTCTGTAAATATTTGGAAAGGTATATAATGTGTTGCCATAGTATTGTGTGTTGAATTTTCTTTTCTTTCTGCTCAAAAGAACATTCCTTGATATTGCAATAAGCTTGATTTTTATTCTAAGAAATTTTTAAGCCCAAAAACTTGATTTTCATTCTACAAAATTTATGCAAGAACTAGTGTATCCTTTTGTCGGTAATAAGAACATCTTCATTGAATTATTGATTTTTATTAGGCTTAGCTAAAATGGAAAGGGCATAATCTATCCAAAAGTAAAAAAGTGATAGTGATGGCATAATTACTTACCCAAACAAAAGAAGAAAATAACAAACTATAATAATCCACACACCGAACTTCGTTTAAATAACAACTTAAACTGAAAAATCCTAGCTGCTATAATATGGGCTCAAATGCATGAGGCCCAAAACATTAGGCAAACTCAAGATCGGGCTACTAATAAATTACGAAGTCCAAATACATATTGATCAATATGCCTTTTGGCTTCTAGGGGCGCTGCCCCCTACTACCCCCACCCGATCACCGGCAAGTAGGGCAGCCAGTCGCTTAGTGGTTAACGAGATTCTTGACTACCTTGTTGTAGTGACAGACCTGCTGAAATATAAGTCAATCACAACATGAATAGTAGTTGGGCCGGTGTTACTAATTATAGATGGATTTGTTTAGGATTAGAAAAACAATCCAGTAAAAACATAATTGAATTTTCAGATTTAGATATGAAACTAGTGTCTTAATGTACCTGCTGTTTTTGAATGATATGGTTGGGAAAATCAGGAACAAATCAAGATTTCTAAAATTAATGTCCCAACGAACCTGGTTATTTAATTGTATGGTTAAGAAACTCGAAAAGTAAATTAATCAATCAAATAGTAAATTAAACTCAGTGCAATATATGAAATTAATTATGGACTTTTTGTGACATGATTTTAGTTTAGTACAAGTACGTATAGTTCAGATCAATAGGTGCTAATCAAATATTAATGTTAGGTGCATGGTTGATATGATCAACTTTGTTTCCTGCATTTTTGTCTTCATAATGCACCCTTTCTTTCTTCATTGTTGAAAATTTTTGAACCAAATTTGTGTACTCTGTTGAGAACTGTTGCGCCCCAAGATTAGTGAGCAATCGTACTGAAAAACAAACAGAAGAGATAGCTGATTGCGATAGATATATTTGTCGTGTGAATGGAAGTAAAACAATCATTGGTCTTATGACAAGGAAAGTTGGTATTTAGGACCATCTGGTGACTGCAATGTTATTGGAAGTCAGTTAGTAATCAAAAGGGTAAACCCCGTTTCCATGGATGATCTATTGATTTTTATTAGTATTAGCTAACAAGGAAAGGACAGAGTCCTAGTGAAGAGAAGAAGATTAAAACCAAAAAACCTCAGTAATCATAGATTAGAAACATCAAGTACAATCGATCTACATTAGATGGATTGATCTTTGCATCAAGGACTAGTTTCAACTTTATCACCACGTGCGTTGGTAATTTATTTATTGCTCATCTCTGTTCCAAAATGCATGAAAGCTTTGTTCTGTTTGTATTTTGCTACATTGTGCTCTTCTATTTTGAACAGAGGAAATATTTTATTTAGGAGAACTTTCATATCTTTGGAAATTCAATCGTCTCTTTCCCATCATGGCCTTTCCTGAAGAAACGATTCACATAATCCGAGTAGAGAACCTGCTTGTACATCAGTTTCTCTCCACTCTCGAGCACTTCAGCTAAAGGACTGACATCGGTTTCTCTCCAATCTCGATCACTTCAGCTAGGTCTAGGGTTCAGAAAGATTGGCACCGACACCCTATTCTTGCTTGCATTAGCAACCACACGATGCTCGATGCTCTTGTATCGATCATTACTTATTATTTGAAGTGCATCCCCAATCTTGACGATCCGCTAATAGGTGGGACATAGATCCAACTATCTGTCTCAAATTTTTTGTACTTATAGTCCCCGGATGTTGTCTTGAAGGAGGAAAGTTAGTGTGGAGACATCCGAGTGGCGACCTACTTCATTAGAACCTTTAGCAGCAAACGTGGAACCATTATAAATGGGCTTTGCAAAACAGGTAACACTTCCATGGCTATTAGGTTGCTTAGAATAATGGAAAATGGAGGGTATGAACCAAATATTGTAGTTTTTGGCACCATCATTGATAGTTTGGGTAAGGACATAATAATAGAAAACATGATTTATTAACAGATTTTTACAAATTTTTATTGATATACAATGCATGAATTCACCATTGGTGCATAATTTTTTTTGCCTAGTTTATTCATAGAATCATTGTACAATTATGGTTGACTATAATTATTGGATTTGTCCGAATATGATTAATAATTAATTAATTATAATTTGATATACTAAATCTAGTTGTCGATAATGTTAAAGTAATATATATGTTGAAATAGTAAATATACATTCATCAACAGTTTTCTATTTGTTTTACTAACTTTAAATTTTCAGCAACATTTATTATTTCGAGGATATAATTATTGCATTGACATTATTAATTTTTTAAATTTATCGTAAATTATATATATATATATATATATATATATATGTAGTGTGTAGCATTGTGAGAGTGATGAAGACTAAAATTCGAGAGAGGGATAAGGATGATATTATTTTATTTAAAGTGTAAGTTTGACTGGCATCTGTTTTTGGTGCTTGGGAAGTTTTTAAGGGATTGGAGAGGGACGTGACGAGAATTTAAGAGATATTTATCGTTTATTATTAAATATTTTTTTGGGTGCTATTCATTATTAAATGTCTTGTTAGTTTTGTTGCTGAATAAAAAAAATATTATTACTAGACTATTATCACTATATTACAAAACTCAAAAGGCCCATATAAATTGGTCATCAGCAATACATATCTAAATAATACTTTCTGTGCACAAATATAAAAAATGGGCCATAAGCCATTCTTATCATTTTGAGCTTGCTCCCGTGGTTGGTCCCAATATTGGGTCGGCCCAATTTCTTATCATTTTGAGCTTGATCGTATAGTGATGGACCCTACATTGGACTGACTCTGTTTTTCGGTGGGAGTTGGCCATATGGTGATTTTGTTGTGGAGAAACGTATGGGTCGACCCTATTTTTTTGTTATGTTTTGTAGATTGGTGATGTTTATGTGTCAAACACGCCTTCCAATTTTATATGCATTTGGATTGCGTAGTCCGATGTGTGATTGTCTGTGTGTCATTATTTTGATTGCATGTGTGACATTATTTAACTTGCCTGTGTGGCAAAGTATATTTCTATTTTGTTCTGAGCTCGGCATGAAATAACACCAGACCATTTGTTTTAGCCTATTATTTCGTTGTGTTAGTTTTGTTCGTTTCAGTTTAGTTCAATTAATTGAGTTAGTTATTTCAATTCATTTTTTCTATACTCTATATCCGTACTGGGTATTTGACTCATGTTGTGTTTTCCTTCCGGCAGGTAATCAAGGAGATCAAGGGCAAGTGTGATGAGAGCTCTCTTCTTTCCAATGGTTTGGATATATATTCTGTTTAGGCTGTGATACATTGGTTGATTTAGAGTTGTAATAATTATCTTATATTGTGGTTTGAACCAGCTTGACTTTTATTACTGTTTGATTGCGGCATTTATCAGTTACTAGATTTTGTGGCATAGAGCTCTCGATTTGTTTTGTAGTTTTTGTTATATTTTGTGCGTAATCTCTTTCTATTTCGAAAAGGGGTGTTACAGCGTTGTTGTGTTTCTTACTAAATATCCAATTTGAATCACCTCTGTAATTGTTTGCTGGGAAAAAAATTCAGAAGATTTTAGCTCCATAATCAGGTCTCTTTCTCCTTTTCTCTCTCTTGATTATATATATATATATATATATATATATGGTGTGTATATATACATATAGTTGATTATTGAACGACTGAAGCTGATTTTAAGCTCAATAAATTGCAGAAATGGAGTTACTTTCAGCAAGGCATCTGATTTCTACAGCTCAAAAGACATTACCCTTCACAAACCCTTTAACCCCTTTCATACAAGGACTCTCAAGCTCGTCACTTTCACTTTCTTCATTATTCCAAAAAATCAGCTTATCAAGGTAATAAAGAGTTTTGTTGATATATACAACTACAGTAAATTTTGGTGTTTTAATATTTGAGACATTATGGATTGCCCTTTTATTTTTATTTTTTGTAGGAATCAAAGTGATTTTGAGTATAGAGCTTATGTTTCTTTGCATCTTTTTTACTCAATTGTCATTCAATTCTTAACTTGATAGAGTACAATTTGCGTGGCTGTTTTTTTGTTTCTTTTTTTAACTTGATATGATTAAATTAATCTTTAGTTGCTACTAGCTGATAATTAAATGATTATGGCTATATAAACCAATAAATACCACTAAATTTTCTAATTTACTGGGGACAATATTAATCTATGTTATTGGTTGTGACATAGGTTGGTGGGGAAATATTTGTGACATTTAAGGGTTTGTTAGCATTTTCCAATGCAAATACGGAGGGTGAGATTTGGTACTATTATTATACTTGTGAAAATTCAGGCATGTACACGAGTGTCACTCATTATGAAGAAAGCATATCCTTAATGTGAGTGGACATATGTATTTAATGAACTTGACCTTTTAAAATACTGGTATATGTCAGTAATATATTTGTGGACTGCTTTTGTGCATTCGCATGTTGATCCATTAATCAAGCTTTTCTGATCAATAGCATGCAGAATAATAATTTGATTTTACAGATATAATTAATTTTTTTATGCATTGTCAAAATTCTTATTATTCCATGTGTATGATATTTTCGTCGAATATATGTCTTTGTTAAGATGCCGATACTCGTTCAGATATGGTACTTCTTTAAGATCCTTGAACAAATTCTACCTTTATGTCAGCAGTTAAAAAAGGACCTTCTAAAGGCTGCAAGATATATTTTTTAATAGTTATCTACAAACAAATTAATTTTCATGTAGAATCTAAATGTAGGCATATTTATTGATAGTTCCTGTTATGATTTACAGACTTTGTATTCACAAGTTCATGACAAGTCTTTTGGATTACACAAACTTGCTTCGAGTATTTTCTATTGGAACTTTTGTTCTAAATAATTTGGTATGCTGTGCTTAGGGTTGGGCTACCTGCAGTTTTTGCACAACTGTATGAGATATGTTCCTCATGCGGGCCACTAGAGGTGTTTTGTCCTGCCACTTCCATGCTAAACTATAATCTGCCATTCTTCAAGTTGCATGGGATGGGAGTGATGGGACTCCATTCCTTTCCACTTAGATATTTCATTATTTCAGATAAATTTAAAATTTTTATAGTATTTCCCATTTACCACAAGTTACTCTGATGTTATAGTGATTCATAGTGTGTGTGTGTGTATGGTGGATATGTTTGTCAATCAGTAGCCTTAATGTGCGCCTTCCTTCATCTTTCATTCAACCTTTCAATTGAACCATTTTTTGTTAAAAATCCAGCTGTTAAGTTTTATCAGCTGCGGAAGCTTTAAGCAATGTTTTAAAAAGCTTTATCTGGTTGAGCCGCGGAGGGGGGTACATAGAGCCTAGGTCGCCTAGGAGTTTTCCTAGGTACTTTTTTTTTACTATATATTTGTATTATTGTATACAAGTGAATTCATATCTTCAAACAAAATAACATATTGTTATCAATTATCTACATATTGTAATGAGAACATCAATGTCTTAAAAGGGATGATGTTGAATTGCTTCCAATGAAAATTAAAGGGCATTTTATTTGTAACAAGCATATCATTGCTTCCAATAAAATACAAGGAGAATTATATAAAGCACATATTAGGTGTAGAGATTCTAAATTGTAGTTTTGGATGAACAAAATATGCTCTTTATATTTAGACCTATACTGTTTCTATAATTGCTTATGAAAATCTTGCGCACCCAGGCGGCCAACTAGACCAAATCAAGGTGTTTTGGGGGCCCATTTTGCCTAGGCAGTTAGAACACTGGTCTTACCATAGTAAAGATCAAGTGATAGGCCATAAGAAAATAATGAGCTCTAGTAGATGGACAAGTATGATTCTTAGTGCCTACGAGGCAAAGTCATCTATTGGTTCAGTGGGCTCCTAGCTGTAACTGCCTGTTTTATGACCTGTTGAAATTGTATAACATTGTATGACACAATTTTTGATCATTTGAATAGGCTACGGATGCATGTATTATTTTTCTCAGAGAGAGAGAGAGAGTCTCAAGTCATGAACTGATTCAGTGGGACTCCTAGCTATAACTTGTTATCATGACCTGTTGAGTTCTATAAATACATGGAACAGGATTCACATTCTTGGGAATACCCAGTTGTGAATGACACCATTTCTGACTAGTATTGGCTACAGATGCTCATATTATTTTTTGTCCGATTCATAGTTGCAATAAATTGTTTAAATGGTTTCTTGTCATTATTGATCAAGGTTCTACTTTAGATTTTCCGGGGTATGCAAAACCTTCTCGTCTTTTATCAGCAACAGAGGCAAATGTATGCACAGATTTCTCACTGGAGAAGTTGGTGACATCTCTCAAAGTAGGCGGATTGGAGTCCTTGTACAAGGTTGAGCTAAAAACTAGTTGTTTTTATGGATCGGGTCTGACCGACATGAATTCTGGAATACTGCTTTTTTTGATAGATGATAATGGCGACTCATTCTTACAGAGGATACCAGCTAGTTCAAGTAAAGATCAGCTAATGCAATCAACTAACAACGTTGTCTCTGATGTACTCCATTTCCAAAGAGGGGTTCTGTTGATTTATTCACCTTTGAGGGACCTAAACTGCAGAAAATTAAAGCTCTATGGATCAGCCCTGAATCAGGTTAGCGCCTTCCCAAAAATAAGGAGTTCCAATTTGATGTAAGTTCAAATGCAACAAGGATGTTAAGATATAAAAATAAATAAATAGATAAAACAAAAAACAATGAGGATATAATATAGCCTTGCCCAGTTTTGAATAATGTACCATGTTCGTTATTAGAATAATGCTAAAGTTTTGTCACTCGTTTGACGAATACAGTTTACGTAAGAGGTCATGATTACGGTGAAATTTGGTTCAGGAAATGATACCATGGTGGTGAGGCCAAAAGAACTTGTATTCGGAATGAAGGGATTTCTTGTATGCAAAGTTACTGTTCTGTTGGCCGCCTTCGAGCTGATGCCGGTAATGCAATATTTTTAAATCATTATAGGTAAATATATATAAAAATGTATATTGTACATACATAATGTATAGACATGAAAGAGAGATAGATACCTGCCTAAATTTTACTATCAAGATCTAGTATGGACTATACAGCATATGTATGCCTTGCATTACAGCATTTCTCAAGGCAATTTTTGCCTCTTTTTTGAAGATGAGTTTTTGGTCTTTTGCTTCCTCCGTCTCTGTTGCTATCCAAATTATCTTGATCTCTCTGAAAATCTGACTAAATCCTTGGGCGCACCCCCACAACAGCCATACCTGGTTGTAGCATGATTTCTTGAAAAACAAACAAGTACATTTTATCTGGGTTGAATCTCTAAATTTAGAGCCAATGATATGGATGACAATTTGTAGGTGAGACAGAAATTATATTTTAAGGGGTTGTGCGTTTACAAGCTTTAAGAGCTGTAACATTTGGTGGGTTTGGAGGTTACGCAACCTTGCCATTTTTGGTACCCAAACGTTGTATTTGTGAGTTAAATAAGTTGTGTTTGAAATAAGTTGTTGCAATTGTGAGTTAAATAAGTTGCTTTTGAAATAAGAAGTTGGTAGACGGATAAGATTCTCAAGTGCGTTTGGCTTTGGTGCGACCAAATTTATCAAACGCGGGTAGACAAACAAACATAGAGACAGTAAAATCTACTGTGTTATTTTCACTTGGAAATGATTGAACATTGAATACTCCAAATTAATGAGGCTTTTTAAAATCCAGAAATCCTAGCTAATATGTATAACATTTTGCTTGTTAGTTGGTTTCCTTAGATAATAATTTCTGTCGGTATATGTACAGCTATGAAATATGTCTTATTTGTTTGGACATATAGAAGAATTGAACTTCATGAGGCTGCATTTGATTCTTGGAATTTGACTTCTTTTCATTGAAAATTTCTTTTTGGTTTCCCTATATACTGTTGTCAAGAATCAGAAAATGGTGAGACATGGCATAATGAATGATCAATGATCTATGTGGGAAGATTGGCATTTCTACTTCATTTAGAATTATCAAGAAAAGATAAGTGATAGGATATAATATAAACACACACACACACACACACACATCTTGGGTCTGTCTTCGATTTGTACTTCTTTCTCTTCGAGATCTTTGGCTTTGTATGCTTAGTTAAACAAATTATATTCAACAAAATACAATTACTTTGAGTTACTCGTCTTTACCCTAAAAATAAAACTTGTGTCAATCTTTGCAGGGCTTTGGTAGGTAAGTAGAGAAACATTGAGATAGATATTTATAGTTTTGTATTCGAGAAAGAAACACACAAAGGGAATTATATATAGTATTTATATCATTGAATCCTCCACCTTATTACTTGTTATTGAGTTTTGAGACAAAAGGGAATATATACATATAACTAGTTGATGATTCTATGCATTATTATCCTTAAAACTTTCCCTTCTTTCTTTTCATTTATTTGATCATCATAATTAACATCCCTTCCTCTAAAAAAAATTAAATAAAATTCTTTAGACATAGCCAAATGAGCTCAACATTATTTTCAGTAGCAGCTAAGCCTTGGATAGAAAATCAAAGCAATGGGAAAAAATCATTTTTTCTTGTTTCATAAATCCACAGGAAGTGCTACAAGAGTTGAGGCAACAATAGCAGCTCCCAAGAGGAAAAGTATTTCCCCAATTTTTCCAGAATTTTCGGTACAAAGTATTCCTTGCACCGATCTGCATGTACGCGAAATTGTCAAAAGGCAAACAAAGAGATTTGTCGTGGATGATTTTGATCATCATTCTTGTCGAAAGCCTCAGTTTCATCCTGCATTTTTGGAAGAAGCTTATGAACAGTGCAAGAGCATTTGTTCCGAATATGCAAAGACATTATTCAACTTAGGTTCAACTTTAGTCTCTTCTTTTTTTTCCTTGAAGATTCATTTTGTTTTGAAAAATTCTTTTTAAGTTCAAATACTTTTCTAATTTTAATATGCATATTTTTTGTGATAAAGTCATGTCGATTCTTGTTTGTTAAAACCTTGTATCGGAAACAATATCTGGGAAAAATTATGTTCGTAGTATGTTCTAGTGAAATCTTAATACGTGGAAAAACGAAAAAGTCAAATAGGACTTCCATTTAGTACTGAGGGAGGACCATATGCGATGGGTTTTTATTTTTATATTTAATCTTGTGCCATTTTGCAGGAATTTTGCTAATGAAAGAGGAGAGACGGAAATTTATATGGGCAATTTATGGTTAGTGAATTGTTAATAAATTTGGAAGCAAATTAACGGAAATTATATTATTACATTTCAGTCTTTAGGGGCCGAGGGGAACCTGGGAGAAGGTGTCGGGAGGACACTTGTTCCATTTAAAAGCAAATTCATGTCTTGATTTTGGTGTTTTTTAACACTGAAGTCCCCTTGAAAGTAATCGTTGCGAGTTGGACAACATTGTAAATATTTGGAGTCTCTTTCGCAATCATTTTGACACAAATAATTAGCAAAAATTGCATGTTTTTTACAGCATTTTTTCATTCGTTTTTACTAATCAAATTAGCCCCAAATTAAATAGTTTTTATTTTTATTTTTTATTTTTTTGCAGTGTGGTGCAGGAGGACTGATGAGCTGGTTGATGCTCCAAACCCTGCCTATATGAGTTCTGTTGTTCTTGATAGGTGAGAGGAAAGACTATATGGCATCTTCTATGGCTGCCCCTTTGATATGCTTGATGCTGCACTTGCTGATACCGTTCACAAGTTCCGCCTAGGCATTAAGGTAGGCCTAACAATTTTCTTATTTTAATTGTTGGGGCCATGCCGCAAGTACTTACCCACAAATTTCTTATTTTATATGTTGGGTTCAGGCTGCAAATAGTTAGAATTCTTATACTCACGTGAAAAGGTCTATCTTTGACCAGACGGAATGATATATATTGCAAATTTATATACAGACTTTTTTGTTGTCAATTACGTGGATATACTGTATTGATAATTTTTCCAAATAGACGTGTAATATGGTGGGCCACACTTTTAATTCTAAGGAATCTTATGTATTCTATAGTTTGCAATTGTATTTTGCCAAAAATAAAAAACTTTTGCAATACATAGCACAACTCTTGACAACTAAAAAAAACTTTATTACTAATAGAGTGTTGTTATATATACTAACAAATTCATGTTGATATTACATAATGATGTACATGGACACATGGTTTGAGGGCGTAAAAGAAGGAACCACATATTATTGTTTTATTTTATCAGTTTCAGGTTAATCGCAATTCTCATCCGACAAAAAAATTGTCTGACATAAATCTATACCTTGCTAAATATAATTATGTTTTTGATTTATATCTTTTGCGGACATGATGGAGGGCATGAGAATGGACACGAGGAAAACTAGATACAAGAATTTTCAAGAACTATACCTTTACTGCTACTGTGTGGCCGGAACAGTTGGACTAATGAGCGTTCCAGTTATGGGTATTCCACCAGAATCTCTTGTTTCTGCACAAAGTATTTATGATGCAGCCCTGTATTTGGGCATTGGTAATCAGCTAACAAACATTCTTAGGGATGTTGGAGAAGAGCAAGTCATTCCTAATAAAGTTTGTTAGTGCTTTATTTTAGTCTCTTGCTTTTATATTACTACTCTTTTCCCCCAAGTACGAGTCCCATTTTCTTGTTTTTCTAACGCCCCAAAATGAGAGTTCATTTTTTGTATTAAAAATACTAAATCTTTCGAAAAGTTGCGCTAAATAGATCCTGAATACAACACTTTTCTGTACGAAATTTGACATTTGCTATTGAAATAGTTGCATTTCTATAGAAAAATATTGTATAGATTTGTTCGGTCGGTGCAACTTTTTAGGGGACACAACGTACTCTTCTACATATAGTGTATTTCTAGTTACATAGGATTTGGAGCGTTTAGTTCGTTTGGAAGTCCAAACACACTTGAAAATTTTGTTTGATTAAAAGTAACTTATTTCAAACATAACGCAGAGTTTGGGGCTCAAGCCAATGCACAAAAAATGATGCAGTGCGTTTGAAAACCCTAACATGCCAAACGCTACCACCGTAAATGTCGTAAACGGTAGTAACTTAACAAACCCATAGACTGAAAGTGAAATGAGGTTCAGAATTACCCTTTAATGAAAAGTTATTATGCCTAACTTGAATATCAATCATGTTATTGAAATTAAGTTAGAAATTTAATAATGAAAGTGACAACTTATTTCAAATGCATGATTTTCTAAAATGTGACTCATTTTGAAGCTAATCGATTTGTTTATTAACCATTGATATACTTTAACTATGCACCTTTCAGTACATTGAGGGAGAATTTACCTTCTACAAGACGAGCTGGCGCAATTTAGATTAACTGATGAGGATTTTTTCTCAAGAAAAATGACCAACAAATGGAGAGGCAATTCATGAAAGAGCAGATTACAAGGGCAAGATATTATTTCAACCAGGCAGAAGAGGGAGCCTCTCAGCTTGACAAAGATAGCCGGTGGCCGGTAATTACATGAACATCCAAATCTTCCTTTTTTGCTTTCTAAGCTTATTTAACTTAGAATCAACTTATTTCAAACATTGTTTATTTAACTTAGAAACGCAGCCTGTGGAGTTCAAATACACCACACCAAAATTAGTGTGGTAAGTTTGTTGTCCAAATGCACTCACTGAACGCTACCATTGCAAAAATGCAAGCCCCAATAACCAAACAACCTCTTTATCCTTTTGGTAACTACTACCTTCGTCCACAAAAGGATGGCTCAAGTGATTAAAAAATTTGTCCTCAAAAGCATGTCTAAAACACACAAATCTGCTGGATAAAATTTTATATTGGCTAATTTACCATTGTCCATATTGTATCTTACCCAAACAGTAAATCAATCACATTACAAATGGACGGCTCAAATTAATTCACTCTCTCTACACAAACCCAAAAGACAATTAAAGCAGCTAACACATATCAATACAAGGGCTAAATGAAAAATAAATTTATACTCTCTCCTCTTATTTGACTACCTAAGTCATTCTTTTAGGGACGAAAGGAATATAAGAACTTCATTTCATTTACATAAAAAGTATCTGTAAAAATTGAAACAACTATTACACAAGAAATCGCTAAAAATTAGAGTTGTAAACGAACAGAATCATTCCTGAACAGGCTCGTGTTGAGCTCATGTATGGCTCGTGTAATCTAAATGGCTTTGTTGTGGTGATTATGCCGGTTTGGTCATCTCTAATGTTGTATAGGATTATATTGGATGCAATAGAGGATAATGACTATGATAACTTGACAGAGAGAGCCTATGTTGGGAGGACTAAGAAGCTTCTCATGTTACCTCTGGCAGACTCGAAATCGCTATCAATGTCCAGCCTGATTTTACACTAGATCTCATATTTGCCGCACAACACAGATAAAACACAATCAACCTATTTGGTGAATCATTTATCAGGTTTCAATGTTCTTTATCAGGATCTTGAACAATCATTGTTACTACCATTGGGGAATTGAATGCCATAGCAATATTTTTCTTGTAGAATTACCATATGCATAAATGAAGTTCAGCTCAAATTGTTAATAATTTTTTTACCAAGTTTTCGGTTATTTTTTGCATTGTAAATTGAGGGTCCGGTCGAGATCCATCTTGAACAGAATTATAGTTTCAAAACTGTTGATCCAAGGATTAGCTCAGCTAGTGGAGGATCAACACTGTGTTATTGAGTTTTAAAATGGACGGAAAATAAAAGAAATGGACAGAATACTACGATCTTCTATCCAATTCTTTTATTATTGAATATTGTTTATTATTTGAATTTTTTTTTTGTATTCAGCTTTTTTAAGCAGGAAAAGGTACAGTATGCAGCAACCTGTCTCACCAGCTCGTCTGTCTCGCCCGCAGTAGCACCATCCAATTCCAGGATAATAACTGACTCTTTGTATATGTTACACTGCCCATTTTACATGCTTTTCACTACCCACTTCATCATAGTTAACTATGAGTAACTGATCTATTAAATGCATGGTTTACTCTATTTTTATATTCTGAAAAACTTTGATCATAATTTTTATAAGACTTTTGACTTTCATTTTTCTGATAATTATGGAATTCTTTTCTTGTATTCTTTATAATAATTGGTGCAGTGTAAGTTTCCTTTTGGAATCTAAATTATTTTTTCTTTATAGTTTCCATTTCGAACATTGCACATGTGAATGGAATGACCATTTCACTTCTGTTACAATAAGAGCATTTACTAAAGGGAGATGTATGCCTTTCTTTTTTTTAGTTTTAACATGATAGTCTTTTGTCTCTTGTTTTACTTGTTTTACTAGATTCTCTAATATATCTTAATCATTCTTTGTTAAATCCACATCTTTGTTGATTAAGCATGACATCATCAAGATTTTCTTTCTCTTTTGTGAACTTAAGAATTATAGTGTTTAAATTGTCACATTCTTTAGTCGAAATTTTAAATTTTTTTTTCTATTTAAGAAGAATCGTCACTGTCTTTTTCTAATTCTATCTTTAAAGATGAATTTTCAAACTTGAGATTTTTAATATCTTCACTTAACACTTGATTTTGTATTTGAGTATCTTCATTACTTACAACAAGTGTTGAATTTTCTATCCCAAGATCTTTGTTTATTTTTTGTTGATTTTTCTAATTCTTCTTTTAGTAATAAACTTTCGGAAAAATCATTTTCTATTTTTTCTTTTTCTTTTAAATTTTCATTAGCTATAATTAAATTTGAATTTTCTATTTCAAGATTTTTGTTACTTTTGATTAATTTTTCTAATGAAAATTTTAATAATTTCATTATCTTCGTATCAACAATTATAAGCTTCTTGTAGTTCACTCACTTATATTATCTAAAGTATGTGTGATAAATGAAGTACTATGTAGTTGATATTCATAATTTACCTCAGATCTTGGTAAAGAATCATTATCTTCCATTAAACATAGATTTACAATTTCTTCTGTTTGTTTAGCAATTTCTTCATCATCGCTTAGAACCCAGCCTTCCTCAGCTACTAGTACTTTGTTTTTAGTTAGTTTTGGACAGTGCTTTTTACAATGTCTAGGTTGTTTGCATTCGAAACATATGTTTGGATTTTCATTGGAGCTGGCATTTCTAAAATTACTATACAAGAAAAGGCTTATCTACGATCGCCCATCAGCGACCAACTACGATTGCTAATAAAGGTCACACATAATTTGGTCGTTGGGTGGATGTTAGCGACCACTTTTAGCAATCGACATATCAGTGGCCACCAAATAGCAACCGATTTCGTTGGTAATCTGAGTCATCGTGAGTCGGTTCTCGTAGATGACGCGACCCACGTGGCAGCGACCAACATTAGCGACCGCCGCGATCGCTAATATCCTCGAGCCGTATGCGGTCGCTGATACTTATTAGCGACCGTATGCGGTCGCTGATTTCTAATTTTTTAAAAAAATTGTCTGTTTTGTGGATTTCCCAAATAATCTATACCTGTTTGTACCTACTTTGTATCCCAACACAAAAGTGTCTATAAATAAACCAACATTCATACAAATCCATCAATCCATCCATATATTAAAATAAAAATCAACACAATATATATAAACATCCATGCACCTATAAACACAAACAAATATCGTTCGACTAAAATTTATATACAAATTAAATGTCATAACGTACAGTATAAACTCCGTACATTCATTCGGTAAAAAGGAATAATACAAATGTAGAACAAGAGAAGAGGACAATACAAATGTCTTCACACATCCAATATCGTTCAGATGAGGCTGTAACAAAAGAATAAAACATGTTAAATATAAAGTATATATGTTGATACTGGTATGACTTATGCAAAACAAAAAACGACCATTTCTGATGTATTACAATAACAAAAAGCTAAACATGTATTATTGAATGTAAATCTAAACTAAACATGCAAAGCTAAAGAATGATAAGAGTACCTCGACATCATCATCCTGTTGTTTTGTTACTCTCGCCACTTCATAAGCGAACTCCTCAAGGCTCAGAGACTGCAAATGTCTGCCAAGTGTAAGAAGAAGATTACGATCTTGATAGTCGGTCGTCGTCGATAAAGTTTGTCCCCAATACTTCTTAAGAAGTGTAAGTTAGTTGTAGCCCACCTCTTCATGAAATCGTGAAACATACTCGGTTTTATAGTCTTAGGCATTTCAGTTGTTACTCCTGTTTTTGCAAAATCAACTGCCATAAAGTGAAGGGTTGCCAACTAAAGACATTTTTTACTCATAGCTTTATTTGACTCAAGGTCTGCATGTACTAAATGTGTAGTAGAGATTGTACCCAAGGTATCATTGATCAGATAATTAATCAACAGAGAACTTTTGAATTTTTTGCAAAATCAGACTTATTGGGAAATATGAGAGGCAAATGGAGAGTTTTGACAACATAACTATCGCAGACTATTATCAACATAAATAAAATAAAATATATACTTTAAACTACCTCTAAGCTCACATCATGATCCATCAGGCGTGGTCTTCATCCAGTGTAGTTCATGGGGGTACAGTTCAACGTGAGATGAGATTATCATCCCAATGTATGAAATTGAGCTCAGCTATATAGAGCTAGCTCTTCCACTCCCAAAGTTGTTAGTGCATTATAATTGAACTAATTAAGGAAGTAACAGTCCAATACATAGAGAGGAAGAGAACAACTGGGAACTGGAAGGGAGTTGATGAGCATACAAAGTCCCACCATTTTAGACGTTTCTTCTACAATTTCTGTGTATAGACAAATATATACAAATAAATGAAGCTATTTTGTTTCTAAAGTGGACATTCCATTTCAATACACTCCCATTATTTCTTGATGTCACTTCATGTGTGCTTTTCCATGTCTTATTGTCTTTGATGTATTTTATTAACAACTCGTCAACTTCCGGTTTCCTCTCATGTGGTGGGGATTGTTGTTGTCTAGCTTGAAATCCCAGTGGTGCTGCTTGTCGTGGAGCTTGTGGTTAAGCTTGAGGTTGATTCTAATTATTACTCCACGAAAAGTTTGGGTGATTCCTCCACCCTGGATTGTAACTATTAGAGTTTTCCCCAAACTGTTGCTATTTACTGAAATTCCCTACAAATTGAACTGATTCGATGTTGATGGCACATTGTTCCGACGTATGATTCCCTGTAACATAACTCGCATATCACTTCCACTTTTTGAACATTCTGAATACCCAATGCATCAATCTTCTTTGTCAAAGCGAAAATCTATGTTGTTACCTGTGCTGACAATGTTGTTACTGCGTCCAATTCTAATATCCCTGCCACTTTTGGTTGAGTTAACCTAGCTGTGGGCCATTGATAATTATTGGCCTCATCACAACTTTTTGCCATTAAAGTTCCAGCTATTGCAGCATCTATGCTTGTTCTTATCTGACTGTTGAGACTATTGTAGAAGGTTTGAACTTGAAGCCATATTGGTAACCCATGTCGTGGACATTTTCGTAGTAGATCCTTAAACCTCTCCCAAGCCTCATACAATGACTCGGAATCAAACTGACTGAATGAAGTGATGTCGTTCTACATTTTAGCCGTCTTTGTTGGCAGGAAAGATTTGGCAAGGAACTTTTGTGCCAAATCATTCCATGTTGTGATAGATCATAGCGGCAACGAACGTAACCAGCTCCTTGCTTTATCCTTTAGTGTAAATGGGAACAACCTCAATCTTATTGCATCTTCAGATACCCCATTATATCGGAACGTATCGCATATCTCCAAGAAGCTGACAAGATGATCGTTGTGATCATCATTTGGTGATCCCCCAAACTGAACCGAATTTTGAATCATGTGAATTGTGTCTGGTTTGATTTCAAAACTCGTAGCTGTAATTGCGGGCCTTGTGATACTTAACTGAATCTCCGTTACTTTCGACATAGCATAATCTCGAAGCGGTTTCTGTTTTTCCTCAGCCACTGTTTCTTGATTTTCAATTGTAGCTCGATTAAAATTTAGTCTCCTCCGTAAAGTATGTTCAATTTCATTGTTGTAAGGAACTAAATCAGGACCCTTGAATCGTGTTTGCATACACCACTGAAATTACCCCGGTGCACACACAATACTCGGATTTCCACTTAAACAGACTTGAACAGAGGAAAGTTTATAAAAACAAATAAACAACAAAATAAAAATATGTTTAAATAAAATAAACTGGTAAAAATTAATAATAAAATAACTATTAGAACCGTTCCCCAGCAACGGTGCTAAAAACTTGTTGACCGTTTTATATACTAACAATTCGCGCATGTGCACACAATCAATCAAGTAATATAGAAGTAAGAAAGGTTGTCGAACCCACAGAGAGAACAAGTACTATTAACTATTTTGCTTATCAAGTTTTTACCATTTTAAATTCACTTAAACACTGATCACCTCAATTGATTTGGTTAAAAATAATGACAAAATTAACTAACAAGTATTGATCACCGGATGATTAAGATGTAGAAATACAATTTTTCCAATTGTTTTGCAATAATCTTCTCACCCTATTCCCACTTGATTAATCCAATGAATTGATAACTAGGAGTACCTATCAATTACTAACACCTTTCAATAATTAATAAAAAAAAATTATTCCGGTTATTTTGTTATTTTCATGCAAGACACTTAAAACAGATTCATTAAGCACAAACTCCTAACATAGTTACGCATGACATATAAGTATTTTCATCTCATACACTATTATGTTATCCTTAACAAGAATCAACAAATTCACGCGTTATTATATTCAAGTCTAATCTAAGATTTCTTTTTTTAATTCCATCAAAGATATTAGATTAATTGCTGGCCACACAATTATTTAATTAAGCATAGAATATAATAATTAAATCAATAGGATAAATAAGTGGAAATAATGATAATTGAATTAATGCATTGCAAAAGGTTCCATTGTATTTCTAATTGGAATTGTTCATCTTATTTAAGAAAACTAGCATCATGCAATTAAATAACATCTCAAGTACAGATAAAGAAGTAAGGAGATGAAGAAAAACTTTGTCGAGAATCTCCAAACTCAGCAGCTTTACTCTCCGACTCTTCGTGCTCTTCAAAGCAATCTCCAATCTCCGTAAGTTGGCTCTCAATCAAAAATCATCAATCTTAAATTCCCTCTAAACTAGGGTTTAAGAGTTCACAAAGATTGGCCCCTAACTACTGAACATCAAACATCTATTTATAGCTTATTAACATAAATCCAAATCCTAAAAAATATTAAAATGTCAAATCCCAATCCAATATAGCTTAGGAATCAGTTAAACATAATCTGACAAAATCCCGCTAAGGAGCAACCGTGCATGGTCCCTTTGTAAATGAGGCGTTGTCGCGCTGCTTGTAAAATATCGATCTCTACCTTCAGACAAGCGTTGTCGTGCGTGATGCCTTTGTAAATGAGGTGCGGCCGCGCCTAGCCCTTTTTCTGCACAATTCAGCCTTTTTGCTGGCTAAGTTCATCCTTGCATCCCAAATCAATTCCAACGCACCATAACCTACCAACACAATGCAAATGCATGAAATGTAACATAAAATCAAGAGAATTAGCAATAATTTAAGTTGAATGATATCCGATTCATAGATATGAAACCTACGCATCACAAAGTTTTCTACATCAACTTTCAACTATTTCTACAACTACTTGTCTTGGACAACAACTTTTCGCTCCTTCCTCAAACGTAGATGTACTTATTTTCTGAGTCTAGTTTTGTTTTACAATATGGTCTTGAAATAAGAAGTATGTCCCTCACCTCACAAGTTCACTAGAAACCCAACTACTCGTTAACCTCTCTATGCCTTTGATCTTGGTCAAAGGATCACTCTCTCTTTCTCACAGATATATAAAAACAACTAACTCACTTAAAAACTTTTTCAATAAAAGTTTGTTTCAAAAGATGCTTCTTACATAAGCAGATATATAATTCAGTGCAGATTTATAAAGGTTTACTTTTCCTTTATAAATGAAGAATTTGCTTCTATGTTAAGCTGATAAAAATTTGATTTAAGATATAAAATCTTAAGTAACTTTATAGTGAATGATATACTTTTTGTAAACAAATATATTCAATTATGTTTGTGATATAAAAGTTTAAATAACTTTTATATTATGCAACAAGTATTTATGAATAAATAAATTTATGTTCAAATATGTGTAATGACAAATATAAAGTATAATAAATGAATCAATTAAATAATACTTGATATAACAAATAAATTTATTTGACTCAAAAATATATATAATAATATATTTTATTTATGATATGAATCTAGCCCATTAAATAAATTAGGTTACACCTTGGGTAGACCTAAATAATCACACTCCAACATTTCCCCCCAGTCTCTTATTTATAAGTCAACGGTCAACGATTAATGTGACGCCCCCAAAATAAGGTATACATCACCCATCTTGAGTCGCCAGATATATGATACAGAATTCAAATACAACTTACTAATACAACTGTCGTGTACAATACGACAAAACATAAACTGTGAGTTTGAATACAAATATTGTCTACTAGAGAGTATACAAACTCAAAAGGAGTCCTCATTACAATTATTATAACACTATTTCACAGAATAGTGAGGACTACTTATGCTATCCTCTGGACCATCACTCCGTTCCCCGACTCGTCCTAGCTATATTCTCATTTTCTAAAGAGAACAGTGAAAGAAAGGGTGAGCTCAACTAGCCCAGTAAGAAATATTATGACTAAGATAATACAGAATAAATTATCATTAGTCTTCAACAATGTTAAACTGATAAAATACAATAGACATCAAGTTTAACTGCAGCAGATCAAGCAATCCATTAAAAGAGTCAAGTAGAGAATAAAATATACTATCTTTTATGATTTAAAAGGTTTTTCATGACTTTTATCGCTAAGACTTAGCTTAATAAATAATCCACATCATCCCTGCACTACGGCCAAGGATATTCATTAGTATCACAACCACAAATTATTCATGCATCACATCCAAGGATATTCGTGTATTCATCAATGGTCATGATCATGCCAATAACTGTCCATCAATGCACTACGAGCTAATGAGGACTTTTACCACATCATTTGTAACATTACGGTCATGATTATACTGAATAATCCCTGGTCATAATCATACCAAGTCCATCTATGCACTACAGGCCACAGATGACTTTAAAAAAAATAAACATGAGGATGATGACAATGATATAAGAATTCAATAAAACAAGTTCAAGAATTAATTTATTCAGGAACTAATAACGTCCAAGTTGTCAACATGATACTGCTTTGTGCATTAAAATTCAAGAATGCTCAGAAGAATATTTCCATGAAAAGATACTGAATGAAGCGCAAATATCAAGGATATTCTACTAATTTCATGGAGTATAGAAGTCAAAACTTTAACCAACTGAGTATAATAAAGAATGGAATAACAAAAGAAATCACCATGCATGCGGTACTTTGCATAGACAGGTTATTCCAACAGAATAATAATAACAGAACCAGGTCAGGCAAAATTTGCACCGACAGGATGTTCTAACAGAATACTAAAGACGGAACCATGTCCGATGTAAAACACACAGACAGGATGTTCCAACAGAATAATAATAAAGACGGAACCAGGTCCGGTGTAAAACACACAGACAGGATGTTCCAACAGAATAATAATAAAGACGGAACCAAGTCCGGTGTAAAACACACAGACAGGATGTTCCAACAGAATAATAGAAGAATGTCACCAAGTATAGGGTAGACCGCGTATACAGGTTATTCCAAAAGAATAATAAGCAATGGAATAACAACAGTTCTCTTCATGAATAAGAAAGAATAGCACCCCTTACCGTAAAAAAATAGATATAAGAGTAGGGAAGTAGCAGAAAACTTTTTTTCTTTCTCTTTATAATTTTCTCTCTAGAGTTTCAGTGAATTCGTAAGAAATAATGAAGGAATGAGCTTCTATTTATAGGAGAATGGAAGTGCACTGTTCAAGTACGAAATAATTTTGCAGAATTATTTCTTCAATCAACTAACAACTAAGTCAAACAACTTACCAATAAGATTTTAACAAAAATTAAAATATAATACATATATATAAACACATGTTTTCAACTTATATATATCAATATTATATATACCACTAGATTTTTTTTTCCCCCATATCCAACATCAATCCCCCACCCTCCCAATAATCACTCTTACACATCACTATCACACTACCACTTTTCCACCATTTTCCACTCATACACACATCACACACCTATCACTTTCACATATCATTTTCTCCCACCATATACTCAATACATACATATACATCTATACGTATACTCTTCCATTTCCAAAATCATTTTTACAACACAAATGGCCCCACATGTGGGCCCCATCTTTAAATAATTTTCTTCTGATTATTATGAAAATGGGTAAATAGGAATCCATAAAATAAGCAAAACTTCATAAAAATCACCTTAATAATTTTAACAACATTTATCATCTTTATTATAATTCACAATATTAATCGACCAGGTCGTTCTCAGGAAAGAGGGGCTTTCCAATAAGGATTTTTCCCTATTGGCGCGCAATTAGGTGACCAAACCTCTCCTTGACAGAATTTCTAGACATCGTTAATATTGCAAATAATAATATTAATACCTTTGTCGTCTCAATTATTGATTTTAATAATATATAAAATATCGACAATAATTGAATCAAATAACGTGAGATACTATGCAACAATTACTATAGCAATAATTGAACAAAACTGAATGACTTCTCACGTAAGCATCAATAATCAATACCGTGTGCTACTATGCAACCACGCGTATTACTATACTTTTACTACCGAGTAGTTCAACAGTATTAACGGTAAAACTTCCGTCGTTATTTTTATAAAATATTTTTGTCGTTTTCTCAATCAGACAATAATTCCGTTGTGGGGTCCACCAATGATTGCGCCGTTGTACGAATATTTCCCGACAAAAAGAATATTCTCCGACCAATTGAATATTATACAACAACTTGCATACTTTGTAAAATTTATAAATACTACCCACAACTATAACATTATATCAAATCAACACCATAATATTCAAAAAAATATTTTGAGAAATTTAAACATTTATTCATAAAATCTGGGGTCTCACAATTAAAACATTATTGGGGTGGCGAATCCAACACGGATGTCATCGCAATCACACTCGCCGACATGCCATAAACAGGGAGTAGTCAGGCTGAACGACATAAAATCAAGCGCTAATTGGGAGGCAACCCAATCTTACTTTTATTCTTCGTATTTTTATTCATGTTCGTCAAATTGTAGTTTAGAATAATAAGTAATATAGAATAAGTTCATTAAATAATTAGTTAAGTTGCATTTTCTTGATAATCTAACCTACTATGCTTAATTTGCTCAATTTAACTTCTTTACATGTTTTAATGATGTTCAGGTACTCAAGAAGCTAATGGATGTGCTAAGGAGGCAAGGAATGGGAAAAATAAAGGCCATTAGCAAACCACTAGCCCGTCGGGGCGGGCCCCTTTAAGCCTAATACCCCCGCCGGGGCGGGGGTCCTGAGTTCAATAACAGGTTATAAGCCAGTCGGGGCGGGCATTCAAAGCACAATACCCCCTGCTGGGGTGGGGGTCTCGACCTTGCAAATCAGATAGCATGACAGCCAGGGCTGGCTTTTCAAGGCTAATACCCCCGCCGGGGTGGGGGTCCAGAATTTGAAAAGTCAGTTGCAGCAGTAATGTAACGTTCAGACTAGTCTCCCAACTTTCTTTTACGTGATACCTAATCTCCACCCATTCCTACACAATCTCCACCCACGAACTTGCAAATTACTCCCCTATCTTCCCACTACATTAAAACAACTACCCACTACTTCTACCCAACAAGTCTATACATCACCCCATCTCTATAAAGCCATACCTACACAACCTCATCTAAACACATCAATTTAGGGTTCTTTTTGAGCGGATTTCTGCAACACAAAGGGAAGAGATAATCAACCACTTGGAGATATTTAGAGAGTGAGTAGTTTGTTTTTACAATTTCTCAACATATACTAACATATTAGAAGAAAGATAACTAAGTTTGGGGGGATTTCACGTCTTGCACACCAAGTGTTCGACGGATTGCTTGAGTGAAGTTTGGGGGAAATTTTTGTTGAATCTCATAAATTCCAATTCCAATGGCACCTAAACCGGTATCAAAGAGGCAACGTGGAGAGAGTTTAGGGTCCACACCACCAACAAGGACTTTTGACAGGCGCAAATTCATAAGTGTCGCCGCCGCCGATCGTTAACGACTACCTTGTGACAAAAGCAATCACACCAGAGCGGGGGTTGGCACCTGACCATGTCGACGGTGAAATGATGCAACAAATCTATCAAAAAGGTTGGAATAAGTTCACGGAAGAGCTTGAGGCCGCAGTTGTGAGTGTGGTAAAAGAATTCTACGCCAACGCAGAGGACAAGGCCCCATTCACCGCATTTCTGCGGGGCAGATTAGTTCCTTTCAGTGCCGACACCATCAACATGTACTACCAATTATGAGTGCCTAGACATTGCCATTACGCTCATTTACGTGACCATCATCCCTATTACGAGGCTATTATGACTGAAATGACAATGCCGAGTACCACATGGATCAAGGGCTGAAAAGGGGGCACTGTCTTTCACAGTAAGGATCTCATCCAGTACGGAAAGATATGGTACGCGTTCCTGTGCGCCAAGCTGCTTCCATCCACACATACGTCAGATGTGCCCAGGGAGAAGGCAGTGCTTTTATATGCCATTGTTCAAGATTTTCTCATCGATGTGGGGGCTATAATCAACTTTTCTATCTGAAGATGCCTTCGAGGATCATTCTCTGGCAGCTTGTCACACCCATCGCTCATTTATGGGTTGTGTAGACAGGCAGGAGTACGATGGTCTGATGATGAGACCACCCAGATGTCGCTTCAGACGTTAGGCTCGAGGATGATTGCACGGTATTTGGTGTGGCCTGGGGGCGAGTCTCACCCTAGAGGAGTAGGGTTTATATTTCCACCAGCCTCGGAGGATGAGGCTGAAGCTGAAGACACCTCGGATGACGACGAGTACCCGGGGGATGAGACAATGGGAGAGCAAGGAACGGAGGAGATACCACAACCCATTGCTACATCTAACCCTCAATTTCAGAATCTCCAACGACAAGTGGATGATGTAAGACCCCAACTTATTATAAATGAAATTTAATTTCCTCTATTTATTATGTTAAAATAGTAAGGGTTGATTTGATTAATGTGATTAGTTATGGGTGAAATGCGCAAATATTTCAAGTAAGCAAGTGGTTATAAAATATTCATTGTTGTCGGGGAATATTCGTTTGGTCGTGGAATATTTTTACTGTCGGGGAATATTCATACGACGACGCAGCTTTGTGTGGGCCCCATAACGGAAAGCGATTAGATGAAGAAAACGACAAGTATAAGTTGTTTATAAATAACGGCGTAGTTGTTACCGTTAATACTGTTGAAATACTCGGTGGTTAAAACACAGTAGCACACGGTATTGCACCAATTATTGATTCTTACGTAAGAAGTCACTACTCAATAATTGTTACAGTAATTACTGTTCAATATTTTATTTTTTTGATTCAATAATTGCTATGTTGATATTTTATATTATTGTTGTTTCAATAATTGTCATTACACAGTATTTTTCTTTATCGAATCAATAATTCATATTATTTGAATAATATTATTAGATAACATTATTGGTAATGGCTAGAAAGTTCTGTTTGAGAGGTTTGGTCATCTAATTGCGCGCCAGTAAGGAGAAATTCTTATTGAAAATCCCCCTCTTTCTTGGGAACGACCTAGTTGTCGATATTGTGATTCTGTAATATTATTTGTGAATAATTAATTATTGATTTATATGATAAGGAAAATATTCATTTTATGTGAATATAGATGGAGAAAATTTTAAAGTGACAATTGTTGAAAAATTGATATTTTATCTTTTCTGATAAATAATTCATTTAAATATATTATTATATTTTAATAATATAATAATGGTGATATTTTTACAATGAATGTGGGATATATGAATATATGAGGAGGAAGAGTATTTTTGTTGCAAAAGTTATTTAAAACATGTCTGTGGGCCCATTTCTTGACTGAAATTTGATTATAGCCTGTAAAATCGCCCGTTTGTGGATTTCGGTCAATTTCTGTTTGGAATTTAAAAAAACTTAAACTTACAAAGTTGTAGAGAATGAAATTTCCTATGGAAAAGACATAAGGTTCAAATTTTTCTGATAAAAGGGCTATTTATTATGAGTTATTGAAGTTCTAAAGTTCCAGAATAATTGAGTTTTGAAATTTTAAATATTTTTTTTAATAAAAAACGTTTTTTACACTTTGGTGGGCTCTACTTGCACATGTTAATGGCTGAATTCAGATCTTCAAAAGTGGGCATAGGAAAAATTTATTAAGTAAAATTATTTTATTAAATTTTATGCTTTGGTGTTCTAAGCATTTTTCTATAAATAGGGTGCTTAAGTTAGAATTGAAAATCACATCAGAAACTAAAGTTTTCTCTCTCTATATTATCGAGCATATTCTTGTGAGTATTTTAAGACTTTGAGTGCTGATATACGGTGTAAATTCCCTTCAACACTATATCTAGTATTCCAGTCAAAAGTACTGTCTTTTCGAGGTAAGGAATGTTATTTTTTTTATATAGATGATATTATTTCTATCAATATCATTATGCCGAAATATTGATATGAACTTCTTATCAAATTTGAAATTTTTAGTGTCGGGATTACTATTCACGTATACGGCACTAGTCACGTATACGTCACTATTCACGAATACGGCACTATTCACGAGAAAAAAAATTAAATTTTCGTTTTTGTCCAAGATATCTATTATGGATACTAGCTTTAATTGTATCCATGTTTTGATCATTCTTGAATTTTACTTCACTATGGTTATTCATGAAGTATTTTTGAACTTTGATTGTTTAAAGTACGAATCCTTAATATTTGTTCTTTTGCTTCACTGGATTCGTTTTCTTTAAAATATTTTTCATCATCCTCAGTCCTAAATGATGATATTACTGAATATCTTTGGCCTGTAGTGCAAAGATGAATGATTTTTTGATGAATATCTTTGGCCCGTAATGCAAAGATGAACAAGTGTTTAGATGAACATAACCAACTGATGAATATCTTTGGCCTGTAGTGCAAAGATGAATATTTGATTCAAGATGTATATTGATTGATGTTACAGGGATAAAATATTGATGATGGACTTTTAAATTCATAGATGATAGTAGATTTCATCCTCTACTTAACTCTTCTAATGAATTATTATTTCCGCTGCGAATATTGATTTAAAATTTGTTGTCTATTGTATTCTATTAGATTTTTTTTTCTGTCGAGGACTAACGATAATTTGTTTTATATTATCTTAGTCATAATATTCTTTACTGGGCTAGTTGAGCTCACCCTTTTTTTGTTCCATTTTTCTTCTCAGGAGGCGAAAATGTAGCGAGTTTTAGTAGGGGTGTGGAATGATGGTTCTAGAAAGATGTTTTAGTAGTCCTCACCATTTTTATAAAATAAAGTATCAATAATTGTTATGAGGATAATGTAGCGAGAATTATTGATTGGTTTTGATATGAAGTGTTGTCGTGTTTGCTTGACTTCTCTGAGGCCGAAGGAATAAATTTGATTCTATGATGACTGTTGGATTCGTAGACATATAGATTAGAAGCACTACATCTCTTTGCATTGCATTGTATAGCGTTTTTGTTTTGTTTCGTTCTCAAGGACTAGCACGGTTTAAGTTTTGGGGATTTTGATAAGTAGGTTTTATACCCACGAATCGGCTCCTAATTCAAGCTTAATCGGTGTTAATTCCTTGATTTTATGTTTTGTTTTTACTTGTTTAGTGTTGTTTTGTGTTTAGGTGTGGTGGAATGTCAATTGGATTAAAAGGATGGAATTTTGACAAAATTTGGCAAGTTTGGAGCTGAAGTGGATAATTAGCAAAAAGCATGCCAGCCGGGCTGGCTATTTACCATATAAAATCCTCACCGAAGCGGGGGGTGTGCAAAACAAATGACAGTTTATATGCCCGCCGGGGCTGGGTAGTTACACAATGAATGTGACGCCCCCAAAATAGGTTCACACGACCCATTCTGAGTTGCCAGATATCGCATTATAAAAATCAAATATAAACTTCATTTATACAACTGTTGAACTGTCGTGCGGAGTACGACAACAGATAAGCTGTGAGTTTTAATACAATTATATATAACTCTCGTGGTGCCTTGACCACAAGACCTTACAATGGTACCTTACATAAAGGTACAGTCAATAATTGTTTTAGAAATTAAAATATTTGGAAAATACTTAAGGAAACCTTCGTACATGGGAAGCCATGCGTCTAGGTTATGATAGATATCATATGTCCACAGAATTATCCTTGGTTGACCCAAAAGTCCCCAAAGAAAACAAGAAGATTACTATCATCTTCTTTCCAATGGTGAGTCTTCTCTTGACATATAATTATCTCCGTTGTCTCCAAGTGGAAATTATATTTCAAATAAACTCCAAGATCATATAGGTAGTGCTCGTAGATATACTCAGTAAGTGGATGTGTACAACCCTGTCTTATGATAACACGAGGTTGTATGTCATTAGACATCTTGTATGATAGCGGCAAAACACCCTTCCAAAGTTGGGTTCACCTTACCCTGTTCACCAAAATTAAATATTAAATGACGTATACAATACGACACACTTATCTAAAGTTCTCAACAAAATTATTTCCATACTATTTAGGAAGAACCTCAACAGCTATAAACCACCGTTCTATTCCCCTGTTATCCCTGCTCGACCCGGCAACACTCTTATTACCTGAAAGGAATTGTGAAGTAAAAAGGGTGAGCACAACTAGCCCAGTAAAGAATATCATGACTAAAGATAATTTACATCATCAATAGTCTTCATCAGTAATAAATCAGAGATTTAGAACATATGATAGATGATAAAACTTTTCAACCATAGTTGCAGCGGAACTAGCAATCCATTAGAAGAGTCAAATAGACCATCAGGTCTATTATCTTCTCCATGTTAAAAGTCCACCAATAATATTTTATCCATGTAAATCAATCAACAATTCATGTCCACAATCATATGAACAACTCGTAATCATAATTGTGATTCTAAATTCCTCGTCGCACCTGGGACGAAGATAATTTTCATCATCCATCTTCACCTGAAACATCAAAAATCATGGTTATACCAAATCGCAATTCTTGCTCATAATCATACTAATAAATTTATCTTTGCACTACGGCCAAAGATATTCATTAACAATTCATCTTTGCACTATAGGCCAAAGACATACAACTGTATTTTAGAAGAGTCAAGTAGAGCATGATATATACTATCTTCTACGAATTAAAAGTGTATAATCAATATTTTATCGCTGAGACTCAGCTTAATAAATAATCCACATCATCGAATCATCCCTGCACTACGGCCAAGGATATTCATGTAATCATCAATGGTCATGATTATACCGAATAATCCCTGGTTATAATCATACCAATAACGGTTCATCAATGCACTATGGGCCAATGAGGACTTTTACCACATCATCTATAACATTACGGGTCATGATTATACCGAATGATCCCTGGTCATAATCATACCAATAAACAGTTCCTCTATGCGCATAAACCAAAGATACTGATCAATCAATAGTTCATCTTTGCACGTAAGCCAAAGATATACAACTGTAAAACCAATAATCAACAGTCCATCTTTGCACGTAAGTTAAAGATATACAACTGTAAAACCAATAATCAACAGTCCATCTTTGCACGTAAGCCAAAGATATACAACTGTAAAACCAATAATCAACAGTCCATCTTTGTACGTAAGCCAAAGATGATTTTCATCATAATATAAGCATGAGGATGATGACAATAATATAAGCATTAATCAAACGAAATCAAGGATAATTATTAAAGACTTTAAATTTATCCATAGTTTAAAATATCCAAATATTATCAATCACTTAATAATCCCATAATCTAATATCATTAATATTATAATAATATTTTAATCATTTCTTAAACTTATAAATAATTTATTTTAATTGTTTACACTTTATCAAATAATACATTTAATCATTCAAAAATGTCATACTCATAAGATTTAATCACCAATGATCAAATCCCTTATCAAAAATCTGCATATACCTTATATAGGATTTCCAAGCCATAAATTCCTATTGACCAATTTTTCAACTTCACATAACATATTTAATTCATATGTTCGTAACTAAATCATTTTTATGAAAAATAACAAATCAGTACCAAAAAGTTTTCTTTTCTGGGATTTAGCAGAATATAGTCCCATATTGAACATATATTTTTCTTGGAAATTTTAAAATTCATTTAGTATTTTTCATATGGACAAAACTGTCGAATATTTAGATATTTATCATAAACTGTACTTTTGTCCAAAAATTTTGAAATTTACAGGGTATACTCTTATTATATATATGTACTCCCAATAAAAATTTCACAAATTTTAGAGTTAACCACAAGGAATTATAAGGGTTTACTTTTAAAATAGTCTTTTCCTATAAAATTCATAACTCCTAATCTATACATCCAAAAATCGTCATTTTCGGACACAGTCTAGAAAACTCATCAAATTATAATTTCAAATATTTTCAGAATTTTTGAGGGTCAGAAAAATTACAAAACTGTAAATGAAATTTCGCCCGCCATGCGGTATGTGACAACCCCAAAATAGGTCCATTCCATCCAACCCATTCTGAGTCGTCAAATACATGGTACAGAAAATAACTACAACTTTATTACAACAATTGTCGTGTAAAATACAACAACACATATGTTGTGAGTTTGGATACAAATATATACCAAATGTGACATTGGACACCATCATGTATCAGCACCTCACAAAGGTACCTTACATAAAGGTACAGTCAAAAACTGTTTTAGAAACTAGAATCTTTGGGAAGTGCTCAAGGAAACCTTCGTACATGGGAGGCCACGCGTCTAGGTTATGATAGATATCATATGGCCACAGAATTATCCTAGGTTGACCCAATAGACCCCAAAGAAAAACGAGAAGATTACTATCATATTCTTCCCAATGGTGAGTCTTCTCTTGACTTATCATTATCTCCACTGTATCTAACTGAGAATTATACTTTAAACAAACACCAAGATTATATAGGTAGTGCTTGTAGATATACTCGGCAAGTGGATGAGCACAACCCTGTCTTATGATGACACGAGGTTGTATGTCATTAGACATCTTGTATGATAGTAACAAAACACCCTTCCAACGTTGGGTTCGCCTCACCCTATTTTCTTCACCAAATATAACTACTAAATGATGACCACCGTTCTATTCCCTTGTTACCCCCGCTCGACCCAGCTACACTCTTATTACCTGAAAGGAATTGTGAAGTAAAAGGGTGAGCACAACTAGCTCAGTAAAGAATATCATGACTAAAGATAATTCAATTATCAATAGCCTTCATCAACAATAAATCAGAGATTTAGAACATATGGTAAATGATAAAAATTTCAACCATAGTTGCAGCGGAACGAGCAATCCATTAGAAGAGTCAAATAGACTATAAAGTCTATTATCTTCTCCATGTTAAAAATCCACCAACAATATTTTATCCATGTAACATCACTCAACAGTTCCTTTTCACAATCATATGAATAACTCATAATCATAATTGTGACTATAAATTTTTCTTCGCACCCAGGACGAAGAATATTTTCATCACCTGTCTTTACCTGAAACATCAAAGATCATGGTTATACCAAATCACAGTTCCTGTTTATAATCATACTAACAAATCTATCTTTGCACTACGGGCCAAAGATATTCATCAACAAACCATCTTTGCACTACGGGCCAAAGATATTCAACAACAGTTCATCTTTGCACTACAGGCCAAATATATTCATCAACAGGCCATCTTTGCACTACATGCCAAAGATATTCATTAACAATTCATATTTGCACTACAGGCCAAATATATTCATATCTCAAAGAAATATATAATCATTTCAGAATTTATATAAACAATAATTATAACCATGTTGATCAATTCACCATTGCACTTAAGCTTAAGATATTCAATTATAAATTCAATGGTCATGATCATACCAGTCACAATTTAACTTTGCACTACAGGCCAAAGAGAACCCTAGTCATGATCATACCAATAATCTATCCATCTTTACACTCCAGTGAAAGAGAATTTCAACATCAGGGTTATAAAAATGTTATATATGATGATAAAAATAATATGATTAACATATTGTTTTAACCTCAAGAGTAATATTCGTAACTCATGAATAGTAAATCGTGAATAGTAACTCATGAATAGTAACCCCGACACAAAAGATAAAAATTCCACAATAAAATCCATTACTATCCCTTACTATCCCTCACAATCCCATACAATCCCTTACCTCAAAAGAGCAGTACTTCTGACTGGATATCGGATATGATGCTGAAGAAAACTTGCACTGATGAATAGCAACTCACCAAGTATCTAAAAACTCACAAAATATGCTTCATAATATAGAGAGAGAAAGAGAGAAAGCTTATGTTTCTGGTGTGATTTTCAATTCTAACTTAGCCCTCTATTTATAGGAAAATTTTTGTAGGTTTGACCTGCAACCTGATGGCTTTACCTGCTACTATTCCCATCCACCACATTTGAAATATAATTCAGCACATTTCTTCACCAACCACAAGTGGGGCCCACCAATTCTAGAATTTTCCACCAAAATGATAAACTCCGAAAATTCAACAATTTCTCAACCAGTCATCTCGTAAAATTCATAATAAATCATACGTCCATTTTTAACGGTTCAAAATTTGTGGACATATACTCAACTTATATATGTATAACATATCCAAAAATTACCACGATCCAACGGTCGGATTAAAAATTATAACCCCCGCAAAATATCTCAAAAACCCTAATTTTTAATACCTCCATTCCAACAAAAATACTGATAAAAACCTCAACATTAACTCCTTCATTTTTAACCACAAAAATATATCCCTCGTTTATATCCACATAAAATAAATATTTCCTTATCATATGAATCAATAATTAATTATTCACAAATAATATTACAGAATCACATTTATGACAACCAGGCCGTTCCCAGGAAAGAGGGGGCTTTCCAATAAGAATTTCTCCTTACTGGCGCGCAATTAGATGATCAAACCTCTCCTTAGACAGAACTTTCTAGACATTGACAATAATGTTATCTAATAATATTATTCAAATAATATGAATTATTGATCTGATAAAGAAAAATACTGTGCAGCAACAATTATTGAAACAACAATAATATAAAATATCAACGCAACAATTATTGAATCAATAAAATAAAATATTGAACAGTAACTACTGTAACAATTATTGAGTAGTGCCTTTTTACGTAAGAATCAATAATTTCAAAAATACTATGCAATACCGTGTGCTACTGTGCAATAACGCGTATTACTGTATTTTAACCACCGGGTATTCCAACAGTATTAACGGTAACAACTACGCCGTTATTTGTAAAAACTCAAATTTGTCATTTTCTTCATCCGACAGTTATTCGTTATGGGGCCCACAAATGGCTGCGCCGTCGTACGAATATTCCCCGACAGAAAGAATATTCCACGACCAAACGAATATTCCCCGACAACAATGATTATTTTATAACCACTTGCTTATTTTGAAAAAAAAACATATTTCACTCATAACTTTAAACTTTTATCAATTTAACCATTTACTGAATAGTAATTATAAGAAAAATTGAATACTTTTATTTCATAAAATTTGGGGTCTTACAATCTCCCCTCCTTATGAAATTTCGTCCCCGAAATTTACGTACCTGGTATTTCAAAGAGTTGAGAATACCTTCCTTTCATTTCAAATTCCATCTTCCCTGTCATCATAATTTCTCCATTGCTCATCTCCTGTATTTCAAATATCATTCTAGAATACAGCTTCAAAACAAGGGTTAATTTAACAAATTAACATATCACATCATATCCCGATAGTATGACTGACCAACAAATAAGCTTAGGTAGGACACACTAGCGAAGTATTTACTCATCTCTCCCCTCCTAGTTCTATTTCCCGATCTCCGCCAGAGATCATATCCCTAAGCTCTGATACCACCTGTGACAACCCCAAAATAGGTCCATTCCATTCAACCCATTCTGAGTCGTCAAATACATGGTACAGAAAATAATTACAACTTTATTACAACAATTGTCGTGCAAAATACAACAACACATATGTTGTGAGTTTGGATACAAATATATACCAAATGTGACATTGGACATCATCATGTATCAGCACCTCACAAAGGTACCTTACATAAAGGTACAGTCAAAAACTGTTTTAGAAACTAGAATCTTTGGGAAGTGCTCAAGGAAACCTTCGTACATGGGAGGCCACGCGTCTAGGTTATGATAGATATCATATGGCCACTGAATTATCCTTGGTTGACCCAATAGACCCCAAAGAAAAACGAGAAGATTACTATCATATTCTTCCCAATGGTGAGTCTTCTCTTGACTTATCATTATCTCCACTGTATCTAACTAAAAATTATACTTTAAACAAACACCAAGATTATATAGGTAGTGCTTGTAGATATATTCGGCAAGTGGATGAGCACAACCCTGTCTTATGATGACACGAGGTTGTATGTCATTAGACATCTTGTATGATAGTAACAAAACACCCTTCCAACGTTGGGTTCACCTCACCCTATTTTCTTCACCAAATATAACTACTAAATGATGACCACCGTTCTATTCCCTTGTTACCCCCGCTCGACCCAGCTACACTCTTATTACCTGAAAGGAATTGTGAAGCAAAAGGGTGAGCACAACTAGCTCAGTAAAGAATAT
This sequence comes from Panax notoginseng, assembly GCA_016801055.1. NCBI lineage: Eukaryota > Viridiplantae > Streptophyta > Magnoliopsida > Apiales > Araliaceae > Panax > Panax notoginseng. The sequence continues at coordinate 175,004,287 of CM029022.1, forward strand.
CATGACTAAAGATAATTCAATTATCAATAGCCTTCATCAACAATAAATCAGAGATTTAGAACATATGGTAAATGATAAAAATTTCAACCATAGTTGCAGCGGAACGAGCAATCCATTAGAAGAGTCAAATAGACTATAAAGTCTATTATCTTCTCCATGTTAAAAATCCACCAACAATATTTTATCCATGTAACATCACTCAATAGTTCCTTTTCACAATCATATGAATAACTCATAATCATAATTGTGACTATAAATTTTTCTTCGCACTCAGGACGAAGAATATTTTCATCACCTGTCTTTACCTGAAACATCAAAGATCATGGTTATACCAAATCACAGTTCATGTTTATAATCATACTAACAAATCCATCTTTGCACTACGGGCCAAAGATATTCATCAACAAACCATCTTTGCACTACGGGCCAAAGATATTCAACAACAGTTCATCTTTGCACTACAGGCCAAATATATTCATCAACAGGCCATCTTTGCACTACATGCCAAAGATATTCATTAACAATTCATATTTGCACTACAGGCCAAATATATTCATATCTCAAAGAAATATATAATCATTTCAGAATTTATATAAACAATAATTATAACCATGTTGATCAATTCACCATTGCACTTAAGCTTAAGATATTCAATTATAAATTCAATGGTCATGATCATACCAGTCACAATTCAACTTTGAACTACAGGCCAAAGAGAACCCTAGTCATGATCATACCAATAATCTATCCATCTTTACACTCCAGTGAAAGAGAATTTCAACATCAGGGTTATAAAAATGTTATATATGATGATAAAAATAATATGATTAACATATTGTTTTAACCTCAAGAGTAATATTCGTAACTCATGAATAGTAAATCGTGAATAGTAACTCATGAATAGTAACCCCGACACAAAAGATAAAAATTTCACAATAAAATCCATTACTATCCCTTACTATCCCTCACAATCCCATACAATCCCTTACCTCAAAAGAGCAGTACTTCTGACTGGATATCGGATATGATGCTGAAGGAAACTTGCACTGATGAATAGCAACTCACCAAGTATCTAAAAACTCACAAAATATGTTTCATAATATAGAGAGAGAAAGAGAGAAAGCTTATGTTTCTGGTGTGATTTTCAATTCTAACTTAGCCCTCTATTTGTAGGAAAATTTTGGTAGGTTTGACCTGTAACCTGATGGCTTTACCTGCTACTATTCCCATCCACCACATTTGAAATATAATTCAGCACATTTCTTCACCAACCACAAGTGGGGCCCACCAATTCTAGAATTTTCCACCAAAATGATAAACTCCGAAAATTCAACAATTTCTGAACCAGTCATCTCGTAAAATTCATAATAAATCATACGTTCATTTTTAACGGTTCAAAATTTGTGGACATATACTCAACTTATATATGTATAACATATCCAAAAATTACCACGATCCAACGGTCGGATTAAAAATTATAACCCCCGCAAAATATCTCAAAAACCCTAATTTTTAAAACCTCCATTCCAACAAAAGTACTGATAAAAACCTCAACATTAACTCCTTCATTTTTAACCACAAAAATATATCCCTCGTTTATATCCACATAAAATAAATATTTCCTTATCATATGAATCAATAATTAATTATTCACAAATAATATTACAGAATCACATTTATGACAACCAGGCCGTTCCCAGGAAAGAGGGGGCTTTCCAATAAGAATTTCTCCTTACTGGCGCGCAATTAGATGACCAAACCTCTCCTTAGACAGAACTTTCTAGACATTGACAATAATGTTATCTAATAATATTATTCAAATAATATGAATTATTGATCTGATAAAGAAAAATACTGTGCAGCAACAATTATTGAAACAACAATAATATAAAATATCAACGCAACAATTATTGAATCAATAAAATAAAATATTGAACAGTAACTACTGTAACAATTATTGAGTAGTGCCTTCTTACGTAAGAATCAATAATTTCAAAAATACTATGCAATACCGTGTGCTACTGTGCAATAACGCGTATTACTGTATTTTAACCACCGGGTATTCCAACAGTATTAACGGTAACAACTACGCCGTTATTTGTAAAAACTCAAATTTGTCATTTTCTTCATCCGACAGTTATTCGTTATGGGGCCCACAAATGGCTGCGCCGTCGTACGAATATTCCCCGACAGAAAGAATATTCCACGACCAAACGAATATTCCCCGACAACAATGATTATTTTATAACCACTTGCTTATTTTGAAAAAAAAACATATTTCACTCATAACTTTAAACTTTTATCAATTTAACCATTTACTGAATAGTAATTATAAGAAAAATTGAATACTTTTATTTCATAAAATTTGGGGTTTTACACGGTAATCCACGTAGACAGATCATTTCCACAATTTAATAAGGAATGAATACGAATGATCATTTACCATGCATGCGGTAATCCACATAGACATGTTATTCCAACAGAATAATAAAGAATGGAATAACAGAAGAATTCACCATGCATGCGGTAGTCCGCGTAGACAGGTTATTCCAACAGAATAATAAAGAATGAAATAACAGAAGAATTCACCAGGCATGCGATAGACCGCACAGACATGTTATTCCAACAGAATAATAAATAACGGAACCAGGTAATGCGTAATCCGCACAGACAAGATATTCTAACAGAATAATAAAGAATGGAACCAGGTCATGCGTAATACACACAGACATGATATTCCAACAGAATAATAAATAATGGAATAACAGAAGAATTTCACCATGTATACGGTAGTCCGCGTATACAGGTTATTCCAATAGAATAATAAGGAATGGAATAACAATAGTTCTCTTCATGAATACGAAATAAATAATACCCCTTACTATAATAATAATATCCCTTACCTCAGAAGAAAACTGGATACTAGAATAGTGAGGTAGTAGACTTCTATTTTTCTTTCTCTCTATAATTTCTCTCTATAATAATTGCTCTATAGCTTTAGTGAATTTGTGTGAAATGAAGAATGAATGAGCTTCTACTTATAGGAAAATATAGTTTCGATAATTGCACGTTTTGGGGCTCAAAATATTACAGTATAATACCTTCCTCTTTTTTTTCATTTTTAATTTAGTTCTGCAAGTATTATCAAACTTGCACCATTTCCCCTAATAGTAAATAATGTGAGTCAATAGTTTAATCACGTGAATCAATAGTTATAATCATGTGAAAATACGAATTAAAGTATAGTACCTCTATCTATACCTCCATTTTTAACTTAGTCATGCAAGTATTATCAATCTTGCACCAACTCCCCTAATAGTACAAGAATGTGAATCAATAGTACACACATGTGAATAAATAGTTATAATCATGTGAATTAATAGCAATTAATTGCTCATTTATTCGATTAATTATTCAATTGGTCAGTATAACTTCCAGACATCAATTAATATCGAAATAAATGTTGATTTCCACTAACACTAATAATTTCAACACAATAGAACTATCAATTTCATCTTTAATCAACACGAACTTATTCATCATTAATATTATAACTCACAATATTTAACAACCAGGTCGTTCCCAGGAAAGAGGGGGCTTTTCGATAAAGATTTTTCCTTATTGGCGCGCAATTAGGTGACCAAACCTCTCCTTGACAGAACTTCTAGACATTGTCAATATTGCAAATAATAATATGAATAACTTTGTCGTCTCAATTATTGATTAAATAATATAACATATTATACAGATGATACTGTGACAATAATTGAATCAATAATATGAGAGATATGATGCAGCAATTACTGTAACAATAATTGAGAATAACTGAGTAACTTCTTGCATAAGCATCAATAATTAATACCGTATGCTACTATGCAACCACACGTATTACTGTACTTTTACTACCGGGTAGTTCAACAGTTTTAACGGTAACACTTTCGCCGTTATTTTTATAAAAAGATAATTCTGTCGTTTTCTTACTACGACAATACTTCCATTGTGGGGTCCACCAATGATTGTGCCGTCGTACGGATATTCTCCGACCAAACGAATATTTTATAACAACATGCATAGTTTGCAAAATTTTCACATATCACCCTTAACTTTAACCCTTTCTCAATTTAACCATTTACTAAATAAAATAATAATTATAAGAAAATTGAATACTTTCATTTCATAATTTCGGGATCTCACAGTGAAACCCCCGCCGAGGCGGGGGTACAGAGAATTTTTAGTGTCCTGTTCTTTTCAAATGCTGCAGAAACGTAAGCTTAAGTGATGGCAATGGTTTGGGACTCAACTATGGATGGAAGTGTAATCAGAATACTTGTTTTGGCATAGATATTAACAACAAGATTGAAAAAGAGGACAAGCAATTAACATATATTGAAGCTAATTGGGAGCAAGAGCATTGGAGAGAAGATTTTGGAGCAGATTTCACAACAAGTGCAGATTAAGGCTAGAGAGAAGGGTGGTTCTGGATTTATTCTTCTTCTTTAGTTTAAATTCTGTAATTGGGATGATGTTTATTCTAATTAATTCAGTTTTTATTTCATTGATGATGAACTAAATTACTTTTTAGGCTTATAACAGATCTTTAAGTGGAACGATGATTATGTAATCTTTGATTTTCAGTTTAATAAGTTATTCCTCAGTTTATCTATATTAATTTGTGTTTGAATTTATGAATTGCCTGATCACCAATTCTTTGTGGACTTGTATGAATTCGAGAGAGGAAATACGAGTCTAGACTTAGTTAATATAACATGTGTTTTTGAATTCTGTGAATGAATGAAATCTTGATGAATGTTAGGGTAGAGATATGCTTAGCATCGCATGTAATCAAATAGAGAACTTGAACCTTCTTTGATTGTAATTCACATAGAGATATAGTGAGTTAGTTAATTAAGGTGTTTAACTTGATTCTATCTAATGTGTGAATTTAAGTTAATATGGTATTAGTGCATCGAGAGATGGCTAGTTCTACTTTCGTGTTCTTGATTATTAAACTGGGATGGTGAATTAAACTGGTATAGAATGGTAATAGTCGGAGTGATACTTAGAGTGAAGTTGTAAGCCTAATTCTCCAATACTTGTTTGAAATTTCAGTTTTTAAGATTTGTGATTGTTTCGTGATTTTAATATTTTTAATATATTTAGTTTTTATAATTATAATTCTTAAATTGGATAGTTTAATAGAATTTGGATTAATAGAAAAGTGATAATTGTGAGGGTTAATTTTTTGCTATTCTATGTGGGAACGATACTCTACTTACTATTATATTACTTGTTGACCACGTATACTTGCGTGCTGTGCGTATATAGATTTTACCCAACAATATCTCTTCATTTATGTTTATGTGAATGTATTTCGTGAGTTTGATTTCACAACAATACAATCAACTTGTTAGCGCGATTTTGGCCTGCTGTTTTGGTGATTTCGTCAGGCGTACAAAATTTGGCGTTAACAAATACTTTAAATAAGGACACTTGACTTTGAGTCTCGTTCGACTAATTCCTTCACTTAAGAAGAATATTTTCACTATAGTCCTCTTTGTCTAAGTGCGAGCCAAATTTATAATTATCACTATCTAATATTTATATAAATATTTGCACTAGATCACTTAGGTTTTGAGTTCTCGTTCGGCTAATTCCCTCACTTATCTCCACTATAATCTCGGTGCCTAAGTACGAACCTATTTTACGATATTTATATAAATAAATTATATCAATAAAAGACCCCTTAGACTTTGAGTCCTCGTTCGACTAATTCCTTCACTTAAAAGGAATATCTCCGCTGATAAAGATTAACCAGAGTTGTCAGTTGATAAAGATTTAAATGGATGTACCAATTTATCCGAATTTTCAGATTTTACAATTCAGATGGCCCATTGTGATTCCGAAAAATTTGTCCGCAATCGAGATTATTTTTTTTTTTTATTATTATTATTATCAATTATTAGATTCATTGAGGACTTGCATTTGTCACAAAACAATAACCCTAAATATTCATTTTATTTTGCATGTTGTTTAGTGTGGTCAAATAACTCCAATGGGCAAGGCAAAATATCAACTTTCTATATATAAAGAATAAACACCAGTAAACGAGTGACGTTATACACAATAAGCATGACATGCATGTAAAAGTGTAAATTAATAAACGACATAGTTTCTTCAAAAAAGAGCAATATATATTAGTCTAAATTGAACAAAACTGATTCGCTAAAAATAACCAGGCAAAAGTTAAACTTATTACATGAAATATTTCAATTAATTAATTAATTTCTTAGTAGTATATATATCCAGAAAACACCATTATCATCACATATATCATTAACTAAAATAATAAAGAAAACTAAATTTATTTATTAAGTGTTTGATTGTATTTTAATACATCTTAACAGTCTACATCTTAATGTATTTTAAAACCCACATCTTTGTATTAAGAATAATTTATATTCATATTTGTATTTTAACTATTCAGATAACCTCTTAATATAAAATGTGAATGGTTAAGATGCATTAAGAAGTTCTGCTCAGTTAATGTTTTGTTAGGGTTTAACCTTTTGCTTTAATTTCTTCAGTGTCGCTGTTTATTGGATTGCTTAAGGCTTTACCTTTTTTTTTTGTAATAACAAATTTGAAGTTATTTAGCAAGTGAAAAATTCTACACAATTTATTTAAAATCCTTCACGTTACTGTTTTCTTTTTTACTATTTTTTTTTGATTTGTATCCACTTAAGTGGATACTGGATATAGCCAAAAAGGTACGGTTATATATAACATATTTAAATACAAATAATTTTGAATTTTTCGCTCACTCAATAAATTATCTGGGCGGTTCAAAGTTTGAGATAAATCTCATCGTTCATACAGTGCTGGAGGCACGGGACCCAGCTAGTCTATCTAATAAAATACAAATGATTTTAAATTTTTCGATCACTCAATAAATTATTTAGGCCGTTTAAAGTTTGAAATAAATCACACCGTCTATACAGTGCTAGAGGCACGAGATCTAGCTAGTTTATTTAATAAAATATAACTCATTTTAAATTTCTCGTTTATTTTAATAAATTATCTGAACAGTCTAAAATTTGATTTGAGATAAATCTCATCGTCTATATATTACCGGGAGGCAGCTATTATAATCTATCTATCTATCTAATAACATACAAATAATTTTAAATTTTTCGCTGACTCGTTAAATGGCCGTCTAAAATTTGAGAGACAACCAGTAATAATATATAACCCCATCCCATCTCTTGTCCCTCATTTGCCCCCTTACTGTCAAAACCCTCATTCGAATCTCAGTACTCTCTCATCGCAACAAAATATCGAAAATATTGGGTTTCCCGGAGTTCACATCATCGACGGGAAGGTTTCGCCACTCCATATTTTGATTCATTTTTATACAGTTATACAAACCCACCCGAGTCTCGTGTTTCTTAGATCGGAGATGGGAAGGGGAAGCCATATTCATAATCACGGGGTTGCTTTTACTTTGAGCTCCAAAAAATTACGACCAATTATAGCAGGTGGCGTTAATCACCCATCTGCAGGTAAATATCTGCTCAATTTCTGCTTATTCAATCCATTTTTCTTAGTCCGAAATAATTATTATGCTCCATTTCATACATCTACTGCTCCAAAATTCACAAACCCTAACCCCAATCCCAAGCGTATAGGCAGAGATTCTCTGCAGCAATTACTGCTAGAGAAATGCAAATCCGGGTTCGTTAATCTCGATGATGCTCATCTTTTATTCAATCGTATGCTTCAAATGCGACCTCTCCCGTCTGTAATCGATTTCAATCAACTATTAGCGGCTATCGCCAAAATGAAACGCTACTCCGTTGTTGTCTCTCTGTTCAGAGATATTTGCACTTTAACAAATCCGGTGGTTCCGGTTAATGTAGTTACAATAACCACAGTTATAAACTGTTGTTGTCACTGTAATCGAGTCGATTACGGGTTTTCTCTGCTAGGTGGGATCTTCAAACGTGGTTTGGTGCCAAATGTGTTCACCTACACCACCCTGATAAGGGGGCTTCTTTCATCAAATAAGTTTTTGGAGGCTGACGAATTGTTCAAGAAGTTGATAAAGACAAAAGAAATTGAACCTAATGCAGTTATGTATGGGACCATAATAAATGGGTTTTGCAAAACAGGCAACACTTCCATGGCCATCAGGCTGCTCAGAATAATGGAAAAAGGAAGCTGTGAACCAGATACTGTTGTTTATAGCACCATCATTGATGGTTTGTGTAAGGACAAACGAGTAGATGATGCTTTGGCTCTTTTCTCTGAAATGATTGGAAAAGGTATTTCGCCTGATGTTTACAGCTTTACTATACTGGTAGATCAACTTTGCAAGAAAGGTAAGGTAAAAGAAGCAGAGCATGTGGTCGAACAAATGATTCAAAGTGGTAAGAATCCTGATGTAGTCACCTACAGTGCTCTCATGGATGGTTATTGTTTGCAAGGTGAAATGGATAGAGCGTTGGCAGTGTTGAATACCATGAAGAATGAAGGGATAGTGCCCAATAATCATAGTTATAACATTTTGATAAATGGATATTGCAAGAACCTGAGAGTAGATAAAGCTATGGATCTCTTCCGAAAACTGCTGAGTGAAGGTTTGAAACCCACAATTGTAACTTACAGCACTCTTTTGGATGGGCTATTTAAGATGGGTAGATATGTTGACGCACGAGATTTTTTTAATGAGATGCAATCTCAAGGCCATAGACCAGATATTTTGACATGCAACATCTTGTTAGACGGCCTTTGCAAGAATCTGTGTGTGGATGAAGCATTGTCCTTGTTTCGTGCAGTGGAATCTAATGGTTTAATTCCTGATATTGTTACTTATAATGTCCTCATTGATGGATTGTGCAAAGATGGAGAGCTTGATATGGCAAGAAATCTTTTTGATAGCCTTCCTTTAAAAGGCTTGCAACCAAATACTAGGACGTACACAATGATGATTCGAGGACTTTGTGAAAAAGGACTACTGGAAGAAGCAAAAGAGCTACTTGTGGAAATGGAAGCTAATGATTGCTTGCCAGATGATGTCACTTACAACACTATTATCTGGGGATGTTTTCGAAATAAGAAGTATAATGAAGCAAGTGTACTCATAGAAAAAATGGTAGACAAGGGATTCTCAGCAAATGCATCTACCACCTCCATGGTGTTGGATCTACTCTCAAGGAAAGAACAGGATCCAACTCTACTTGCTATGCATCAGAAGTTCTTGCCTACAGGTATATGAATTACATCATTAGATCTTTCGATTACAATGTAAGCTCTGGGCCATATGTTAGATTTAAGTGGTTTCCATTCTCTTCTTTGTAAGTAAAGCTTTTAGATTGCACAGTCAAATAAGAGATTCTAGCCTTGTTGGTAGTTCTCTGTAGATATTTGGAAAGGTATATAATGTGTTGTCATAGTATTGGTTGTTGAACTTTCTTTTCTTTTTGCTCAAAAGAACGTACCTTGATATTGCAAGAAGCTCTCGTTGTCCTGCGTCTACCTTTCCCAGTTTCTCTTACTCTTTCTGGAGTTTGTTTACTATGTTTGGGAGCGTTTGTGCATATCATGTGCATGCGTCAGTTGCGGCCTTATTGTGGTGCTTATTATACTTGAATGAAAAAACAAATGCGAATATTTGATGACATCATTTGAAATACACTACTTATAGTTGTAATATGATTTAAGTTTTTCAGCTTTTGAGGGAAAATGTCGCCAACTTTGGACATATTTTTTGAGACAAACGATTAGGTAAGAATATTTAGTGGGAGACTTGATTCGGACAGTAACGAATTAATTGTTGTTGAAGGCTAGCATTAGTACGGTAGCATTTAGAGTGATATTAACTCTACTCTTTATTTAGAATATTCTAGTTTCGTGTTATGCTTTCACATGTTCCTCTATGTAATTGCGAATAAAGAAGAAAGTCCCAGGTTTGGATTTTCCGTAATATTTCAGTTTCTTTGTGATTTTTTTTTGGCCGTTCACATAATTTCAGATTCTTGCAATTATTAGTTGAAGAATATTTATATTGTCACTTATAATTTGTTGTACACAAGGATGATCATGTGAGAAAGTAACAACGCAGCGAAAACAATAGCAAAAAGAAATCTAAAGAAAAACAATCACACAAAAATACAACATTTACGTGATCTGTCCAAAGATTGTGTTACTCCATAATCAACGATAAATCAGTCTCACTATCTAAGAATATCGTACATAATACAGGGCATGCCTCATTACCTTTTGGGTAACTTTATAATCACCTTTGAATCAAATTCGGATTAAAATTCTCCAATAATATAGCATACAAGTTTAATAAAGTTAGAAGCGTAAAAGAGGAAAAAAGAAAGGGCCAACTTCAATAATAGATCATACAATTTAATAAACAAAGAATCATAAAAGAGGAAATAAGAAAGAGCCAACTTCCAATTTGATTTTAAATAATAGTAGTAACAGTTCTGTTCTGATTAGGTAGGGTTGATTTATCAGCATTCAGAATGGATATATTTCCAATAAAATTTATGGGTGGTTCTTGTTATTTGCAGTTAAGCTCTCAAGCTTCTTGTTTTTGGTATTTTAGAATTATATAAACCAAAAAAACAAAATGAAAAGAAATTTACTAGATGCATACCCAAGAAGCACACAAACAACAAAATAGATCCTGAACTAGAAGCGTGAGAGCTAGCTGCACAATAAATCATGCAATAAATGACGAGATATAAATGATTACTTGGGGACTTAACACCAAAGATAGCACTCTGTCACTCCTAATGAATCTGACAAAAGTCAGAAATGCCATGAGTTCCCATACACTCTGGCCTGCAAAATGAGTCCCCATTTGCAAAAATTTTAAACTTTAAGGATATATTTTTAATTTTTGTTCCATGTTTATCGCTAAATATTGAGGGTGTTTAATTTAGTAGCGGTGGCATCGTAGCGAAATTGAGAAGTTAAACTAAAGCACATTGTGTCATTTATGCCAACTATCATCAACAAAAAGAGATATTTTTGTGGAATATTTTATATTTATTTATAATTTTTTTTGGATAGCAAATGGGACTCTTTTTGTGGTAGTATCAAATAGAAAACTGGTTGGAAGAATCAATGGCATCAGAATGGTCTCAGATGTTGGTTTTTGTGTAATATATGATCAAGAAACTTCCTTTTTTGGCATGGGTTGTATGGTTTAATATATATTTTTGTGTAATATATGATCAAGAAACTTCCTTTATGTGGCATGGTTGGTATGTTTAATATTTGTTTTTGTGTAATTTACAAGGGGTGTTCACCAGCTCCTACAGATCAATATAGAAAGTTAAAAGAAATACTGTATTAAGCTACATATATAATATACATACACATACATATATAATTGGTAGCATAGTTTAGCTACTAGTCAATACCACGAGTTCAACTAAAGAATTTATTAATAAGTGGAATGGGAATGCTTGAGGCAACTTGTATGTGAACACTTGTAAGTTATAAGTCTTTGTTTTCATCAGTCTTTATTAGCATGTGCGCGTGTAAATTCTGGCTGGAAATACGTATAAAACACTTTGCACTAATACGTATGCTTAACATCTATTTTACCCGCTTATCTTGAATTTGCCTATTTTATATAGCTCCTCTCCACAGCTTCATAGCAGCAACTTGTAACCATATATACATTGACACAAACAAACACATACATTACATACAAAAGCATAACAAATTAGATTGAGATGTTGGGTGGGTCCTTCACCCATGAGATAGAATCGAAGTTGGAATCAAATTAAGGAGAGCCTACTAATATTAATTAGTTAGTAGAAGTGCTATTGGAAACCAATTAGGAAAAGGATTATCACTTGGTGACATGGGTGACCATGTGGGGCCATATAAATGGTTAATGGTAATGACTTCCTAAGTCAAATACAGATTGTGTTCCTCGGGTAAGTCGGCAAAGGCATATCACGGTTGCATAAAATCCAATTAGTAATTGAATTTGGTTAACTTACATGGCAAGAGACTTGTTATAAAAGGCATATTAACATGACTTTTATAACGTATCTTGGCAGCCTAGGATTTGTGCATGTCAAAGGAGATCTCGGCAGCTGCAAAGCAGGAGAGGCTTGGTGCATCCGAAAGAAATAAAGAGAGGAAGGGAATTTGGTACTTCGGCGTTACGCAAATTCAATAATACTTTTAAATTGATATACTCAAGGTTGGAGTATTAAATTTAGAAGAAGTAATTTAGTACTCTTTATTTATTGTGTAACCTCAAGTTTTTGGGCGTAAAACTTGAGAGGATTATTGTAACTCCATTATTAGTGATATAGTGGAAATTCTGAGTTCGACTTGTGGTTTTTCCTTTTAAGGGTTTTCCACTTAAAATATGGAGTCTTGCTTGAGGATGGTAATTTATTATTTTTGTTCTCATTATTGGGTTTGTTGATTTCCTATTTAATTGCACAAAAACGGAAAAGTAATTCTTGGGATTAAGATTATTTTAGGTGTACTTTTCCCAACATGACAATAAGTTGTGATTCATATATTAGCTAATTTGTGTGTTGTATTTATACATAATTTTTCTGATTCTTATGATTTTGAATATGATCATGATCAAAGAAATTCAGCTTGTGAATATGATCCTTTTTGTGTTGGTTTTGCTAAGCATAAAAGCCAACGTGATACGGTGCACTGATATGGACTTGTAGATTACTATCTTCATCTATCTTCTTGGGGAAACGAAGAAGATAAAATGGACTGTTGCAACTGGTGAGGAGTTGAGTGTAGCAACATCACTGGCCATGTGATCAAGCTTGATCTTTCATATTCCTCTTATGAAACCAATCCTCTAAGAGGTAAGATCTTCTCTTCTTTGCTTGAATTAGAGAATTTAAACTACTTGGACCTCAGTGACAATGATTTTGGAGGCATGACAATTCCAAATTTCATCTGTTCCTTTACAAAATTACTTTACCTTGACCTTTCCTATGCTAAGTATAAAACTATTCTTTTGAAGTTATAGGCTTAGCATAAAAATATTAATTATAACCCTCATTGCAAATGTTGTAGTAGTATTATTTATGGTGTTTAGTCTTGGTAAAGGAATTTCTTGTAAATTTTTTAAGGAGATTATAACTAACTGTTAGGACACTTGGAAAACATATGTGCCATGTAATGTGGAGGCTTAGTAATTTGTATAAACCTCAAACTGCCGTATTTTGTTTCTTTATTCTGCTGACGGACTAACCTTGAAATTCTTTCAAGCGACTCTAGTTATGATATATTGTGCAGGTCGGGGGAAACTTGTGTGTCCTGTTTGTTTAGAGACTAGTTTACCAAACAACAAAGGTCTTCTTAGGAAGCTGGATGGGCAATTACTTGATGATAAGATGTATAATCAATAATGGTCGGCTATTGCCAAACCCATAGGTATGTTTTGCGTTTTTCCATATCATATTATTGTTGGGGTTGCAAGGAGTTCATTCTTTTATTTTAATTTTAATTTTAAATATGGGTAACTCTTGCACTAGTAGAAGAAACCTTTGTTTTAGGAGACCCAAATGGATTTTAGTGAGGTAGAAGGTGAAGGTGAGGATAAACTCTACAAGGAGTGAGGGTTTTGTTATTTCAAATTTACTCTATTTTCTGCTATGGAATGCATTACAATAAGAGGCGTATTTTCACTATGCATAAGTAATGTTGAGAAAAGCCTAACTATTACCCATAAACGATCTTGCTCAACAGCCCCAAACATAAGAGTCACTTTCCTCAACTTTGAATTGCACATGCAAATATTTTCCTGATATCATCTGGTTTCTATGAATGAAGACAATTTTTCATAGTAATTTCCTGTGTTGACCTCTTTCATCGACTTTGAAAAATATACGTTCAAATTACTTTTACACAAATGTTGAATCAAAAGATTAGCCTGATATCTTTGAGTTGCTTTAAAGAACACAACATTTTAGATGATTGAGTGGTAAATTTAATTCTGTACAGATAAATATATTCTGCCGAGTTTTACACTTTTACTTTGGGGTGTAGGTCTATGCAAACACGAATTGATGGTCTTGGACATGCGTTATAATATAGTTTGGGAAACAAAATATGGGTGCAAGAAACTCAAGGACGAGGTGGTGGAATCTAAAAGGAGAGAATATGAATACTTTTAGAGACAAAATGCTCAAAAGAAGCTCAATAGATAGATGAAAATTTTAGTGTGATTTGAAAAATGTCAAGCTGTAATTGGGGAATACTTAGGGACGTGTTGGGAGAAAGTAAAGGGAATGGACCTCCAACTATGGTACCATGGTGGTGGAGTGAGGAGGTCCAAGAAGCTATTAGATGGAAAAAGGAGTGCAATAAATGCTTACACATGCACAAGGGAGAGTGTGCAAAGATATAAATTGGCCAACAAGGAAGTAAAGAAAACTGTGAGAGAGGCTATATCAAAAGTTTGGAACCAATGAGGTTAAAAGGTGCATACAGACTTGCTAAGACAGACAAAGGACAAGAAATGAGAGACTTGGTCCACATCATATGCGTCAAGGACGAGAATTAAAGACTCTTAGTGGGAGATGAGGAGGTTAAGGAAAGGTGGAGTTGAATCTTGGTCAGCTAAGAAGTAACGTGCGCATAAGATGGGAGTAGCATGATGAAAATATTAAGGTGGATGTGTGGTCTTATAAGGATGGATAGTATTCAAAAGGGTAAAATGCATATGTTGCCCCTGAACTTCAGGTGTTTTTAGGTATTGAGCCCCTTTCTTTTGGTCAATGCAAATCGAGCCCCTTTTTGTTTGAAAATTTGGATAGAGCCCTCAGGTGCCACATGTGGGTTGACCTGTTGACGTGGCACACGTGGCACTGTTGACATGAACATTTTTGCCATGTGGAACTGCTTACATGTGCATTTTTCAATTAATTGTCAAAAAATACAATCCCCCAAGAATTGAACCCAAAACCTCAAATTTGAGATATTGATCATGAGACCAATTGAGATACACAAGAGTAGCTATTACGTTAGCAAAAGGATTAAGATTTATACCAAATCAATTCATTTCTCCCAGATTATTAAAAGGATTAAGTTTTATACCAAATTAATTCATTATTATTATTATTATTATTATTATTGGTATTGTTCTCCTTAGTATTATAGTTATTGTTGTTGCATCTAAACTATGTAACCGAATCAGCAACATAAGGAGCAAAACCCCCCACGTTAGCGGTGCTACGTGTGCCATGTCAGCAGGTCAACGCCTTCCGATGATGAAACATCAGTTGCTCCGCCACCGTAACAGCCACGACTTTCTCCTTCACAACTAGAACGTCACATCAAATCAATATAAAACTTCAAATTCTAAAATTATAGTAAATTTATTTGATTCTTGCAATAAAAATAAAAAATAGATAGTATATATCTCACCAAACAGAGCTAAACTAACCATTTGGAAATTACCCATATTTTTTACTTTTATTTAACAAGAAAAAAATATTTCAATTTTGGGATAAAAAAGTGTAAAGTCATTCAATTCCTCATATTATTGTTACTTCTTGGTTCATGTAGATTTGAAAAGATTTGATATGGCGGCGGCTCCAGTGATGATGTAGGAGGAAGAGGAGGTCGAGGTGACCATGGTGGGGCGGAGGAGCGAAGAAGGAATATTGAGGGGTTGAGGGATTGTGGTAAAATAACGAGTGGAAAACGACGAGGAAGAGGGGATGGCGATGTTGGTGGTTTCGGTGATGGACAAGGAGAAAGAGGCGGTGCGGTAGCAGTAATTGTTGGGGTGGATGGGAGAGGGAAGGGGGTCAGAGAAATCTGTCTTTTAATAATTTTGGGAAAAAGAATTGTTTTGTTATAAAACTTAATCCTTGAGTAAATTTAACAGCTAAACCTGTGGTGCTCGGGTGATCTTATGACCAAGATTTCAAATTGGGGGTTTTGAGTTCGAATCCTGGGCTGGATAAGTTTCTTGACAATTAATTGAAAAATGTCCACGTTAGCGGTGCTACGTGTGCCATGTCAGCAGGTCAAAACACATATGGCACATGTGACTCAATATCCAAATTTTCGAACAAAAAGGGGCTCGATTTGCGTTGACCAAAAGTAAGAGGCTCAATATCCAAAAACACCTAAAATTCAGAGGCAACATATTCATTTTACCTGTATTCAAAAGGAAGTTGGGATAGTATTCAAATGGAGGCCTATTGATGTTTTTGTACAAAAATGAGTCCTTTATTAGGTGGATGATATAAAGAGGGGAAGGGTAGATCAAACGGGAGAAAGTAGTGCAATGTGACTTGAAGGAGTAGAAAAATAATTGTGGACTTGGCCTATAATAGGAGCGAGTGGAAGAATGTAATTCATATATTAGGGGCTGAGTAGGGTGTTACACGTTTTTATTTTGTTTTATGTTTATCTCTTTTCCCTCGTCTTTAATTTTTATTTTAGCCTTTTATACTTTATTAGTAATACGTATATTTTTTATATTAATTTTTTTGGAATTTTATTTATATTTTTATGTCTGTTTCTTTCTTATTTTTTATTTGTTCTCTCTTTTTTGTTTTTATTTTTCTTGTTAAGTTTCTACCTTTAGGCTTTCATATAGGATCCAGCCTATCCCAACTACTTTGGGATAAAAGGCAGCATTGAGTGACTCATAAACATGATTTGATGACCGAGCTTGTTGGATATTGTATTTTTTTAGGTTGCCTTTTGCCTTAGTATCAATAGGCATGTGATATTAGTCTGCATGCTATATCTAGTGACAACACATTACGATTTTTATTGCGGTCAAATACAATGTTATATTGTGTAAATAAGTGTAGATACATATGGATAATCTATTATTGTATCTACCCGCAACAAAAGGTGCAACGTTTTAGTCACAAGGTATATCGTTTTTCCTATTAGTTTTTTTTTCTGGATATAGTTCTAGATTCATGCTTACTTTTTAGTGGTGTGAATCTAATCTATGCAGTCTATTAAATGGGTCATAGATTAGTTAGTTAATAGCACTCTGCTTCTTCTTTATTGTATTACCTGGGAATGCCCCTTCTAAACCCCTTGTAAACTACATTATTATTCCATTTGGTAAAATCTAGACTTATTTACCACCAAAAAGAGGGTACTTATATAACTTTACTTTTGCATAGCTTTTAGTACCTCTCTCTTAATCTATGAGACAATTATTTACTTTTTGGTATATGTAAATATTAAACATGAAAATGGAAAGCTCTCGAGAGTTTACAGGTTAAAGATGTTTTCAGTGTTCTAAAAATCCCTGCCTAGGTCCGCCTAGGCCCCCCTGGCGCTTCACCTAGGTCCAAGGCGACAAAAAAAATCTCCCCAAGAAATTAGGTGGGGGTCTTGGCGAAGGTTTTCTGTTTTTTTAATAACTACCCAAACCAGATTTTGATATATTTATTTTTCTAATTATTTACCATATTCATAATACAAGTAGTAGCATATCAAATCACAACAAGAAGCATATCAAATCACAACAAGAAGTGAACAATATCTAGTCAAAATGGATAATTTTATTATAGTTGTAATTTTTTAAACTTGTACCAACTTCAAATTATATAAATGATGGTACATTTATAATATTTAGTTTAATTTAATATACTTCTTAAATTTATGTTTAATTTCTTAAGTTTTAATATTGAATTAAATTCTTGAAATTTTAAATTTTATTATTTAATAGCAATCTTGTTTGTTTATGAATAAAACTAATACGTTAAAAATATGTTTGAACTTTGACATTAGCAATATGGATGTATTTGAACTTTAAGCAAATGCCTTTATTATCTTTAATATAGATTGTTTTACTTTATATTATTGTTTTGTTTGGATAAATGTAAGATAAAATATTAAAATTAGCTTAAAATAAAAAATTTCGCCTCCCCACCCAGGCCCTACATAGACTCCCTAGGCGCTTGGCCCTGCGTCCGCCCGCCTCCCGCCTCCCGCTTACCGCTTAGCACCTTTTAGAACATTGGATGTTTCCTAGTTTTCCTAAATGTAGAAGGTGAGCTCAATCTTTACTTTGATGCTCCAAGATGTTGATAGTTTGTGCAAGGACAAACTAGTAGATGATGCTTTAAATCTGTTCTCTGAAATGATTAGAAAAGGTATATCGCCATATGTTTACAACTATAATTCAGTAATTAAGGGCCTATGCAACTTTGGTTGATGGACAGAGATTGAACAAATGTTAAGAGAGATGCCCAGTATGGAAATCTCTGCAAGTATATTGGTGGATGCGCTTTGCAAGGAAGGTAAGGTAAAAGAAGCTCACCATGTGGTCGAACAAATGATTCAAAGAGGTGAGAATCCTAATGTAGTTGCCTACATGGAGCTTATGGATGGGTATTGTTTGCGAGGCGAAATGGATGGAGCATTGACAGTGTTGAATACCATGATGAATGAGGGGATAGTGCCTAATAATCGTAGCTATAACACTTTGATAATTACAAATCTGTCTTTGTAACTTACAGTACTATTTTGCATGGGCTATTTAAGATGGGTATATATCTTGACACATTGTTTTTAATGAGATGCAATCTCAATGACGTTGACCAAATATTTTGACATCCAGCATCTTGTTGGACAACCTTTGCAAGAACCGGTGGGTGGATGAAGCATTGTCCTTGTTTCATGCGATGGAATCTAATGGTTTAATTCCTGGTAGTGTTACTTATAATGTCCTCATTGATGGATTGTGCAAAGATGGAGAGCTTGATATGGCAAGAATTCTTTTTGATCTTTTGAACCAAATATTAAGACATACACAATGTTGATCCAAGGACTTTGTCAAGGACTACTGGAGGAAGCAAATGAGGTACTTGTGGAAATGGAAGCTTATGATTGCTTGCCAAATGATGTCACAACACTATTATCCGTGGATGTTTTAAAAATAAGAAGTATAATGAAGCAAGTTTACTCATAGAAAAAATGGTTGACAAGGGCTTAGATGCATCTACCACCTCCATGGTACTGGATCTGCTCTCAAGGAAAGAACCAGATCCAACTCTACTTGTTATGCATTTGAAGTTCTTACCTACAGGTAGATGACTTGCATCATTAGATCTTTCAAATACAGTGCAAGCTCCTGACCATTTGTCAGATTTAAATGGTTTCCATTCTCTTCTTTGTAAGTAAAGCTTTTAGACTGCACAGTCAAATAAGAGATTCTAGCCTTGTTGGTAGTTCTATGTTGATATTTGGAAAGGTATATAACGTGTTGTAATAGTATTGTGTGTTGAACTTTCTTTTCTTTTTGCTCAAAAGAACATACCTGGATATTGCAAGTAGCTCTCGTTGTTTTGCGTCTACCTTTCCAGTTTCTCTTACTCTTTTTGGAGTGTGTTTACTATTTTTGGGAGCTTTTGTGCATATCATGTGCATGCGTGAGTTGCTGCCTTCTTGTGGTGCTTATTACACTTGAATGAAAAAACAAATGCGAATATTTGATGACATCTTTTGAAACACTACTTATAGTTGTAATATAATTAATAAAGTTTTTCAACTTTTGTAGATAAATTGTAGCCAACTTTGGACAATTTTTTGAGACAAATGATGAAGTAAGAACATTTAGTCAGAGACTTGATTCCGAGAGTAACGAATTAATTCGTGTTGGAGGCTAGCATTACTACGGTAGCATTTAGAGTGATATTAATTCTACTCGTTATTTAGAATATTCCAGTTTCGTGTGATGCTTTCACATGTTCCTCTGTAATTGTGAAGAAAGAAGAAAATATGATGCTAAGATTTTCCGTAATCTCATAATTTCTGTTTCTTTCTGCTTTTCTTTTTCGCGATACACATAAATTTAGTTTCTTTGCAACTAATAGCAGTGTTCTAAAAATAGTAAGGCGAAGGGGGAGCCTAGTGCCTAGGCTGCCCCGACGATGCCTTGGTGGACTAGGCGTTTTTTTGGGCGGTCTTGTTTTTTATTTTTCTATTGTACGTACTTGTTACTATACAAAGCATATAGTAGATGTAGTTTTTTAAATTTTACATGAAACGTCACCTAAAAAAATATTTGTTAATGCTTAACAAGTTCATTTTAAATATTGTAGAACTTTAAAGTAGATGTTTCATTCTATCTAGCCGCCCAGCCAAATCGTGGGCAGAGGACTGCCTAGCGCTTAGGCGGGGATTTTTCGAACACCGACTAATAGTTAAAATGTATTTTATATTGGTACTTATAATTTGCACTACACAAGGATGATTATGTTAGAGAATAACAACATAGCGAAAACAATAAGGATTTTTCGAACACCGACTAATAGTTAAAGAGTATTTTATATTGTAATTTATAATTTACACTACACAAGGATGATTATGTTAGAGAATAACATCATAGCGAAAACAATAACAAAAAAAAACCGAAAGGAAAAATAATAACACAATATACAACATTTACGTGGTTTGTGTCTTTGGGTTACTCCATAATCTGTGATAAATCAGTCTTACTATCTCAAAATATCGTACATAATATAGTGCATGCCTCATTACCAAAAGGGTAGCTTTACAATCACCTTTGAATCAAAGTTGGATTAAACTTCACAAATAATAGAGCATACAAGTTTGAATCATAAAAGAGGTAAAAAGAAAGGGGCAACTTCAATAATAGATCATACAAGTTTAATAAAAGTTAGAAACTTAGAATTATAAAGGAGGTAATAAGAAAGGGACAACTTCCAATTTGATTTTAAATAGTAGTAGTAACAGTTCTGTTCTGATTAGGTAGGCTGATTTATTAGCTTACAGAATGGATATATGTCCAATAAAATCTATGGGTTATTCTTGTTTTAGCATTTAAGCTCTCGAGCTTTATATTTGTTGGTAAATTTGATTTATATAAAGCGAAAAAACAAAATAGAAATTTTACAGGCATAGCCAAGAAGCATACAAATAACAAAATTGATCCTGAACTAGAAGCATGAGAGCTAGCTGCACAATAATGAGCATACACGCTCAGAAAAAGAAAATCATGCAATAAATGAGAAGATATAAAAGATAACCTGGGGACTTAACACCAAAAATAGCACTATCACTCGCAATGAATCTGGAACAAGCCAGAAATGCAAAGAGTTCCCATATACCCTGGTCAACAAAATGAGTCCCATTTGCAAAATTTGTAATCTTTTAAGGATATATTTTTCTTCGATGGTTATCCCTGAATATTATAGGTGCGTTTAATTTAGTAGCGGTGGCATCTTGAAAAGTTAAACTCAAGCACATTGTGTCATTTTATGCTATCATTGTAAACAAATGAGCTATTTTTGTGGATTTATTTTGTTTTTTATTCATATTTATTTATTTGAGTTTTATTAGTTTTTCATGGGTTACATATGGGACTCTTTCCGTGGTAGTATTAAAAAGAAAACTGGCTGTAAGAATCAATGACATAAGATGGTCTCAGATGTGTTTCAGTTGCCTCTTGCTGATGATTACTGCTAAAATTTGTTAATTTACTGCCTTAGAAAATCAATGATATATAAAATTTGTCACCGCTGGTTTTTATGTAATATATTATCAAGAAACTTGTTTTTTCTTTTGTCCGGATTGGTAAAGTGTAATATATTCTCCATAACCAATGCAAGAAATACAGATTTAGTAATTTACAAGGGGTGTTCACCAGAACCTGCAGATTAATATAGAAAGTCAAAAGAAATACTAGTATTAAACTTCATATAATATATATAATCATAGTTGTTAAGGCGTCGCTAAGGCGTCCAGTTGATGCGTTGAAGGCAAGGCGCTAGGGCGACTTGATGGAGGCTCATAAGTCGAGCGCCTAGGAAAGCAAGTCGTCGCCATGGACGCCTCAACGACGACTTTGACTGAGCGAGCGACTTGTGACTAACCAGAAGTCTAATTGGGTTTTTAAAAAAAACAAAACGACGTCGCTTAAGATTGCAGATGGCCCTAATAGCGATCTGCAGCAGTCGAAGAGATAAGTAGAAGCGTAGAAGGGGGAGATGCAAGAGAAAGAGATTACCCGGTACCAGTAGTTCAGTACCCACAGCTGCGAGCCTCCGACCGGCGACCGACTAGCCACAACTCCAATTTCTTCTTCTTTGTAAGGTATGATTTTCTTTCTTCTCTCTTTCTTTTCTGATCCTGGTTGCGACTCATGAGGAGACGACCTACGCTGCTTTTTTTTTCTTTTCTGTTTCGTTCTCACCACATGGTTGCTCTGCATCTTTGCTTCTAAACTTTCATATATACATGCTTCTCTACTTCTCTGTTGAGTGCTTTAGCAAAAAATACATTTGTTATTTTTAATTTTAAAATATTTTTAATTTTATAATTTTTATAATTTCTTCAATTATATTTGTTATTAATTATATAAAAAAAATATTTTCTATTAATTACAAAAATAACTAAATAACTCTTTTTATTTTTTAATTTCTACCGTGTATTTTTTGCTAAACTTTCTGATTTTATTATAATTTTCTTTCATTTTCCCCTAAATGTATTTCATATTCCCCTTAATTTTAATTAGCATATTTTTAGTTTTTGTGTTTTATAAATGGCTTAATTATAAATAAAAATTTATTTGATATTAATTACAAAAATAATTAATTACATTTTTTATTTATTTTCTTGTTTTTTGGCTAACTTTTTAAATTTATATTATACTTTAAAATATATTTTTTCATTTTCTTCATAAAAAATTTTCTCCAAATCCACATAATCACTGTCACGTCACAATCACCGCCACATCATCTTTTTTTTTTACAAATCAGCCGCTTAGGTGTCATTTTCCGTTTAAATTCAAATGACTTAACGGTTTTTTTAACTTTGTGTTAGAAAAGTCGAGTACAGTTAGTTGATTGTAAGAAAAAAAAGTTCAGTTATCAATTTATAAGTTGACCTATAGTACAGTGACCAAAAAAACATTTAACCCTTTTTTTACATCATTTTTTTACTTTACACTTTACTCCACACTCCATTGTTTGTCACATACACAATTATAAATATATATATATATATATATTTATATTTTATATATGTACCCTTTAATATAATGCACATCTGCCATCAAGTTTCACATCTGCCTTCCTGTTATTATATATAAATGCACACCCACCTCTCTGTTTCACACTTTCACTGCATGTATGTCAAGTGTTAACTTTAATATGGGAAATTTAATTTAATATAGCCATATAGGCAGTGTCTGTCATCTGCTGAGTGCTTTACACTGTAGTCCACACTAAAACACTATTATGCTTTATACTTTACACATTATTCCACACTCCACAGTTTGTCACATACACAATTATAAATATATATGTACATATAAATTAATATATATATATATATATATTTATATTTTATTTATGTACACATATTTTAAACAAGTAGTAATATACTAATACATTCACAAGTAATATATTAGACATTGTTTTAACTTGTTATGTGGTGTTTTATTAGTTATTAGACTAGTAATATGTGATGGTTGGTTGTAACTTTATTTTTTATGTAGTTTTGTTGAATTCTTCATTTCTTTTACTAGTTTTTATTTTTTAATATCAAGTGTTTTATTTTTGGATTGATATTGCTAAGTATTTACATAATTGTGCTTTTAATGTTATTCCATAGTATTATGTTTTGGGTTTTAATGTATATGAAATTTTATTTCCAATATACTTGTTAAGTAGAATAAATAATATATAAATTGCACATTGTAATCGACTTGTCACCATACGGACGCCATGGTGGTCGCCTTGTCGCCTAGGCGTATCGCCATGGCGTCCTGGCAGTCGGCTACCGCCATGACTCGCCGTGACGCCTTAACAACTATGTATATAATATGTAATAGTATATATATAAATAAATATATATATATGTATATATACATATATAATTGGTAGCATAGTTTAGCTACTAGTCAATTCAACATGAGTTCATCTAAAGAATTTATTAATGAGTGGAATGGGAATGCTGAGGCAACTTGTATGTGAACACTTGTCAGTCTTTGTTTTCATCAGTATTTATTAACGTGTGCGCTTGTAAATTCTGGCTGGAAACTAAGTCACATGCATAAAACACTTAACACTTATACATATGCTTAACATCTATTTGACTCACTTATCTTGAATTTGCTTATTTTATATAGTTCCTCCACAGCTTCATAGTTGCAACTTTGTAACCATGTATATATATAGATACAAACAAATTCATAAATATACATAAAATAGCATAACAAATTGGATTGACAATAAGTTCTGATTCATATTTTGGAGAATTTGTGTATTGTATTTATATATAATTTTTCTGATTCTTATGATTTTGAACATGATCATGATCAAGATCTAAGTAATTCAGCTTGTGAATATGATCTTTTTTGTGTTGATTTTGCTAAGCATAAAAGCAGCCAGCATTGGCGTCGACTCTAAAGATGGAGAAGTCAACGCGATGAGGTGCATTGAGAGGAAGAGACAAGTTCTCCTCGTCTAAACGAGGACTTGTAGATGACTATCAACGCCTATCTTCTTGGGCAATCGAAGAAGATAAAAAAGATTGTTGCAAATGGCGAGCAGTTGAGTGTAGCAACATCACTGGCCATGTGATCAAGTTTGATCTTTCGTATTCCTCTTATGAAACCAATCCACTAAGAGGTAAGATCAGCTCCTTATTGCTTGAATTAGAGAATTTAAACTACTTGGACCTCAGTGACAATGATTTTGGAGGCATGAAAATTCCAAATTTCATCGCTTCCTTCACAAATTAGTTTGCCTTTACCTTTCCTATGCTAAGTATAAAAATATTCTTTTGAAGTTATATTCTTATTATAAAAATATTAAAATATAACCCTCATTGTAAATGTTGTAGTAGTATTATTTATGGTGTTTAGTCTTAGTAAAGGAATTTTGTGTAAATTTTTTAAAGAGATTATAACTAACTGTTAGGACACTTGGAAAACATATGCACCATGTAATGTGGAGGCCTTAGTAATTTGTACAGACCTCAAACTGGCGTATATTGTTTCTTTATTCTTCTGACGGACTAACGTTGAAATTCTTTCAAGTGACTCTAGTTATGATTTATTGTGCAGGTTTAGGGAAACTTGTGTGTCCTGTTTGTTTAGAAACTGGTTTACCAAACGACAAAGGTCTTCTTAGGAGGCTGGATGCACGACAATTACTTGATAAGATGTATAATGGTCGGCTCTTGCCAAACTCATAGTTATGTTTTGTGTTTTTCTATATCATATTCTTGTTGGGTTTGCAAGTAGTTCATTCTTTTATTTTTATTTTTATTTTAAATATGGGTAACTATTGCACTGGTAGAAAAATCCTTTGTTTTAGGTGACCCAAATGGATTTTAGTGAGATTGAGGGTGAAGGTGAGGAAAAACTCTACAAGGAGTAAGGGTTTTATTATTTCAAATTTAGCCTATTTTCTGCTATGGAATGCATTACAATAAGAACCTTATTTTCGCTATGCATAAGTAACGTGAAGAAAATCCTAACTATTACCCATAGTCGATCTTGCCCAACAGCCCCAACTTTTACACCAAACATAAGAGTCACTTTCCTCAACTGTGAATTACACATGCAAATTCTCTATCAGAAGATTTTCCTGATATCATCTAGTTTCTATGATGACAGACAATTTTTAATAGTAATTTACTGTGTTGACCATTTTCATCGACTTTGAAAAATATACGTTCAAATTACTTTTACACAGATGTTGTATCAGAAGATTAGCCTGATATCTTCTAGTTGCTTTGATGGACAAACAACATTTTAGATGATTAAGTGGTAAATTTAATTCTATACAGATAAATATATGCTGCTGAGTTTTACACTTACACTTTGGGGTGTAGGTCTTAGGTCTATGCAAACACGAATTGATGTTCTTGGACATGCGTTTTAATATAGTTTGGGAAACAAAATATGGGTGCAAGAAACGCAAGGACAAGGTGGTGGAATATAAAAGGAGAGAATATGAATACTTTTGGAGACAAAATGCTCAAAAGAAGGATCTTAATAGATAGATGAAGAATTTAGTGTGATTTGGAATGACATGTCAAGCTGTGTTTGGAGAATACTTAGGGACGTGTTGGGAGAAAGTAAAGGGAATGGACCTCCAACTAAGGTAACATGGTGGTGGAGTGAGGAGGTCCAAGAAGCTATTAGATGGGAAAAGGAGTGGTATAAATGCTTACACAAATGCACAAGTGAGAGTGTGCAAAGATATAAATTGGCCAACAAGGAAGAAAAGAAAGCAGTGAGAGAGGCTATATCAAAAGTTTGGAACCAACGAGGTAAAAAGGTGCATACAGGCTTGCAAAGACAAAGGACAAGAAATGAGAGACTTGGTCCACATCATATACATCAAGGACGATATTTAAATACTCTTAGTAGGAGATGAGGAGGTTAAGGAAAGGTGGAGGAGTTGAATCCTGGTCAACTAAGAAGTAACGTGTGCATAAGATGGGAGTAGCATGATGAAAATATTAAGGTAGATGAGTATGTTTTATATGGTTATGCTGAAGGAGGCCTTACTGATATTAACCGGGTATACATTATTGTCGATACCAGACAGTCTAAATTGGGCAGTCTATTTGAGTCTATAGAAACGAGTTGCAGTGATATAGTAAGAGAGTTGCACCTCAAATAACCTTTGTTATATAAGTATTAAACAATTGCAACTCTCTGTTATACAATACAACATGTTTTTATAGACTGCTGAAATGTACTGCCTATTTTAAATTGTCTGGAATCAAGATATATATGCCAGGCCTCATAGTTGGGATAGTATTCAAAAGAAAGTTGGGCTAATAGAAATTGAGAGAAGATAAGGGAACATAGGTTGAGATGATTTGGTTATATCTAACGGATAACGGAGGCCTATTGATGTTGTGGTGCGAAAATGAGTCTTTTATTTGGTGGATGATATAAAGAGGGGGGAAGGGTAGATTGAACGGGAGAAAGTAGTGCAATGCGACTTTAAGGAGCAGAAAAATAATTGTGGACTTGGCCTATGATAGGAGCGAGTGGAAGAATGCAATCCGTATATTAGGGGGGCTGAGTTAGGGTGTTACACGTTTTTACTTTCGTTTTATGTTTCTCTCTTTTCCCTTCCTTCATGTCTTTAATTTTTATTTTAGTGTTTTATACTTTATGGTTAATACGCATATTTTTTTATTTTTTATTTTTTATTTTTTGGATTTATATTTTATATTTTTATGTCTGTGTCTTTCTTAGTTTTTATTTGTTTTTATTTTTCTTGTTAAGTTACTACCTTTAGGCTTTCATATAAGATTTAGTTTCAGCCTAGCCCAACTACTTTGGGATAAAAGGCGGTGTTGAGTGACTCAAACATGATTTGTTGTCTAATTTTGAGTTTTCCTATTTAATTTTTGAAATCATAAACCCTTATATAGATTATTTTTTAAAAAAACCACTTAAACACCGAAACTAAAGCATATTACACCTCCTTGTGCTTCCAAAAGAAGTTGCCTGGTTTTTCTCAAGGCCAGAAATCATGATCTTCATATTATAGCTCCTAGTATTGACAGACTGCCTTGATAAGAGATTGTAATAATATTTCAAGGATGCACGGATTAATTATATGTGCTTATTAACTATTCGTTATACATCATAGATAAGAAAAGAATATCAGGAGCTTATAGAAATTGTATGTACCTTGTTTGGAATCTATAACTTTGATTAACGCTGCAGAATTTATTTCTTCGGATGAACAAAATACTACTCCCTGATTCCCTAGTGCTACGTTTGGATTGAAGGAATAGAATTAGTGGGCAATGATTACTATATTCAATATGCTCTTCTGAAAGGAGGATTACACTTGTCAAAATTTGTACTTGTACGTGGAATATTAATGTTGTTGTCAGTTCAACTTAAAACTCAGTTTACTCTTATGTTTTCACTTTCAAATTTGTTTTACTTGATTAATCAGTATATAGTGAATTGGTTTTAAGAAATATAATTTAAGCCTCAGTTAAGTGAAGTATACCCAATAGTAGGGGTGGGCAAAAAAACCGATTTTTTCGGTTTTGGGCGAACCGGCCGGTTCGGGATAAATATGAACCGGTTCGGTTCGGGATAAATATGAACCGGTTCGGTACCGGGACAGTGAACCGGTATATTTCGGTTAAACGGTTTCGGCTTCGGTTTGTGGTTTGCTATTAACCGGACCGGACCGGTTATACCGGTTATTTACTTAATTACTAAATTTACAGATCAGTTCAGACAGAGTCTTCAGACTTTACTCACTTTCCAAATAGATCTAGGGTTTCTTTTCTTTCTCTCGTTCGCTGCTTGGCTTCACAGGCTCACAACTCTCTCACTCTGCCTACTCGCTACTCCATCTACGATCCTCTCACAGTTTCACTCTCAGTCTCAGGCTCTCGGCTCTCCCTCCGAGCTTCGGCTAGTCGGCTACCGCCTACCGATCTATCTTCTCTCAGGCTCTCCCCCAGTCTCCGTCGCAGCTTTGTCTCCTACAGTCCCACTCCATATTCCAGATTTTTCTTAGATAATTTTTCTAATTGGTGTTGGTGGTGGGCTCGGATGGGGTTGAATCGTTGATGAATGATGAGTTAATCTGTAAGTCCATGGTGGATCATTTTTTTTGAAGATCTTATCATTTAAGAAGTTTCCTTTTAGGAATAAGTTTCTATACAAGTACAATGAGTTGAACTTAGTTAGAGAGTCCCCCTTATGTGGACAGCAGATTTCGGTTGGAATGGATTTTTGGACAATTATGTGTTGTATTTTTTTGGTTGTTCTAGGATGTATTTTTTCGGTTGTTCTAGGATAATCATATCAATAGAAAGTGTGTTTTGGCCTAAGGTTTTCTTAGTATTCTGTTTCAAGTTGTGATTTGGATCCTTGGCCTAGGGTTTTCTTTGTGATTTGGATGCCTTTTGTTTGTAAAGAATGAAATTCATATTCTTGTAAATTGTAATCTCTTCATTCTAGTAAAGTTTGTATTGGGGTCCTGGACATAGCCCTATTTGATTGGCTAACTACTCAAGTTCCTGTATATTTATTATTTAGCATCATTCTTTTGTTTGGTCTGATTTTTTACTAGGTTTTTTGCCTGCCAAAATGAACCAAAAATTTTATTTATGCTTCCACAATGCCTGCAAGCTCATGGAAAGCTTGTCCAACATGAATTGACACATAATTATCCAGCTAGTTGTAAGATTGAAAATGATGTAATTTATTATGTATATGCAGACAGATATAATGGTTTCTCTTAAACATGACCAAGGTATCACTTGTTATTTTATTTGACAATTATGTTTTGTCTCCTTCACTCAACGATTGTTTTTTTTTTTGAGCACTTCACTCTACGATAGCATAGTGATTTCAGCCTTTACTTAACGATTGTAAAGTTCTCATTGAGCACTTCATACTTTTTGAGATGCTCTGTTTTGCTTTAGTGGATGTTTTGTTTTTTCTCTAAAAATTCTCTTAATTATCCATAGTTAATATAAATCAAAGATGTTGTGCATGTCATTAAGCATGGAAGGATCGAAGTTAATGCTTCTGCTGCTATCCCTTTAAGCTCATTGGTCTTATATTATTTATTTATTCTCTTTATTATCCATAGTTATTATCTATGTTTATAGTGCTTTTTGTTTGTGTTTTTATGTGCAGTGATGGAGAATATGGACAATAATATACCAATATCATCCGATGCAAATCCAATCCAAGTCCCAAGCAATGAAGGAGACAATGGAGGAGGCGAGACACGCGAAAAAACAAAAGCAAAATGAAGTTGAAGAGATCGAGGAAATAATCGGTAAGACTCGTGCTCCTATATGGGAACATTATATAAGATTTAAGCAAAATGATGAAATAAAGGCAAAGTGTAAATATTGTGGTCAAGTTTTAATAGCCGACTCGGGAAAGAATGGGACAAGTGGTTTAAAAAATTATAATGCAAGATGTAAATTGTACCCTCCTAATATTCAATTAAGGGAAAGAAAACAATCACTATTAAATTTTTCACAATCAAGTATTAATGAAAGGGGTCAAGAGTTGGAAGGGGAATCAACCAATAGTGTTTGTTTATGGAAATTTGATCAAGAGTTAATTAGGAGGGCAATTTCATTTATGATAATTGTAGATGAACTTCTTTTTAGCCATGTGGGCTTTAAATACTTGATGTCGGTTGCATGTCCAAAATTCAATGTGCCTTCACATACCACCATAACTGGAGATTGTTTGAAGCGCTTTTTAGAGGAGAAATTGAAATTGAAAGCTTATTTCAAAAATACATCTCAAAGGGTTTGTCTTTACTACCGATACATGGACTTCCATACAACGAATTAATTACATTGTGTTGACTGCTTATTATGTTGATGATATTTGTCCCAATTATTAGTCAGAAAGGTGAAGACATAGGTATGTCGGTTGAAAATTGTTTGAGGGAATGGGGCATTGATAAAATTTTCACAATCACAGTTGATAATGCTAGTTCCAATGATGTTGCAATTTCCTATTTGAAAACTCAATTAAAAGTTTGGGGTAATAGCATTTGTGATAATAAATTTCTCCATGTGAGGTGTATTGCTCATATACTTAATTTGGTTGTATGTGATGGGTTGAAAGATGCGACTCCTTCGATATCTTGTGTTCGATTTTGGTTAGGTGGATGCGACAATCTCCTTCTAGGATTAAAAAATTCAAAGAATGTGTTGAAATTGAGAAAATTGAGAAAATACTTCATTGATCCTAGATGTGTCCACTAGATGGAACTCCACTTATTCTATGTTGAATGTGGCCATAGATTTTAAACGTGCTTTTAATAGTCTTGCAAGCAAAGACCCTTTATTCAAATTGGAAATGGAATCGGGTGATGGGTGGCCTACCATAGAAAATTGGGATGTTGTGAGACAATTGGTGGTATTCTTGAAGTGTTTCTTTAACATTACAGTGAAGGTTTTGGGTACATCTTATGTGACATCAAATACTTTTTTTCATGAATTTATTGATCTTGATGATGTTTTAAATGACTTGTTATATAATGAGCATGAATATGGCATGAAAGAAATGGCGTTGAGGATGAGAGCAAAACTAGATAAATATTGGGGGAATGTTGAGAAGATAAATAAATTGTTGTACATTGCGGTTCTAGATCCTAGACATAGATTTGCATTTATAGAATTTGCTTTCAAATCAATGTAAGGGAGTGGGACTGAAATGGCAAACAAAATGATAAAATCGGTGCGTGATACCATTGAGGAATTGTTTAAATGGTATAGTCTCAAATATGCATCCCAAGGTGCACAATCATCCCAAAGTGCACAATCAACCGTGTCTAGTGAAAGTTTTGATGTGCATGGTCGAGACAGGTCAAGGAGAAGGCCGAGTGAAAAATTTGTAGAACATATTGCAGATGTTCTAGGAGAGGATAATACCGAATTAGATAAGTATTTGAGTGAGCATGTTGATCAAACGATTTCAAAATATAATGTTTTGGGTTGGTGAAAAAATAATTCTCCTAGATTTTTCATTCTCTCTCAAATGGCTAAGGATGTATTGGCGGTTACTATATCAACCGTTGCTTCCGAGTCGGCATTTAGCACCGGTGGTCGTGTACTTGATCCATTTAGGAGTTCTTTAACTCCTAGAATGGTACAAGCTCTTATTTATGCTCAAGATTGGCTTCGTTCAAGCAAACAACCAATGTCTATGAAGGAGAACTTAGATTCACTTGAAACAATTGAGCAAGGTAATCCTTCATTTTATATTATATAGCTTTCATTTATAATGTTTAATTGTTTATATGTTAATGACTTTCTTTAACTATTTTTATTTTCTTTTGATATTCTTAGAATTTGCGAAAGTTTTGGATATGGATCGTGGAATTTAATGGAGATATGGCACTTGGCAGTAATATGTAGAGGTACATAACTGATAAGTAACCTGGCTTAATACGGATTCAGTTTTAGTAGTATGCTTTAGTTGAACTTTTTGTCCCTATAGGTTTCAAGTTTTAGATCCTTTTTAAGTTATTGGTTTTGCTTGGAGTTAAATGGCTTTTAGTATGTTTATTAAATATCTTGTAATTTATTCCTTTAGTAAAACATTTTCTGATCTATTGATATAAGAATTATTATCTTTTATGTAGTTTAAAAAGTAGTCGTGA
The DNA here is from genome assembly GCA_016801055.1 of Panax notoginseng. Taxonomy (NCBI): domain Eukaryota; kingdom Viridiplantae; phylum Streptophyta; class Magnoliopsida; order Apiales; family Araliaceae; genus Panax; species Panax notoginseng. The sequence continues at coordinate 175,036,461 of CM029022.1, forward strand.
CTTGGTGAATTTTCAGAAGCTATGTTAATATTTTGATTCAACTAAGAAAGTAAAATTGTTTTGGTTCAATTTGTTTCAAAGGGAACTGTACTTGGAAAGTTGTGCTATATGAAAATGCTGTACTATAGACTGCTAAACATAATTGTCAGAGAGTTCTAGAGAATACAAATAACATGTTTAATGTAAAGAGATAAATTGGAAGCTTAGATATTTTGGAGTCTTTTATATTTGTTTGACAAATTTCATCTCTCATCAGTAATATGTAGGACTATTACACTGTTCTATTTTGTTTGACAAACTTTATCTCTCATCAGTAATTGTGGCTTTGTTGTTGCTTCAGGACTGTTGTTGGGCTGCTGCTGTTGGGCACTTGGGCTACTGCTGTTGTTGGGCACTTGGGCTACTGCTAGTTGTTGGGCTTCAGGACTGTTGCTGACTTGCTGGTGCAGCTGGTCTGCTGTTGTGGCTTTCTTTTATGTCAAGTTAAAATTTTGGATTGTAGTTGTGTAAGGAAATCATGGACTTATAGGCACTCATTTGGATCAGTTGAATGTGCTTGGATAGTATGTCAGTTGATGTTCAGTTGGATGTGCTTGTAATTGTAAATTGTAATCTGCTAGTAGACTTAGTAGTTCTGTAGTTGAATGTGCTTGGATGTTCAGTTGAATGTGCTTCAGACTTGGTAGTTCTGTAGTTGAATGTGCTTGGATCAGTTGAGAATGTGTTTGTAATTTAGGATTTTTTAAAACTGTTCATGAAAACAGGGTATGAGAAGCAACCGGTACACAAGTAGGTTCGAACCGGTACCGTATCGGTATCGGAATCCAATTACGTCTGCCGGTCAACAGCCCTACCCAATAGTAATTGTAAACCTCTAATATATCTAAAAAATCGGATGTTCTTGGAATTATTAATTTATTAGACATATTCTTCTTTTATGGACTTATTATGGAAAATGAATTTTAATATTTTATTAAAATCTTTAAATGGTCCAATTTTGCAAATATTACTATTGTTGGTTGTTTTTCATTTGAATTTGGATTTTTTCTAGGTTAGGTTGCAGAAGTGCTCAAAGTTTTGCTTCAACATTACAGTTCCTGCCATTTTGCCTATTAATATGGAAGTCATTATCATATTTCTTTTTTTAGCTTCACAGTTAGTTAATGTTGGCTATGTGTTGCAAACAACTGGTGCTGATTTGATAGTGGCTTTGTAGTCCTGACAGATATAAAGTTGATGAAAGAAGCATAATGGTATCCTTTATTTTTGGCTTAAATATGAATTAGTACCCTAAACTATTGGTCATATTCTACTTCAGTGATTCACCTTTCAATTTTGTCAATTAAATGATTAAACTATTAATTTTTTTTAATTGCACCAAATTGAACATGCTAGAAATTGCTGACGTGACTAATTATATGGGGCCTTAAGAAGCTTATGTGGCAAAAAAAAACTATTTTTAATCATTAAATAAACAATTCTGTTTAACAAAAGGGCAAAATGGTCAAAACCTAAATTAACATTTCTAATTAAAATAAAACAAACATATATCAGCTGGTAGAGTTACATATATCCATTACAATCGATCGATCAAGACTAGCTCTCCCCAAATCGAACGAAAAAACCTAGCTCAACCGAAGCGAAGAATTTCTGATAATCAACCATTCCGGCAAGATAATCGGTTCAACAATGAAGTAAGTATGTGATTTTTCTCTTCTCTTTTACTCTTATTCTCTAGGTACTGTAAATCCCTTTCTGTGGCGGCTTGAACCCATCGGGCTTGATAAGCTTTGGCGTGTGGGGTTAGCTATTGAGATTCGCCGGCATCCATGGTGCTATTTCGGATCTGGGCAGGCTGGAGTTAGAAGATTTTTTTCTGTGCTGATTTCATACGTTTTTATTGCTTTATCCCTTAATCAGTTATGGGTGTTTTTGTTTGGTCTCTCTTTGGTTTCGCTTGCCGGACTGCTATCGGTTTTTATGGGTGAACTGTTTCCGTTATTGGTCGGCTGCGTGTTCGCATGCTCTCCCTTGTGCATTACAGCTGGCTCCTGAGTTCGCCGGACTGCTCTGGTTTGGGTAAACCTTACGTGGGTTGTGTAGTTACTGATGTGCTCTGGTTTGGGTTTGGTAAAATTCTGAAATTGCATCAGAAAATTGATTATTTTCGAGACGTAATGAAATCAAGTGGGAGAGATTGGCCAATGAAGAAGGGATATCACCGGTAAAATTGTTCTCAGAAGCCATATTTTTCTCAAGGACGTCATTTTCGAAAAGAAATTGGATGGGATTTCACCAGAAAACTGATTGGGTTTGTAAACAGATCTGTGACCTTTTGATTTGTGAATAGGAGAGAGTGAGATTGTTTCTTAATGTTTTTAATCTGTTTGTTTTATTTTAATTAGAAATGTTAAATTAGGATTTGATCATTTTGTCCTTTATTTAAACAGATTTGTTTATTTAATAATTAAAAAATAGTTTTTTTTTGCCACATAAGCTTTTTAAGGCCTCGTATAATTAGTCACGTAAATAATTTCTGACGTGGCATGTTCAATTTGGTGCAATTAAAAAAAATTAATAGTTTAATCATCTAATTAATAAAATTGAAAGGTGGATCACCGAAGTGAAATATAGCATATAATTTAGGATACTAATTCATATTTAAATCTTTATTTTTTTAGTAGGTGAAGATATCAAAGACAAGTGTATAATTATTCAGACAATTATGAATTTGGCAATATATGTGTTGGGGGGTGGAAATGTACGTTCAAGTAGGGCTAAAAACGTGTCAAGAGGGCTACTCAGATTTTTCTTGGAAGTTTATTCCATCATTCGAATTCTACTCGAATTTTAAAAAAAAATTATGCTCAGATTCGATTCAATGCGACTCAAATCAAATAATATTCAAACTATTTGCAAACTTTCAAAATTTGGACTGCAAAGATACTTAGCTTTAAGAAACATATTATTATCAAATAAAGTTATTATTTTATTTAGAAAATGAAGAAATATTTATAGTTTCGTTTTGTAAGTATATAATTACATTTACAGTTATAGTTATCATAACCGTACGATACGATACGGAGACAATTTAATATGTATCGCAAGATGAATCGAAAATGACACCGTATTATACGATTTATACGATACAATACAATGCACGATACCTTTTAAAGTTAGAAACCGACTTGATTTTTTTCCTATGTAGATCTAAAAGAGTAAAAACAAAACTTTTAAGCGTTCTACCATTTTAAGTGGACAAGGTTTTTAGCACAAACATATTTTATATGGCTTGATTTAGAATTTTATATCTTCTTCTTCAAAATATTGTCCTATTTTTCTCACGTCACTCTCCATAAACAGATACATAAATATCCACTTGTTATTTTGAATTATTCTCTTTTGTTTTGTATTTTAAAGCTGAATCTAAATTTCAATTAGAGTAATTTGGCTAATATTCAACTTTAAAATTTATTTTTAATCTATAATAATATTTGCTCGATTATTTTTATATATAGTCGAGCTAATATGTTTGATTGTCTAATAAATTATATTTTTTATATACGATATAGGAGTTTTCAATACACGATAGGTTCACAATTTGACAACTATGTTTACGGTTAATAGTAAAGTATAAATAATTTTATCCAATCCCATATATATATATATATATATATATATATATATATATATATATATATATATATATATATATATACTCGACACAAATTTATCGCAATAAGCAATACATAGCAGGATTCATTTCTTCTTCTGAAATTGTAGTCGGAATGTATTTATCACACACACGGATGACTAGTTAAAATAAATAATTCAAATCATTTTATGGATCATTTTGCTAGTTCCAAAATCTCAACCAACACAAGGCCTCCACATCTCATCCAACATCTGTTCTTCAGAAATTTCAGTACACAACCCGAAGGACATGAAACAGTATAAGATTGTTATACCAAGTAAGATGACATGAGGTTCCAACTAATTTTCATATGTGATGGCATCGATGCCACAAACCGAAGGAGATCCTGCTTTGAGTTATGTTTAAGATTTTTGTAAGATTGTTATACCAAGTAAGATGACATGAGGTTCCAACTAATTTTCATATGTGATGGCATCGATGCCACAAACCGAAGGAGATCCTGCTTTGAGTTATGTTTAAGATTTTTGTCGCGGCTTTCTGATTTATGATTGTAAGGCTCGATAAACTTGGCGATGTTGGGAAGGACAAGCTCCCTGCAATGCATATGTAGTAAGGGTACCTTGGATAATACGCTTCCTTTCTGAACATCCAAACCCTCCGGCCTCCTTAACTTGTAGGGTTTACCGGTTGTTGGCTCAAAATCGACTCTAGGCATTTGCTTCCACTTCCGATGCACGAACCAGCCATACTTGTAATCACCAACAATTGGTGTCCCAAGAGCTTCAGCACAATGCACGCGGATCTGGGGAAAAGAAATCAGATAAAAGCAAAAGAAAAAACAAGGTCTCACGATTATGTCCTACAAAAATGAGTACATAGTAATATTAGTAGTCATAACACAAGGGCCGGTGTTCACAAGAGAGAGAGAGAGAGATAACTAGTTCACAAAACCTGATGTTTCCTGCTTGTAATTGGGCGCAACTCTATCCATGAGCATCCATTAATCATTGGACCAAGTACCCGATATTCTGTCACAGCCTCTTGGGAAGCTTCTAAACCTGAGCCATGAGCCAACATAACCCTTTCCGTTTTCCCATCATTAAGAAGTACCTACAAATGGTATTCAAATTTGTACTTCCTTCATGATCAAAACTACTATCCTCGAAGGGATCATCCAATTTACAGATACACACATACACAGATGAAGACCCATGCAGATGAAAGGCACTTTATCCACCACATAAACACACGAAACATGTGTGGGTGGGTGGGTTGGTAAGTGGGTGTGGGTGTGGGTGTGGGTGAGAGAGAGATAAAGAACCTTCGTAAGGGGAGCACAAATTATGCCTTCCTTTTCCTTGGGAGAACCTATGACCAATACCCAGTACCTCTGATATGTTGCTCTGCAAGCACCATTCCAAGCCTAAAAGTCCAACATTATAATTATAAGAGATATAAGAGATTACATAAGGAAACCCAAAGGGTGTAGGACCAAAAGCACTGCCAAGTCTCCAACCCCCCAAATGATGCGAGTACACGAGCACACAATCTATTGTACCTCACATGAGGAGTTTGCCTTAGTTGTGTCACTGAACAGCCAATGAAGACGAGAGATACTTTCTGTTGTTCTGCCCATCAAAAGAATTCCACTGCTCTCTCTGTCAAGACGATGGACCTATAAGGTAGCCACGAAACATTTATCTGATGTTAATAATGTATCTTTCTTTTCAGTTTATGTAAATATAATATACTGCAGCCACTTTCTCATAGTTACTGGTTAAATGTTAAGACGGACACTTGGACAGGGTGCAGCAAGGATTCAAATTTGAGTTTAAGAGCACTAGAGCTGCCTCATCATGAAAAATTAGGCTGTATTTGTGTTCTATGTCGAGTCTACCGCCCAACAGCCCCACATGCTTGACAATGGGTAAATTTAATATACATCATAAAACTATCTAAGGGCTAACAAAAACCACCAGAAAGAGAATGTTAAGAGAATCAGTTACAGCTGAATAATTGTTTTGTGCAGTGATCGGCAGAAGTTGCAGAAAACATGTTTAAGCTTCTTCCTAATAAAAATGATAGATAACAATTTAATCACCCAAGATTCTATATTATTTTGGTAGAGAAATTATTTCAGGAGTGACCAAGATCCAAGATTACCAGTGTGATTCACATTTACAAAACATGCCAAAAGGACTCAAACCATGAGCTTGCACTGCATATATCACACAGAAGATTCTTGTCTAAACAAACACATAGATACATAGATGTGTTCATAAAATTATCTTGTTGAATTACCAACTATAATTTTGAATTTATTTTTATTTTTAGACAAAGTATAAGAATCTTACCAACTTAGGACCCTCATCATAGTCATAAGATAATGCTGCAGCAGCCAATGCATCCATGCTGTTATGAACTGGCAGGCTCCCCTAATAATATGTGGTAATCAATCAGCGAGGGAAAAAAGTAACCAGAATAGTCATATCAAGCAAAAAGAACCTTAGAGATGTGTACCTTCACTGGCAACTTTGGAGGCTTATTTAGCACAATTATAGCAGAGTCCTAGATTTCAACAACAAAAAATGAATAACATAAAAGTAGCAGGATAACTGCATAATGAACAAAGAAATAATACTATGTGCACAAACTATACACAGAAAAGTTATGCACCAATAGTAGGACCCATGTATTGCACGTCAATACATGTGTAAGACATCCAATGGTAGGTCCCGTTTCCTATTTTCACTATTTTTTTATACTATTCGTGTACATCATCTACCAAACCATATAAAACAAGTACTACCCCCATCCTTACAAAAGAGTACTACTATTTTTTTTTCCCCGAATGATAAGGTTCCAAAAAACACAGTTTGACATAATTTTTCCAATAATAAATTTTAATCTTTAAAGATTAATATTGGTAAAAGATAAATGAAAAAATTATATTTCAATGTGTCCTAGCCAAATGTTAAGTTTGTTTTGGTAACAGAAAGGTAGTACTCCTTTTAGGACTGTGGGAGTATAAAACAAAACTTTAATTTTGTATTCATATTGTAATTTCTAATAAACCAGAGAGAGAGAGAATGTAGGGAGGGCAAAGAGAATACCTATTGACCTTCTTATATTGGGAATCAGTGGATAGAAACTTAAAAAACTTAATTCATAAACAATGAATACGAAATTTGGAATAGGATTTAAAGATGTGCCTTGTATTTGACAAGCCTTTGCAAGTACTCTATCTCATCAGCATTTGGATACAAAGTCCCACTTGGAATAGAGTCAAATCTCTTGGAAATTTTTGTTTCGGCAACAGAAACAGGTACATAAACTCTCACCCCCACCTTCATGACCTCGTTATGCTTAATCTGTAGTTACTGTAGAATTGAATAATTAAACCCAAAAAGAGTAGTGTTGCAACACTAGGAACAGAAAAAAAGAGTGCATGCACAGGGGGTTGTGGGTATACTTCAGATATCCTTACTTATAAGGTGAATCCTGTGGTTTTAAGTATTGAGATTATAGCAACAAATGGAGCCAACATAAGCGTCGTTACCTTTCTCAAGGGATTTGTTAATCCTTCCTTCATTGAGGACAAGGCATTTGAATCAGAATCATCCATATGCACCTGCAAAAAGATTATAAGTAATGAAAAAACTGCATAACCCTTTAAACAAATTTTGAGAAAATTCATGTAATAACCTTGTGAGTTCATTCTGGGGGCTTAAAGAAAAAGATTTAAGTAATTAACCTTCATTTTACAAGTAAATAGATAGAAGGCTATCACTAGAAAAGGATATTTTTTATATAGATAAAATATCAGTGCAGTAGTACAAAGAGAAATGTAGATTGTATCTAGAGACTTAGAGTTTGCTATTATAAACATGCCCTCAAGTCGAAATTGAATATAATAATTTGAAGATGTATTATGACAGTTAGTAATGTTCTTGGCTTGCATCCCCTTTTGACTTTAATTATCCAAAAATATAGTTAAGTCAAGAAATCCTTCCTCAGTCAGTTGCCACAACAAAAGCCACCCTAGTGAGCCCTTAAAGTCCATATCACACAATCTTAAGACCATTTATTAAAATATACAAGAAAATATATGTTCCTGAGCAGTCAAGGATGAGAACAGAGCATTTAAACTAAAGAGTGCTAAAAATAAAACTCAGCTGCAACACAAAAATTCAGAGTAAACTTAACACCCACACCATTCACCAATCTATGTCATTGCTTTGTCTAATGAATAGAAATCATACCAAATATGAAACAATCACTAGTTATGCTAGAAAGCAAAAAGCTCCCTATGTAGCAATGTCAATTAAAGGCCTTCAAATAGAAATAGAATAATAGTGAAAGCAAAAAAAGATAAATTACTGGGAGATAACAAAGTAATTATACTCACCAGACCCTTATTGAAATGGGTCTGAATTACAGACCCGGGTATCTCATCAAAGTAATATTTCATCCAGCTAATTGCAGTGACATGAGTAGTAGAAACCAAGTTCTTTCCAGGCAAAGAGTGATCAGGAAATGGAGGCAGTGATAGGAGCTGTCGAGGCTTAGGGCCATCTCTAGGTGGGCCCAAATGGGCTATGTTGCTAGAAGATACTCGAATGACCAACTCATCGCAAACGCGTGGAGGAGGAGATACTCTGGAGTAGTATCTCGCCATGAAAAGCTTGTGTTGATGAAAAATGTTCTTCCACATTGTTGTACATGCTGCGTCTTAAGGAAAGAAGTGTAATTATGTGCAGGGGCAGATCCAAGATTTCAGGTCAGCTGCATGAACATATGAACCAAAGTTATGGCAAATAAAACTAATTACTTAAACTAACTAATTAACTAACAAACACTTGAATAACTACATTCACAATAGAAAGTTAATTCAACTAAAGGACATACATTCTTAAATTTGGTCAAAAATCATAGACATTCAGTAAATTACATTAAAAGACATTCAGTAGACATAGTGTTTTGAGTACCATACTGGGAATCCAATAAGAACTACAGCGGTACACACATCCTGATATGCCAAGAATATTAGCATTTCCCCATCTCCTCAATCAGTAACTCAAGACGCACCATACATACACTAAACCTCAGTACACATGACTTCCTATCAAACTCAATTTGCCTAAAATATGCGCAATAGCGTGGTATCTCTAGTGAGGGTGCGAAGTTTCCATAACTTTCAATATCCTAGCAAAATACATCACCTAAATTAGGGATCAATTTAACATAGTTTTTGCCAGTAATTCTCATTAAATAGCTATTTTTTAAGACCCAAAAATTTCCACCTATAGCTGCTACCTTTAAAATTCAAGAAATATGTGAAGAGCCCCTAATAATTTTATAATTAATTCAGTCAGACAAAAAATCTTCAAACAATGTAGTTTGCGTAATCCAATAAGCATACAATATTGACCATTAAAATTTCTAAACCTATTTTTAAAGATTACACAAAATCATTCGAACTCAATTACCTATTATTATTAGTATATATCTATACATAAAGTTATATGAATGTACAGATGTTTGATCACCAATGTTTTTTTAGCATTACATGTATAATATATATATATATATATATATATATATATATATATATACAATATAATATATATATATATGGTGAAGTTTTAGTTATGATCTAAACTCTTAGCTTAAATTATGTCTTTTAAGCCAAAACATTTTAGGATTGAAGGATATACAATTAATAACCAAAGGTACTATAAATAATATCTAATTTAAACATGAGCAAACTTGGTAGAGACCTATAGTGACATTTTAAATACTAAACTCCATAACTAAATGCAATGCAATACAAATTTAAATCATGATCACTGAATTGTGAACTTTTTCCAATATAGACGTTTCAATGCAAGCTTAAAGTTACCAAAGATATGATAGAAGATACATTAAACTTAGTATAGCTTGTAACAAATAGCAAGATATCTTGATTGAGTAAAAAGAAAGTGCAAGAATAGCTTTATGCCTTCAAGAATGATACCACAATCAAATAATATCAAATATAAATTAAAAATTCTCTTAGATGAATCATATATGTCCATATATTGCATATTACTCAAATCACCATGGATTTGAGTCAGAACGATGTCTTCAACTACTTTTGCAAACAAAAGCAAAAACACCACATTTTCTTTTTCAACACTAAGAGTGCAGGATTAACAGTAATTCTGCAATCACTATGTGTAGTTATCATAAATAACATTTTCAGACCATATAGTACTTGAGTATTAATTTTAAGGATATATTGTTTGAAATTTAATATCTTACATCTCTTTGCATATGCTACTTAACCAAGTTTGGAAGTTTCGTAATAAGAAAACTTGAGCTTAGGGGCATACTCCAACTTAAAGAAAAAAGAAAAGGAATCTAAATTTCTACTTGGAAATGTCAATTCCTGAAAAATCAACCTTTCATGAATACTTCAAGAACAGAAAGACTAAAAATAGAACTTTTAACCCTGCCATAGAAATGAAACCTATAGTCACATAAGTGAAAAGGTGGTGGCAAGCACATTTATGAAAAATCATACAATCTGAATTAAAATACCAAGTATCTTTTGTTTTGTTTTCTATTCTTATTCCTAAGATAAATACCAAGCATATTGACTAAACAAATATTAAGCATCTTATGAAATAACGATAATTTATAATAAGTCATTGTTAAATAAATAGCCTGACAATATAGCTTAACGATTAGTACAGAAACTACCATTGAATTAGAGAGGTGTTCATGTGCAACCTACTTTCAATTATTTGTACTCTATATGCACGAATTATGAATTAATATGGAATTCAAGGTGAAAAGGACAATTACTATCAAAAGCAATAAGTCAAAACAAATGAATGTATGTAATGGAGGTGTACATGTTTCTCTTCCTATCGGCATTTTATCGAACACGTAATATGCAAGATACAATCAGTTATAGCTGATTATAGTTTGCATAGTACATTGTAATGGAGGTCAACAGAAACTATAATTTCCTTGTCAGATGGAGTTCTCATTCATTGACAATGTTCAGGCCAAATTAATGGAAGTAAAGATTGAGATTAGAAAATAAGAAATCATGGGAAATAAACTGTAATTGAACATAAAAATTGAAATTTCCAACTCAACTGAAGCACACAAACAGCAAAAAAAAATACATGGGGATTGCTTAGACTTACTGAAGGGCATGAATGGAGAAGTTTTATCTTTTAATTCCGTTTCAATTTCAATGCCCAACTAAATGCACAGAAGAAAATGGTGCTGGGCCACACCGTCAAAAAGGAAGGTTGAGAAGAGGAGGAAGGAGGGTGAGGAAGTGCTTGCAAAGCCCCAAACTCACCTAAAAAGCTTAAATGAGAGAAGAGATTTTATTTTGTGTTTTGGAACAAAATTTTAATTTAAAAGAGTATATTATTATTTTATTTGTATTAAATCACATTTGAATATTATTATATACATATATTTGGTTTGATATTTTAGTATATCATCTAATTTTTTAATAAATTTTATGTCACTCCTATGTTTAGAAATAAAATTTTAAAAATATCTATAACAATGGATATAATCTCTTTTCTAAATTTACTTTTTTTTATTTTCTCTACTTTTTTGACAAATCATATGAACAATATCGGGAAAATTTTATTTATTGAATTAGAAATATACGAATTACATGAATAATAAAACTTACGAGCACAATAATAGGGGCATATTCAAAAATGACTTGTTATAAAATGATTTTTAAGTTATGACTCATAGATAAAAACGGTTGGCACTAATTTAAGTTATAAATGAAAAATTAAGTTAAAACAAGCCATGAATATATGTGTTTGATTGAAATAACTTATAAGTTAAAATAAATTTTAAAGATTATTAAAAAGGAAAATAAACAAGCAATATGTGTTGAAAACTAATCCACATTTATTCTATGAGAAAAGGAATATTCTATAAGAAATAATCCATTTATTTTATACAATTATAAATATCATAGATATAGACTGATAATAAATTAATAATTATGATAGTGTTTTTTATTTTAAAAATATAAATAAATCATGTCAATTTTATATTTAAAAAAGATTCAAATCAACTCTTAAAAAGTTAATATTTGGTCATATATTTTGAAATAGGAGTACTATAAATGGTTTATCCTCTTGTTTTTTTTTTAATTTGCATTCGTGCAAAAAGATTGTTTGATTTGGTCGGTCTAACAAAAATTATATATGTGATAGAATCCAAAATATTTTAGTTTTTTTGGGGTGGGGGTCAACATCAAAAATTTTGTAAAGACAGTCACAACTGGTTTAGAGCAGGGGTGTTCAAATTTACCGGTTTTTCAATTTTTCAGACCGGATCGAACCGGTCGGTTCGGTACAAAAAAGAACCGGTCCGGTTCGTCTCTTTTTCAAAATTAGGTTTTCACACATCTTTTTCAGAATTTCTCGAACAAAACTTTTCTCCATTCGTCATAAGCATTTTCTGGAATTGTTATTGTGTTTTTTATTCAATTTAATTGAATTTTATAGATTCTTGATCTGTATAATATTGGAGGAACTCCGCAGGTTGTATATTTAGGTTAGTATCTTGAGTATGCTTGTAATTCATTTTGGAGACACGTTTACTTGAATCAAAGTACATAGTGTTATTGCATTATATTTAAAATTGCTTTGACTTCATGTAGTTTATAATTATATTTTTACTAGATATCAATATATATGGCAAAAGCTTCTTCACATTCACATGGGAAGAGAACTTTTCTTCGTTCTGAGTTTGATTTCACGTATTTGTTTCTTTTTTATAACTAGGTTTTCTGACATCTTTCTACTCATTTTTGTACCTGTAGATTGTTGATTGGATTTTGTTACATGATTTTCACTTTTACGTTATTTAAATCGAGTTTCTCAGTTATTTGTAGTGATTCACTTGTTTCTGTTTGAGAATCAAGTTTTTTTAGATTTTTTCTTTCTTGTTTCAGTAGCTGTTGATTGTCAATTCAAATGAATTTCATATTCCACTTGATCCTTATGCTTTATTCTGTAGCATGTGGCAATAACAATACTGGCCTAGCCTGGCAATTGGTACCAATAATGCAACTCTCTTCGTCATTACTTGAGTTTATATTTGGCCTAAAATGTAGTCATATTAGAAAAATTAAACGAATATTAGATCAAAAAATTCCATTCCTGTTGATTTGTATGCTTTTTTTTGTAGCTAGATTAGGGTTCTGTTCATTCCTTACCACCATCTATATAAACTTTCTTTGGTTATCTTTGGAGTAGAAACAACATCGTGAAGTAATCTCAGATAAATGGATTGTTTGATGACTGTAAATTAAAATTTGTATCTCCAACACTTCTATTAACTGTGCTGATATTAGGCGGCATTGGCTACCCAAGCAAAGGGTAAAGAAACATCCACATCCGATGCAGTATTTTTCACCAATTGAGGTTTTCTTTCCAGTAAGGATGGACCTAATGCTAAGCTGTAAGCCTTATGTCTAGCTAGTTTGTTAATTATAACCTCATATATCTTGGACTCCATTTTGACTAACAGTCAGATTATAAGCTTAAATGCATATTAATTTGCCATTCATAGGGGTCATTTCTAACATGTAGGTTGATTTGAAGCATTGCATGCATGTGTATCACTTGAGGCAATTTCTTATAAGATTGGTCAGCTACTTGAATGAATTGGCCCAATTTTAAGTTGCTTTATGTGAATAAGAATCTGAATTATAGTTGCTGACCGATATAATTTTGATACGGAGTCCGAGTTGTAGTAATTGCTTACCAATGATTCATTTGGTTGACTTGGTACTACATGGTATTTGCAGATTCGAGACATAATGGTTCGATAACCCTTCCCTCTTGAAGCTGCGAGGTACCAAGCAAATAAACTAGGCAGCAACAAAAATTGTCCCTCAATTCTAGAAACTTAACACAATCAAGAACCCAATTGTACGAAATAATTTCTTGTTCAATCTCATTAAATGGGACGGTGCAAGGATTATTAAATCCCACCACAAACGCGCTACTACAGTAAATTTGTGGTCTCCTAAAATATCGAAAAATATTTCAAAGTTTCTCCAAGGTATAAAATAGATATTATTAATAGGTGATTAAATGAATTTTTATTTATCAAGTATTATGTTGTTATTTTGTTTAGTGTAGGAAGCATAGAGTTCAATACCTCTCTTTACAGTTTTGTCAAACTGCGCAAAACTTTTGACATAGTAATATCATTCTTTGCTTGGATTATAAAATCTGTCAAAGGAAGATGTGATGGAGGTGAAATTGGTGGAAAAGGAGGAGCTGATGGACATGAGGCTGCGGACAAAGGAGGAACTGATGGAAATGCGGCTAGTAGCGGAGTTGATAGCAATGATGCTACTGCCAAAGGAGGAGCTGCAAGTGGCAGAGGCGAGGATGGTGGCGGAGGAGGCCAGGCTGTTGGCAGAGGCCAGGCTGCTGGCAGTGGCCAGGCTGCAGGTGGAGGAGGTCTGCGGGTGGAGTTTGTGTTTTCCTGTCGGTCATGACCATATGTAAGGCAACTTTCATATTTTTCATCTGTTATTTATTTAGTCATTAATATGTCTTGATTCTAGTTCAAATTTGGAATTGTCATACTAAAATAAGACAACTAAAAAAATAAGATCATTATCCACCTTTTAAAGTCTAACTTAAGACATTTTCAAACTCAGAATTGACATGGATTCTTTTTATTTTAGTTGATACAACAATAAATATTATAAACTATACCATGAATCATCTCAATTTTGAATTTGAAAATGTTTCAATTTGACTTTTATAAAAGTCAACAATGATCTTATAATTAGGAAGTTGGAACAGAGGTAATATTTCTTTCGGATGTGTGTGAATCAAACAAATATTTACTATGCTTGCAAGTGTACGGACTTTCTGTAGAAAGTATTATTGCTTTATGTGTACTTCTGAACTGAATCAATCAATATTTGATCCTTTTCATTGCAATAAGAAAATATGATTTGGTGCTAAAAATTCCGATAAAGCAATAGGAATATTTTAGTAGTTTAGTACGCGTTTTGTATGGATTACTTGACTTTCAATTCTTTGAATTTGGATATGACATCCTTGTGAAAACTTGTATCCCTTGCAATTTGGTCGTGAGTGTTTGTATCAGTGACTAAACTGGGGATGTTTTGATGGAAGCAACTGATAGTGTAGTGTAACGACTAGGCTAAAGGTGGGAAGTGGCAGCAGATTTATGATGTGATAAAGATGGCAATGTAGGAGTTGGGGGATGTCTTCTGTGGGGACGGTTAGAGAAGGGCTTTATGTAGGTGAATTATGGGTTGTTATAGTTTTCTTACTAAGCAAGCCAATTAAATAAAGAAGTTTTCTTTCATATTTTTTTTCCTTTTAAAATGTTGTCATACTTAGCGCTTTTGAGATTATTGAATGTGCAATCATCTATATGCATGACTCACTGTTCATCAATATTCTCCCAATTACACCCTTTACTTTTTAGCTGGAATTTCGAGGATGGTAGTCTATTTGGAATGCATCTAAAATGTATGTTATCTTATGAAAGCAATATCCTAACTTTAAAATTTTGTTAGTATATATGTGCTGTAAGAAGGCTATAATGGTCTAGATAGTTGCTTCATAGTTGCTTCTGTGTTGGGGATACCATAAGGATTTGTGTCATCAGATACCTTTCGCCCCATGATTTGCCTTCTTTTTG
Organism: Panax notoginseng; assembly: GCA_016801055.1. NCBI lineage: Eukaryota > Viridiplantae > Streptophyta > Magnoliopsida > Apiales > Araliaceae > Panax > Panax notoginseng. The sequence goes on from CM029022.1 coordinate 175,051,855, forward strand.
TAGGATGTCATGCATTCATGCTGCTCCTAAATACAAAGTTGCCTGGATTTCATTTTCACCAATGAAGCTCCAAGTTCTAGCCATTAGAATTTGCTATCTTTTAAATGTCTGTTCGAAACTTTGTTGTGACATGGAGTTTATGTTTTTGATTGATTTTTGACTTCGAAACTTTGTTGTGACATGGAGTTTATGTTTTTGATTGATTTTTGGCTTCAGGCTTTTAGAGCACAGGACTGAAGGACTTTTACTGGATCCATTCATTGAGTAGGGGATGACTGTTTTTGTTGTTTGTTGCTGAACATTTTGCACATTGTTCACCACTAGGTAGAAGAAATTCACCGACAAGTATAGATACACAATAGTAAAGAAAGGGGAAAAAAGAGTCATAACTGTTGATACTATAATTGCTTCTTGGTTTATGTTTCAGTTGTTTGTATATTGTTAACTATATCACAACAGATATTAAAAAGATTCACGTATTATTACTTTAGCTATAAACCCATAGTAGGATATAAGCACATCTCTATAGAGAGTTGCTTAGTTTTACATTTCTGTTTTTTTTTTAAGTATTGTTTAATATTAATAAAGGAAGCCAATATTTCTATGTGAAAAATTAATATTAAACAATACTTATATCCTAATAGATAGAAGACAGAAATGTAAAACTAAGCTAGATGTGCTTATATCCTACTATGGGTTTATAGCTAAAGTAATAATACGTGAATCTTTTTAATATCTGTTGTGATAGTTAACAAACCAAGAAGAAATTATAGTGTCAACAGTTATGGCTCTCTTTTTTTCCCTTTCTACTACACAGTAGTATTGTGTATGTGAATTTCTTCTACCAAGTGGTGAACAATGTGCAAAATGTTCAGCAACAAACAACAAAAACAGTCCTCACCTACTCAATGAATGGATCCAGTAAAAGTCCCTCAGTCCTGTAAGCCTGAAGCCAAAAATCAACCAAAAACATAAACTCCATGTCACAACAAAGTTTAGAACAGACATATTTAAAAGATAGCAAATTCTAAAGGATAGAACTTAGAGCTTCATTGGTCAAAATGAAATCCAGGCAACTTTGTATTTAGGAGCAGCATAAATGCATGGCATCCTACAAAAAAAGGCAAATCATGGGGCGAAAGGTATCTGATGACACAAATCCTTATGGTATCCCCAACACAGAAGCAACAATCTAGACCATTATAGCCTTCTTACAGCACACATACTATACTAACAGAACTTCTCAAACTCAATTTTGATTTTAAACTCAATTTTGATTTTAAAGTTAGGATATTGCTTTCATAAGATAACATACATTTTAGATGCATTCCAAATAGACTACCATCCTCGAAATTCCAGCTAAAAAGTAAAGGGTGTGATTTGGAGAATATTGATGAACAGTGAGTCATGCATATAGATGATTGCACATTCAATAATCTCAAAAGCTCTAAGCATGACAACATTTTAAAAAGGAAAAAAAAATATGAATGAAAACTCCTTTATTTAATTGGTTGGCTCAGTAAGAAGACTATAACAACCCATAATTCACCTTCATAAATCATTTGCCCTTTCTCTAACAGTCCCCACAGAAGACATCCCCCAACTCCTACATTGTCATCTTTATCACATCATAAATCTGCTGCCACTGCCCACCTTTAGCCTAGACATTACACTACACTTTCAATTGCTTCCACCAAAACATCCCCTATTTAGTCACTAGGGGTGTAAGTCGAACCAAGTAGTTCGGTACTCGATTCGAGATCGGCTCGAAAATATGATCCAAAGTTCGAATTCGAAGTTGATCCGAGTCGATTCTGATCCATACTCGTTTTCTGTTTAATGATACACGAGTCGAATTCGAGTATACTAGTGTTCGCTCAGATTAGGGTTCGAGTATTTCATTTTTTCTCGAACCAGACTCGATACCTGCTCGATGAATCATATTCGAGTATTGGTTTGATCCATTCTATTAAGCTAAATATGTAATATTTGTATCAATCTTTATAATTTATAAAGTGTAGTATAAAATTGTGTAAACTTGTACTTGAATAAATCAATGAATTGAATGTCAATTTTTATTACATTCTTTATAATTTCAATACATAAATAAAAGTGAAAAAGTTATATATATAAATATTAGTTAAGTAACCAATTTAGTATGCAGTGGTTCAGTTTTAAGTGAAATGGTTCATATTTGAAATTCGATTTGAAGGCTCATGAGTAACTCGCTTTGTAAACGAGTCGAGTACTTACGAGCCGAGTAGGTCCGAGTAATGATCCGAGTCGAATCTGGCGCAAAAATATAAATCTTATCGAATCCGAGTCGAATTCGAGCTCAATTTTTTCGAGTCGAGCCGAATCTGAGCATGAAGGTGTTCGCTGATATTCGACTCGTTTACACCCCTATTAGTCACTGATACAAACACTCATGACCAAATTGCAAAGGATACAAGTTTTCACAAGGATGTCATCCAAATTCAAAGAATTGAAAGTCAAGTAATCCATACAAAACGCGTACTAAACTACTAAAATATTCCTATTGCTTTATCGGAATTTTTAGCACCAAGTCATATTTCCGTATTTCAATGAAAAGGATCAAATATTGATTGATTCAGTTCAGCAATACACATAAAGCAATAATACTTTTTACAGGAAGTCCGTACACTTGCAAGCATAGTAAATATTTGTTTGATTCACACACACATCTGAAAGAAATATTACCTCTGTTCCAACTTCCTAATTATAAGATCATTGTTCACTTTTATAAAAGTCAAATTGAAACATTTTCAAATTCAAAATTGAGATGATTCATAGTATAGTTTATAACATTTATCGTTGTATCAACTAAAATATAAAGAATCCATGTCAATTCTGAGTTTGAAGATGTCTTAAGGTAGACTTTAAAAGGATAATAATGATCTTAATTTTTTAGTTCTCTTATTTTAGTATAACAATTCAAAACTTGAACTAGAATCAAGACAGATTAATGACTAAATAAATAACAGATGAAAAATATGAAAGTTACCTTACATATGGTCATGGCCGACATGGAAAACACAAACACAAACTCCTCCCGCAGACCTCCTCCACCTGCAGTCTGGCCTCTGCCAGCAGCCTGACCTCCTCCGCCACCATCCTCGCCTCTGCCACTTGTAGATCCTCCTTTGGCAGTAGCATCATTGCTATCAACTCCGCTACTAGCCGCATTTCCATCAATTCCTCCTTTGTCCGCAGCCTCATGTCCATCAGCTCCTCCTTTTCCACCAATTTCACCTCCATCACATCTTCCTTTGATAGATTTTATAATCCAAGCAAAGAATGATAATACCATGTCAAAAGTTTTGCTCAGTTTGACAAAACTGTAAAGAGAGGTATTGAACTCTTTGCTTCCTATACCAAACAAAATGACAACATTATACTTGATAAATAAAAATTCATTTAATCACCTATTAATAATATCTATTTTAATTATACTTTGGAAAAACTCTGAAATATTTTCCGATATTTTAGGAGACCACAAATTTACTGTATTAGCGCGTTTGGGGTGGGATTTAATAATCCTTGCATCGTCCCATTTGATGGGATTGAACAAGAAATTATTTCGTACAATTGAGTTCTTGATTGTGTTAAAGTTTCACAAATTGAGGGACAATTTTTGTTGCTGCCAAGTTTATTTACTTGGTACCTCGCAGCTCCAAGAGGGAAGGGTTATCGAACAAAACCATTATGTCTCGAATCTGCAAATATCATGCAGTACCAAGTCAACCAAATGAATCATTGGTAAGCAATTACTACAACTCGGACTCCGTATCAAAATTATATTGGTCAGCAACTATAATTCAAATTCCATATTCACATAAAGCAACTTAAAATTGGGCCAATTCATTTAAGTAGCTAACCAATCTTATAAGAAATTGCCTCAAGTGATACACATGCATGCAATGCTTCAAATCAACCTACATGTTAGAAATGACCCTTATGAATGGCAAATTAATATGCATTTAAGCATATAATCTGAGTATTAGTCAAAATCGAGTCCAAGATATATGAGGTTATAACTAACAAACTAGCTAGACATAAGGCTTACAGCTTAGCATTAGGTCCATCCTTAATAAATTACTGGAAAGAAAACCTCATTTGGTGAAAAATACTACATGGGATGTGGATGTTTCTTTACACTTTGCTTGGGTAGCCAATGCCGCCTAATACCACAGTTAATAGAAGTGTTGGAGATACAAATTTTAATTTACAGTCATCAAACAATCCATTTATCTGAGATCACTTCACGATGTTGTTGTTTCTACTCCAAAGATAACCAGAGAAAGTTTATATAGATGGTGGTAAGGAATGAACAGAACCCTAATCTAGCTACAGAAAAAAGCATACAAATCAACAGGAATGGAATTTTTTGATCTAATATTCGTTTAATTTTTCTAATATGACTACATTTTAGGCCAAATATAAACTAAAGTAATGACGAAGAGAGTTGCATTATTGGTACCAATTGCCAGGCTAGGCCAGTATTGTTATTGCCACATGCTACAGAATAAAGCATAAGGATCAAGAGGAATATGAAATTCATTTGAATTGGCAATCAACAGCTACTGAAACAAGAAAGAAAAAATCTAAAAAAACTTGATTCTCCAACAGAAACAAGTGAATCACTACAAATAACTGAGAAACTCGATTTAAATAACGTAAAAGTGAAAATCATGTAACAAAATCCAATCAACAATCTACAGGTACAAAAATGAGTAGGAAGATGTCAAAAAACCTAGTTATAAAAAATAAACAAATACGTGAAATCAAACTCAGAACGAAGAAAAGTTCTTTCCATGTGAATGTGAAGAAGCTTTTGCGATATATATTGATATCTAGTAAAAATATAATTATAAACTAAATGAAGTCAAAGCAATTTTAAGTATAATGTAATAACATATCTATGTTTGCACAAGATCACATTACTTATTCACATCAAGGATGTCTGTATTCATTCAAAACTTTACACATGTATATGTGTATATATATATATATATATATATATATATATATATGCACACAACAACAACAACAAAACACTATGTACTTTGATTCAAGTAAAAGCGTCTCCAAAATGAATTATAACCCAAATATCCAACCTAAGGAGTTCGTCCAATATTATACAGATCAAGAATCTATAAAATTCAATTAAATTGAATAAAAAACACAATAACAATTACATCAAACAATGAGATTAAATTACGGCAAATAAACAATCAACATTGCAAATTCCTATTTCTGAATAAGAAACGAAAAACGAGAAAGATGATATGTAGTCGCACAAAATTTTAGAAAAGTGATGAACAGTTAACTAACTAGAAATCAAACCAGAAAATGCTTATGACAAGAAATCCTGAAAAAGATGTCTGAAAACCTAATTCTAAAAAAGAGACGAAAGAAATTAATTCGTACTTACAGGAAATTAAACTATGAAGAATGGAGAGAAGTACTCTGCGAATCGGCAGAAATTTTGTCAATCAGTAATCTACAAAATTACATTCAATTGAATCAGATCACAAAGATTGGTACACGAAACAAAAATTAAGGCAAATTAACAATCGAACATTGAATCTCTGAACCTGAAAGATGAACTAAAAATTATCGGTACTCACCCTAACAAAATTTCAGAAATGTGAGGAACAGTTAAGTGAATCTACTTCTAATACTCTACGACGAAGAAACAGATTTCTATCACTCACTTCTTAGAGAGAGAAAGTAAGAAGACGAATTCTCTAATCTCTATTGATGTTCTTAAGTATTGGCTCGCGAATTTTTCAACAAAATACTATCCGGACCTCTAACTTATTGAATTTAGTTTGGCTACCCCCAAACTACATAATTTTCTATTTTGCACCCCTAAACTTCAAGTTTTGTTTTTAAGTTAAAAACGAGGATTGGAAGCCCCGGTTCCGGAAGCTTTCTTCGTTGTTTATTTAACTAACACCGTCTATAAACCGTCAAGGACTAGAAATTCAAAATTTTCTTTTCTTAAATAAATAGGGGCTAATGACAACATTGCCCTCCTAAATTTGGACGAAAAATAATTTAATACTCAAAGTTTAGGAATTTTCAATTAATATATCTAAGTATTTTAAAACAACAAATGTATTCCCTTTTGGTCGGAACGACCAACTTTTCGTCGGAATACGGTTTGATTACCCTTTTTGTACTTTGAAATTCTCAATACACTTGGCTTGTATTTGACATTATTTAATAAATATTTTCTCAAATAATATTATTCTTTACTTTGTTCATTTCTCCCAACATTTAAAATTAAAAAAAATAAAATCTTAACATTATTTATAAAATCAATGACAATAAATAATAAATTAAATATAAATATAATTTCCCTTTTAAGTGGCACATTACCTCCATCTACAAATAAATTTTTTTTATGAAATCTATAAATACAAATAAATAAATAAATTATAAAAAATCAATATTAAAATTATAAAGTCTCTTTAAAAAAGAAACTAAAATAAAAATAATTTAAATAAATAAAACATCAATGGTAAGAAGATAAAAATTAAAAACAAGATCATAACTTGCTTATAAAAAAACCAAATACAAAATAATAACAAATCAAATTGATTATTTATCTTAGGGTAAAATTCAAATGACCACCTCTAGTATTTGACATTTTCCACATAACTACCTGTATTACGTAAACCTATATTTAAACACTCGTGGTTTTGAGTTGAAGTGAAAAATAGACAGTTTCCATCTAATTTAACTGTGCGTGAAGTGTACTCGCCAAAAGAGCGTGAGGTATGAGTGTAACGGTCAAATGAGCTAGGAAAAAGTCGATAATGCCCTCATCTTCAACCATGGTTATTAAAGACCCATTTTGTTGGCTATTTATGCCCTAACCCGTCCCTTAGCAGCTCTGTCTCAGTCCCAGGGATTATCAGTGTCTTCATCAAGGTTATTAATTGTCTTACTCAAAACTCAGGTATGTATATTTAGCTTCTTTGAAATCTAATGAGTATATCGAAGAACGAATTTACCCAAATCGACTTTCTTAGATTTCTTAGTTGTGTAATTTGTTAGCAAGATGAGTATGACTCGTTATACAGTGTTATACAGTGTTCATTAGATTTCTTAGTTGTATATCGAAGAACGAAATCTAATGAGTATGAATCAAAACTCAGGTATGTATATCGAAGAACGAAATCTAATGAGTATGACTCGTTATACAGTGTTCATTAGATTTCTTAGTTGTGTAATTTGTTAGCAAGATTTGGGCTGAAGTTACTACAAATTTGGCCGCCCAGAAGGTGTTTGTGAAAATGTTGAAGTAACATCTTGTATATATTTGCTTTATGTGCATATTAGTATGTAAATATTATGCTTTAAATTGCTGATTAAAGATTTTGCTGATGTTTATGTGAAGTGGGAGGCATGTCTTCGTCAAGCAATCATGTAGGATGGAATAATGGTGACCTTCGATACATACCTAAGAAATGTAAATGTGGAAAGAAGGCTTCTGTAAAAATTGTCGACTCGAACAAACCATCGAAGGGAAAATTGTATTTTGTATGTAATAAATGTGAATTTTGGGCATGGTGCTTGCCTTCTACAACAAACTCAAGTGGTACACTTACTGATACTAATGAACACAATGAAGGAATGGGGACAACAGTGGTGAGGGGAACAACATGCAAGTGTCTGTGTGAGAAGAATAATCTACATATGAGGATGATGCTTGTTGAAAGCCATATGAAGATAATAATGATAATTGGAGTTATTTTTCTTCTCCTGTCATTCATGCTGATGTTCTTTAATAGTATGAAGTGAAAGTTTGTAATGTGAGGGTTTTAATGTGTAATGAAATATGTAATGAAAGTGTTTAATGTTTTTTAGTAGTATGAAATGAAATATGTTAGTGTAATGGAATATTTAATGTTCTAAATTTAATGAAATGTAAGTTTTTATTCTTGAAGTTGTGTTGAATTTTTTTTCAAAATTGAATTGAATTTATTTTGGTCTGTTGTTATAATCTGCAATATGTTGTTCATGTTATGTTGGAGTATTATTGTTGTTCATGTTATATTGGAGTTATGTTGCACAAAAAAAGATGAGCAATCTAACGAAAACAAGCAATTGTGTAGAAGGAAATCACAATAAATATCAATTCACTTGTCATCATTGCCAAAACTTTCAAATACACAAATCTGTTCCTATCTCAAAAATACACAAATATGTTCCTTGTGAGCAGTTAACTCTAGTGGTGCCAAAGTAGATAACCAAAGTAGATGACCACTGGTGCCAAAAATATACACTGCCCATTCAAGTTTACGAAAAACTACCAACAAGGCAACTAAAACTAACATCCGTGTAACTGTGCCAAAATATAATTACATATTAGTCTAGACTAAGTCCAAGGCAAAATCAAAGCCTTAATCCCCCCTTCCTGCCTTTTTTGGTGAACTAACAATGCAGCCCTTTGATAAAAGCTTTTTCAATTTTGGTATGCTCTTCATTCTTCGTCCAGGATTAGGCTGTGAACTTGACCTTGGTTGATCAGTAGCCCCAGTCCAACATGCAGACAAACTTGGTCCAAGATTAGTCCACTTGGTGGACTGGTTAGGTTGAGAGCTTGATTTGGGCTGTTCTGAGGTTGAAGAATTAGGTCCAGGATTAGCACCCTTCCCCTTACTTTGCAACTTTGGTGGTCTGATTTTTGCCTGAAAGATACAAACAAATATGTTAGCTTATTCAACATTGCATTTTAAACCTAGGACCATCATTTTCAACTGTTACCTGGGAATATGATGCCCCAACATTTGACTGGCAATCCTTTGCAGCTGTTGTTTCACCAGTTGGTCTGCTTTTCCCCTACAAATACAAACCTGTTTGCTTCAGATTAAAAAGTCATAATTATATCAGCTATATATAATGTAAATACATACCTTCAGTTTGGAGTTTGGATGAAATGGATGCCTACAAGCCCTGCTGTTATGCCCAAGTGTCAAACATCTTGCACATGTTACAGTGCCACCTCTTCTACTTGCCAGGTGAGGGTTTTTTGGTTCATCTGATGCCTTTTTCCTTACTTTTCTTGGTCTGCCAATAGGTTTATGGTACAATGGAGGTTGAATCTTTGGAAATTTGGATTGCACCCATTCATGATGACTAGGAACAGGCTTTATGGTAAAGTTGTAGGTGCTTAAGTACACTTCCTTGCTATAGCAAGGATGGAAATAAGCCTCTGGCTGCTCCCTATTACCCCAGATTGCCGTCACTGCATGTTTGCAAGGAATGCCACTAAGCTACCACATTCTGCACCCACAAGTTTTTTCATTCAAATTGACAACCCAAGTTCTGTTGTCACTTTCAACCCCATTGTAGGTCTGATGTAGTTGTAAACAACTTGAATCTCATTTTTCACCCCAGGATCACTCCAACCACTTCACTGCCTCAGGATCAACTTTGTGCATTTCCTTCATAGCTGCTTCAAATGTATACATATCACCACAACTAGCTGCATTCCAGAAAATATCCCTCAACAGCTTCCCCCTAAACTTGCTTTTGAAATTGTTGTACAAATGCTTCAAACAAAATCTATGTTCATTATTGGGTAACATTGAATTAAAAACCTCTACAAGCCCTTCTGCCTATCAGAAATAAACACATATCTTCTTGTTTCATTTTCACCAATGTCATCTAAAAGTTCTGTGAGAAACCACTGCCAACTGTCCCTACATTCTATTTCAACTATATCAATGGCAATGGGAAAAATATTATCATTTGCATCTCTTCCTATAGCACTTGACATCTGCCCTCCATATATCCCCTTTAGGAAACATCCATCCAAACCTATTATTGGTCTACACCCAACAAGGAAAGCATGTTTATATGCTGACAGCCTTATATACAGTCTCTTAAATACTGGAAGAGAATCAGGCCCCTCAACACACTGACTGCAGAATTTGAAAACTGTCTCAGAATTTAGTTTTTTAACTGTCTCAATATAATCCATAAGTTTGTTGTACTGTTCTCCTACATCACCAGATATATAATGTAAAGCTTTTCTTTTAGCCCTATATAGGGATGATTTACTAAGACTGGAATGACATTCCTTTTGTGCCTTCTTCTGCCATGCTTTCAAATCCCACTTAGGATTATCTCTCAAGTCATTCAAGTATTTTTTGGCCAAATACCTACTGTCAACAAGATGGTTTTTCTCTTGTCCAGCACATGTATGATCCCCCCCCATTGATTTGATTTTGAAAGTTACTTCACCTTGTTTAACTGATGCATGAATCCTCCAAGAACAATTTTCTGATTTACATTTGACAGTTATTCTTTTCTTATCATTTTGAATGTATTTAATGTCAAACCCCCCTTTTACAGAAAACTCAACCAAAGCATTCCTAAAAATTTCATGATTTGTAAACTCCATTCCAACCTCAAATTCTATGTTACCCATATCAGTGTCCTCATTAAATTCCATGGACCCATCCCCTTCTAAGTTGTCCTCATCATCAGATAAAACAAACTTCTTTCTTAATGCCTCTTTCCCTTCTCCCTCATCATCACTCCACCAATCTTCTTCAAAGACATCTTTGGAGTTATCAAAATCTGTTTTTTTTCCTTCTTTAAATATGTCATCATCCCCAGGCACCTCTAGATCTTCATCCATCCAAGAGGGATGGTCTGCCTCTTCACCTCTATTTTCATTTCTTTTCATAGGTTGTTCTCTATGTTTATTTACCTTTTCAGATTCCTTCCCTTTACCCTTTTCAGATTCATTCCCTTTACCTACAACTTGTATTGGACCCTCCATTTGTTCTGCATATAAAACTACCTCTTCATTCTCATTATTAACTAGTACGTCTACCATCTCACATACATCTGTGTCATCACTTAGAATTAAAGTCCCACCCTCTCATAACTCATAACCAGGTACAAGATAATAAATGTCCACATGTGGGATTGGATATAACTGAGAGTGGAACTCATGTATCCCCATCAAAAATATCTTATCCAACTCTACATTCTCTATAATCTCAACACTACCCCCAACATAATCAATAATTGGTTCTTTAACAAAAGTCCCACCATAATGGAACACAACTCTCACAGACATTCTGCATTAAACATATGAGGGAGAAAATTTTGGATAAGAAACAAAACATGTTTGGGAGACAGGGGGGACCACCAATACTAAAAAAAACAAATTAAAGTCTAGCATGCATGCCACTAAAGCATAAAATATTCCATCAAACACCACCAAATCCATATACACAGAGGGGACCAAACAAGTGGGGGCATATTATTGTACAAAATAAATCTATCAGAAAACATCACAAATCAGAGGGACCCCAACACAACAATATTTATTCTTGAAAAGCCATCCCAAATCAGACCAAAAGTAAGATAAACTCACACAACATAGTACATAACACTTAAATAGCAGTAAACATCAAATCGAATCGAATAGTTAATACTTACCTCGATCTACAGTAAAATATTAGCTTCCAGATACAATTTCTTCCATAAACACCATAAAAGGCTTTGGTTTCCACTTAGATGTGAAGCATTCGTGAAGAAATCGCCAGAAAATCGCCTCAATTGCAAGCCCTAGACCCGTCTACACAATTGACCATATTTTAGGTCATTTTCAATATATATATCAAGGGGCATAAAAGTCATTATCCATTCTCATTAAGGACGTCTAGACGGAAAGCTGTTTTTCACTTCAACTCAAAACCACGAGTGTTTAAATGTAGGTTTACGTAATACAGGTAGTTATGTGGGAAATGTCAGATACTAGAGGTGGTCATCTGAATTTTACCCTTTATCTTAACCGTTTTCTTCTTCTTTATCAAACTTCTTTCTATTCCTTCTCTTTCCCTCTCATCTGTCTTTGTCTCTGCTCCTTCTCATTTTCTCTCTCCTTTGTCCTCTCCATACTCTCTCTCTCTTCTCTCCATAGCGGCGGAACCACATCAGTAAAAAAATTATTTATTGACACTTGGAGTACTTCTTTCAAATTCATTTTTTCCAATTATAATATTTCACAATATCCTATTTCAACTCTTGTTAACCTTTGAGTTGTGAATCTAATGACTTTAAATACACACACATATATATAGGGTCCGGATTAGGTAAGGACTCCCTTACGATACTAAAATGCAGTTTTATTTTTTTTTTGCTTTTTTTTTAAAAATAATCATAAAAAAAGTTTAATATTTTATGGAACTGAAATTTTTTCATAATACAGTGTTTTGGGTGTAATTTGGATACATATAACAAAAAATGTCTGTACAGTTTGTGCAGACTGTACAGACATTTTTTGGTATAGGTATCCAAATCACGCCCAAAATATTGTATTATGGAAAATTTTCAATTCCATAAAATATTAAACTTTTTTTAGTTGTTTTAAAAAAAAAGCCCAAAAAAAATACTATTAATTAGACTTTAAAGTTTTTAGTCAACTGATTAGCTATTTTATAGATAAATTACAAATTATACTCCCTGCGTCTCAGGATAAAAGTTCTGGTGGACTTTTATCGCATATTAAGAAGAGGAATGAAATGACAAAATTGTCCATTAATTATTTTTCAATGTAGGTGAGAGAGTGAGTTTCTAGCTTTTCAATTCAAAATATTTTCAGCACATAAATAATTATACTTATTAAATATGGAGAGAGAATTAGAATAAGAAAAGTATGAGATATTTAATGTTATGGGTATAATAGGAAAAAATATGTAAAAGTTTGGTTATTAAAGAAAAGCTGACATTTACTATGGGATTACCCAAAATAGTATTAAAGACTTTTATCATGAGACGGAGACAGTATCATTTTACACTTGTGTGTGTCTTTGGGTGTATACATAAATATGTCCATATGATAAACAAAGAGTAGAATTTTAATATCACAACTTGTTTATTTATCGAGGGAATTTTCAGTTACTATTCATGTGAAATTAACTTTATAGCAACTGCAGAAAATATTTACGGAAGTAACTATTCCATTAGTTTATCAATACCGTATCATTATTATATTTATTAGTAATTGATCACAAAATAAAATATTATTTAAAAAATTATAACATAATATTATGTTATTTTTTGGAGCAAGTGTTGCTTAAGTTTGGGTTTCTGAGTGATGGTGAAGGAGCATTATAAAAGGAATAAAAAAAAAAGAGATAAATTTTGATATATTGACGGTGTCAGTATCTAGGCGAACAGTGTTAAAATTATGACATGTCAATAAAATAAAAAAAATAATGTATGATTCTTTAGCAAAGTGCTAGACAATCTTTTATGAAACTTTATAACTATATATAGAATAATAAAATTATATATTTAGAATTAATTATACAGTATACTTAAAGACTAAATAAAATAATAAAAACAATAATTATGTGTACATCATTCTTTCGATAATTAAATTAATTTATATAATTGGTACAAAGGATATTCAAAATATCACAGTAATATATATGCATGTCACAAAACTAAATCAAATCAATTAAATTGTTAATTTAATTCATCGTGTATATATAGTCTCCAAATCAAGAGCAACAAGCATCATTGCCTACTCTGTGTATATATAGTCTCCAAATCAAGAGCAACAAACATCCTTGCCTACTGTATCCAACACAAAACAAAATACAATTAATTAATTAATGGGATAAATCAACTTTTGGTACATGTTTTGGGACACGACTTACAATTTGGTATTCGAAGTGAAAAAAGTTACAAACTGGTGATTGTACTCGAAAAATATTACACTCCGTTAAACATTAGGACACGACTTATAATTTGGTACTCGAAGTGAAAAAAGTTACAAACTGGTGATTGTACTTAAAAAATGTTACACTCCGTTAAACAGTAGGGTTTCATCTTTATTCTGTTTGAAAATTAGGGTTATCTTCTTCTGTACTTCTTTTTCTCTCATTTTTCTTGTCTCGAATCTCCATTGATTACTTATTCTCATATATTTATTAAAGGGTTTTCAGTGTTTGATTGAAAGGATGAGCTCGTCTTGGAGTGGAATCGTAAATGAAATCAGGGAAGAAGATTGTAGTTCATGCAACAAAAATGAATGGATTACACCAGAGTTCTCAAGTCGGTGCCACTGTGGAGCAATGGTGCGAATGTGGGAGGCAAGAAAAGATGGAAAAAAACATCGAGGACCTTCTTCACGTCGACTTTGTTTCTCTCTCTGTATGTTTGTCTCTCCCGTTGGATCAATTTTAACGATTATTTAAAAATTAGAAAGTACAATCACCATATTACAAAAAAATTTGAGTACAATCACCAGTTTGTAACTTTTTTCACTTCAAGTACCAAATTGTAAGTCGTGTCCCTAATGTTTAACGGAGTGTAACATTTTCGAGTACAATCACCAGTTTGTAACTTTTTTCACTTGGAGTACCAAATTGTAAGTCATGTCCCAGTACAGGTACCAAAAATTAATTTATCCCATTAATTAACCCATAAAGTACTTAAAATGACTACATGTTATCTTGCAGCTGCATGCCTCCAGCATGATGAAGAATTTCTTCAAATCCGTGCATCATCAAATTAAATTAAATATGGGAACATCCGAATTTAGTAATTCATCAAGCTTCACTAAATCACCCCATTCCCATTCCAATTCCAATCTTTGTTCTTGAGATTCAATCGTCGGCATCCAATCAAATATGGGAACTTCAGAATTCAGTAATTCATCAAAGTTGATAAAATCACCACATTCCAATTCCAATGTTTGTTGTTGGGATTGGTATGTCATTGGCATTAAGGATCCGCTTCTTTATGTACTAGTGGAACATCATCCGTGTAATACCCCGAATTTTATAAAATAAAAGTATTCAAAATTTTCTTATAATTATTATTCAGTAAATGGTTAAAAAGTTAAACTTAAGGGTGATATATGTAAAGTTTACAAAATAAGCAAGTGGTTATAAAATATTCATTGTTGTCGGGGAATATTCGTTTGTTTGTGGAATATTCTTGTTGTCGGGGAATATTTGTAAGACGGCGCAGCCATTTGTGGACCCCGTAACGAAAAATTATCAGATGAAAAAACGACAAGAATGAGTTTTCTAAAAATAACGGCGTTACACTGTTAAAATATCTGGTGGTTAAAGTAAAGTAATACGCGTTGTTGCACAGTAGCACACGGTATTGTATATTATTTTATATTATTGTTGTTTCAATAATTATCACTGCACAGTATTTTACATTATCAAACCAATAATTCATATTATTTGAATAATATTATTAAATAACATTATTGACAAATGTCTAAGAAAATTCTGTCGAGAAAGGGGTTAGGTTATTTAATTGCGCGCCAGTAAGTAGAAATCCTTATCGTAAAGCCCCCTCTTTCATGGGAACGACCTGGTTATCAATATTGTAGTTCTATAATATTATTTGTGAATAATTAATTGTTGATTTATATGATAAGAAAATAATTATTTATCTGGATATAAATGAATAAATTAATGATGAGGTGTTTTATCAATATTTTGTCGGAATGAAGGTGTTAAAAATCATCTGTATGTAGATTTTTCAGTCATTTTCTGTTTAGAATTTGGAAAAATTTTCTTCTACAAAGTTGTAGAGAATTAAATTTCCTATGGAATGGACATAAAATTCGCATTTTTTTGATAAAAAGGCTATTTATTATGAATTATTGAAGTTCCAAAATAATTAACTTTTGGAGTTATAAATTTTTTAAAGGAAAAAAGTTTTTAATGTGGGTGGGACCCACTTGTGTGTGCTGATGAGAGTGATGTGGTGTGCGCAGGAATTTTTTTTTAAAATATTAATATTTTATTAAATTCTTTGGTTTGGTGTTCCAGCAATACGTTAATTGAACACGTGTGGATGTTATTGAATTTTCTGGTTTGGTGTTCCATTTGCAATTTTCATTATCTATGCACACTAGCACAAAGTCTCTACAACCTGTTCGCTCAACTTTATGTTGTTTGCTTTTTCTAATTGAATGCAGCCTAATTGCTTATGATATGATTTTTTTGTCTTTGTAAGTTTGATGTAATTTTACTTCATGTTCATTCGGATCTGTTATTACACCATCAGATCATTCTTCTATGTATAATCTATCATGTTGTCTGTCTTGTTGTTGTTCAATAACTTCCATGGCAAGTTGATCAGCATATTGCGTTCCAATTTGGCAATCTTGTGTTGCTAGTGGAACTAGTGTTGAATTCCATTGTGTTGATGTGATTGGCGTTACATCGTGAATTCTAGTTTTTTCTACATTTATCAAGTTCTGCAAGATTGTTGTGCATCCCCTGCTGTGTTCATTATCTATAATCAATGGGAACTTGCCTTGTACATCAAATTTTCTACTGATTTCAATAAAAAATCTAAAAGTTGCTTCATCTTATATATTGATCGGTGGAATGTCGCTTCTAATCTGAAATTTGATTGACAATGTTGTTGTGCTTGTGTTTAGCCGTAATGCACTGCATATCAAGTTTTGCATTTCTCTGAACGAACTAGTTGATGGAACTAGTAGGCCAGTAACTTCAAATTTGTTATATTGGTTACTATCAGTCCACGTTCCGTTGAAATAAAGTACAGATGGAATCATCTCCATTGTGTGACAACTGAATAAACATTGTAAAGTAACCAAATCAATATTAGACAGTAACCAAACTACATAATCTTAGTAACCAGAACATAAATCACATTTTTACATGCATCTTACAATGAAAACAATCAGTATAATGATTTTGTTACCAATTAAATTATAACAGTTGTATGAATGTAACTAATGTAGTTAATAAGTAACCATCTATATAAAACAAATCAGTATAAAACACACTAATAGTATATAGTAACCAAATCATCAGTATAAAGTAATTAAATTCATATTAGGCAGTAACCAACATATATCTACTTAGTAACCAGAATATAAAACACATTTTTCATTGTATTTTACAGTAGAAAATAACCAGTATAATGTGTTTGTTACCAACTAAAGACTAACAGTTGTATGAAGGTAACCAATGTAGTCAATAAGTAACCATCAATATTGTGACGCCCCAAAATAGGTATACATCACCTATTTTGAGTCGCCAAATACATGATACATAATTCAAATACAAACATAATTTATACAACTGTTAAGTGTCGTGTAGAATACGACAAAATATAAGCTGTGAGTTTTAATACAAATATTATCTTCTAGACATTATTCAACTCAAAATAAGTCCTCATTACAATTATTATCATACTATTTCACAGAATAGTGATGACTACTAATGAAACAACCCGGGTCAAATCCCAAGTCCGGAATAAAACTCAGGTCAAATCCCAAGTTCGAATCGAATCAAATCCATCAAAATAAGGCTTCAAACTACTGGCCCAATAGTATCTTCTTGGGTCATCTTAGCCCACCACAAGCTCTCAAAAGGTCATGACTTGAAGGTACTATTGGTAGTAACTTATTTCCTTATATGCAGATAAATTTTTCTCCTATCTTTCGATGTGGGACTTGGGTGTTACAAACTCCCTCACTTAAATTTTTGACGTCCCCATCAGAACCGATCACACACACTGCCCAAAGATCTTTGCCTCTCTAGCCATTGTGGGATAATACCGGTTGGCTTCGTGTCCCCACCTCCGGACCTCCATCTCTCCATTGTGGTATAATACCACCTGCCTTCGAGTCCCCACCTCAGGTAACCCGATCGGATGACCCGACCCGAGCTTTCGAGAGTCGCCTCTGATACCATATGAAATAACCCGGGTCAAATCCCGAGTCCGGAATAAATCTCGGGTCAAATTCTAAGTCCGAGTCAAATCAAATCCATCAAAATAAGGCCTCAAACTACTGGCCCAATAGTATCTTCTTGGGTCATCTTAGCCCACCACAGGCTCCCAAAAGGTCATGACTTGAAGGTACTAGTGGCAGTAACTTATTTCCTTATATGCAAACAAATTTTTCCCCTATCTTTCGATGTGGGACTAGGGTGTTACAACTAATGTAAACATCTGGACCGTCACTCTATTCCCCGACTAGTCCCAGCTATATTTCTATTTCCTAAAGAGAATAATAAAAGCAAATGGTGAGCTCAACTAGCCCAGTAAGAAATATTATGACTAAGATAATGCAAAATAAATTATCGTTAGCCTTTAATAATGTTAACCTGATAAAATATAATAAACATCAAGTTTAATTGCAGTGGAACAAAAAATCCATTAGAAGAGTCAAGTAGAGCATGGTATCTACTATCTTATGTGATTTAAAAAGTTTATCATCAATTTTATCGCTGAGACTTAGTTTAATAAATAATCCATATCATCGAATCATCTCTGCACTATGGCCAAAGATATTTATTAGTATCACGACCATGAATTATCCATGCACTACGGGCCAAGAATATTCGTGTTTTCATCAATGATCATGATCATGCCAACAACTGTCCATCAATGCACTACAGGTTAATGAGGACTTTTACCACATCATTTGTAACATTACGGTCATGATAATACCGAATAATCCCTGCTTATAATCATACCAAATCTATCTATGCACTACGGGCCACATATGACTTTCATCATAATATAAACATGAAGATGATGACAATGAATTAAGAATTCAATTAAAAGAAAGTAAATGATAAATTTTTAAAGATTTATAATTTAATTTTTTCAGAATTCAATAATATCCAAATTGTCAACATGATACTGCTTTGTGGAGTAAAATTTAAGAATAATATTGTATCAAAAATGATTTGGACCGAAAAGAAATCAATTTTTATCATGAATAATACTATGAGTGAATAGTATCTGAATGAATAGTATCCCATGAATAGTACTTCGGGAATAGTAACCCCGTGAATAGTACTTCGACATGAAAAAGTTAAAATTTATCAAGAATGCTCAGAATAATATTTTCATGAAAAGATATTGGATGAAGCGCAAATATCAAGGATATTCTACTAATTTAATGGAATATAGAAGTCAAAACTTTAACAAAATGAGTGTAGAATTTGAAATCTGAAACGAAATAATATTACTTACATACTACAGAGTATGGAAGAAAATATTATTTCATACGAATACTGAACAAAAATAATATCCCTTACCTTAAAAAGAGAGTACTTCTGACTGGTAGGGCGAGGATATTCTTGAAGAAAACTTATACTGTTTTCAACGCTCAAAGCTTTATAAAATTCGAAAGAAATACGCTCAATATTATAGAAGAAGAATTCTCTAATTCTGGTGTGATTTTCAATTCTAACTAAGCATCATATTTATAGGAAAATGGAAGGGGTACTGTGTGACGCCCCTAAAATAGGTATACATCACCCATCTTGAGTCGCCAGATATCACACTATAAAAATCAAATACAAATTTCATTTATATAACTGTTGAACTTTTGTGCAGAGTACAAAAACAGATAAGCTGTAAGTTTTAATACAAATGTATGTAACTCTCATGGTGCCTCGACCACAACCTTACAATGGTATTTTACATAAAAGTACAGTCAAAAACTGTTTTAGAAATTAAAATCTTTGGAAAGTACTCAAGAAAACCTTCGTACATGGGAGGCCATGCGTCTAGGTTATGACTGATATCATATGTCCACAGAATTATCCTCGGTTAACCCAAAAGTCCCCAAAGAAAAACAAGAAGATTACTATCATCTTCTTTCCAATGGTGAGTCTTCTCCTGACATATAACTATCTCCGTTGTCTCCAAGTAAAAATTATATTTCAAATAAACTCCAAGATCATATAGGTAGTGCTCGTTGATATACTCAGCAAGTGGATGTGCACAACCATGTCTTATGATAACACGAGATTGTATGTCATTAGACATCTTGTATAATAGTGGCAAAACACCCTTCCAAAGTTGGGTTCACCTTACCCTATTCGGTTCACCAAAATTAAATATCAAATGACGTATACAATACGACAAACTTATCTAAAGTTCTCAACAAAATTATTTCCATAATATTTAGGGATATATCAACAGCTATAGACCACCGTTCTAATCCTTTTAATACCCCGCTCGACCCAACTACACTTTTATTACCTGAAATGAATTGTGAAGCAAAAGGGTGAGCACAACTAGCACAGTAAAGAATATCATGACTAAAGATAATTAAATTATCAATAACTTTCATCAATAATAAATCAGAAATTTAGAACATGTGGTAGATGATAAAACTTTTCAACCATAGTTGCAGCAGAATGAGCAATCCATTAGAAGAGTCAAATAAACCATCAGGTCTATTATCTTTTCCATGTTAAAAGTCCACCAATAATGTTTTATCCCTGTAACATCAATCAACAATTCTTGTCCACAATCATATGAATAACTCATAATCATAATTGTGATTCTAAATTCCTATTTGCACCCAGGACGAATATAATTTTCATCAACTATCTTCACCTGAAACATCAAAAAATCATGGTTATACTAAATCACAATTCTTGTTCATAATCATACTAATAAATTCATCTTTGCACTACGGCCAAATATATTAATTAACAATTCATCTTTGCACTACAGGCCAAAGACATACAACTGTATTTTAGAAGAGTCAAGTAAAGCATGATATCTACTATCTTTTTCGAATTAAAAGTGTATAATCAATATTTCATAGCTAAGACTCAGCTTAATAAATAATCCACATCATCGAATCATCTCTGCACTACGGCCAAGGATATTCATGTAATCATCAATGGTCATGATTATTGTGACGCCCCCAAAATAGGATACATCACCCATTCTGAGTCGCCAACTACATGGTACAGAAATAAATACAACTTCAGTAATACAATTGTCGTACAAAATACGACAACACATGTACTATGAGTTTGAATACAAATATTATCTACTAGAGAGTATACAAACTCAAAAGGAGTCCTCATTACAATTATTGATGCACTATTTTACAAAAATAGTGAGGACTGCTAAACAACTATCTTGAATCATCACTCCATACCCCGGCTAGTTCCTGCTAAATTCTCTCCTCCTGAGAAGAATAATGGAACAAAAAGGAAAAGAATGAGCTCAACTAGCCCAGTAAAGAATATTATGACTAAGATAATATACAACAAATTATCATTAGTCTTCAACAGGAAAAAATCTGATAAAATATAATAGACAACAAGTTTTATATCAACAACTGCAGCGGAAACAACAATCCATTAGAAGAGTCAAGTAGAGAAAGAATTATACTATCTTCTAAGATTTAAAAGTTCATCATCAATATTTTATCCCTGTAACATCAATCAATATTCATCTTGAATCAAATATTCATCTTTGCACTACTGCCTAAAGATATTTATTTGTATCACCAGTTGGTCATGTTCATCTCAACACCTGTTCATCTTTGCACTACGGGCCAAAGATATTCATTAGGTAATTGTTGGTCGATTTCGCAATCAATGAATACGTGCAAGTATACGCGGTCAACAAGTAATAAAGTGAAAGTAGAGTATCGTTCCCACGAGAAATTATTTAATAAAAATCACCAAGTACTAATTCTTAACCAAACTAATTTTATTTTAACAATATCAAATCGTGATTTTTCTAATTAAGAAAACTAATTTAACTAATTAAACTAAATTGCTTTATGACTGAATTCAGATAAATAAAGATTAAAACTACAATATCCCCAATTATGAACTACAAATCAATTATCCAATTATTCCAATTATTATGCCTACTAAATTATTAACAGGAATTGTAAGACCCCAACTTATTAATGAATAAAATCAAATTTTCTCTAAATATTATTGTGAATAATAAGGGGCTAATTTGATATAATAATTTGGTTATGGGTGAAATGTGTAAATTTTGCAAAATAAGCAAGTGGTTATAAAATATTCATTTTGTCGGGGAATATTCGTTTGGTCGTGGAATATTCTTGCTGCCGGGGAATATTCGTACGACGGCGCAGCCTTGTGTGGGCCCCATAACGGAAAGCGATTGGATGAAGAAAACGACAAGTATAAATAACGGCGTAGTTGTTACCGTTAATACTGTTGGAATACCCGGTGATTAAAATACAGTAGCACACGGTATTGCACCAATTATTGATTCTTACGTAAGAAGGCACTACTCAATAATTGTTATAGTAGTTATTGTTCAATATTTTATTTTATTGATTCAATAATTGTTGCATTAATATTTTATATTATTGTTGTTTCAATAATTGTTGCTGCACAGTATTTTCCATTATCAGATCAATAATTCATATTATTTGAATAATATTATTAGATAACATTATTGGCAATGTCTAGAAAGTTCTGTCTAAGGAGAGGTTTGGTCATCTAATTGCGCGCCAGTAAGGAGAAATCCTTATTGGAAAGCCCCCTCTTTCTTGGGAACGGCCTGGTTGTCATAAATGTGATTCTGTAATATTATTTGTGAATAATTAATTATTGATTCATATGATAAGGAAATATTTATTTTTGTGGATATAAATGAGGGATATATTTTTGTGGTTAAAAATGAAGAAGTTAATGTTGAGATTTTTATCAGTATTTTTGTCGGAATGGAGGTATTAAAAATCAGGGTTTTTGAGATATTTTGCGGGGGTTATAATTTTTAATCCGACCGTTGGATCGTGGTAATTTTTGGATATGTTATACATATATAAGTTGAGTATATGTCCTCAAATTTTGAACCGTTAAAAATGAACGTATGATTTATTATGAATTTTACGAGATGACTGGTTCAGAAATTGTTGAATTTTCGGAGTTTATCATTTTGATGGAAAATTCTAGAATTGGTGGGCCCCACTTGTGGTTGGTGAAGAAATGTGCTGAATTATATTTCAAATGTGGTAGGTGGGAATAGTAGCAGGTAAAGCCATCAGGTTGCAGGTCAAACCTACTAAAATTTTCCTATAAATAGAGGGCTAAGTTAGAATTAAAAATTACACCAGAAACAAGTTTTCTCTCTTTCTCTCTCTAGATTATTGAGTGTATTTTGTGAGTATTTAGATACTTTGAGAGTTTCTATTCATCAGAGCAAGTTTCTTTCAGCTTTATACCGGTATTCCGACCAGAAGCACTGATATCTTGAGGTAAGGGATATTATTTTCTTCTTAAATGATATTATTTTCTTCAATATCATTATGCTGAAATATTGATATGAGTTTTTATCAAATTTGGAACTTTTTGTGTCGGGGTTACTATTCACGTATACGGTACTATTCACGTATACGGCACTATTCACGAATACGGCACTATTCACCGAAAAATAAAATTTTTCCTTTTTGTCCAAGATGTCTATTATGGTTACTATCTTTGATTGTATCCATGTTTTGATCTTTATTTTTGAATTCTGCTTCACAATTGATTATTATGAAGTATTATTGACATTGGATAAACTGTTATACGAATCCCTACTATTTGTCCTTCTGTCTCATTGGATTCGTTCTCTTTAAAATATTTTTCATCATCCTCAGTTCTAAATGATGATATTACTGAATATCTTTGGCCTGTAGTGCAAAGATGTATGATTACTTGATGAATATCTTTGGCCTGTAGTGCAAAGATGAACAGGTGTTGATATGAACATGACTGACAGGTGATACAAATGAATATCTTTGGCCTGTAGTGCAAAGATGAATATTTGGATAAAGATGATTATTAATTGATGTTACAGGGATAAAATATTGATGATGGACTTTTAAATCTTAGAAGATAGTAGAATTCTTTCTCTACTTGACTCTTCTAATGATTTGCTGTTTCCGCTGCAGTTGTTGATCTAAAACTTGTTGTCGATTATATTCTATCAGATTTTTCCCTGTTGAAGACTAACGATAATTTGTTTGTATATTATCTTAGTCATAATATTCTTTACTGGGCTAGTTGAGCTCACCCTTTTCCTTTTTGTTCCATTTTTCTTCTCAGGAGGTAAGAACATAGCAGGATCTAGTCGGGGTATGGAGTGATGGTTCTAGAAAGATGTTTTAGCAGTCCTCACTATTTCTGTAAAATAGTGTTTGAATAATTGTAATGAGGATTTATTTGAGTGTGGATATTGTCTAGAAGACAATATTTGTATTTAAACTCACAATATGTGTTGTCGTATTTTGCACGACAATTGTATTATTGAAGTTGTAGCTTGCTTTCTGTACCATGTATTTGGCGACTCAGAATG
Source organism: Panax notoginseng (assembly GCA_016801055.1). Taxonomy (NCBI): domain Eukaryota; kingdom Viridiplantae; phylum Streptophyta; class Magnoliopsida; order Apiales; family Araliaceae; genus Panax; species Panax notoginseng. Next base: position 175,076,017 of record CM029022.1, read on the forward strand.
GGTGTTGTATACCTATTTTGGGGGCGTCACAGTTGGTATCAGAGCTTAGGGATATGATCCCTGGCTGAGATGTGAGACAAGAACTAGGAGGGGAGAGACGGGGAATTCCTTCACTAGTATGACTTGACTAAGTTTATTTGGTGTTTATTTGGTCGGTCAGAGTATAGGGATAATATATGACATGACTATTAACCCTTGTTTTATGGCAGTATTTAAGAATGGCAACTGAGAACGTTAATAATGGAGTAAATCAGACCGTGGAGACACCTTTGATCACCACCCAGGGGAACGTGCAATAGGAAGGCAGTATTCCTCCTGTAAACAACGTTACCGAGCAAACGATGAATGATGGAATGTTTAGGAGCTTTTTGCAGTTCATGCAAAATCAAACGAGGGAGACTCGTGTGCAGAATACGGGTGGAAATGATAACGCGCGGTTTGTCACAGCTAAGCAGTTCAAAGAATTGGGACCACCAAAATTTAAGGGAAAGCCGGATCCGATCATGGCGGAAACGTGGGTCAAGCAAATTACCAAGATATTCGATGTCTTGGGATGCACGGAGGAACAGAAGGTTCCATTCGCCACCTTTATGTTCCGCGGTAAGGCAGACTACTGGTGGGAGTCTGTGAAGCGTACCCAGCCTGACGCACTCAACATGTCCTGGGAAACATTTCAAAAACTGTTCAATGACAAGTACTTTCCTGAAAGTATTCGTCATATGAAGGAGGTAGAGTTTATCAGACTGGAACAAAACAACATGACGGTGTCCCAGTACGAGGCGAAGTTTGCAGAGTTATCCAGGTTTGCACCTCATTTGGTCGAAAATGAGGAACGAATGACAAGGATGTTTCTGAGAGGTCTAAAACCCGAGATTCGACAATATCTTATCTCTCATAAATTTTCTTTATATTCAGATGTTGTAAATAGGGCTCAATTATTAGAGCGAGATAATGAGTATGTGCAACCGAGGGACCACAACCAGGGTCATACCGGTGGCGGCAGTCATCGAAGCAATGAAAACTAGCAGGGAGGAAAACATTCGGACAAAAGCGGTAACCACTCTGGTGGTAATCGTGGTCGTGATAATAGAAGGAGCGAGTCGGGAGGAGATTTCAAGAAGAGAAGGTACAACAATGATAATGTGAAGACGTCAGCACAAACATCAACTGTTTCTAGGGGAGGAGAACGACCACCGGTCGTATGTTACAAATGTGGGAAAGAGGGACATATCAGCCCAAACTGCCCACAACAATCCAAGGTATGTTATAACTGTGGAAAGGAGAGTCATATAGCTCGAGTGTGTTTTGTAGCAAAACCAAGTTCAGCGGGGATGGTGACTCCAAAAGCTGTCCCGGATAAGCCGAAATCAGCGGTTCCTGGAAGGGCGTTTGTCGTTACTGGCCAAAACGCGAGAAACCCGAACGAGGTGATCACGGGTAAGCTAATCTTGAATTCTTGCGAAGTTTATACTTTACTAGATACCGGTTCTACCCATTCTTTTATCTCTCCTGCTTGTGCTCAATGTTTAAACTTGACTCCGGAGAAATTGGACTTTAACTTATCTGTTGAAACTCCGTTGGGTGAAACCTTCGTTACATCTACAGTTTATAAATCTTGCATGATCCAAGTTGGCACTATCACATTACCTGTTGATCTTATCTCTTTAAAGATACTTGCTTTTGATGTGATTTTAGGAATTGATTGGTTAACCACTCATCATGCTAAAATTGATTGTTTTCGTAAGGTTGTTAGTTTTCATATTCCTAACCAACCTGTCATACGAATTCAACTACTAAACCACTAAAATCAGTCACTGTCATATCGAGCCACAAAGCTATTCGTTTATTAAAAAACGGATGTCAAGCTTTCTTAGCCCATGTAATGGATTTGAACAAAGACAAGTCAGATTTGAATAATATTTCTATTGTTAGAGAATTTCCCGATGTATTTCCTGAAGAACTTCCTGGTCTACCCCCAGAACGTGAAGTTGAATTCTTTATTGACCTTGAACCCGGTACAAAGCCCATTTCTAAAACTCCATATCGAATGGCTCCTATTGAACTTCAGGAGTTAAAAGTCCAACTACAGGAGTTGTTGGACATTGGTTTTATTCGTCCTAGTACGTCTCCTTGGGGTGCTCCTGTTTTATTCGTAAAGAAGAAAGACGGGAGTATGCGACTTTGTATCGACTATCGAGAATTGAATCATGTCACTATCAAGAATAGGTATCCGCTACCTCGTATTGATGACCTGTTCGACCAGTTACAAGGAATACAATTCTTTTCAAAGATCGACCTTCGTTCTGGATATCATCAGCTGAAGATTAAAACTGAGGATATTCCAAAGACTGCCTTCAGAACTCGGTACGGGCATTATGAATTCTTAGTAATGTCTTTTGGATTGACTAATGCTCCTGCTGCCTTCATGGATATGATGAACCGTGTATTCAAAGAATATTTGGATCAGTTCGTTGTTGTCTTTATTGATGACATCCTCATCTATTCCAAAAGCCGTGAAGATCATGAGCGCCATTTGAAGCTGGTACTGCAAAGGCTTCGTGAAAATAAGCTATATGCCAAATTGAAAAAATGCGAGTTCTGGCTTGAGGAAGTAGCATTCCTTGGGCACGTGGTGTCAAAACATGGAGTATCTGTCGACCCGGTGAAGATTGAAGCTATACAAAGTTGGGAGCAACCGAAGTCGGTAACCGAAGTACGTAGCTTTCTAGGCTTAGCTGGTTATTATCGGAGATTTGTGGAAGGATTTTCTCGAATCGCTACTCCGTTAACTCAGCTGACTCGGAAAGATACAAAATTTGTATGGAGTGAGGAATGCGAGAAGAGTTTCCAAGAACTCAAGAGGAGACTCATTTCGGCACCTGTTCTGACAATACCATCTGGTTCGGATGGATTTGTTATCTACAGCGATGCTTCAGGCAAAGGGTTAGGATGTGTTCTCATGCAACATGGGAAAGTCATAGCCTATGCCTCACGACAACTCAAAGAATATGAGAGGAATTATCCTACTCATGATTTGGAGTTGGCAGCAGTCGTTTTTGCGTTGAAGATCTGGAGACACTACCTGTATGGGGAGAAAGTGGAGATCTATACAGATCATAAAAGCCTCAAATATTTCTTCACCCAAAAGGAACTCAACATGCGGCAGTGACGTTGGCTCGAGCTGTTGAAAGATTACGATCATACCATCCAATATCATCCTGGAAAAGCAAACGTAGTAGCTGACGCATTGAGTAGAAGATCATATGCGGGTACGAGTGCAATATTGTTAACACAAAGGCCCATTTTGTATGACTTACAAAGGATGGAGATAGAGATGAAGGCTCCAAGTACCCACATGATGATATCAAATATACGAGTAGAACCGACTTTAATCGATAAAGTTAAAGCTGCTCAAGCTACGGACATGGAGCTGATGCGTATGAAGAAGAAAGTGCAAGAAGGTGCTATTCCAGAAGCAAGAATCGATGAAGAAGGAATACTTCGAGTCAACTCCAGACTTTGTGTTCCTAACGATTTTGACTTGAAGCATAGAATAATGATGGAGGCACACAACACACCGTTTGCAATCCATCCTGGGAGTACCAAAATGTATCACGATCTTCGACATACATTTTGGTGGAGCAATATGAAAAGAGAGATCGCGGAGTTTATCTCGAGGTGTTTAACTTGTCAACGTGTAAAGGCGGAGCATCAAGTGCCAAAGGGTCCATTGCAACCACTTGAGATCCCGAAATGGAAGTGGGAACACATTACTATGGATTTTGTTACGGGTCTTCCCAAGGTTTCTCAAGGCATAGATGCGATTTGGGTTATTGTTGATAGATTAACCAAGTCCGCTCATTTCTTGCCGATACGTGAGACTTATTCCCTTGAACGTCTTGCTAGTATGTACGTGAACGAGATTGTGAGATTGCATGGCATGCCAGTATCCATAGTTTCGGATCGTGACCCAAGATTCACTTCACGATTTTGGGTTAGCTTGCAGAAAGCTATGGGCACGGATTTACGATTCAGTTCGGCATACCATCCTCAAACGGACGGACAATCAGAGAGGACTATTCAAACTCTTGAAGATCTATTAAGACTTTGTGTCCTAGATCTCAAAGGGAGTTGGGATAAGTACCTACCATTGGTGGAATTCTCCTACAACAACAGTTATCAGGCGAGCATAGGTGTGGCTCCATTCGAGGCGTTGTATGGAAGAAAATGTCGTTCTCCAGTATGCTGGGACGAGGTGGGTGAAGCAACATTGTTGGGACCAGAGTTGGTACGCATTACTACAGAGAAGATCCAAACGATTCGACAACGTATACAAACGGCACAGGATCGACAAAAGAGTTATGCGGATCTTCATCGGAAGGACGTGGAATTTAATATTGGGGATCATGTATTATTACGTGTTGCACCATGGAAGGGAGTTACAAGATTTGGGAAGAGAGGAAAGCTCAATCCAAGATTTGTTGGTCCATTTGAGATTCTTGAGCGAATAGGAAATGTGGCATATAGACTCGCATTACCTCCAAGCATGTCTCGTGTTCATAATGTTTTTCACATATCTATGCTTCGTAAATATGTTAAAGACCCGAACCACATTATTGAGTTAGAACCAGACGAGATAGCTGAAGATTTAACGTACGAGGAGGTACCTGTTAAGATCTTGGATAGGAAAGAGCATGTCCTACGCACGAAGGTTATACCACAAGTTAAGGTTTTGTGGAGAAACCATGCTATTGAAGAAATGACCTGGGAGTTGGAATCAGAAATGAAAGCGAGGTATCCTCACCTTTTCGAAATATCAGGTACGTACGTCAATTTCGAGGACGAAATTTCATAAGGAGGGGAGGTTGTAAGACCCCAACTTATTAATGAATAAAATCAAATTTTCTCTAAATATTATTGTGAATAATAAGGGGTTAATTTGATACTAATACTTTGGTTATGGGTTAAATGTGCAAATTTTACAAAATAAGCAAGTGGTTATAAAATATTTATTTTGTCGGAGAATATTCGTTTGGTCGTGGAATATTCTTGCTGTCGGGGAATATTCGTACGACGGCGCAGCCTTGTGTGGGCCCCATAACGGAAAGCGATTGGATGAAGAAAACGACAAGTATAAATAACGGCGTAGTTGTTACCGTTAATACTGTTGAAATACCCGGTGGTTAAAATACAGTAGCACACGGTATTGCACCAATTATTGATTCTTACGAAAGAAGGCACTACTCAATAATTGTTACAGTAGTTATTGTTCAATATTTTTTTTATTGATTCAATAATTGTTGCATTGATATTTTATATTATTGTTGTTTCAATAATTGTTGCTGCACGGTATTTTCCTTTATCAGATCAATAATTCATATTATTTGAATAATATTATTAGATAACATTATTGGCAATGTCTAGAAAGTTCTTTCTAAGGAGAGGTTTGGTCATCTAATTGCGCGCCAGTAATGAGAAATCCTTATTGGAAAGCCCCCTCTTTCCTGGGAACGGCCTGGTTGTCATAAATGTGATTCTGTAATATTATTTGTGAATAATTAATTATTGATTCATATGATAAGGAAATATTTATTTTTGTGGATATAAATGAGGGATATATTTTTGTGGTTAAAAATGAAGAAGTTAATGTTGAGATTTTTATCAGTATTTTTGTCGGAATGGAGGTATTAAAAATCAGGGTTTTTGAGATATTTTGCGGGGGTTATAATTTTTAATCCGACCGTTGGATCGTGGTAATTTTTGGATATGTTATACATATATAAGTTGAGTATATGTCCACAAATTTTGAACCGTTAAAAATGAACGTATGATTTATTATGAATTTTACGAGATGACTGGTTCAGAAATTGTTGAATTTTCGGAGTTTATCATTTTGATGGAAAATTCTAGAATTGGTGGGACCCACTTGTGGTTGGTGAAGAAATGTGCTGAATTATATTTCAAATGTGGTAGGTGGGAATAGTAGCAGGTAAAGCCATCAGGTTGCAGGTCAAACCTACTAAAATTTTCCTATAAATAGAGGGCTAAGTTAGAATTGAAAATCACACCAGAAACAAGTTTTCTCTCTTTCTCTCTCTAGATTATTGAGTGTATTTTGTGAGTATTTAGATACTTTGAGAGTTTCTATTCATCAGAGCAAGTTTCTTTCAGCTTTATACCGGTATTCCGACCAGAAGTACTGATATCTTGAGGTAAGGGATATTATTTTCTTCTTAAATGATATTATTTTCTTCAATATCATTATGCTGAAATATTGATATGAGTTTTTATCAAATTTGGAACTTTTTGTGTCGGGGTTACTATTCACGTATACGGTACTATTCACGTATACGGCACAATTCACGAATACGGCACTATTCACCGAAAAATAAAATTTTTCCTTTTTGTCCAAGATGTCTATTATGGTTACTATCTTTGATTGTATCCATGTTTTGATCTTTATTTTTGAATTCTGCTTCACAATTGATTATTATGAAGTATTATTGATCTTGGATAAACTGTTATACGAATCCCTACTATTTGTCCTTCTGTCTCATTGGATTCGTTCTCTTTAAGATATTTTTCATCATCCTCAGTCCTAAATGATGATATTACTGAATATCTTTGGCCTGTAGTGCAAAGATGTATGATTACTTGATGAATATCTTTGGCCTGTAGTGCAACGATGAACAGGTGTTGAGATGAACATGACTGACAGGTGATACAAATGAATATCTTTGGCCTGTAGTGCAAAGATGAATATTTGGATAAAGATGATTATTAATTGATGTTACAGGGATAAAATATTAATGATGGACTTTTAAATCTTAGAAGATAGTAGAATTCTTTCTCTACTTGACTCTTCTAATGGTTTGCTGTTTTCGCTGCAGTTGTTGATCTAAAACTTGTTGTCGATTATATTCTATCAGATTTTTCCCTGTTGAAGACTAACGATAATTTGTTTGTATATTATCTTAGTCATAATATTCTTTACTGGGCTAGTTGAGCTCACCCTTTTCCTTTTTGTTCCATTTTTCTTCTCAGGAGGTGAGAACATAGCAGGATCTAGTCGGGGTATGGAGTGATGGTTCTAGAAAGATGTTTTAGCAGTCCTCACTATTTCTGTAAAATAGTGTTTGAATAATTGTAATGAGGATTTATTTGAGTGTGGATATTGTCTAGAAGACAATATTTGTATTTAAACTCACAGTATGTGTTGTCGTATTTTGCACGACAATTGTATTATTGAAGTTGTAGTTTGCTTTCTGTATCATGTATTTGGCGACTCAGAATGGGTGTTGTATACCTATTTTGGGGGCTTCACATATTATGCCTACTGAATTATTAACAGGAATTCTCAAATGCCAAAAGCCCTTTTCCAAGTGATCAATTGACTTTTATTTAATCCAGATTAATCTTGCTATAATCCTATGCAAAACAATTGAATTAAATTCCTTCAATGTCAATTCCTTATATGTTACATGCGGTGAACAGATATTTTCATTCAATTCACAAACCTAATTATTCACCATGCAAATAACTAAGTCACATGTTACCATGCCCAATTCTAACCCTAGAATTCCTCTTCCAATTCCTTCTAGAGTAACAAGGTAATTACTGATTAGATAATTAATCAATAAGCTCAAGACAAGATAACCAATTTACTTTGACATAAATAATTGGAATAAATCAAATAACTAATTTATAGACATTAAAGGTTCAATTAAAATCCTAATAAAAGAGTTAGTTCATAATTAATGAATTGAAACCAAGAATCCACAACTGAATAGACATTAAAAGATAAAAGTATGATAAGAGAAGAGAATAGAATCTGTTGTCAACAAATCTGATGCTCCCCTCTTGCTCTTGCTCTTGATCTTCAGTGTTCTCCAAGTTACTTCAATCTCCAAAATTAATTAGAACTAGGGTTAATGTTCTAATCTAATGGAGTGTATTTCTAATCTAATCTATGTAATCCCCTCTTATTTTATGTCTTACATCAAGTATTTCTAGGTTACAAGTCCAATTTTTAGCTTAGGAACAAACCTAATCCAATTTGGAGTCAAAAAGGTGTCAAAATTTGCCCCAAAACGCGTCCAAGCCTAACCAGACCCTTCCCCAGCTCCCCAGCGCTGCGACACTGCCTTCCAGCGCCCCGGCGCTGGGCATAGTCCTGAAATAGGCACCCCAGCGCTGGCACTTTTTCAAAAATTTTCCACTCCGACGTCCTTTGGGAAAATAGCCATAACTTCTTCGTCCGAACTCCGATTTTGATGATTCAAGATATTCCAAAAAGAGGAGACGTAGATCTACAACTTTAATTCTTTAAGTTTTTCGAAATAAGGTCCCGAACAATACTCAAATTGGTTCTGAAGTGACTGCTGTGTAAATGGCAAGCCGAAAACGCGCATCTAACCACCCCAAACGTCGATCCAAGTAACTTTTGTCCCAATTCCTACAAAACAACATATAACATGCATGGATAGACATAAACACTTAAAAACATCCAAAAGATTAAGCTCAAATGCACTCAATTATGAGTATAAAACTCACTCATCAGTAATCATTCATCTTTGCACTACAGGCCAAAGATATTCATTAATATCATCATTTAGGACTGAGGATGATGAAAAAATATATTAAGAAAAATGAATCCAGTGAGATAAAAGAACAAATTTTAGAAACAGAGTATCCAAGATCAATAATACTCCATAATAACCAATTTTGAAGCAGAATTCAAAAATAAAGATCAAAACATGGATACAATCAAAGATAGTAACCATAATTGACATCTTGGATAAAAAAAAATTTTATTTTTCGGTGAATAGTGCCGTATACGTGAATAGTAACTCTGACACAAAAAGTTCTAAATTTGATAAAAAGTTCAGACCAATAATTCGGCATAATGATATTGAAGAAATAATATCATTTACGAAGAAAATAACATCCCTTACCTCGCAAAGACAATACTTTTGACTGGAATACTGGATATAGTGCTGAAGGAACGTGCACCGTATAGCAACACTCAAAGTACTAAAATACTCACAAAATACGCTTGATATTAAGAGAGAAAAAGAGAAAAAAACTTATGAATTCTTGTGTGATTTTCAATTCTAACTAAGCGCCCTATTTATAGAAAAATGCTTAGAACGCCATATCAGACTAACCTGCTACCTGATGGCTTTACCTGCTACTATTCAAGCCTACCACATTTGAATAAAAATCTCAGCACATTTTTACCAACCAAAAGTGAGGCCCACCCATGTTTTAATAAAAATTATTTTATTTTTCGAAACTTTAACAATTCATAATAAATAGTCCTTTTATTAGAAAAATTCAAATCTCATGTGTTTTTCATAGGAAATTTAATTCTCTACAACTTTGTAGAAGAAAGTTTTTCCAAATTCTAATCAGAAAATACCTGAAATCCACAAATGGATGATTTTTAATACCTCTATTCTGACAAAATACTGATAAAATACCTCAGCATTAAATCCTTCAATTATAACCACAATAAAATAAATATATCCCTCATTTTTATCCACATAAAATAAATATTTTCTTATCATATAAATCAATAATTAATTATTCACAAATAATATTACAGACTCACAATTATGACAACCAGGCCGTTCTCAGGAAAGAGGGGGCTTTCCGATAAGGATTTCTCCTTACTGGCGCGTAATTAGGTGACCAAACCTCTCCTTGACAGAACTTTCTAGACATTGACAATAATGCTATCTCATAATATTATTCAAATAATATGAATTATTGATCTGATAATGGGAAATACTGTGCAGTGACAATTATTGAAACAACAATAATATAAAATATCAACGCAACAATTATTGAACCAATAAAATAAAATATTGAACAGTAATTACTGTAACAATTATTGAGTAGTGCCTTCTTACGTAAGAATCAATAATTCAACAATACTGTGCAAAACCGTGTGCTACTGTGCAACCACGCGTATTACTGTATTTTAACAACCGGGTATTCCAACAGTGTTAACGGTAACAACTACGCCGTTATTTGTAAAAACTCAAATTTATCATTTTCTTCATCCGACCATTATCCGTTATGGGGGCCACAAATGGCTGCGCCGTCGTACGAATATTTCCCGACAGAAAGAATATTCCACGACCAAACGAATATTCTCCGACAACTGAATATTTTATAACCACTTGCTTATTTTGAAAATTTTGCACATTGCACCCATAACCAAAGTATTATATCAAATTAATACCTTATTATTCACAATAATAAATAGAGAAAATTTGATTTTATTTATAATAAGTTGGGGTCTTACAACCTCCCCTCCTTATGAAATTTCGTCCTCGAAATTGACGTACGTACCTGGTGTTTCAAAAAGGTGAGGATACCTCGCTTTCATTTCTGATTCCAACTCCCAAGTTAAATCTTCGGCTATCTCGTCTGGTACTAACTCAATAATGTGGTTCGGGTATTTAACATATTTACGAAGCATAGATATGTGAAAAACATTATGAACACGAGACATACTTGGAGGTAATGCGAGTCTATAGGCCACATTTCCTATTCGGTCAAGAATTTCAAATGGACCAACAAATCGTGGATTGAGTTTTCCTCTCTTTCCAAATTTTGTAACTCCCTTTCATGGTGCAACACGTAACAATACATGATCCCCAATATTAAATTCCACGTCCTTCCGATGAAGATCCGCATAACTCTTTTGTCGATCCTGTGCCGTTTGTATACGTTGTCGAATCGTTTGGATCTTCTCTGTAGTCATTCGTACCAACTCTGGTCCCAACAATATTGCTTCTCCCACCTCATCCTAACATACTAGAGAGCGACACTTTCGTCCATACAATGTTTCAAATGGAGCCACACCTATACTTGCCTGATAACTGTTGTTGTAGGAGAATTCCACCAATGGTAGGTACTTATCCCAACTCCCTTTGAAATCTAGGACACAGAGTCTTAATAGATCTTCAAGGGTTTGAATAGTCCTCTCTGATTGCCCGTCCGTTTGAGGATGGTATGCCGAACTGAATCGTAAATCCGTGCCCATAGCTTTCTGCAAACTAACCCAAAATCGTGAAGTAAATCTTGGGTCACGATCCGAAACAATGGATACTGGCATGCCATGCAATCTTACAATCTCATTTACGTACATACTAGCAAGAAGTTCAAGGGAATAAGTCTCACGTATAGGCAAGAAATGGGCAGACTTGGTTAATCTATCAACAATAACCCAAATCGCATCTATGCCTTGAGAAACCTTGGGAAGACCCGTAACGAAATCCATAGTAATGTGTTCCCACTTCCATTTTGAAATCTCAAGTAGTTGTAATGGACCCTTTGGCATTTGATGCTCCGCCTTTACACGTTGACAAGTTAAACACCTCGAGATAAACTCCGCGATCTCTCTTTTCATATTGCTCCACCAAAAGGTATGTCGAAGATCATGATACATTTTGGTACTCCCATGATGGATTGCAAACGGTGTGTTGTGTGCCTCCATCATGATTATATGCTTCAAGTCAGAATCGTTAGGAACACAAAGTCTGGAGTTGACTCGAAGTATTCCTTCTTTATCGATTCTTGCTTCAAGAATAGCACCTTCTTGCATTTTCTTCTTCATACTCATCAACTCTATATCCGTAGCTTAAGTAGCTTTAACTTTATCGATTAAAGTCGGTTCTACTCGGATGTTTAATATCATCACGTGGGTACTTGGAGCCTTCATCTCTATCTCCATCCTTTGCAAGTCATACAAAATGGGCCTTTGTGTTAATAATATTGCACTCGTACCCGCATATGATCTTCTACTCAATGCGTTAGCTACTACGTTTGCTTTTCCAGGATGATATTGGATGGTATGATCGTAATCTTTCAGCAGCTCGAGCCAACGTCGTTGTCGCATGTCGAGTTCTTTTTGGGTGAAGAAATATTTGAGGCTTTTATGATCTGTATAGATCTCCACTTTCTTCCCATACAGGTAGTGTCTCCAGATCTTCAACGCGAAAACGACTGCTGCCAACTCCAGATCATGAGTAGGATAATTCCTCTCATATTCTTTGAGTTGTCGCGAGGCATAGGCTATGACTTTCCCATATTGCATGAGAACACATCCTAACCCTTTGCCCGAAGCATCGTTGTAGATAACAAATCCATCAGAACCAGGTGGAATTGTCAAAACAGGTGCCGAAATGAGTCTCCTCTTGAGTTCTTGAAAACTCTTCTCATAATCCTCGCTCCAATCAAATTTTATATCCTTACGAGTCAGCTGAGTTAACGGAGTAGCGATTCGAGAAAATCCTTCCACGAATCTCCGATAATAACCAGCTAAGCCCAGAAAACTACGTACTTCGATTACGGATTTTGGTTGCTCCCAACTTTGTATGGCTTCAATCTTCACCGGGTCGACAGATACTCCATGTTTTGACACCACGTGCCCAAGGAATGCTACTTCCTCAAGCCAGAACTCGCATTTCTTCAGCTTGGCATATAGCAAGTTATCATGAAGCCTTTGCAGTACCAGCTTCAAATGGCGCTCATGATCATCACGGCTTTTGGAATAGATGAGGATGTCATTAATAAAGACAACAACGAATTGATCTAAATATTCTTTGAATACACGATTGATCATATCCATGAAAGCAGCAGGAGCATTAGTCAATCCAAAATACATGACTAAGAATTCATAATGCCCATACCGAGTTCTGAAGGCAGTATTTGGAATATCCTCAGTTTTTGTGACGCTCCTAAAATTAGGTATACATCACCCATTCTGAGTCGCCAAATACATGGTACAAAATTTAAATACAACTTCATTTATACAACTGTTGAGCTGTCGTATTGTGACGCCCCCAAAATAGGTATACAACACCCATTCTGAGTCACCAAATACATGGTACAGAAAGCAAACTATAACTTCAATAATACAATTGTCGTGCAAAATACGACAACACATACTGTGAGTTTAAATACAAATATTGTCTTCTGGACAATATCCACACTCAAATAAATCTGCATTACAATTATTCAAATACTATTTTACAGAAATAGTGAGGACTGCTAAAACATCATTTTAGAACCATCACTCCATACCCCGACTAGATCCTGCTATGTTCTCACCTCCTGAGAAGAAAAATGGAACAAAAAGGAAAAGGGTGAGCTCAACTAGCCCAGTAAAGAATATTATGACTAAGATAATATACAACAAATTATCGTTAGTCCTCAATAGGAAAAAATCTGATAGAATATAATCGACAACAAGTTTTAGATCAACAACTGCAGCGGAAACATCAAACCATTAGAAGAGTCAAGTAGAGAAAGAATTATACTATCTTCTAAGATTTAAAAGTTCATCATCAATATTTTATCCCTGTAACATCAATTAATAATCATCTTTATCCAAATATTCATCTTTGCACTACAGGCCAAAGATATTCATTTGTATCACCTGTCAGTCATGTTCATCTCAACACCTGTTCATCTTTGCACTACAGGCCAAAGATATTCATCAAGTAATCATACATCTTTGCACTACAGGCCAAAGATATTCAGTAATATCATCATTTAGGACTGAGGATGATGAAAAATATCTTAAAGAGAACGAATCTAGTGAGACAGAAGGACAAATAGTAGGGATTCGTATAACAGTTTATCCAAGATCAATAATACTTCATAATAATCAATTGTGAAGCAGAATTCAAAAATAAAGATCAAAACATGGATACAATCAAAGATAGTAACCATAATAGACATCTTGGACAAAAAGGGAAAATTTTATTTTTTGGTGAATAGTGCCGTATTCGTGAATAGTACCGTATACGTGAATAGTGACATATACGTGAATAGTAACCCCGACACAAAAAGTTCCAAATTTGATAAAAACTCATGTTAATATTTCAGCATAATGATATTGAAGAAAATAATATCATTTAAGAAGAAAATAATATTCATTACCTCAAGATATCAGTACTTCTGGTCGGAATACCGGTATAAGGCTGAAAGAAACTTGCACTGATGAATAGAAACTCTCAAAGTATCTAAATACTCACAAAATAAACTCAATAATCTAGAGAGAAAAAGAGAGAAAACTTGTTTCAGGTGTGATTTTCAATCCTAACTTAGCCCTCTATTTATAGGAAAATTTTAGTAGGCTTGACCTGCAACCTGATGGCTTTACCTGCTACTATTCCCACCCACCACATTTGAAATATAATTCAGCACATTTCTTCACCAACCAAGAGTGGGGCCCACCAATTCTAGAATTTTTCACCAAAATGATTAACTCCAAAAATTCAACAATTTCTGAACCAGTCATCTCGTAAAATTCATAATAAATCATACGTTCATTTTTAACGGTTCAAAATTTGTGGACATATACTCAACTTATATATGTATAACATATCCAAAAATTACCACGATCCAACGGTCGGATTAAAAATTATAACCCCCGCAAAATATCTCAAAAACCCTGATTTTTAATACCTCCATTTCGACAAAAATACGGATAAAAACCTCAACATTAACTCCTTCATTTTTAACCACAAAAATATATCCCTCATTTATATCCACATAAAATAAATATGTTCTTATCATATGAATCAATAATTAACTATTCACAAATAATATTACAGAATCACATTTATGACAACCAGGCCGTTCTCAGGAAAGAGGGGGCTTTCCAATAAGGATTTCTCCTTACTGGCGCGCAATTAGATGACCAAACCTCTCCTTAGACAGAACTTTCTAGATATTACCAATAATGTTATCTAATAATATTATTCAAATAATATGAATTATTGATCTGATAAAGAAAAATACTGTGCAGCAACAATTATTGAAACAACAATAATATAAAATATCAACGCAACAATTATTGCATCAATAAAATAAAATATTGAATAATAACTACTGTAACAATTATTGAGTAGTGCCTTCTTTCGTAAGAATTAATAATTGGTGCAATACCGTGTGCTACTGTATTTTAACCACCGGGTATTCCAACAGTATTAACGGTAACAACTACGCCGTTATTTATAAACAACTTATACTTGTCGTTTTATTCATCCAATCGCTTTCCGTTATGGGGCCCACACAAGGCTGCGCCGTCGTACGAATATTCCCCGACAGCAAGAATATTCCACGACCAAACGAATATTTCCCAACAAAATGAATATTTTATAACCACTTGCTTATTTTGCAAAATTTGCACATTTCACCCATAACCAAAGTATTATATCAAATTAACCCCTTATTATTCACAATAATATTTAGAGAAAATTTGATTTTATTCATTAATAAGTTGGGGTCTTACAACCTCCCCTCCTTATGAAATTTCGTCCTCGAAATTGACGTACGTACCTGATATTTCGAAAAGGTGAGGATACCTCGCTTTCATTTCTGATTCCAACTCCCAGGTCATTTCTTCAATAGCATGGTTTCTCCACAAAACCTTAACTTGTGGTATAACCTTCGTGCGTAGGACATGCTCTTTCCTATCCAAGATCTTAACAGGTACCTCCTCGTACGTTAAATCTTCAGCTATCTCGTCTGGTTCTAACTCAATAATGTGGTTCGGGTCTTTAACATATTTACGAAGCATAGATATGTGAAAAACATTATGAACACGAGACATGCTTGGAGGTAATGCGAGTCTATATGCCACATTTCCTATTCGCTCAAGAATCTCAAATGGACCAACAAATCTTGGATTGAGCTTTCCTCTCTTCCCAAATCTTGTAACTCCCTTCCATGGTGCAACACGTAATAATACATGATCCCCAATATTAAATTCCACGTCCTTCCGATGAAGATCCGCATAACTCTTTTGTCGATCCTGTGCCGTTTGTATACGTTGTCGAATCGTTTGGATCTTCTCTGTAGTAATGCGTACCAACTCTGGTCCCAACAATGTTGCTTCACCCACCTCGTCCCAGCATACTGGAGAACGACATTTTCTTCCATACAACGCCTCGAATGGAGCCACACCTATGCTCGCCTGATAACTGTTGTTGTAGGAGAATTCCACCAATGGTAGGTACTTATCCCAACTCCCTTTGAGATCTAGGACACAAAGTCTTAATAGATCTTCAAGAGTTTGAATAGTCCTCTCTGATTGTCCGTCCGTTTGAGGATGGTATGCTGAACTGAATCGTAAATCCGTGCCCATAGCTTTCTGCAAGCTAACCCAAAATCGTGAAGTGAATCTTGGGTCACGATCCGAAACTATGGATACTGGCATGCCATGCAATCTCACAATCTCGTTCACGTACATACTAGCAAGACGTTCAAGGGAATAAGTCTCACGTATCGACAAGAAATGAGCGGACTTGGTTAATCTATCAACAATAACCCAAATCGCATCTATACCTTGAGAAACCTTGGGAAGACCCGTAACAAAATCCATAGTAATGTGTTCCCACTTCCATTTCAGAATCTCAAGTGGTTGCAATGGACCCTTTGGTACTTGATGCTCCGCTTTTACACGTTGACAAGTTAAACATCTCGAGATAAACTCCGCGATCTCTCTTTTCATATTGCTCCACCAAAATGTATGTCGAAGATCGTGATACATTTTGGTACTCCCAGGATGGATTGCAAACGGTGTGTTGTGTGCCTCCATCATTATTCTATGCTTCAAGTCAAAATCGTTAGGAACACAAAGTCTGGAGTTGACTCGAAGTATTCCTTCTTCATCGATTCTTGCTTCTGGAATAGCACCTTCTTGCACTTTCTTCTTCATACGCATCAGCTCCATGTCTGTAGCTTGAGCAGCTTTAACTTTATCGATTAAAGTCGGTTCTACTCGTATATTTGATATCATCATGTGGGTACTTGGAGCCTTCATCTCTATCTCCATCCTTTGCAAGTCATACAAAATGGGCCTTTGTGTTAACAACATTGCACTCGTACCCGCATATGATCTTCTACTCAATGTGTCAGCTACTACGTTTGCTTTTCCAGGATGATATTGGATGGTATGATCGTAATCTTTCGACAGCTCGATCCAACGTCGCTGCCGCATGTTAAGTTCCTTTTGGGTGAAGAAATATTTGAGGCTTTTATGATCTGTATAGATCTCCACTTTCTCCCCATACAGGTAGTGTCTCCAGATCTTCAACGCAAAAACGACTGCTGCCAACTCCAAATCATGAGTAGGATAATTCCTCTCATATTCTTTGAGTTGTCGTGAGGCATAGGCTATGACTTTCCCATGTTGCATGAGAACACATCCTAACCCTTTGCCTGAAGCATCGCTGTAGATAACAAATCCATCCGAACCAGATGGTATTGTCAGAACAGGTGCCGAAATGAGTCTCCTCTTGAGTTCTTGGAAACTCTTCTCACATTCCTCACTCCATATGAATTTTATATCTTTCCGAGTCAGCTGAGTTAACTGAGTAGCGATTCGAGAAAATCCTTCCACAAATCTCCGATAATAACCAGCTAAGCCCAGAAAGCTACGTACTTCGATTACTGACTTAGGTTGCTCTCAACTGTGACTCATATCCCAATCTTGGATAGTACGTCACAATGACACCTATCAGTTTACTATCGTACGAATATGGCGTCCCCTACGAAGAGTCTGGCTTTGGTGCATTCCACAAAGGAAGTGACCAGATAGAAGCTCGGGTACCAACTTCTATAGTTGGGTTTTTAACTCCTGAAGTTCAATAGGAGCTATTCAATATGAGATTTTAGAAATGGGCTTTGTACGGGGTTCAAAGATGATACAAAATTCAATATCACACGTAGGCCAAGAAATTCTTCAGGAAATACGTCAGGGAATTCTCTAACAACAGAAATATTATTCAAATCTGACGTATTTTTGTTCAAATCCATAACATGGGCTAAGAAAGCTTGACATCCGTTTTTCAATAAACGAATGACTTTACGGCTTGATATGAAAGAAATTGACTTCAATGGTTTGGTTGCTTGAATTTGAATAACAGGTTGCTTAGGAATATGAAAACTAACAACCTTACGAAAGCAATCAATTTTGGCATGATGAGTAGTTAACCAATCAATTTCTAAAATCACATCAAAAGCAAGTATCTTTAAAGAGATAAGATCAACAGGTAATGTGATGGTGCCAACTTAGATCAAACAAGATTTATAAACTGTAGATGTAACAAAGGTTTCACCCAACGGAGTTTCAACAGATAAATCAAAGTCTAATTTCTCCGGAGTCAAGTTTAAACGTTGAGCACAAGCAGGAGAAATAAATGAATGGGTAGAACCGGTATCTAATAAGGTATAGACTTCGCAAAAATTTATAATTAACTAACCCGTGCTAACTTCGTTCGGGTTCCTCGCATTCTGACCAGTCACGAAAAACGCTCTTCCAGGAACCGTTGACTTTAACTTTTCTGGGACAGCTTTTTGAGTCACCATCCCCACTGAACTTGGTTTTTCTACAGAACACTCTCGAGCTATATGACCCTCCTTTCCACAGTTATAACATACCTTGGATTGTTGTGGGCAGTTTGGGCTGATATGTCCCTCTTTCCCACATTTGTAACATACGACCGGTGGTCGTTCTCCTCCCCTAGAAACAGTTGATGTTTGTGCTGACGTCTTCACGTTATCATTGTTGTACCTTCTCTTCTTGAAATCTCCTCCCGACTCGCTCCTTCTATTATCACGACCACGATTACCACCAGAGTGGTTACCGCTTTTGTCCGAATGCTTTCCTTCCTGCTGGTTTTCATTGCTTCGATGACTGCCGCCACCGGTATGACCCTGGTTGTGGTCCCTCGGTTGCACATACTCATTATCTCGTTCTAATAATTGAGCCCTGTTTACGACATCTGAATATAAAGAAAATTTATGAGAGATAAGATATTGCTGAATCTCGGGTTTTAGACCTCTCAGAAACATCCTTGTCATTCGTTCCTCATTCTCGACCAAATGAGGTGAAAACCTGGATAACTCTGCAAACTTCGCCTCGTACTGGGACACCGTCACGTTGTTTTGTTCCAGTCTAATAAACTCTACCTCCTTCATATGACGAATACTTTCAAGAAAGTACTTGTCATTGAACAGTTTTTGAAATGTTTCCCAGGATAAGTTGAGTACGTCATGCTGGGTACGCTTCACAGACTCCCACCAGTAGTCTGCCTCACCGCGGAACATAAAAGTGGCGAATGGAACCTTCTGTTCCTCCGTGCATCCCAAGACATCGAATATCTTGGTAATTTGCTTGACCCACGTTTCCGCCATGATCGGATCCGGCTTTCCCTTAAATTCTGGTGGTCCCAATTCTTTGAACTGCTTGGCTGTGACAAACCGCGCGTTGTTATCATTTCCACCCGTATTCTGCACACGAGTCTCCCTCGTCTGATTTTGCATAAACTGCAAAAAGCTCCTAAACATTCCATCATTCATCGTTTGCTCGGTAACGTTGTTTACAGGAGGAATATTGCCTTCCTGTTGCACGTTCCCCTGGGTGGTGATCAAAGGTGTCTCCACGGTCTGATTTACTCCATTATTAACGTTCTTAGCTGCCATTCTTAAATACTACCATAAAACAAGGGTTAATTTAATAAATTAACAAATCACATTATATCCCTATATTATAACCGACCAACAAATAAGCTTTGGTAGGACACACTAGCGAATGATTTACTCCTCTCTCCCCTCCTAGTTCTATTCCCCGATCTCCGCCAGAGATCATATCCCTAAGCTCTGATACCAACTGTGACGCCCCCAAAATAGGTATACAACACTCATTCTGAGTCGCTAAATACATGGTACAGAAAGCAAACTATAACTTCAATAATACAATTGTCGTGCAAAATACGACAACACATACTGTGAGTTTAAATACAAATATTGTCTTCTGGACAATATCCACACTCAAATAAATCCTCATTACAATTATTCAAACACTAATTTACAGAAATAGTGAGGACTGCTAAAACATCTTTCTAGAACCATCACTCCATACCCCGACTAGATCCTGCTATGTTCTTACCTCCTGAGAAGAAAAATGGAACAAAAAGGAAAAGGGTGAGCTCAACTAGCCCAATAAAGAATATTATGACTAAGATAATATACAACAAATTATCGTTAGTCCTCAATAGGGAAAAATCTGATAGAATATAATCGACAACAAGTTTTAGGTCAACAACTGCAACGGAAACAGCAAACCATTAGAAGAGTCAAGTAGAGAAAGAATTCTACTATCTTCTAAGATTTAAAAGTCCATCATCAATATTTTATCCCTGTAACATCAATTAATAATCATCTTTATCCAAATATTCATCTTTGCACTACAGGCCAAAGATATTCATT
This sequence comes from Panax notoginseng, assembly GCA_016801055.1. Lineage (NCBI taxonomy): Eukaryota > Viridiplantae > Streptophyta > Magnoliopsida > Apiales > Araliaceae > Panax > Panax notoginseng. Next base: position 175,096,315 of record CM029022.1, read on the forward strand.
TGTATCACCTGTCAGTCATGTTCATCTCAACACCTGTTCATCTTTGCACTACAGACCAAAGATATTCATCAAGTAATCATACATCTTTGCACTACAGACCAAAGATATTCAGTAATATCATCATTTAGGACTGAGGATGATGAAAAATATCTTAAAGAGAACGAATCCAGTGAGACAGAAGGACAAATAGTAGGGATTCGTATAACAGTTTATCCAAGATCAATAATACTTCATAATAATCAATTGTGAAGCAGAATTCAAAAATAAAGATCAAAACATGGATACAATCAAAGATAGTAACCATAATAGACATCTTGGACAAAAAGGGAAAATTTTATTTTTCGGTGAATAGTGCCGTATTCGTGAATAGTACCGTATACGTGAATAGTGCCGTATACGTGAATAGTAACCCTGACACAAAAAGTTCTAAATTTGATAAAAACTCATGTTAATATTTCAGCATAATGATATTGAAGAAAATAATATCATTTAAGAAGAAAATAATATCCCTTACCTCAAGATATCAGTACTTCTGGTCGGAATACCGGTATAAGGCTGAAAGAAACTTGCACTGATGAATAGAAACTCTCAAAGTATCTAAATACTCACAAAATACACTCAATAATCTAGAGAGAAAAAGAGAGAAAACTTGTTTCAGGTGTGATTTTCAATTCTAACTTAGCCCTCTATTTATAGGAAAATTTTAGTAGGCTTGACCTGCAACCTGATGGCTTTACCTGCTACTATTCCCACCCACCACATTTGAAATATAATTCAGCACATTTCTTCACCAACCAAGAGTGGGGCCCACCAATTCTAGAATTTTCTACCAAAATGATTAACTCCGAAACTTCAACAATTTCTGAACCAGTCATCTCGTAAAATTCATAATAAATCATACGTTCATTTTTAACGGTTCAAAATTTGTGGACATATACTCAACTTATGTATGTATAACATATCCAAAAATTACCACGATCCAACGGTCGGATTAAAAATTATAACCCCCGTAAAATATCTCAAAAACTCTGATTTTTAATACCTCCATTCCGATAAAAATACGGATAAAAACCTCAACATTAACTCCTTCATTTTTAACCACAAAAATATATCCCTCATTTATATCCACATAAAATAAATATTTCCTTATCATATGAATCAATAATTAATTATTCACAAATAATATTACAGAATCACATTTATGACAACCAGGCCGTTCCCAAGAAAGAGGGGGCTTTCCAATAAGGATTTTTCCTTACTGGCGCGTAATTAGATGACCAAACCTATCCTTAGACAGAACTTTCTAGACATTGCCAATAATATTATCTAATAATATTATTCAAATAATATGAATTATTGATCTGATAAAGAAAAATACTGTGCAGCAACAATTATTGAAACAACAATAATATAAAATATCAACGCAACAATTATTGCATCAATAAAATAAAATATTGAATAATAACTACTGTAACAATTATTGAGTAGTGCCTTCCTTCGTAAGAATCAATAATTGGTGCAATACCGTGTGCTACTGTATTTTAACCACCGGGTATTCCAACAGTATTAACGGTAACAACTACGCCGTTATTTATAAACAACTTATACTTGTCGTTTTCTTCATCCAATCGCTTTTCGTTATGGGGCCCACACAAGGCTGCGCCGTCGTACGAATATTCCCCGACAGCAAGAATATTCCACGACCAAACAAATATTTCCCGACAAAATGATTATTTTATAACCACTTGCTTATTTTGCAAAATTTGCACATTTCACCCATAACCAAAGTATTATATCAAATTAACCCCTTATTATTCACAATAATATTTAGATAAAATTTGATTTTATTCATTAATAAGTTGGGGTCTTACACGTATAGAATACGACCACAGTTAACTATGAGTTTTAATACAAATGTATGTAACTCTCATGGTACCTCGACCACAACCTTACAATGATACTTTACATAAAAGTATAATTAAAAATTATTTTAAAAATTAAAATCTTTGGGAAGTGCTCAAGGAAACCTTCGTACATGGGAGGCCATGCGTCTAGGTTATGATAGATATCATATGTCCACAGAATTATCCTTGGTTGACCCAAAAGTCCCCAAAGAAAAATAAGAAGATTACTATCATCTTCTTTCCAATGGTGAGTCTTCTCTTGACATATAAATATCTCCGTTGTCTCCAAGTGAAAGTTGTGTTTCAAATAAACTCTAAGATCATACAGGTAGTGCTCGAAGATATATTCAGCAAGTGGATGTGCACAACCATGTCTTATGAGAATACGAGGTTGTATGCCATTAGACATCTTGTATGATAGTGACAAAACACCCTTCCAAAGTTGGGTTCGCCTCACCCTATTTGATTCACCAAATATAACTACTAAATGATGTATAGAATACAACACACTTTTCTGTACTGTTTAGGGAAAACCTCCACAGCTAGAGACCACCGTTCTATTCCCCTATTAACCCCACTCGACCCGGCAACACTCTTATTACCTGAAAGAAATTGTGAAGCAGAAAGGTTGAGCACAACTAGCCCAGTAAAGAATCTCATGACTAAAGCCAATTTACACCATCAATAGCCTTCATCATTAATAAATCAGAGATTTAGAACGTATGGTAGATGATAAAAGTTTTCAACCATAGTTGCAACGGAACGAGCAATCCATTAGAAGAGTCAAACAGACCATAAGGTATATTATCTTCTCTATGTTAAAAGTCCACCAATAATGTTTTATCCCTGTAACATCAATCAGCAATTTCCGTCCACGATCATGTGAATAACTCATAATCACAATTGTGATTCTAAATTCCTCATCGCACACAGGACGAAGATAATTTTCATCACCTGTCTTCACCTAAAACATCAAAAATCATGGTTATACCAAATCAAAATTCATGCTCGTAATCATTAAATCATCTTTGCACTATGGCCAAAGATATTCATTATTATCACATCCATGAATTAATATTTCATTGCTGAGACTCAGCTCAATAATTAATTCACATCATCGAATCATCCTTGCACTACAAGCCAATGATATTCTTTAGTATCACGACCACGAATTATTCATGCACTACGGCCAAAGATAATCGTGTTTTCATCAACGGTCCTGATCATACCATAAAACAATTCATCTTTGCACTACGGCCAAAGAGAATCCATAGCCATAATCATACCAAAAACTGTCCATCAATGCACTACGGGTCAATGAGGACTTTTTCCACATTATTTGTAACATTACGGTTATGATTATACAGAATAATCCCTGATAATAATTATACTAAGTCCATCTATGCACTACAGGTCACAGATGACTTTTAACATAATATAAGCATGAGGATAATGACAATATTATAAGCATTAGTCAAACTAAATCAATGATAAATATTAAAAACTTTAAATTTATCCAAACATTATCAATCACTTAATAAAATTATAATCTAATATTGTTAATATTATAACAATATTCTAATCACTCCTTAAACTTATAAACAATTTAATTTAATTGTTTACACTTTTCCAAATAATGCATTTAATTATTCAAAATGCCATACTCATAAGATTTCATCACCAATAATCAAATTACTCATCAAATATCTGCATATACCTTATATAGGATTTCCAAGCCATAAAATCCTATTTACCAATTCTTCAATTCCACATAACATATTTAACTCATATGTTCGTAGCTAAAGTATTTTCATGAAAAATACCAAATCAGTCCCAAAAAATATTCTTTTTTGGGATTTAGCATAATATAGTCTCATATTGAACATATATTTTTCTTGACATTTTTAAATTTCATTTACTATTTTTCAAAAATCAATTTATAATTAATTCTTTAAGAAATTAGCTACCTCACGGTTAACTACAGAAATTCCCAAATCTTGGCAAGATCTTACACATGTTAACGTGAGCTTCCAGTTTAAATTTCATGGTCATCGGAAATATAGAACTCCGGTAATAGCATTTTTCGTCGAAAAAACCTAAATATTGAAATGGTCATAACTTGTTCATTTTAAGTCGGAATGAGCTCATTTTTGGACAAGAGGTACTTTATACCATATACTTTCATCTCCCAAAAGGCCAGAATTTTTCTCACAAATTAAGTGGCCGAAACAACCCTTTTAAAATCGCGGCAGCAACCTTTTTCATATTTTACAATTTTTCGTACTTTGCTAAAATCAGTCCACACGAAATTCTACAACACATTTTCCAGTGATTCCACTTAGATAAGATACAAAACTCGTAGACCTAACTCTAGAACTTGACCACACTCAAAAAGTCGAAATATAATAGAAGATATGGTCAATTGAATTTCATGTTCCATTTTCACCAAAATCTGATTTTTTAACCCTTTGTGATTTCTAAGAAACTTTAATGTTTTCACATAATAACCAACATAATTCACTATAACACTTACTAATACCACATATACCCATGATTTTCATTAGTCCAATGCTTTTATTATGACTTTCATCATAATCCACGTAAACAGATCATTTTCACAATTTAACAAGGAATGAAATACAAAGGATCGTTCACCATGCATGTGGTAATCCACATAGATAGTTTATTCTAACAGAATAATAAAGAATGGAATAACAGAAGGATTCACCATGCATGCGACAGAGACCGCACAGACAGGTTATTCCCAACAGAATAATAAATACGGAACCAGGTCCGGCGTAAAACGCACAGATAGGATATTCCAGCAGAATAGTAAAGACGGAATCAGGTCCGGCGTAAAACGCACAGACAGGATGTTCCAACAGAATAATAAAGAATGGAATAACAGAAGAATTTCACCAAGTATAGAGTAGCCCGCGTTTACAGGTTATTCCAACAGAATAATAAAAAAATGGAATAGCAGAAGTTCTCTTCATGAATACAAAAGAAATAATACCCCTTACTATAATAATAATAATAATATCCTTTACGAGTACGACAATTATATCCCCTACCTTAAAAAGAAAAGTATTTTGACTGGTAGGGCGGGAATATACTTGAAGAAAACTTGCACTATGCTCAAAGCTTTCTTAAACTCTAAAGAAATACGCTCAAGATTATAGAAGAAGAACTCTCTCTATAGTTTCTCTCTCTAGAGTTTCAATGAATTCGCAAGAAATAATGAAGGAATGTGCTTCTATTTATAAAAAAATGGACTGCATAGTAACTAACTCATGAACGGTCTAGATTGATTTACATTAATATGACGGTCCATATTTAAAGCAAAATCTTTTAAATAAAATATAATATATTCTATTTATAATCTAATAAAACGAATAACTTTATAAAAGATTTTACTATGCAAATACTATGCAGGCACTATGCAAACACTATACATAATAAAATATAATATATTCTAATTATTGTCTAATAAAACAGATAACTTTATAAAAGTATTCTGTTTTATATACAAAGATTTTACTATTAGCCTAATAAAACGAATAACTTTATAAAAGTATTCTGTTTTATATAAAAAGCTTTTCTGTTTTATTACATTAATAATATTAATAAAATAAAACTGAGTGACTTATCACGTAAGCATCAATAATCAATACTGTGTGCTACTATGCAACCACGCGTATTACTGTACTTTTAACACCGGGTGTTTCAACAGTTAATGGTAAAACTTCCGCCGTTATTTTCATAAAAATATTTTTGTCGTTTTCTCAATCCGACAATAATTTCGTTGTGGGGTCCACCAGTGATTGTACCACCATCGTACAGATATTCCCCGACAAAAAGAATATTCCCCGACACAACGAATATTTTATATTAACTTGCTTACATTACAAAAAAAAAATTCACATATTACCCTTAACTTTAAACTTTTATCAATTTAACTATTTACCAAAATAAAAAAATTTCATACTTTTATTTCATAAAATTTGGGGTCTCACAGTTTTAATCTTCAGCTGATGATATCCAGAACGAAGATCGATCTTTGAAAAGAATTGTGCTCCTTGTAATTGGTCAAACAGGTCATCAATGCGAGGTAGCAGATACCTATTCTTGATAGTGACGTGGTTCAATTGTCGGTAGTCAATACAAAGTCGAATACTCCCGTCTTTCTTCTTTACAAATAACACAGGAGCACCCCAAGGAGATGTACTAGGACGAATGAAACCGATGTCCAACAACTCCTGCAGTTAGACCTTTAACTCCTGAAGTTCAATAGGAGCCATTCGATATGGGGTTTTAGAAATGGGCTTTGTACCAGGTTCAAGGTCAATAAAGAATTCAACATAACGTTCTGGGGGTAGACCGGGAAGTTCTTCAGGAAATACGTCAGAAAATTCACTAACAACGGAAATAGTATTCAAATCTGACGTGTTTTTGTTCAAGTCTGTGACATGGGCTAAGAAAGCTTGACATCCATTTTTCAATAAACGAATAGCTTTATGGCTTGATATGACAGTTATTGACTTTAATGGTTTGGTTGTTTGAATTTGCATAATAGGTTGGTTAGGAATATGAAAACTAACAACCTTACGAAAACAATTAATTTTAGCATGATGCGTGGTTAACCAATCAATCCCTAAAATCACATCAAATGTAAGAATTTTCAACGAAATAAGGTCGGCAGGTAATGTGATGGTACCGACTTGAATCAAGCAAGATTTATAGACAGTAGATGTAATAAAAGTTTCTCCTAACGGAGTCTCAACAGATAAGTCAAGGTCTAATTTTTCCGGAGTCAAGTTTAAACGTTGAGCACAAGTAAGAGAGATAAAAGAATGGGTAGAACCAGTATCTAATAAGGTATAAACTTCGCAAGAGTTTATGATTAGCTTACCCATGATCAGGGTTTGGGTTCCTCGCGTTTTGTGCAGTCACGACAAACGCCCTTCTAGGAACCACCGACTTTGACTTGTCCGGGACAGCCTTTGGAGTCACCATCCCCGTTGAACTTGGTTTCGCAACTAGACAATCTCTAGCTATATATATGACCTTCCTTTACACAGTTATAACACACCTTGGATTGTTGTGGGCAGTTTGGGCTGATGTGTCCCTCTTTTCCACATTTGTAACAAACGACCGGTGCTCGTTCTCCTCCCCTAAAAACAGTTAATGTTTGTGATGACGTCTTCACGTTATCATTGTTGTACCTTCTCTTCTTAAAACCTCCTCCCAACTCGCTCCTTCTATTATCACGGCCACGATTACCACCAGAGTGGTTACTGCTTTTGTTCGAATATTTTTCTCCCTGCTGGTTTTTATTGCTCCGATGACTGCCGCCACCGGTATGACCCTGGTTGTGGTCCCTTGGTTGAACATACTCATTATCTCGCTCTAATAATTGAGCCCTGTTTACAACATCTAAATATAAAGAAAATTTATGAGAGATAAGATATTGCTGAATCTCGGGCTTTAGACCTCTTAGAAACATCCTTATCATTCATTCCTCATTTTTGACCAAATGAGGTGCAAACCTGGATAACTCTGCAAACTTCGCCTCGTACTGGGACACCGTCATGTTGTTTTGTTTCAGTCAGATAAACTCTACCTCCTTCATATGGCGAATACTTTCAGGAAAGTACTTGTCATTGAATAGTTTCTGAAACGTTTCTCAAGACATGTTGAGTGCGGCTAGTTGGGTACGCTTCACAGACTCTCACCAGTAGTCTGCCTCACTGTGGAACATAAAGGTGGCGAATGGGACCTTTTGTTCCTTCACGCATCCCAAGACATCGAATATCTTGGTAATTTGCTTGACCCACGTTTCCGCCTTGATCGGATCCGGCTTTCCAATAAATTCTGGTGGTCCCAACTCCTTGAACTGCTTGGCTGTGACAAGCCACGCATTGCTATCATTTTCACCTGTATTCTGTGCACGAGTCTCCCTCGTCTGGTTTTGCATGAACTGCAAAAAACTTCTAAACATCCCATCATTCATCATTTGTTCGGTAGTGTTATTTACAGGAGGAATATTGCCTTCCTGTTGCACGTTCCCCTAAGTGATGATTAAAGGTGTCTCCACAGTCTCATTCACTCTATTATTAACGTTCTCAGCTGCCATTCTTAAATACTGTCATAAAACAAGGGTTAATAGTCATGTCATATATTATCTCTATACTCTGACTGACCAAATAAATACCAAATAAACTTAGTCAGGTCATACTTGCGAAGGAATTCCCCGTCTCTCCCCTCCTAGTTCTTGTCTCACATCTCAGCCAGGGATCATATCCCTAAGCTTTGATACCAACTGTGACGCCCCCAAAATAGGATACATCACCCATTCTGAGTCACCAACTACATGGTATAGAAACAAATACAACTTCAGTAATACAATTTGTGACGCCCACAAAATTAGGTATACATCACCCATCTTGAGTCACCAGATACATGATACAAAATTCAAATACAACTTAATAATACAACAATCGTGCACAATACGACATAACATAAACTGTGAGTTTGAATACAAATATTGTCTTCTAGAGAGTATCCATACTCAAAAGGAGACATCATTATAATTATTATCACACTATTACATAGAATAGTGAGGACTACTAATGCTATCATCTAGGACCATCACTCTGTTTCCCGATTAGTCTCAGCTACGTTCTCATTTCCTGAAGAGAACAGTGAAAGAAAGGGTGAGCTCAACTAGCCCAGTAAGAAAATATTATGACTAAGATAATGCAGAATAAATTATCATTAGTCTTCAACAATGCTAAACAGATAAAATAAAATAGATATCAAGTTTAACTGCAGCGGAACCAACAATCCATTAAAAGAGTCAGGTAGAGAATAAAATCTACTATCTTTTATGATTTAAAAGATTTTTCATGACTTTTATCGCTGAGACTCAGCTAAAAAAATAATCTACATCATCGAATCACCCCTGCACTACGACCAAGGATATTCTTTAGTATCACGACCACGAATTATCCATGCACTACGGGCCAAAGATAATCGTGTTTTCATCAACGGTCCTGATCATGCCATAAAATAATTCATCTTTGCACTACGGCTAAAGAGAATCCATAGCCACAATCATACCAAACACTGTCCATCAATGCACTACGGGCCAATGAAGACTTTTTCCACATCATTTGTAACATTACGGTCATGATTACACCGAATAATCCCTGGTCATAATCATACCAAGTCCATCTATGCACTACAAGCCACGGATGACTTTCAACATAATATAAACATGAGGATGATGACAATGATATAAGAATTCAATAAAACAAGTTCAAGAATTAATTTGTCCAGGAACCAATAACGTCCAAATTGTCAACATGATACTTTTGTGTAAAGTAAAATTCAAGAATGCTCAGAAGAATATTTCCATGAAAAGATACTTGATGAAGCGCAAATATCAAGGATATTCTACTAATTTCATTGAGTATAGAAGTCAAAACTTTAACCAACTGAGTATAATAAAGAATGGAATAATAAAAGAAATCACCATGCATGCGGTACTTCGCATTGACAGGTTATTCCAACAGAATAATAATAACGGAGCCAGGTCAGGCGTAAAATGCACAGACAGGATATTCCAACAGAATAATAATAAAGACGGAACCAGGTCCGGCATAAAACGCACAAACAGGATATTTCAACAGAATAATAAATAATGGAACCAGGTCCGGCGTAAACACACAGACAGGATATTCCGACAAAATAATAAAGAACAGAATAATAGAAGAATTTCACCCTGTATGCGGTACTTCGCATAAACAGGTTATTCCAACAGAATAATAAAAAATAAAATAACAGAAGTTCTCTTCATGAATACAAAAGAAATAATACCCCTTACGGGTACAACAAATAATATCCCTTACCGTTTTAAAGAAGAACTGAAATAAAGAAGTAGTTAAGTAGCAGAATACTTTTCTTCTTTCTCTCTATAGTTTCTCTCTCTAGAGTTCAGTGAATTCGTAAGAAAATAATGAAGAAATGAACTTCTATTTATAGGGAAATGGAATGCATAGTAACTAATGCATGACCGATCCAGATTGATTTACTTTAATCTGACGGTCCATATTTAAAGAAAAATCTTTTAAATAAAATATAATATATTCTATTTATAGAATAACTTTAATAAAGTATTCTGTTTTATATAAAAAGATGTTTCTGTTTTATTACGTTAATAATACGAATAAAACAAAATTTCATTATCTCTAAATAATTCATATTATTAATTGACAATAATTGAATCAAACTGAGTGACTTCTCACATAAGCATTAATAATCAATACCGTGTGCTACTATGCAACCACATGTATTACTGTACTTTTACTACCGAGTAGTTTAACAGTATCAACGGTAAAACTTCTGCCGTTATTTTTAATAAAATATTTTTGTCGTTTTCTCAATCCGACAATAATTCCGTTGTGGGGTCCACCAATAATTATGCCGTCGTACGAATATTTTTCGACAAAAATAATATTCCCCGACCAATCGAATATAATACAACAACTTGCATACTTTGTAAAATTTATAAATACTACCCACAACTATAACATTATCTCAAATTTACACCATAATATTTAAAAAAATATTTCGAAAAAATTAAATCTTTATTCATAAAATCTGGGGTTTCACAATCTCCCCTCCTTATGAAATTTCGCCCTTGAAATTTTCGTACGTACCTGGTATGCCGAACAGATGAGGACACTTCGTCAAATTCTAATTCTTGAGGTATAACCTTTGAGTATTAAATACATTTCAGGATTTTAACAGTTACATATTCATACGTTAAATTATCCGCTATCTCATCCGGTTCTAAATCAATAATATGGTTCGGGTCGTCCACATATTTACGTAACATCAATACGTTAAAAAAATATTATGAACACGCGACATACTTGGCGGTAAAATGAGTCTATAAGCCACAGTTCCTACATGATCGAGGATTTCAAATGGGCCAATTAAATTGAGAATTGAGATTTCTTCTCTTCATCGATTCTTGCTTCTAGAATAACGCCCTCTTGAACCTTCTTCTTAGTATTCATCAGCTCCGGGTCCGTAGCTTGCACGGCTTTAACTTTATCGATTAAAATCGATTCTAATCGTATATTCGTTATCTTTATGTGGGTCCCTAGAGTCTTTAACTCTATCTTCATCATTTGTAGGTAATACGAAATGGGTCTTTGTGTTAACAACATCTCACTCGCATACGATCTTCTACTCAACGCGTCAGCTACCACGTTCGCACTTCCACGATGATATTGAATGGTACGATCGTAATCTTCAACAGCTCGAGCCAACGTCTTTGGCGCATAATACGTTCGTTTTAGTTGAAAAAAATATTTGAGGGTTTAAGAAATGGGTTTTGTACTGGGGTCAATACAAAATTTGATTTCATGCTCTGGGGTAGGCTAAGAAGTCTTCAAGAATACGTCAGGAAATTTATTAACAATAGAAATATCATTCAAAACTGTGACCCTCATCTAAGACTTGGATAACACGTCACATTGATACCTATCAACATGCCATCGTTATTCACAACGTCTCCTACGGAAAGTCTGGCTTCGGTGCATTCCACATAAGGAAGTCATCAGCGAAAGGCTCGGGGCTCTTTACTTATGGCTTGATATGACAATGATTGACTTTAGTGGTTTGGTTACTTGAATTCGCATAATAGGTTGGTTAGGAATATGAAAGCTAACAACCTTACGAAAAGCATGATGAGCAGTTAAACAATCGTTTCTAAAAATCACATCAATACAAGTATTTTCAAAGAGATAAGATCGACAGGTAACGTGAAAGTGTTGATTTGAACAAGATTTATAAATAGTGAAGGTAACGAAGGTTTCTCCCAACTGAGTTTAAATAGATATATCAAAGTCTAACTTCTCCGGAGTTAAGTTCAAACATTGAACACAACTAGGTGAAATAAAAGAGTGAGTAGAACCGGTATCTAACACGGTATAGACTTCGCAAGAGTTTATGACTAACATACCCGTGATAATTTTATTCAGGTTCCTCGTCACGAAAAAAAGCGCTCTCTCTTAAACTACCGGCTTTGGCTTGTCTGGGACATCCTTTGGCATCACTATCCCATCTGTACTTGACTTCACCATACGAGAAAAATGAGCTAGGTGACCTTCTCTTCCGTAATTAAAAAAAGCTTTGGATTGCTGCGTACAGTTTGGACGGATGTGTCCCTCCTGTCCGCATTTGAAACATACGACCGGTGGTCGTTCTTCTTCCTTTGAAACGAGTGCTGGTACCGACGTCTTCACATCATTGTTGAACCTTCTCTTCTTGAAATGTCCATACTTATTGTTTTGGCCATGATTACCACCGAAGTGGTTACCAATTATGGCATGTTGATTCCCTCCATGCTTATTGTCACCGCTTTGATGACTGTTATCACCAGTATTATCATTTTGTCGATTGCTCTCTTTTGGTTGCGTTGACTCGTTACCACGCTATACTAACTGAGCCCTATTTACAACATCTGAATACAAACACAATTTATGAGAAATCAGATATTGACGTATCTCCGGCTTCAAACCTCTTAAAAACATCCGCGTCATTCTTTCTTCATTATCAACCAAGTGGGACGCAAATCGGGACAACTAGGCAAACTTGGCTTCGTACTGCGACACGGTCATGTTGTTTTGCTCTAACTTAATAAATTCCACTTCCTTCATGTGACGAATGCTTTCGGAAAAGTACTTGTCATTGAACAGCTCTGGGAACTTCTCCCAAGACATCTTGAGTGCGTCAGGCTGGGTACGTTTTACAGATTCCCACCAGTGATTTGCCTCTTCATGCAACATAAAGGTGGCAAAGGGAACCTTTTGCTCCTCGGAGCGTCCCAAGACATCAAATATCTTGGTGATCTGCTTTAACCACGTCTCTGCCTTAAGTGGTTCTAGCTTTCCCAAAAACTCCGATGGTCCCAGCTCCTTGAATTGCTTAGCGGTGACCAACCGTGGGTTGCTATTGTTTCCTCCTACATTATGAATAAGAGCCGCATTCGCCTGATGTTGCATGAATTCTAAAAAACTCTTAAACGTACCGTCGTTCGTCAATTGATCAGTGTTGTTGTTTACAGGAGGATTATCGCCATCCTGTTGCACATTGTCCTAATTATTGATCTGTGGAGACTCAACGGTCTCCTGTGCTCCATTGCTTATCTCAACATTTTCAGATGCCATTTTCAAATACTGTTACAAAACAAGGGTTAATTAACATATCACATATTATCTCTATACTCTGACCGACCAATTAAATACCAAATAAACTTAGGTAGGTCATACTAGCGAAGGAATTTCCCGTCTCTCCCCTCCTAGTTCTATACTCACATCCTAGCCAGGGATCATATCCCTAAGCTCTGATACCAACTGTGACTTCCCCAAAATTAGGTATACATCACCCATCTTGAGTCGCCAGATACATGGTACAAAATTCAAATACAACTTAATAATACAACTGTCATGCACAATACCACAGAACATAAACTGTGAGTTTGAATACAAATATTGTCTTCTAGAGAGTATCCATACTCAAAAGGAGACCTCATTACAATTATTATCACACTATTACATAGAATAGTGAGGACTACTAATGTTATCATCTAGGACCATCACTCTGTTCCCCGACTAGTCCCAGCTACGTTCTCATTTCCTGAATAGAACAGTGAAAGAAAGGGTGAGCTCAACTAGCCCAATAAGAAATATTATGACTAAGATAATGCAGAATAAATTATCATTAGTCTTCAACAATGCTAAACTGATAAAATACAATAGACATCAAGTTTAACTGCAGCGGAACCAATAATCCATTAAAAGAGTCAAGTAGAAAATAAAATCTACTATCTTTTATGATTTAAAAGGTTTTTCATGACTTTTATCGCTGAGACTCAGCTAAAAAAATAATCCACATCATCGAATCACCCCTGCACTACGGCCAAGGATATTCTTTAGTATCACGACCACGAATTATCCATGCACTACGAGCCAAAGATAATCGTGTTTTCATCAACAGTCCTGGTCATGCCATAAAACAATTCATATTTGCACTACGGCTAAAGAGAATTCATAGCCATAATCATACCAAAAACTATCCATCAATGCACTACGGGCCAATGAGGATGTTTTCCACATCATTTGTAACATTACGGTCATGATTACATCGAATAATCCCTGGTCATAATCATACCAAGTCCATCTATGCACTACAGGCCACAGATGACTTTCAACATAATATAAACATGAGGATGATGACAATGATATAAGAATTCAATAAAACAAGTTCAAGAATTAATTTGTGCAGGAACCAATAACGTCCAAATTGTCAACATGATACTTTTGTGTAGAGTAAAATTCAAGAATGCTCAGAAGAATATTTCCATGAAAAGATACTGGATGAAGCGCAAATATCAAGGATATTCTACTAATTTCATGGAGTATAGAAGTCAAAACTTTAACCAACTGAGTATAATAAAGAATGGAATAACAAAAGAAATCACCATGCATGCGGTACTTCGCATAGACAGGTTATTCCAACATAATAATAATAACGGAACCAGGTCAGGCGTAAAACGCACAGACAGGATATTCCAACAGAATAATAATAAAGACGGAACCAGGTCCGGCGTAAAACGCACAGACAGGATATTCCGACAGAATAATAAATAATGGAACTAGGTCCGGCGTAAACGCACAGACAGGATATTTCGACAAAATAATAAAGAACAGAATAATAGAAGAATTTCACCATGTATACGGTACTTCGCATAAACAGGTTATTCCAACAGAATAATAAAAAAATAGAATAACAGAAGTTCTCTTCATGAATACAAAAGAAATAACACCCCTTATGGGTACAACAAATAATATCCCTTACCGTTTTAAAGAAGAACTGAAATAAAGAAGTAGTTAAGTAGCAGAATACTTTTCTTCTTTCTCTCTATAGTTTCTCTCTCTAGAGTTTAGTGAATTCGTAAAAAAATAATGAAGGAATGAGCTTCTATTTATAGAAAAATGGAATGCATAGTAACTAATCCATGAATGGTCCAGATTGATTTATTTTAATCTGACGGTCCATATTTAAAGAAAAATCTTTTAAATAAAATATAATATATTCTATTTATAGAATAACTTTAATAAAGTATTCTATTTTATATAAAAAGATGTTTCTATTTTATATCAAACTGAGTGACTTCTCACATAGGCATTAATAATCAATACCAGTGTGTTACTATGCAACCACACGTATTACTGTACTTTTACTACAGAGTAGTTCAACAGTATCAACGGTAAAACTTCCGCCGTTATTTTTAATAAAATATTTTTGTCGTTTTCTCAATCCGACAATAATTCTATTGTGGGGTCAACCAATAATTGTGCCGTCGTACGAATATTCCCCAACAAAAATAATATTCCCCGACCAATCGAATATAATACAACAACTTGCATATTTTACAAAATTTATAAATACTACCCACAACTATAACATTATCTCAAATTCACACCATAATATTTAAAAAAATATTTCGAAAAAATTAAATCTTTATTCATAAAATCTGGGATTTCACACAATTGCCGTACAAAATACGACAACACGTGTACTATGAGTTTAAATACAAATATTGTCTACTAGAGAGTATACAAACTCAAAAGGAGTCCTCATTACAATTATTGATACACTATTTTACAAAAATAGTGAGGACTGATAAACAACTATCTTGAATCATCACTCCATACTCCGGCAAGTTCCTGCTAAATTCTCTCCTCCTGCGAAGAATAATGGAACAAAAATAAAAAGGGTGAGCTCAACTAGCCCAGTAAAGAATATTATGACTAAGATAATATACAACAAATTATCATTAGTCTTCAACAGGGAAAAATCTGATAAAATATAATAGACAACAAGTTTTAGATCAACAACTGCAGCGGAAACAACAATCCATTAGAAGAGTCAAGTAGAGAAAGAATTCTACTATCTTCTAAGATTTAAAAGTCCATCATAAATATTTTATCCCTGTAACATCAATCAATATACATCATGAATTAAATATTCATCTTTGCACTACAGCCAAAAGATATTCATTTGTATCACCAGTTTGTCATGTTCATCTCAACACCTGTTCATTTTGCACTACGGGCCAAAGATATTCATTAGGTAATCATTCATCTTTGCACTACAGGCCAAAGATATTCATTAATATCATCATTTAGGACTGAGGATGATGAAAAAATATCTTAAGGAAAACAAATCCAGTGAGATAAAAGATCAAATTTTAGAAACAGTTTATCCAAGATCAATAATACTCCATAATAACCAATTTTGAAGTACAATTCAAAAATAAATATCAAAACATGGATACAATCAAAGATAGTAACCATAATAGATATCTTGGACAAAAAGAAAAAAAAATTATTTTTCAGTGAATAGTGTCGTATTCGTGAATAGTGCCGTATACGTGAATAATAACCCCGACACAAAAAGATCCAAATCTGATAAAAAGTTCAGACCAATATTTCTGCATAATGATATTGAAGAAATAATATCATTTACGAAGAAAATAACATCCCTTACCTCGCAAAGACAGTACTTCTGACTGGAATACTGGATATAGTGCTGAAAGAACTTGTACCGTATAGCAACACTCAAAGTACTAAAATACTCACAAAATACGGTCGATATTATAGAGAGAAAAAGAGAGAAAACTTATGAATTCTTGTGTGATTTTCAATTCTAACTAAGCACCCTATTTACAATATCTGAATACAAACACAGTTTATGAGAAATAAGATGTTGACGTATCTAAGGTTTCAAACCTCGCAAAAATATTCGCGTCATTCGCTCTTCATTATCCACCAAGTGGGACGCAAACCGGGATAACTCATCAAATTTAGCCTTATACTTCGACACGGTCATATTATTTTGCTCCAGCTTGATAAACTCCACCTCCTTCATGTGACGAATACTCTCGGAAAAGTACTTGTCGTTGAATAGCTCTTGGAACTTCTCCCAAGACATCTTGAGTGCGTCAGGCTGGGTACGTTTTACAGATTCTCACCAGTAATCTGCCTCTTCACGCAACATGAAGGTGGCGAAGGAAACCTTTTGTTCCTCGGAGCAACCCAAGACATCAAATATCTTGGTGATCTGATTTATCCATGCTTCCGCCTTAAGTAGTTTTGGTTCTCCAAAAAACTCCGGTGGTCCCAGCTCCTTGAACTGTTTAGCGGTGGCCGTTCGAGAGTTTTCAGTGTTTCCACCTATATTTTGGACAGGAGTCGCTCTCGCCTGATGTTGCATGAATTGCATAAAGCCTCTGAACAGTCCATCATTCATCATTTGTTTAGTGTTGTTGTTTGTATGAGGATTGTCGCCTTCCTGATGCACATTCTCCTGATTATTGATATGTGGAGACTCAACGGTCTCTTGTGCTTCATTGCTATTTTCAACATTCTCGGATGTCATTTTTAGATACTTCCACAAAACAAAGGTTCATTAACATATAACATATTATCCATATACTTTGACCGACCAATTAAATACCAAATAAACTTAGGTAGGTCATACTAGCGAAGGAATTCTCCGTCTCTCCCCTCCTAGTTCTAGTCTCACATCTTAGCCAGGGATCATATCCCTAAGCTCTGATACCAACTGTGACGCCCCCAAAATTAGGTATACATCACCCATCTTGGGTTGCCAGATATATGGTACAGAATTCAAATACAACTTACTAATACAACTGTCGTGTACAATACGACAAAACATAAACTGTGAGTTTGAATACAAATATTGTCTACTAGAGAGTATACAAACTCAAAAGGAGTCCTCATTACAATTATTATCACACTATTTCAAAGAATAGTGAGGACTACTAATGCTATCCTCCGGACCATCACTCCGTTCCCCAACTCGTCCCAGCTATATTCTTATTTCCTGAAGAGAACAGTGAAAGAAAGGGTGAGCTCAACTAGCCTAGTAAGAAATATTATGACTAAGATAATGCAGAATAAATTATCATTAGTCTCCAACAATATTAAACTGATAAAATATAATAGACATCAAGTTTAACTACAGCGGAACAAGCAATCCATTAAAAGAGTCAAGTAGAAAACAAAATCTACTATCTTTTATGATTTAAAAGGTTTTTCATCATTGTTATCGCTGAAACTCAGCTTAAAAAATAATTCACATTATCGAATCACCCCTGCACTACGGCCAAGGATATTCTTTAATATCACGACCACAATTATCCATGCACTACGGGCCAAGAATATTTGTGTATTCATTAATGGTCATGATCATGCCAACAACTGTCCATCAATGCACTACGGGCCAATGAGGACTTTTACCACATCATTTGCAACCTTACGGTCATGATTATACCGAATCATCCCTGGTCATAACCATACCAAGTCCATCTATGCACTACAGGCCACAGATGACTAAAAAAAATAACCATAAGGATGATGACAATAATATAAGAATTCAATAAAACAAGTTCAAGAATTAATTTGTCCAAGAACCAATAACGTCCAAATTGTCAACATGATACTTCTGTGTAGAGTAAAATTCAAGAATGATCAGAAGAATATTTCATGAAAAGATACTGGATGAAGCACAAATATCAAGGATATTCTACTAATTTCATGAAGTATAGAAGTCAAAACTTTAACCAACTGAGTATAATAAAGAATGGAATAACAAAAGAAATCACCATGCATGCGGTACTTTGCATAGACAGGTTATTCCAACAGAATAATAATAACGGAACCAGGTCAGGCAAAATTTGCACCGACAGGATATTCCAACAGAATAATAAAGACGGAACCAGATCTGGTGTAAAACACACAGACAGGATGTTCCAACAGAATAATAATAAAGACGGAACCAGGTCCGATGTAAAACACATAGACAGGATGTTCCAACAGAATAATAATAAGACGGAACCAGTTCCGGTGTAAAACACACAGACAGGATGTTCCAACAGAATAATAGAAGAATGTCACCAAGTATAGGGTAGACCGCGTATACAGGTTATTCCAACAGAATAATAAGAAATGGAATAACAACAGTTTTTTCATGAATAAGAAAGAATAACACCCCTTACCGTAAAAGAAACTGAATATAAGAGTAGGGAAGTAGCAGAATACTTTGCTATAGTTTCTCTATAATTTTTCTCTCTCTAGAGTTTCAGTGAATTTATAAGAAATAATGAAGGAATGAGCTTTTATTTATAGGAGAATTGAAGGATACTATTGGACTGTACCGTAGGAATTCAGACGAAATCAGTTGCTGATTCACAGCTCCACTGATCCAACGCATCAGTAATCTTTGTCAAAGAGTTAGCCAATGAAAAAAATGAACACATGCCACATTAAAAGCCTTGACCAATTAAAATGCTCCATAATTTACAAGTTGCAAAATCTGCTGCATGATTGAAAAAAAATTTGGCCAATAATATTCAAGCTTGGAAAAATCAATCTGAATCCTGCCAATTCTTTCTTCTTCTTTTCTTTCCAATCAACATCTCACTATCATATAAATATATATATAATAATAATGCTTATCTCCACCACAACCCACTAACATAAATAACAATCACACACCTGCCAATAATATACTCCTCCACCCACAACACACCACTAGATAATAATTCCCCTACCAAAACCCACTACCACACACACACGAAAACACACACACACACACACACACACACACAAAAGTCAAATATATATATATATATATATATATATACTTTATAACTTTCGTCCGATAATTTTGAAAAACGGGTAAATAGGGATCCAAATAATAAGTAAAACTGAGTGACTTCTCACGTAAGCATCAATAATCAATACCGTGTGCTACTATGCAACCACGCGTATTACTGTACTTTTAACACCGGGTGTTTCAACATTTAACGGTAAAACTTCCGCCGTTATTTTCATAAAGTATTTTTGTCATTTTCTAAATCCGATAATAATTCCGTTGCGGGGTCCACCAATGATTGTACCGTCGTACGGATATTCCCCGACAAAATGAATATTCCCCGACCAATCGAATATAATATAACAACTTGCTTACTTTGTAAAATTTATAAATATTACCCACAACTATAACATTATATCAAATTTATAACATAATATTCAAAAATAATATTTATAAAAAATTCATCTTTATTTATAAAAATTGGGGTTTTACATTATGCAGATGATACTGTAACAATAATTGAATCAATAATATGAGAGATATGATGCAACTATTACTGTAGTAATAATTGAGTATAACTGAGTGACTTCTCACGTAAGCATCAATAATCAATACCGTGTGCTACTATGCAACCACGCGTATTACTGTACTTTTACTACCAGGTAGTTCAACAGTTTTAACGGTAACACCTCCGCCGTTATTTTTATAGAAAGATAATTTTGTCGTTTTCTAACTACGACAATACTTCCGTTGTGGGGTCCATCAATGATTGTGCCGTCGTACGGATATTTCCCGACAAAAAGAATATTTTACATCAACTTGCTTACTTTGCACAATTTTCACATATCACCCTTAACTTTAATCCTTTTATCAATTTAACCATTTACTAAATAACATAATAATTATAAGAAAATTGAATACTTTTATTTCATAAAATTTGGGGTCTCACATACTGTTTGATCACAGGCGCACAAACTGAAATTTCACGGACGAAATTTGAGAATTCACGAATTTCTTAAAATCACGAATGTCAGATTTTCAAATTCAACACCCAAACCTACCATTATCACCATACACACACACACACACACATCACTATCACATACACACATCACTTTCAATTTTTTTTCTTCCCACCACCACCTATCACTTTCACTTTCACATATCCTTTTCTCCGACCACCACACTCATTTCACACACCCACACACTCACACACACAAAATACACACACACGTGCCATATATATACATATATATAATACGTATATATATATATATATATATATATATATATATATATATATATATATATATATATATATACCTTATAACTTCCTTCCGATTATTTTGAAAAATGAATAAGTGGGGGTCCAAATAATAAGCAAAATTTATAACAAATACTTGATAAAAAATTTCCTCAATATTTTTAACAAAATTTATTCATCAATAATATAACTTGCAATATTAACAATCAGATCGTTCCCAGGAAAGAGAGGGCTTTCCGATAAGGATTTCTCCATATTGGCGCGCAATTAAATAACATAACCCCTTTCTTCGACAGAATTTTCTAGACATTGTCAATAATACAAATAATAATATGAATAACTTGTCATCTCAATTATTGATTTAAAAATATATAAAATATTGACAATAATTGAATCAAATAACGTAAGATACTATGCAACAATTACTGTGGTAATAATTGAACAAAACTGAGTGACTTCTCACGTAAGCATCAATAATCAATACCATGTGCTACTAACCACGCGTATTACTATATATATATATATATATATATATATATATATATATATAAACCTTATAACTTCCTTCTAATTATTTTGAAAAATGAGTAAGTGGAGGTTCAAATAATAAGCAAAATTTATAACAAATACTTGATAAAAATTTCCCTCAATATTTTTAACAAAATTTATTCATTAATAATATAACTTGTAATATTAACAACCAGATCGTTCCCAGGAAAGAGGGGGCTTTCCGATAAGGATTTCTTCATATTAGCGCGCAATTAAATAACCTAACCCCTTTTCTCGACAGAATTTTCTAGACATTGTCAATAATATAAATAATAATATGAATAACTTGTCATCTCAATTATTGATTTAAAAATATATAAAATATTGACAATAATTGAATCAAATAACGTAAGATACTATGCAACAATTACTGTGACAATAATTGAACAAAATTGAGTGACTTCTCATGTAAGCATCAATAATCAATACCGTGTGCTACTAACCACGCGTATTATTATACTTTTCTCACCGGGTAATTCAACAGTTAACGGTCCGTTATTTTTATAAAAAGTTATTTCTGTCGTTTTCTAACTCCGACAGTAATTCTGTTGTGGGGTCCACCAATGATTGTGCCGTCGTACGAATATTCCCTATTAAAACGAATATTCCCCGACTAATCGAATATTTTATAACAACTTATTTACTTTAAAAAATTTATAAATATTACCCACAACTATAATATTATAACAAATTCACACCTTAATATTAAAAAAATGATATTTATAAAAAAATTCATCTTTATTCATAAAAGTTGGGGTCTTACAAATATAAAACAAACCAGTATAAAATACACTAATATTATATAGTAACCATAACAACATTATATAGTAACCAAATTCAGATTAGACAGTAACCAACATATATTTATTTAGTAACCAGAACATAAACACATTTTTCATTGCATTTTACAATAAAAAACAACCAGTATAATGTGTTTGTTACCAACTAAAGACTAACAGTTGTATGAAGGCTAATAAATAACCAAGAATATAAAAAAACATCAGTATAAGTGTACATTAATATTATTCAGCAACCAAATAAATATTATACAGAAACCAATTAAATAGTGTAACGACCCCAAAATAGGTCCATTCCATCCAACTCATTCTGAGTCGCCAAATACATAGTACAGAAAACAACTACAACTTTATTACAACAATTGTCGTATAAAATATAACAACACATATGCTGTGAGTTTGGATACAAATATATACCAAATGTGACACATGTCCCAACTGTGGACAGCACCTCACAGTGGCACCTTACATAAAGGTATAGTAAAAGACTATTTTAGAAATTAGAATATTTTGGAAGTGCTCAAGGAAACCTTCGTACATGGGAGGCCATGCGTCTAGGTTATGATAGAAATCATATGGCCACAGAATTATCCTTGGTTGACCCAATAGACCCCAAAGAAAAACGAGAAGATTACTATCATAGTCTTCCCAATGGTAAGTCTTTTCTTGATATATCATTATCTCCACTGTCTCTAATTAAGAATTATACTTCAAACAAATACCAAGATTATATAGGTAGTGCTCGTAAATATACTCAGCAAGTGGATGAGCATAATCCTGTCTTATGATGACACGAGGTTGTATGTCATTAGACATCTTGTATGATAGTGGCAAAACACCCTTCCAACGTTGGATTCGCTTCACCCTAGATGATTCACCAAATATAACTCCTAAATGATGATCACCGTTCTATTCCCCTGTTACCCCCGCTCGACCCAGCTACACTCTTATTACCTGAAAGGAATTGTGAACAGAAGGGTGAGCACAACTAGCCCAGTAAAGAATATCATGACTAAAGATAAATAAATTATCAATAGTCTTCATCAGTAATAAATCAGAGATTTAGAACATATGGTAGATGATAAAAAATTTCAACCATAGTTACAGCGGAATGAGCAATCCATTAGAAGAGTCAAATAGACTATAAAGTCTATTATCTTCTCCATGTTAAAAATCCACCAACAATATTTTATCCCTGTAACATCACTCAACAGTTCCTTTCCACAATCATATGAATAACTAATATTCATAATTGTGATTCTAAATTTTTCTTCACACCCAGGACGAAGAATATTTTCATCACCTGTCTTTACCTGAAACATCAAAGATCATGGTTATACTAAATCACAGTTCCTGTTCATAATCATGCTAATAAATCCATCTTCGCACTGCGGCCAAAGATATTTATCAACAAACCATCTTTACACTACGGGCCAAAGATATTCAACAACAGTTCATCTTCGCACTACAGGCCAAAGATATTCATCAATAATTCATCTTTGCACTATAGGCCAAAGATATTCATCAACAATTTATCTTTGCACTACAGGCCAAAGATATTCATCAATAATTCATCTTTGCACTACAGGCCAAAGATATTCTTCAACAGTTCATATTTGCACTATAGGCCAAATATATTAATATCTCAAAGAAATATATAATAATTTCAGAATTATATAAACAATAATTATAACCATGTTGATCAATTCACCTTTACACTTAAGCTAAAGATATTCAGTTATAAATTCAATGGTCATGATCATACCAGTCAACAATTTAACTTTGCGCTACTGGCCAAAGAGAACCCATAGTCATGATCATACCAAAAATCTACCCATCTTTACGCTCAAGTCAAAGAGAAATATCATCATTAGGGTTATAAAAATGTTATATATAATAATAAAATCAATATAATCAACTTATAGATTTAATCTCAAGAGTAATATTCATAACTCAACTATAATTTGGTCAGAAAAAAAAAACTAATTTTGTCATGAATAGTAACTCGTGAATAGTAACCCATGAATAGTAACTCGTGAATAGTAACTCATGAATAGTAAACCCGACACAAAAAGATAGAAATTTTACAATAAAATTTATACCAATATTTTGGTATAATGATATTGAAAGAATAACATTTTCTAAATTTATAAACAATTTATTTTAATTATTTACACTTTACTAAATAATACATTTAATCATCCTAAAATGTCAAACTCATAAGATTTCATTACCAATAACCAAGACCTTCATCAAAAATCTGCATATACCTCATATAGGATTCTCAAGCTATAAAATCCTATTTTCTAATTTTCTTACATCACATAACATATTTAATTCATTTACTCATAACTAGTCTATTTTTATGAAAAATATCAAATCAGTTCTAAAAATATTTTTTTTCTGGGATTTAGTAGAATATAGTCCCATATTGAACATATATTTTTCTCAGAATTTTTAAAACTCATTTACTATTTTTCATATGGCCAAAATAGCTGAATATTTAGACATTTATCATAAATTATAATTTTATCCAAAAATTTCGAAATTCACAGAGTACACTGATATTATATAGATATACTTCCACTAAAAATTTCATCAATTTTGGAGTTAACCACAAGGAATTATAAGCGGTTACTTTTAAAATAGTCTTTTCCCGTAAAATTCATAACTCTTAATATATACATCCAAAAATCACCAGTTTTGGACACAATCAATAAAACTCATCAAAATATCATTTCAAATTTTTTCAGAATTTTCTGAAGGTCAGAAGAATTACAAACTGAAAAACATAATAACCCTTAAAATCCCTAACTATCCCTTACCTCAAAAGAGCAGCACTTCTGACTGGATATCGGATATGACGCTGAAGGAAACTTGCACAGATAGCAACTCTCAAAGTATCTAAATAGTCACAAAATATGCTTCATAATATAGAGAGAGAAAGAGAGAAAGCTTATGAATACTGGTGTGATTTTCAATTCTAACTTAGCCCTCTATTTATAGGAAAATATTAGCACGCCGAAGTAGACTTAACCTGCAACCTGATGGCTTTACCTGCTCCTATTCCCACCCACCATATTTGAATAAAAATCTCGGCACATTTCTTTACCAACCAAGAGTGGGGCCCACCAATTCTAGAATTTTCTACCAAAATGATTAACTCCAAAAATTCAATAATTTTTGAACCAGTCATCTCGTAAAATTCATAACAAATCATACGTTCATTTTTAACGGTTCAAAATTTGTGGACATATACTCAACTTATATATGTATAATATATCCAAATATTACCACGATCTAACGGTCGGATTAAAAATTATAACTCTCGCAAAATATCTCAAAAACCCTAATTTGATTTTCAATACCTCCGTTCCGATAAAAATGCAGATAAAACACCTCAATATTAACTCCTTCATTTTTAACCACAAAAATATATCCCTTATTTATATCCACATAAAATAAATATTTCCTTATCATATGAATCAATAATTAATTATTCACAGATAATATTACAAAATCACATTTATGACAACCAGACCGTTCTCAAGAAAGAAGGGGCTTTTCAATAAGGATTTCTCCTTACTAGCGCGCAATTAGATGACCAAACCTCTCCTTATACAGAACTTTCTAGACATTGCCAATAATACTATCTAATAATATTATTTAAATAATATGAATTATTGATCTGATAATGGAAAATACTGTGCAGCAACAATTATTGAAACAACAATAATATAAAATATCAACGCAGCAATTATTGAATCAATAAAATAAAATATTGAACAGTAACTACTGTAACAATTATTGAGTAGTGCCTTCTTACGTAAGAATTAATAATTGAAAAAAATACTGTGCAATACCGTGTGCTACTGTGCAACTACGCGTATTACTGTATTTTAACCACCAGGTATTCCAACAGTGTTAACGGTAACAACTACGCCGTTATTTATGAAAACTCAATTTTGTCATTTTCTTAATCCAATCGCTTTCCGTTATGGGGCCCACAAATAGCTGCGCCGTCGTACGAATATTCCTCGACAAAAAGAATATTCCACGACCAAACGAATATTCCCCGACAAAATAAATATTTTATAACCACTTGCTTATTTTGAAAAATATTCATATATCACCCTTAACTTTAACTTTTTATCAATTTAACCATTTACTAAATAGAAAAATTGAATACTTTTATTTCATAAAATTTGGGGTCTTACAAATAGTATATAACAACCAATATATATAATCAGATTAACAGTTGTATGAAGGTAACTAATGTAGTCAATAAGTAGCCACCAATATAAAAGAAACAATTATAAAACACAATAACATTATACAGTAACCAAATAAACACCTTACAGTATCTAAATAAATATTAGACAGTAACCAAGATATATGTACTTAGTAGCCAAAATATAAAAAATATTTTTACATTCATTTTACAACCAAAACAATCAGACTTTGTTACAAATTAAAGAATAACAGATGTATGAAGGTAACCAATGTAGTTAATCAGTAACCGTCAATATAAAAAAAATCAGTATAAAACACAATAATATTATGCAGTAACCATGGTAATATTACACAGTAACCAAGTCAACATTATATACTAACCAAATAAAGATTAGACAGTAACCACCATATATTTACTTAATAACCATAACATAAAACATATTTTTCCATACAGTTTACATCAAAAATAATCAATATAAAAAACATCAATATAAGAAACATCAATATAAGAAATATCAATATGTACTTAAAGATCCAATAGTTGCAGGAAGGTAACCAATGTATCTAATAAGTAACCATCAATATAAAAAACATCAGTAGTGTGACGCCCCCAAAATAGGTATACATCACCTATTCTGAGTCGCCAAATACATAGTACAGAATACAAATACAATCTTTAATATACAACAAGAGAACTATGAGTTTTAATACAAATAATGTCATCTAGACAATATCCACTATCAGAATAAGTCCTCATTACATTTATTGTCACACTATTTAATAGAATAGTGAAGACTACTAATACTATCATCTGGACCGTCACTCCATTCCCTGACTAGTCCCGGCTACGTTCTCATTTCCTGAAGAGAACAGTGAAAGAAAGGGTGAGCTCAACTAGCCCAGTAAGAAATATTATGACTAAGATAATGCAAAATAAATTATCATTAGTCTTCAACAATGTTAAACTGATAAAATATAACAAACATCCAGTTTAACTGCAGCGGAACAAGCAATCCATTAAAAGAGTCAAGTAGATAATAAAATCTACTATCTTTTATGATTTAAAAGGTTTTTCATCACTTTTATCGCTGGGACTCGGCTTAATAAATAATCCACATCATCCCTGCACTACAGCCAAGGATATTCATTAGTATCACAGTCACAAATAATCCATGCACTATGGGTCAAGGATATTCGTGTATTCATCAATGGTCATGATCATGCCAACAACTGTCCATCAATGCACTACGGGCCAATGAGGACTTTTACTACATCATTTGTAACATTACGGCCATGATTATACCGAATAATCCCTGGTCATAATCATACCAAGTCCATCTATGCCCTACAGGCCACAGATGACTTTCAACAAAATATAAACATGAGGATGATGACAATGATATAAGAATTCAATAAAACAAGTTGAAGAATTAATTTCTCCAGGAATCAATAACGTCCAAATTGTCAACACGATACTGCTTTGTGGAGTAAAATTCAAGAATGCTCAGAAGAATATTTTCACAAAAGGATACTGGATGAAGCGCAAATATCAAGGATATTTCACTAATTTCATGGAGTATAGAAGCCAAAACTTTAATCAACTGAGTATAATAAAGAATGGAATAACAAAAAAAATCACCAGGCATGCGATAGACCGCATAAGCAGGTTATTCCAACAGAATAAAAAATAATAGAATCAGCTCCGGTGTAAAACGCACAGACAGGATATTCCAACCGAATAATAAAGATGGAACCAGGTCCGACGTAAAACGCACAGACAGAATATTCCGACAGAATAATAAATAATGGAACCAGGTCCGGCGTTAACGCACAGATAGGATATTCCGACAGAATAATAAAGAATGGAATAACAGAAGAATTTCACCAAGTATAGGGTAGCCCGCGTATACAGGTTATTCCAACAGAATAATAAATAATGGAATAACAGAAGTTCTCTTCATGAATACAAAAGAAATAATACCTCTTACCGTAAAAGAAGAGTATTTTGACTGGTAGGGAGAATATATACTCAAAGAAAACTTGCACTACGATCAAGATTATAGAAGAAGAACTCTCTCTATAGTTTCTCTCTCTAAAATTTCAGTGAATTCGTAAGAAATAATGAAGAAATGAGCTTCTATTTATAGGAGAATAGAAAGGCACTATGTAAGGATTTTTCTCACGGACTCAACAATTATGCAAATCACGGATGAAAACTTTGATAACCCAGGATGCCAATTTTTCAAACCTCCAACCAATAAGAACAAAGCAAGAAATTATAATACATATATATATATATATATATATATATATATATATATCAATACTATATATAAACCATTTGATTTTTTTATCCCTCCACAACCAACATCAATCCCCCACCCTCCCAAAATCACTTTCACTACACTCCTACATATCACTATCACACTATCACTTTTCCACCATTTTCCACTCACACACACATCACACACCTATCACTTTCACCTATCATTTTCTCCCACCATATACTCATTACGTACAGATATATATATCATCCATACGTATACTCTTTTTCCCTCCATTTCCAAAATCATTTTCAACACATATGGGCCCCACATGTGGGCCTCACCTTTAAATAATTTTCTACCGATTATTTTGAAAAATGGGTAAATAGGGATCCATAAAATAAGTAAAACTTCTTAAAAATTACCTTAATAATTTTAACAACATATATCATTATAATTCACAATATTAATTGTGACGCCCCCAAAATAGGTATACATCACCCATCTTGGGTCGCCAGATATATGGTACAGAATACAAATACAATCTTTAATATATAACAAGAGAGCTGTGAGTTTTAATATAAATATTATATTCTAGACAATATCCACTCTCATAATAAGTTCTCATTACATTTATTGTCACACTATTTCATAGAATAGTGAGGACTACTAATGCTATCATCTGGTCCATCACTCCGTTTCCCGACTAATTCCAGCTACGTTCTCATTTCCTGAAGAGAACAATGAAAGAAATGGTGAGCTCAACTAGCCCAGTAAGAAATATTATGACTAAGATAATGCAGAATAAATTATCATTAGTCTTCAATAATGTTAAATTGATAAAATACAATAGACATCAAGTTTAACTGCAGCGGAACAAGCAATCCATTAAAAGAGTCAAGTAGATAATAAAATCTACTATCTTTTATGATTTAAAAGGTTTTTCACCACTTTTATCGCTGAGACTCAGCTTAATAAATAATCCACATCATCCCTGCACTACGGCCAAGGATATTCATTAGTATCACGACCACAAATTATCCATGCACTACGGGCCAAGGATATTCGTGTATTCGTCAATGGTCATGATCATGTCAACAACTGTCCATCAATACACTACGGGCCAATGAGGACTATTACCACATCATTTGTAACATTACGGTTATGATTACATCGAATAATCCCTGGTCATAATCATACCAAGTCCATCTATGCACTGCAGGCCATAGATGACTTTCAACAAAATATAAACATGAGGATGATGACAATGATATAAGAATTCAATAAAACAAGTTCAAGAATTAATTTATCCAGGAACCAATAACGTCCAAATTGTCAACATGATACTGCTTTGTGGAGTAAAATTCAAGAATGCTCAGAAGAATATTTCCATAAAAAGATACTGGATGAAGCGCAAATATCAAGGATATTTCACTAATTTCATGGAGTATAGAAGCTAAAACTTTAACCAACCGAGTATAATAAAGAATGGAATAACAAAAGAAATCATCAGGCATGCGATAGACCGCACAGGCAGGTTATTCCAACAGAATAATAAATAATGGAACTAGGTCAGGCGTAAAACGTACAGACAGGATATTCCAACAGAATAATAAAGACGGAACCAGGTCCGGCGTAAAACGCACAGACAAGATATTCCAGCAGAATAATAAAGACGGAACCAGGTCCGGCGTAAAAAGCACAGACAGGATATTCCAACAGAATAATAAAAACTGGAATAACAGAAGAATTTCACCAAGTATAGGGTAGCTCGCGTATACAGGTTATTCCAATAGAATAATAAATAATAGAATAACAGAAGTTTTCTTCATGAATACAAAAGAAATAATACCCCTTACCGTAAAAGAAACTTGATATCGGAGTAGTGAAGTAGCAGAATATTTTTCTTCTCTCTCTACAATTTCTCTCTCTAGAGTTTCAGTGAATTCGTAAGAAAATAATGAAGGAATGAGCTTCTATTTATAGAAAAATAGACTGCATAGTAACTAACTCATGAACGTTCTAGATTGATTTACTTTAATTTGACGGTCCATATTTAAAGCAAAATTTTTTAAATAAAATATAATATATTCTATTTATAATCTAATAAAACGAATAACTTTATAAAAAATTTTACTATACAAACACTATGCAGGCACTATATAAATACTATGCATAATAAAATATAATATATTCTAATTATTGTCTAATAAAACAGATAACTTTATAAAAGTATTCTGTTTTATATAAAAAGATTTTACTATTAGCATAATAAAACGAATAACTTTATAAAAGTATTCTGTTTTATATAAAAAGCTTTTCTGTTTTATTACATTAATAATACCAATAAAACAAAACTAAGTGACTTATCACGTAAGCCTCAATAATCAATACCGTATGCTACTATGCAACCACACGTATTACTGTACTTTTACTACCGAGTAGTTCAACAGTATTAATGGTAAAACTTCCGCCGTTATTTTCATAAAATATTTTTGTCGTTTTCTCAATCCGACAATAATTCTGTTGTGGGGTCCACCAATAATTGTTCCGTCGTACGAATATTTCCCGACAAAAATAATATTCCCCGACCAATCGAATATAATACAACAACTTGCATACTTTGCAAAATTTATAAATACTACCCACAACTATAACATTATCTCAAATTCACATCATAATATTTAAAAAATATTTCGAAAAAAATTAAATCTTTATTCATGAAATCTGGTGTTTCACATTAATCGACCAGGTCGTTCCCAG
This sequence comes from Panax notoginseng, assembly GCA_016801055.1. Lineage (NCBI taxonomy): Eukaryota > Viridiplantae > Streptophyta > Magnoliopsida > Apiales > Araliaceae > Panax > Panax notoginseng. Next base: position 175,127,849 of record CM029022.1, read on the forward strand.
GAAAGAGGGGGCTTTCCAATAAAGATTTTTCCCTATTGGCGCGCAATTAGGTGACCAAACCTCTCTTTGACAAAACTTCTAAACATCGTTAATATTATAAATAATAATATTAATAACTTTGTCATCTCAATTATTGATTTAATAATATATAAAATATTGACAATAATTGAATCAAATAACGTGAGATACTATGCAGTAATTACTGTAACAATAATTGAACAAAACTAAGTAACTTCTCACGTAAACATCAATAATCAATACCGTGTGCTACTATGCAACCACGCGTATTACTGTACTTTTACTACCGAGTAGTTCAACAGTATTAACGGTAAAACTTCCGCCGTTATTTTCAATAAAAAATATTTTTGTCGTTTTCTCAATCCGACAATAGTTTCGTTGTGGGGTCCACCAATAATTGCGTCGTTGTACGAATATTCCCTGCTAAAATGAATATTCCCCGACCAATCGAATATAATACAACAACTTGCATACTTTGTAAAATTTATAAATATTACTCACAACTATAACATTATATCAAATCTACACCATAATATTTAAAAAAATATTTCGAGAAATTTAAATCTTTATTCATAATATCTGGGGTCTCACAAGTAGAATATACATTAAAAGTATACAGTAACTAAATAAACACTATACAACAACCAAATCAATAATAAACAGTAACCAATTTATATGTACTTAGTAACCAGAATATAAAACATATTTTTACATGCATTTTGCAATCAAAACGGTCAGTATACTGACTTTGTGACCAATTAAAGAGCAAAAAACCTTTAAAAAGGTAACCAATATACGAGTATGTAGTAACCACAGGGTAACTATATGCATATAAACTTTAAACTCAAATACCTCAGTATATGTGACGCCCCCAAAACAGGTATACATCACCCACATTGGGTCGCCAGATACATGGTACAGAATTCAAATACAATCTTAAATATACAGTTGTTGTGTAGAATACGACAAGACATATGCTGTGAGTTTTAATACAAGCACAGTCCTCTAGAGAGTATACAAACTCAATGGAGATCTCATTACATTTATTACCACACTATTTCACAGAATAGTGAGGACTACTAATGCACCATCTAGGACCATCACTCTGTTCTCCGACTAGTCCCAGCTACGTTCTCATTTCCTGAAGAGAACAATGAAAGCAAAAGGGTGAGCTCAAGTAGCCCAGTAAGAAATATTATGACTAAGATAATGCAGAATAAATTATCGTTAGCCTTCAACAGTGTTAAACTGATACAATATAACAAACATCAAGTTTAACTGCAGCAAAACAAGCAATCCATTAGAAGAGTTAAGTAGAGAATAAAATCTACTATCTTCTATGATTTAAAAGGTTTTTCATCACTTTTATCGCTGAGACTCGGCTTAATAAATAATCCACATCATTAAATCATCCCTGCACTACAGGCCAATGATATTCTTTAGTATCACGACCACGAATTATCCATGCACTACGGGTCAAAGATAATCGTGTTTTCATCAACGGTCCTGATCATGCTATAAAATAATTCATCTTTGCACCCTTGGCCGAAGAGAATCCATAGCCATAATCATACCAAAAATTGTCCATCAATGCACTACGGCCAATGAGGATTTTTACCACATCATTCATCACATTACGGTTATGATTATACCGAATAATTCCTGGTCATAATCACACCAAGTCTATCTATGCACTACGGGCCAAAGATGACTTTTACCACATCATTTATAACATTACGGTCATGATTATACCGAATAATTCCTGGTCATAATCATACTAAGTCCATCTATGCACTACAGGCCACATATGACTTTCAACATAATATAAAAATGAGGATGATGACAATGATATAAGAATTCAATAAAACAAGTTCAAGAATTAATTTTTCCAGGAACTAATAACGTCCACATTGTCAATATGATACTTCTTTGTAGAGTAAAATTTAAGAATGCTCAGAATAATATTTTCATGAAAAGATACTGGATGAAGCGCAAATATCAAGAATATTCCACTAATTTCATGGAGTATAGAAGTCAAAGTTTTAACCAACTGAGTATAATAAAGAATTGAATAACAAAAAAAATTTACCGTGTATGCGGTACTTCGCATAGACATGTTATTCCAGCAGAATAAAAAATAATAAAATAATAGAAGAATTTTACCAAGTATAGGGTAGACTGCGTATATAGGTTATTCCAACAGAATAATAAAGAATGGAATAACAGAAGTTCTCTTCATGAATACAAAAGAAATAATACCCCTTACGAGTACAACAAATAATATCTCCTACGAGTACAACAAGTAATATCCCTTACCTTAGAAAGAAGAGTACTGGATATAGAAGTAATGAAGTATCAGAACACTTTTCTTCTTTCTCTCTATAGTTTATCTCTCTAGAGTTTCAGTGAATTCGTAAGAAATAATGAATGAATGAGCTTCTATTTATAGAAAAATGGACTGTATAGTAACTAACTCATGAACGGTCCAGATTGATTTACTTTAATCTGACGGTCCATATTTAAAGTAAAATCTTTTAAATACTCCCTCTGTCCCAAATTATCTGCTTTTTTAGAGTTTCACACACATACCAATATATGTGATAAATATACTAAAATACCCTTATGTATTGATTTTTTTTGTTCTCTGTGCATGAATCCTTATTGGTGGGAATATAAAAAGATGCTTAAAAAGAGAAGAGGCATGAATGAGAGTAATGACTATCATTAATTAGGGTAAAGGGACAAACTTGGAAAACAAAGAAAAAAAATACATTGAAATCTTGAAAAAGCAGATATTGTGGAACAATTTTTTTTTGCTAAAATAGCAGATAATTTGGAACGGAGGGAGTAAAATATAATATATTCTATTTATAATCTAATAAAACGAATAACTTTATAAAAAATTTTACTATGCAGGCACTATGCAAATACTATGTATAATAAAATATAATATATTCAATTTATAGAATAACTTTATAAAAGTATTCTGTTTTATATAAAAAGATTTTACTATGCAAAATACTATGCACACACTATGCAACACTATGTATAATAGAATATAATATATTCTATTTATAGAATAACTTTATAAAAGTATTCTGTTTTATATAAAAAAAATTCTGTTTTATTACATTAATAATACCAATAAAATAAAACTGAGTGACTTATCACGTAAGCATTAATAATCAATATCGTGTGCTACTATGCAACCACACATATTACTATACTTTTACTACCGAGTAGTTCAACAATATTAACGGTAAAACTTCCGTCGTTATTTTCATAAAAATATTTTTGTCGTTTTCTCATTCCGACAATAATTCCGTTGTGGGGTCTACCAATTATTGTACCGTCGTACGGATATTCTCCGACAAAAAGAATATTCCCCGACCAATCAAATATTATACAACAACTTGCATACTTTGCAAAATTTATAAATATTACCCACAACTATAACATTATATCAAATCCACACCATAATATTTAAAAAAATTATTTCAAAAAAATTAAATATTTATTCATAAAATCTGGGGTCTCAGAGTATACAAATCTATAACGAATCAATCAACAATCAACTATCAGTATAGTACGTAAGTTTCTGATTATTGATTGTAAATCGAAAGCATAAACACAATGTATAATTACATATGAAACTTCGTAATGCGGTCTGCCGATCTCGAAGTTGTTGATCTTCTCCGATATTCTCCGATCTCAAAGTTGCATCGCCGTCAGAGAATTCGTCTTCTCTGATCTGTCGTTGCTCTGTTTTTTCGATATATAGTTGCATGTTTTCTTCATTAGTTTGAATTTAGGATCGGTTGGTTACAAATATGAAAATCGGTAACTGACGTGTAGGGAGTTAATGTTCCGTAATTTTAGTAACGTATTATTGTGTTGCATTATTTTTGTAATTATATTGTGGATGTATTATTTTTGTAAATACTTTCTAATTATTGTATATTAATGTTAAGGACCCATATATATATATATATATATATATATATATATATATATATATATATATATATATATATATATATATATACTATTTTGGGTCCTTTACATAAGTATACAACATTTAGAAAGTAATTATATTATTAGTGCATTCATAAAATATTTACATAATTAATACACTTTCTATATTTATTTACAATATTAGTGCAATTAGGATTCCTTAATTTAGGGAATTAGTATAGGATTCAATTCATAATAATAAGGAAACCTAAAATCAAGGAGAAATAACTACCATAATTAATAATTCAAATTCAAATATCTTGGATCTAACAAACAAATCAAATTCAAATTCAAAAATAATAATTAAAATTCAAATATTCCAAGTTTGGCAACGTCATCTTCCTCCTCCCCTTCGCCGCCGCTTCAACACTATGGACGCCGGCCATAGCTGTCATTATGACGAAGGTTGATTTAGTCCAGAAATTAAAAGGAGAAAAAGATAAATTTTAGTGCAGTTGGTATCCAAATATTTATACGAAAGGTAACCATTTTAGTTTTTGTGGGTAACCAATAGAAATTTCAGTGCAGTTGGTAACCAAAACTTTCAAAGGTAATAATTTTAGTTTTTGTTGGTTACATTTGTATTAAGGTTTGGCTACCAACTGCACTATGAAAAAAAAATCTATAATAGATTTTTTATAATTAATTGGTAACCCAATAAAACTGAATTGGTTACCTTTGTATTAAGTTTTGTCTACCAATTGCATTATAAAAAATAATCTACAATAATTTTTTTTTAATTAATTGGTAACCCAATAAAACTGAATTGGTAACATTTGTATAAAGTGTTAGCTACCAACTGCACTATTAAATAAAAAAAATCTATAATAGATTTTTTAAAAATAAATTAGAAACCTAATAACATTGAATTGGTTACCTTGATATGAATGTTTGACTACCAACTGTACAATCGGTCGGAAGGATTCGTCGGCGGATGAGTTCATGAAGATTCACGATGAGAGAATGACTGTAATTTATTTGGTAGTTTGGTAGAGATATTAATTACTTAATTTACTAAGTAAACCAATATTAAGCCCACCGCAATCTTCACCACCACTACCCATTGGACGGAACCCACCACCACCGCCTCCAACAACATGTGCTGCATCGTCACTTCCATCGGTAGTTCCGATCTCATCCGAAGGCCCCTCCCCCGGTATGGATGATGTGGCATGCTCTGCAGCAGTCGTGGCAGCGGCAGAAGTCATTCCGACGATGACGAAAAAGATGAGGCAACACAAGCACATGTGACAATTTCTAACACAAACTTACATCAACCTCCTTCCCAACTCCAGAACTCCATGGATGTTCTTGTTGCTATTCTTTGGGACATTGAGAACTGCCGTATTCCAAGTGATGTTCGCCCAGAAGATGTTGTTGGTATTATGGAAGATGAATTTATTAATTGGAAGATGAGAGATGGAATCCTAATTGCATACTAATTTCCTAATTTAAGGAAACCTAATTGCACTAATTATGTAAATAAAACTTTAAATACATTAATTGTGTAAATATTTTATGAGTGCATTATTGTTGTAATTATTTTTAAAAATATAATAGAATATGTAATTGTACCTACTATTTTTAACCGGCACAACAAGATTATCTTTTCTAAAAGAAAAAACTACATAACTTGGTTTTGATCGGCCCGGCCCAGTATAACTCTACATCAAAATTTCAAATGTGGATCAAATGTTTGCCAAAATACACTTTAAAAATCAGTCATTTATACTTGTAAAAGTCGTAGAATAGACATTTAGAGGACTTAGTAGAGAAACTAGCTATCAAGGGACTAACAATTTTAGCAAAAGAATGGGACACTAAAACATAAATAATGACATATATTATATATAAATAACTATAAAGAATTACAAATAAACGAGTTTTTCGATATGAGTTTAGTCAATAAACGAGTTTTTCAAGATGAGTTTAGTCAATAAACGAGTTTAGTTTATAAATGAGTCGGGTCAAGTTTAAATATAATGACAAACTCAACTCCAATTGCAAAATAGAATCAAGTTGAGTTGGATTAAACGAATCTAGTTTAGAGTAGCTCGGGTTATTTAATCGGATTTCGAGCGGTCACGTTATTTAATGGCTCCAAAATTAAGTAACTAAGGTTATGTTTGTTTGCAAGAATAAAACTTGGAATTGAACTATTAGTCCTAAGTTCTTTGTTTATTTTAAGAATTGAACTTTGGACTATTAATATAGAGATAACAAAATGACACAAAATGAGAAACTATTTAATACCATGTCCAATCAATTATTACAATCGCTTGTCATTTGGAATTAAAAATTTATGAACAAAATTAACTCTAGTCTTTTTTAAAATGACCAACGTATCATATCCTATCCATTTATACTCACACACACAGTCACAGTCACAGTCACACTAATCAATAAGATTCTTTTACTAGTAAGAGTATAATAATAGTCTAAATGATGATTTTTTTAATCTACTTTTTAAAAATTATCCTCAACAAAACTAACATTATGCTATTAAATAATCTCATTCATCCTGAGCAAATATGAGATTATAAAATTAACATTCTCCCAAATAAACATGGCCTCTATCCCAAGTCCAATATTGATATGGGGTGGGGGGTTATCATAATACTCCACAACTTGAAATTGAACGTTGCGTGCGGGAAATGTCACCCTCCCATCCCAAAAAAGAAAATCCAAATAATCAAAAGCTAGCACCGAGTCAGTATTAAAGACAAGCAACAGAAACCCCATTAATATTTTCACCTAATCTTGAACAATTCCCCAAATGCTTAGCTGTTCAATTCTTTCTCAGCCCCCATCACCATCACCATCTAGCTAATAATAATAAATACACCCCACCATTTAAATACTACTACAAATTATTATTTGATCCAAATTTAATATATTTACTATGTTCTTTAACTTATTTAAAATTATTTGTATTTAGTTATAATTTTTTTATTATATTCATATTGCATGTCAAATCAAAATTTTAAAGAAAATATACAATTTCAATTTCATAATTTCCACAACCATTTTGAATATATACCACTCATAAAGTTTGATTCTAGTTCATATTTATAACCAAAGAATCCGGCTAATATGTCTAACTTTTGGTAAATTATATAAAATATCCATTTTTGGTTTATTTTTAATTGTCATTTTAAAGTAAATATATGATTGAACAAGTATAAATAATATTCAGTTTAAGTATCAAAAACACTGTTGCTAGTCGGTATAACCGTTGCATTCAAAATGAATATAGAATCTTGTTAGGAAAAAATTCATTGGAATTATGTGAGGTAGAAATATATATTTAATACCTAGCATAATCGATAACTTGGATTTTAAGTCGGCCCTCCTTTTAGCGTTATCATATGATAACGCTTGGTTTCATCGTATTCAACTATCGAATTTTAATGCTCTAAAATACTTGAAAAAATAACGAAGACATGAAGGATTGACCAACGAAAATATAAATTATCTTTAAAAATATAATTAAAAATGAACTAATGGACTATTATCAACAAAGTATTTTGTTTTGAAATTATATCAATCACACTTTTTGTGAGACCCCGAATTTTTTGAAATAAAAGTATTCAATTTTTCTATTTTGATAAATGGTTAAATTGATAAAAGATTAAAGTTAAGGCTGATATGTGAATTTTTTTTAAAGTAAACAAGTTGTCATAAAATACCTGGTCACTATTCACTCTAATATTGTTCACTCGAGTATTTGGAACACTTTTTGTGTCGGAGTTACTATTCACGAGCTACTATTCACGGGCTACTATTCACCCAAATTACTATTCACTCTAGTATTGTTCACTCGGGTATTTGGGACACTTTTTGTGTCAGAGTTACTATTCACCCAAATTACCATTCACTCTAGTATTGTTCACTCGAGTATTTGGGACACTTTTTGTGTCGGAGTACTATTTACAAGTTACTATTCATGGGGAATATTCTTTTTGTCAGGAAATATCCGTACGACGGTACAATCATTAGTGGATCCCACAACGGAATTATTGTCGGATTGAGAAAACGACAAAAATATTTTATGAAAATAACGGCGGAAGTTTTACCGTTGATACTGTTGAACTACTCGGTAGTAAAAGCACAGTAATACGTGTGGTTGCATAGTAGCACACGGTATTGATTATTAATGCTTATGTGAGAAGTCACTCAGTTTGATTCAATTATTGTCAATTAATAATCTAAATTATTTAGCGATAATGAAGTTTTGTTTTATTCGTATTATTAACGTAATAAAACAGAAACATCTTTTTATATAAAACATAATACTTTATTAAAGTTATTCTATAAATAGAATATATTATATTTTATTATGCACTGTGTTGCATAGTGTTTGCATAGTAAAAATCTTTTTATATAAATAGAATATATTATATTTTATTTAAAAAAATTTTATTTAAATATGGACCGTCAGATTAAAGTAAATCAATCTGGATCGTTCATGGATTAGTTACTATGCATTCCATTTTCCTATAAATAGAAGCTCATTCCTTCAATATTTTCTTACGAATTCACTTAAACTCTAGATAGAGAAACTATAGAGAGAATTCTTCTTCTATAATCTTGAGCGTATTTCTTTAGAGTTTAAGAAAGCTTTGAGCGTAGTACAAGTTTTCTTCGAGTATATCATCGCTCTACTAGTCGGAATACTTTTCTTTCAAAGGTAGGGAATATTATTTTTTGTACTCATAAGGGGTGTTATTCTTTCTTATTCATGAAGAGAACTTCTGTTATTTCATTCTTTATTATTCTGTTGGAATAACCTGTATGCGCGGTTTACCCTATATTTGGTTGAATGACCTGTATATGCGGTTTACCCAATACTTGGTGATCTTCTTTTATTATTCCGCATTTACGATTCTGTCGGAATATCCTGTCGGTGTGAATTTCACCTGACCTGGTTCCATCATTTATTATTCCGTATTTACGATTCTGTCGGAATATCCTGTCGGTGTGAATTTCACCTGACCTGGTTCCATCATTTATTATTCCGTATTTACGATTCTATCGGAATATCCTGTCTGTGCATTTTACGCCGGATCTGGTTCCATCATTTATTATTCCGTATTTATTATTCTGTTGGGAATAACCTGTTTGTGCGGTCTCTATCGCATGCATGGTGAATCCTTCTGTTATTCCATTCTTTATTATTCTGTTGGAATAACCTGTCTATGTGGATTGCCACATGCATGGTGAATGATCCTTTGTATTCATTCCTTATTAAATTGTGAAAATGATCTGTTTACGTTGATTATGATGAGAGTCATAATAAAAGTATTGGACTGATGAAAATCATGGGGTATATGAAGTATTAGTAAGTGTTATAATGTGTTATGTTGGTTATTATGCGAAAACAAGAAAGTTTCTTAGAAATCACAAAGGGTTGAAAAATTAAATTTTGGTAAAAATGTAACATAAAATTCAATTGATCATATCTCCTATTATATTTTGAATTTTTGAGTGTGGTCAAGTCCTAGAGTTAGATCTATGAGTTTTCTAACTTATCAAAGTGGAATTACTAGAAAAGGTATTGTAGATTTTCGTGTGAACGGATTTTAGCAAATGAGTCAAAACTGTAAAATGGCAAAAAAGTTGCTTCCATATTTTTGTGAGGGCTGTTTCGGCCACTTAATTAGTAAGAAAAATTCAGGCCTTTTGGGACATGAAAGTATATGGTATAAAGAACATCGTGTCCAAAAATGAGCTCATTCCGACTTAAAATGAGCAAGTTATGACCATTTCAATATTTAGGTTTTTTCCGACGAAAAACGCTATAACCGGAGTTCTATAACTCCGATGATCATAAAATTTAAACTGGGAGCTCATGTTAACATGTGTAAGATCCTGCCAAGATTTGGGGATTTATGGAGTTAAACTTGAGGTAGCTAATTTCTTAAGGAATTAATTAGAAATTAATTTTTGAAAAATAGTAAATGAATTTTAAAAATTTCGAGAAAAATATATTTTCAGTATGAGACTATATTATGCTAAATCCCGGGAAAAAAATATTTTTGAAACTGATTTGATATTTTTCATGAAAATGATTTAGTTATGAGTAAATGAGTTAAATATGTTATGTGAAGTAACAAAGTTGGAATATAGGATTTTATGACTTGGAAATCCTATATAAGGTATATGTAGATTGTTGATAAGGAATTTGATCATTGGTGATGAAATATTATGAGTATGACATGTTTGAATGATTAAATGCATTATTTGATAAAGTATAAACAACTGAAATAAATTGTTTATAAGTTTAAGAAGTGATTAAAATATTGTTATGATATTAATAATATTAGATTATGAATTTATTATGTATAATATTTGGATAAAGTTAATGTCTGTAACATTTAACCTTGTTTTAGTTTGATTAATGCTTATATCATTGTCATCATCCTCATGCTTATATATATGGTGATGAAAGTTATCGTTGGCTTACGTGCAGAGATGGACAAGAGATTATTCGGTATAGTTATGACCATTGATAATTTAATGAATATCCTTGGCCCGTAGTGCAGTGATGATTCGATGATGTGGATTATTTTATTAAGCTGAGTCCCAGCGATAACAGTGTTGAAAAACCTTTTAAATCGTAGAAGATAGTAGATTTTATTCTCTACTCGACTCTTCTAATGGATTGCTTGTTCTGCTGCAGTTAAACTTGATGTTTATTATATTTTATCAGTTTAACACTGTTGAAGGCTAATGATAATTTATTCTGCATTATCTTAGTCATAATATTTCTTACTGGGCTAGTTGAGCTCACCCTTTCTTTCACTGTTCTCTTGAGAATATAGCTGGGACGAGTCGGGGGACGGAGTGATGGACCAAATGATAGTATTAGTAGTCCTCACTATTCTATTAAATAGTGTGACAATAATTGTAATGAGAACTCCTTTTGAGTTTGTATAGTCTCTAGTAGACAATAATTGTATTCAAACTTACAGTTATGTTTTGTCGTACACGACAGTTGTATTAGTAAGTTATATTTGAATTCTGTACCATGTAAGTGGCGACCTAAGATGGGTAACGTATACCTAATTTTGGGGGCGTCACACTTTTTGTATTTCAAAGTTTCATAAATCAATATTAAAAGTTAAAATGATACTTTGTATGAAATGAAGGGAGTCAATTTATAATTATTATGTGAATCAAATTATTTGCATGACCATTACATAATCTTATTGACTATGGTTCATATTTATACTTAAAATAGCCGGCTAATACATGTAAATTTAAGACACCCCTTTCACCGTCTGAGCTACACCTCACCGATCTTCTCTCTCCTGTTTTTGTCTTTTATTCTTTGACCCAATTAGCAGCCAATTATTGATGAGGCTCAAAATGGGTTGATTAATCTGCCTTTTGGGCTCCGATTTTCATCTGGGTTTTGCTGTTCTTGGTCATATTCATGCTCTGTTTGGTCAGTTTCTACTGTTCTTTTCACTGATGAAGTGCTTTATTTTACTGATTTTGCCTGTCTAAATTCTGGATTGAAGTGATTTGCTTTTCTGGGTCATTTTTGTTTTTCTGAGAATTGATAGATTGATGCTGATAATAGGAAGAATCTGAATGATTTTCTGTAAAATTATGTTCTTTGAATGTATAGCGATTTTGTGGGTTTGCCAGTTTTATTGTCTTATAGCCTTGGTAGGAAAAGAAAAGAAGAGAAGCATTCAAGCTGGAATCTTCTTACTTGATTTATGTTTGTGTATATCTATATATATGTATATATCAGTTTGTACTACATGTATATATAGCTAGATTCCTTTTATATTTGGTATCCTTAGTTTCTTTATATCACAAGACCGACAAGATTCTTTCATTGGTTAATTAGCTTATCTAGTCCAAATTGGAATAATGAAAAGATATAATTTCCCCCCCTTTAGAGTAATTTGTCACCAAAACTACCTCTTTCTCTCTCTCCTGGGTTTTACTTGATTTCTTAGCCTGGCCTGGCCTGGCCTGGCCTGGCCTTGGCACTGACACGATGAGGTGCATGTTACACCATATTTGTTCTTTTTTGTTTTGTGTTTTATTTTTGGTTTTGATGCTCTATTCCTGAGTTCAAACTGAATACTCTCGGCAAAATTAATTTTTTCCCCCTTATGTATTTCTAAGAAGTAATACATACGGGATTAAATCTGTACACTCATATTAACGGAATTAAGTGTTTGTTTATTGTTAGGTTTTACTGATGCAGGCTACTGTCAGCGGTTTGTGCTAAATGAATTCAGTACAAATTTAAGTTGACATTCTATATAGGTATTTAACAAATTAGTTGGAATTTTTCATGTTACGTTAAACATATTTGTTAGCTTTCCATGAAATTTGCTATTAGTTCTGTTCTTTAAGTTTCCTATTGCGCTTCTGTTTAGAAAGTGTCCAATAGAGGTTGTTGAGGAATTTTTTAATTTTTTTCCCATACATAACACTCGCTGTGAGTGTTTAACACGAAAAGCCAATAGCTTGTTTGATAGTTATTATCTGGAATTTACTTAAAGGAATATCTGATAGTTGTCATTAGTGCTTAATACTGTGAATATTTTAATTTTTTCCAACTCTTTTGGGAAATCAAGATATGCTTTATCTGTTTAGTAAAGAATTATAGTTTGTGTAAGGGAACTCACGTTAATGGGAGACCAAATAAACAATCTTTAGCATTTGCTGTGTTGTAGTTCCGTTCAAAACATAATCGGTAAGAGTATAACATGGTCTAAAAGGTATTAAAATGTGCCACCAGTATTAGTTTATTATCAGTTGAACACACTTATAAAATCTTGTCACACAGGAACTCACATGCCAAATTTTCAAGACTTTCTTGTTCCCTTCCCTCAATTTGATAAGTTCTTTTAGTTAAAAACAATTTTTTTAACTGAAGCATGCCTTGTCATATGAAGAAAAACCTTTATTGAATATATACTATCTTGTTCCTTCATATAGAACAAATCTTTGATTAAATCAGTAATCATGGGCTTGCATTCAAAGTTCTTTTTAGAAAAAGAGCTTCCGTGGGTATCCTCACATGAAGCTGAAGTTGTTCACTGCTTCTCTTTGTTGAACTCGTTGGTAATTAGCCTGCCATTGTTACAAGGTTTAGAGGCCTAGACCCTAGAAAATTATTATTGAAAGCTATTGTTATTTGTTATGTGGGAATATTGAAGAAGAATTGTATTGCCACTATAATATTGACTTTTCAATTGAAAACAAGCATTGAATTTCTGGCAAATTTTCTTCGATAGATAAAGATGTAACCAAGTAATGATGGAATGGAATAGAAATAGGAGGATAGAACTTCTATTGAAACTTTGGGATACATAAATTTATCTGTCTGACCAATTTTAGTATCACTTGTAGCATAGATGAATTATGACTATATAGATCATGCACAAGGTACAAAATTTAGGCAATGCGAGTTGTGAAGTATATAGAATAAAGCGACTAATTTCCACTTAACTATTTCAATTGTAAACACAATCATTGAATAGAATAAACTGTTTATCTATAATTATCAATTAAATTTAACCTTATACTATAGCCGTTGTATTACAGGGGTACATTAGTTTCTCTTAAGAATTACTATTTCCCCCCTATGATATGATTGTCTTATATTTCTCATTTAAACTACAGATCTCTGCTTTACTTTTGTTTTTCTTAATTTGTGTGAATAGTGTACATAAGACATCTTTTGTGAGATGGAGGGACTATAATTTATGAGATGACCGTGGGAATGGCAAGCTCAAGGGAGTGGGGGCCTTACGTGGAGCCTGGAGGGTGAGAACGAGATAGTTAGAAACAAGGGAAAGGACATAATGCCACACCAACTAACAATGTTCTAAAAGGCGCTAGGCGGGAGGCGGGCGGCCGAGGGAGCCTAGCGCCTAGGGGGCTTGGGCGGGGCTTAGGCGAGATTTTTTATTTTAAGTCAATTTTAATATTTTATCTTATATTTATCCGAACAAAACAATAATATAAAGCAAAACAATCTATTATAAAGATAATAAAGGCATTTGCTTAAAGTTTAAACACATCCATATTGCTAATTTCAAAGGTCAAACACAAACATGCAATTGTTCAAAGTTCAAACATATTTTTAACGTATTAGTTTTATTCATAAATAAGATTACTATTAAATAATAAAATTTAAAATTTCAAAAATTTAATTCAATATTAAAACTTAAGAAACTAAACATAAATTGAAGAATTATATTGAATTAAATTAGATATTACAAATGTATCATCATTTATATAATTTGAAGTTGGTATAAGTTCAAAAAATTACAACTATAATAAAATTATCTATTTTGACTTGATATTGTTCACTTTTTGTTGTGATTTGATATATTATAACCTGTATTATGAATATGGTAAATATATCAAGATCTGGTTTAGGTAGTTATTAAAAAATTAAAACTCCGCCTAGGCCCCGCCTAATTTTTTGAATTTTTTTTTTTGCTGTCTTGGGCCTAGGTGAGGCGCCAGAGGGGCCTAGCGCCTAGGTAGGACACCAAGGGGGGCCTAGGCGGGGATTTTTAGAATACTGCATGGTAATCTGCAGATCGCTCTGGATAAGAACACCAATTTCTTCTGAAATAGAAAGTAGGAGAGAATAGTTAAAACCAATGTCATTGAATGAAGTACATACTTGTAATAAATGATATACTTCCCATTTATGGTTGGTCGTAAAGATGAGGAAACACTATCCAAGTGATAGAGATTCTTTTTAGATGGCCGAGATAGCCGCCAACTTTGGAGAGATCATGCATGATAAGTCACCTGGTGCTGACTATATGCAAGTGGTGTGAGGAGTCTGGTGTTCTGATACACATCAGATTGGGGGACCATAATACTACTTTCTTGAACATTTTTTAAGCTGCGTTATGATCTGCTAGTGGGGACTATGACCACAAACACTAGTGGCTTTGTTCACAAGAACTATATACCCTTGAGGATCTCGTTGGGAGGGAGGTGTAATGTGAGGCCATATGCATATTGCCAACTTTTTTTACGAGTGTGGCATACCATTCAATGTTGCAAATACAAGGAGATTCGAGGTAATGATCGAGTCCATAGGGCAATATGGCCGGGTTTAAAGCCTCTTACAGATCATGACTTGAGGGTTCCTTTACTTGAAAAGGCAAAGAAGCAAATCAACGAGTTAAAGGCGAAACATGAAGTTGTTTGGAAGCAATATGGCTGCACACTCATGTCGGATGGTTGGACAGATAGGAGGGGAAGACCTCGTTAAATTTCCTTGTTAAAAGTCTGGAGAGGACTTATTTCATGGGTTTTGTTGATTCCTCCTGTCAGTCGTAAGATGCCACAATGTTAGCAAATCTCCTTGAAAGTAAGATTGAGGAAATTGGCCCCGAGTTTGTTGCTTAGGTGGTCACGGACA
Source organism: Panax notoginseng (assembly GCA_016801055.1). Classification (NCBI taxonomy): domain Eukaryota; kingdom Viridiplantae; phylum Streptophyta; class Magnoliopsida; order Apiales; family Araliaceae; genus Panax; species Panax notoginseng. Next base: position 175,143,306 of record CM029022.1, read on the forward strand.
ATGCCTCTAATTACAAGGCAGCGGGGCATATATTAATAGAGAGGAGGCCTACACTGTTTTTTTTCACCTTGTGCTGCTCACTGCCTAGACCTTATGCTAGAGGACATAGGCGAGCTAAAGCAATTCCAGCCCACAATCACAAATGCAAGAAGAATCACAACATTCATTTACAGGCATGGTTGTCTTCTTGATGCGATGAGAAAAAAAAACAAATGGGAGGGATTTTGTGAGACCCGGAGTTACTAGATTTGCTATAGTATTCCTCACCTTGCAGAGTTTATACAAGCGTAGAGATACATTGAGGCATTTGTTCATAAGCGAGGATTGGACAAAATCTAAGTTGTCAGCTACTGAAGCGGGGAAGAAAGTGTGTGATATTGTAATTTCAACTATATTTTGGCATCATGTTGAGTATTGAATTAGGGCATCACAACCACTTCTTAAGCCTTGAGGATTGTTGATTTGTGATGAAAAGCCTGCTGTGCTAGAAGTTTTTATTGTGATGTGAGTGTGAGAAGAAAAAAAATCGAAGATTCATTTGATAACAAATAAAGACTACAAGGTGTTTGACATTGTTGAGCGGTGATGGGAAAGCCAAATGGAGCAAAAATTATATGGGGCTGCGTTGTTTCTCAATCCGGGCAAGTAATTTGATATCAAAGAGGAACGTTCGGAGTTAGCTTGCACTCTACGAGAAGACTTTAATGACATTCTTGCAAAGATGGTGCCTGAGCTAGATTTAGTGGACAAGATAAGAAATCTAGCCGATAACTATGATGCTTCTCGAGATACTTTTGTAAGAGAAATGGCAATTTGACAATGAAAATTAAAGAATTCTCGTAAGTATATTGAAATATATATAAAGATATAAAATATAATTATTTACATTCTTCTTTTTCCTCATTTTAAAAATATTTATATTTCTTTTAAATGTTTGCTAGTTGATTGGTGGAGCGCTTTTGGAGGGTGGACTTTTGAGATTACAAAGTTTGCAAAAAAGAATTATAGGCCATTGTTTGTTTTTCTTTCGGTTGTGAGCACAATTGGAGTACATTTGAGTTTGTAAGTATTTTTTATTGTTGGTTCGAAAGTAATAAGTCATTACTAATACTAACTATTTTTATATAATTAAAATTTTATCATTAATATTATTATTTTTTGTTTTATTTATTTTAGATTCATACGAAGAAGAGGAATAGATTGGAACACAAGCGATTAAGTGACTTGGTGTATGTCCAATACAATCATCGTTTTAAGGTTCCAAAAGAGACATGAACTTGGAATTTTTTTTATCCATTAGCCATTGATGACTTTAAATGGGGTAATGAATGGATCAATAATGAGGCCGATGTTATTCATCCCGGGGAGTATCTTACATGGAATGATATGGATCAAGCAACTGGTGCATCCAACATGCTTTGAGGGCCGCAATTCTTGAAGGAGGGCTCGTGCTAATACTAGTTATAATGTCATCACGTATAATTGACGTGGTGGTGGTTCAACTTCAAAAGAATCAAAGTTGATGGATTCCGACTCCGATGATGAAGTTGATAAAGAAAATAGACTTCTAAATGATGATGAAGATGTGGAGGATGATTTTGGAGAATTTCAAATGTTGATGAGTTTGCTTGAACGATGTTTATAGACTAATGTAGAGATTCTAGACATTATTTTAGCATGCTATGTGGTGTTTTATTAGTTATTAGACTAGTAATACGTGATGGTTGGTTATTACTTTATTTTCTATGTGGTGTTTGTTGAATTATTCATTTTTTCTACTAGTTTTTAATATCAAGTGTTTTATTTTTGGATTGTTATTGCTAAGTATTTACATAATTGTGCTTTTAATGTTATTATATAGTGTTATGTTTTGGGTTTTAATGTATGCGACTTTTATTGCCAATATACTTGTTAAGTAAAATAAATAATATATAAATTGCACATTGTAAACGACTAGTCGCCATATGGACGCAATGGTAGTCGCGTAGGCTTCTTTGCAGTCAGCTACCAGTATGACTCGCCGTGGCGCCATGACAATGCAAGGCATTACTGGAACTAAAGGGATTTGGCAGATGATGGGATTGTGCTGGTGAATGATCTTCAATTTAATGTAAAAGTTTTTTCTAAAAGAGAGAGCTTCTAGAATATTGTTAAATCACACTCCTTTCCCTTTTTTTTTGTTCTAAGAGATGCTGATGAGATTATGGGAATGTCGCTATAATATATAACAATAGCTTCCCAATTATATTTTGTAGTGCTTTTGACTTCAGTGAGTGCATGTTTGGTTTGGGGCTTAAGGATCTTTTTTTGAATGTTTGAAGCTTTTGGAGTCCAAAGTCCAAATGCACCTGAGAATGTTGCTATAATATATAACAATAGCCTACCAATTATATTTGGTAGTGCTTTTGTCTTCACTGAAGTGCATGTTTGGTTTGGGGCTTTTGGATCTTCTTTTGAAGCATTTGAAGCTTTTGGAGTCCAAAGTCCAAACTCACAAATACAGGTTATAAGCCCTAAACTCACTGCACCAAAAACAGTGCAGTGAGTTTGGGACTTACAAGACACCCAAACACATATTTCAAACACACCAGACGCACCAAACGTACCCAAACAAACAAGCCCTGAGTCGGTTTTATCCAAAATTGGAAATTTAACGAACCCTACTTTCATATTATTTTCCTATGAGATGCTGATGATAAAGGTTAATGTTAGAGACTGATAGAACTGATTAACTTGAATAATACTTGATATTGGGGTATTATCTGTTCTACTATATTGACCAAAACTTCGTCAATAATTGATAGATAAGATTAATGAAAACTTTGAGTAAACATTCTTGAAGGTATATATGGTCCAATGAAGTATTCCACAGTTGAGTGGTATATATGGTCCAATGAGTTTATACTGACTAGATTTCATTGGACCATATTTACCATGTATTCCACAAATTATATGATGTATCAATGGTCCAATGAAGTTTTAAACAATGTAGTGTAAACATGCCTTGAGCTTAAAGCAATGAACCATATTAGTTTATCTCATGAAACACTAATCGTAACTAGGTGTTCCACCTGATTAAATTGTCACCTTTCTTGAGTTTAAGTTTTGCCCCTCCTTTTCTTTTTTTGATAAGTAGTAATAAGTTGTGGTCCCTCTTATTCTGAACTCTTCCAAATATTTCCCTCTTCCAAATACGTGTGAAGGATTTGAAGTATTTCTATTCAGGCCAAGTATTCTGTTTTCGTAAAATGAAACTTTGATGAAGAATTTGTAGTTATAATTTTTAATTAAGGCAAATGTTATGATAGCTAAGAGGGAAAAATATCCTCTAGAGAGGGAATACTACCAATATCAAGTTTATTACTAATGTCGGGACAGGACAGGACAGAAGTATTGCTAATATAACTTGTTATTGTTTGCTCTTTTTGATAGGAGCCTTTGAAGGACATCAGAAAGTGAAACGATCAGGAGACAAATGTTCATTCAGAGTAATTAATATTAACATTTGGGGGATAAAAGATGGCTCCTGGAGGCAGTGTCTACCAGGATATTACTGAGTCTCGTGCTGCATTAGCCGATTATGATATAGCACCTACAAATAAGGAATTCAGAAGTTCTTCTTACCGAAAACCTGCCACTGTTGGAGGGAAAGGGGGAATGACATCAAACAGTGCCGTGCATGACTTGCTCGATTGTCCTGTGTGCATGAATTCAATGTACCCTCCCATTAGTCAGGTATATCTTATATGATTCAAACTGAGAAGCTTAAAATTCTACAGACTTATTCACAAGTCACAACTGTAATATATATATATATATATATATATATATATATATATATATATATATATATATATATATATATATATATATATATATATATATATGAGGGATCCACTTGCACCTTGTTTGCCGCCATTTTTAGGCCCAGATTAATTCTCTTTTTATTCTAACTCTTACACGGGCATTAGAAGATCACAATATTAATCATTAATTACTTTGTATTATTACTTGGATATAAATATTCAAGTTCAATTTAATGTTTATATCCAAGTATAGTGTACAAAGCAATATTTATTTCATTCCATAAAGTATACAACAGAGAGCCTTATATAGGCCAAGACTTAAAAGCTGAATGTGGAAAAGAAATCAATCAATGATATCTGATGATTATCACTGATCATGCATCTAATTTTATGTTACACGGAGTTGGATGGAATATCTAGTATCCATACCTTTATCCGAGTGTCGAGTGTCGGACATGGGTACTTAAAGGCAAAGTAAAGAGTTTGTGTAACATAGATATAATATAATCCAGACACCACTAATTATGCCAATCAAATCAATTCTAAGATTATGCCAATCAAATCAGTTCTAGATTCCTGTAGAATACTCTTAACATATTCCATGACTAATAGTCCAGGGTAACATTTTGATACCAAACATAGGATTTGACTCTTCAAATAAGGGGTATGTTGTGAGGCTATGAAAGTCGGGTATGGTTCCCATGCTTTTGGTGGGTTCTGTGGAAGGAAAGGAATTGCCGGTGTTTTGAAGTCAAAGAGAAATCTATAGTCCACACTCATTTCTTGTTTTTGAGCATGTTATAGCTTTGGTAGAATGAAGTGTTACCCTGGTTCATAATGTCGTCATTGATTTCTCAAGAGGATTTTAGACCAGTGTTACCAATAACTCTTATGGACTCAGTGAATGGTATTTCCGCTCCCAATATGGTACTCTTACATCTTAAAACTCTAATTTATCGACCCAAAATTTTCTATGTTTTCTACCTAACTCAAAATTTTATTCAAATACATATTACAGGAGTGGAATTATTCTTGTAAGCTAGATCTAAACAGCTTGCCCATTTTGTGTTTCCATTAAGATTCAAAAAAGCATATTTTTATTATCATCCATATAACTGCGTTGATAAAAACCTAGTAATGAACATATTTATCCGTATGTTATTGCATCAGATGGAAATGTTTAATAACCTTAGTGCCAGGAAATAACAGTTACTTATCAAACATAAACTGTCGGGAAACAGCTGGACTTTTTGCACTTCTTCTATATCATACGTGTGAAGAGAAGAAAAGTTCTTAATGTTCTTACATAACATTGTATTTTTATTGTCTTTCTTATTCCTATGTGCAGTGTCCCAATGGCCACACTCTATGTCAGAACTGTAAGGCTAAAGTACACAATGTTTGCCCAATTTGCCGCCAAGAGCTTGGAAATATTAGGTGCTTGGCTTTGGAGAAAGTTGCAGAGTCGCTAGAACTGCCATGCAAGTACCAGTTTTTGGGCTGTGAAGAGATATTCTCTTACCAAAGCAGGCTCAGGCATGAACAAAATTGCAGGTATTGCCCACTTCATGACCTTACTTTAACTGTTACAAGTGGTGCTATCAATTTCTTTCCCCTTGTTGCTCATCTCAAGGATGATTATTTCAGGCACCGCCCTTATAATTGCCCTTATGCCGGAGCTGAATGCTCTGTAACAGGCGATATCTTGTTCCTTGTTAAGCATCTTAAGGATGATCACAATGTTGATATGCATGATGGAAGCACCTTCAACCATCGGTATGTGAAAGCCAATCCACAAGAAGTTGAAAATGCTACATGGATGTTGACTGTAAGATCTCTCTCTCTCTCCCCTTCACTCCCTCTCTCCCTCCCTCACTCACAAACACACTCACCACACACAACAATGAGATGAAGGAAGTAGAATGAATAATTTTAGGCTTATTTGTACTATCAGCCCCTATATTGCATGGGGTTTAGCCCTTAAAAGTTTACTCTCTGTTGAATTGTATCCCAATTGGTCAAATCAAGCTTCAATTAAGACTTTATGCTCTGCACATGGCAGACTGTTTTGCGGGATTTCATTTTGCAACATTGAAAAACTTTTAAGGGCTTAATTCACTCAATCAAGACTTGAGGGGGTTTATTGCATGTCACTGCACATTTTAGGGGCTGTGCAAATAAGCCATAATTGTTAACTTGCCTAGTATTAGCTCTGATTGAAAATCATAACTAGTTCTATATGGGATCATATTGGTATGAGTAGTTGAAGTTTTCTAGTCTTAATTGTAGAAATTTTCTGTATATTATTATTTGTATATTATATATTACAACAGCTGAGAGGTTATATTCACAATGAAGGAACAGTCTAGAAGAGAATATATGGAAATAAAATCACTAAGCATCCATCTAGGCCTAATTACTCTCCTTAGATTAAGCTATGATAATTACTCTCCTTAAGTTCAGCTAGCTGATTACTTTCCTCAAATTAAGCTATTTTACTTGCGGAAATGATTCACAACATCCCCTCAAGTTGGTGCATAGATGTTGCACTTGCCCAACTTGAACATCATTGCTTGATACACCTTGGAGATGACACATTTTGTAAGAACATCAAAAAGTTACTCGGAGGACAGATCAATAAGTCCATGCTCTAGTTTCTCTTTGATGAAATCTCGATTAATTTCCACGTGCTTTGTACGATCATGTTGCACAGGATTGTGTGCAATGCTGATGGCATATTTACTATCAGAATAAAGCTTCATCGAAGTCTTATAAGCAAATCCAAGGTCCCCAAGAAGAATTTTCAGCCAAAGATCTCAAATTCCCAATTGCTCGAATTTCAGCTTCTGCACTAGAACATGACACCACTGCTTGTTTCTTACTTCTCCATGGTACCAGGTTTCCTCCAACAAAGGAACAATATCCAGTTGTTGATCTTCGATCATCTGGAGAGCTAGCCCAGTCTGTATCCGCATAAGCTTCCACCTCTAAATGTGAGCGATGAGAGAAAAAACCCCCTTTCCTGGTGCTGATTTAAGTACTGAAGAATCCTTATAACTCCTTATAACTGCATTCTTAGGAGAAAAATGTGGATCGTGCATGTACCAACTTACCAGGCTCACAACATAGGTAATGTCAGGACGTGTATGTGTTAAGTAGATCAATCAACCCACCAGTCTTTGATACATTCTTTTGTCCACAGGTTCTCCTTTGCTTTGAGGTGATAATTTGCATCTATTGGAGTAGTAGCTGGTTTGCACCCAAGTAGTCCTGTTTCAGATAACATGTCTAAGGTATACTTTCGTTGGGAAAGAAAGACACGTCTGTTTGATTGGGGCACTTCAATATCACGGAAGTACCACAACTGTCCCAAGTCTTTGATTTCAAACTCCTTCCCTAAATAAGCCTTCAGTTTTGTAATCTCTTCCCGGGTCACTGCCTGTGATAACCATATCATCAACATACTCAATTAAAATTGTAATATCACCAGACTTTTTAACGAACAAGGTGTGATCTGAATGACTTTGTTTATACTCAGCAGCCACCATAGTCTTGTGGAGCCTCCCAAACTAGGCTTGAGGTGATTGTTTGAGGTTGTATAAAGAGCAGTTCAGCTTACACACCTTTCCTTTAGTAACATCGTCTGCAAATCCAGGGGGAACACCAAGAGAAGAATCAAGAGAAGGATCAAGAATTTTACCCGTACTTAGAGAGATTCTGACTCATGACCTGAGGTAAGAGGGTCTGATTGTTCATCGGTAAGGATATAAACGAGTCGAACCGAAGCGAACAGAGGGCTACTCGATTTCGACTCGAAACGTTAAATTCATACTTGAATTCAAATTGTATTTGAAAAATTCTACTCGGATTCGACTCGACTTGAATATTTATTACTCGAATTCGTCGGATCGAATTATATTCAACTACTTGCGAGCTTCAAATTCAAGCTTGAATTCGAGTCTCCACATAATAACTAGCCTTATAATAAATATAATTATAAATTGAATTTATTATTTTACTTAGAAATGAGAAAATATATTTACTATTATACTTTACAACTATAAAATCACTATTAAAAATAAAACAAAATAATAATTAATTAACCTGATTTAAATTTGTATATATTAGACTAAAATACACTTTACACTCTAAATTTTACAGGCATGTTGAGGTTATCATCTTAAATTTCTAAATGTGCCTACTTGTACCCTAATGTTTAATTTGCGTAACAAAAAGCACCCTCCAAACTCTCAGCCGATCAAAAATGAATGCGGGTTCAGGTTATTTTTTTAAGGATAAAATAAGTAAACTATTAACAAAAATAATATAATAATATTAAAATTAATAAATAAATAAAAAAATTAATTAAACCTAACACCACCACCCTTCTCTCTCTCCCTCTTTCTCTTCACTCAGTTCATCTTCGTCAGTCATGGACCATGGTTAGCAACATTATGTTTACAGAGCAACGACATAATCAATTGATTGTGATTTCAATTCATTTTTTCATCTCCGATAAAAAAATTCATCCAAGTCCATTTTAACCATCAATGAATAAAATCCTAACCCACACCAATCCCAAATTGATCTAAAAATTTCTCACCCAATTAACTAAAAACATCAATAAAATCTAATTTTGGGTTAGATTTTAGGTTTAAGATTATTGTTGTGAAGATGAAGAAAAGGAGCAATTTGATGCGAATTTTGTTGGGTATGAGATTAGAAATTGGAGTTAAAGTTAGAGATCAAAATTAAATGAAGGTTTAAGGTATTTGTGGACGTTCAATCTGCAAAGAAACATCAAGATTTATTTTCTCTTTTTGTTTTTCTCTATATTGTGGGATGAAAGAGAGGAGATGAATTTTTCTTTTCTATCTCTAATCATGCATATCTTTTACTCTATTTTTATTGGTTGAAAGAGTGAAGGAGAAGTAATAGTGATGATAAAAATGTGATGAAAAAAAAATGTACCAATGGTGATGAAGATGAAGAAAAACAAGAGAGAGTAAAGTGGCTAACATTTGGGGGTTAATTTTAGAAATTAGGGTTGATGAAGAGTAAAGGTTTGTTGTGGGTTTGAGTTTAAAATGAAAAAGATGAACGGAAGTGAAGAGAGAGAATGAGTGATGTTAATTTAATGGTTTTCTATTTTTTGAACTTTTAATGTAAATATATTAATTTTTTAAAGTATTAATCATAGATTAACCTGAAGTTCAAGTCATTTTTAACCGGTTGAGAGTACGGAAGGTGTTTTTTGTTATGCAAATTAAATTTTAGGGTGCAAGTGGGCGCATTTAGAAGTTTAGAATGCAAAACTCAACATGCCTGTAAATTTTAGGGTGCAAAGTATATTTTAGTCTATATATTATAAGTGAATGTATCGAGTATCTAATCGAATCTGTATCAATCGAGTATGTATCGAATCACAATTAAGAATTCGAGTAATTTCAATCTTAAACGAGTTGAGTGTAATCTTGCTCAGATTCTACTCATATTTTTATTTGAACTATTTTTTATGCTCAGATTTGGATCATATTATTTACGAATCTTAGTCTCACTCGTATTTTTTCGAGTCGCGCCCAAATTGAGCCCGAACTGTTTAGCTCGCTTACAGCCTTATTCATCGGTAATAGTAAGGTGTTCATCTTGGTCAACAATCTCAACATTATTTGTTTTTGGTTTACGAGAATATATCTGTAAGGGAGCATCCATAACAGATTCCTCAACAGGTTTCTCTACAATAGGCTCTTTATCCTGGCTTTTGACAAAATTTGAGCTAAAGACATGGTGGAAGAAAGTAACGGAACATTTAAAACACTATCCACCCAAGTAGTGCCATTCAAATTAGATTTGAAATAAGACTTTTTCATTGAAAACATCCATGGACACAAAAAAAGTCTTGTGGGCGGGTGTTAACACTTGTAATCTTTATGAGTAGGCGAATAACTAAGAAAGATACATTTGAGTCCTCTAGGTTCAAGCTTACTCGTTTTTTGATGGTTACGAGTGAAACGCACAAACTGATAACTTGTGGCGGAACAATAAAACGAGTATTTCCTGCAATGATGGAAATTGGAGATTTAACTCAAGAACATGTGAAGGCATCCTAGATTAAATATGCAGCAGTTAGAACTGCCTCACTCGAATACCTGGATGGAACTTGTGTTACTCGGACTCGCCATTTTTGGCTGAGTACCCGTGTCGACATGATACGACACTGGTATGGGTGCGGGATCCGGCCACATAATTCGGATACGACTGTTCATCGGAGAAGAAGAAGAGACGAGGAAGGAAGAAGAGGAAAAACCGAAGAAAAAGGAGTGAGAAACTTACATCGTCGCCTTTTTCTTCTCCTCCAACGAGTTTGTCTGCGTGATCTACTCCAACGAGTTTGGTCTGGGATTAAAAATATCCTTGCAAAAGTACAGTTAGGTACCCTATAGTTTTTATAATTTTTTAATTTAGTCCCTCGGGTTTTTTGAAAGTTCAAAATAGCCCTTGTAAAATTACATATTAGTCCCTATACTTTTGTTTTCTTTCATTTTTCCCCTAAAGTTTCATTAGTTTCAATTTTGCCCCTTTTTCTTTATATTTTTGCACTTCAACCCTTGAAGTTTCATGATAAATGCATGTCTATAAGAATTTGGACAGTATTAACATTATTATTAAAAAATTATAACATACCGTTTCTCCGCAACCGTGTCCAAATTTGGATCCATATCCGCGTATCTTCTATTTTTTTGATTTCACGTGTCCGACAATTAGATTCGTACCCACACCCGAGTCCGAATAACACATGATGGAACATGCATTTGGAACATCATACATGATACACCACACAACCTTGTGAAGGTGGCGGTTTTTCCGTTCAGCAACCCCATTTTGAGCTAGAGTATCCACTATAGTTGTCACGGCGCCACTACGAGACATGGTGGTAGCTAACCGTCAGGACGTCTAGGTGATAAGGCGCACGCCATGGCATCCGTATGGCGATAAGCCGGTCAGAGGGTGCAATTTATACATTATTCATTCTACTTCACAATTACATTGGAGTTGCATGAGATTTTATGATTTATGTGGTCAAATTTATAACTATTCTGGTTTATGTGGGCAAAATTATAACTTACAAGGCCTCATCGGCGACTCGTGGATGCCTAGCTACCAAGGGGAGCGCCTTAACAGCTTCCTCCAAGGCGAATGTCGACTAGGCGACCCGTGACAACTATGGTATCCACACAACTAGTCCGATGGAGAATACCTTGGTCATTAAGATAATTTTGATAAACTTGATCAAAGTTTCTCTACCATTATCTGATTAAAGAACTTTCATAATGGCATTAAACTGAGTTTTAATCATGTTGTGAATTTATTTAAAACAACTAAAAACCTCTTCTTTTTTTTATTTTGCAAGTAAACCCAAGTAATGCGAGTGCAATCATCAATTAAAGTAACAAATCAATGATGACCAGAAATTGAATCAACACGAGATGGACCCCAAACAATCGAACCAGATGGAGCCCAAACAATCAAGGAAAATGGAGTTGGTACTTCTATTACGAGAATTAAAATAAACATTTTTGGTTTGCTTTGCTAAAGTGCAAGCTTCACAAAACCAATCATTATATTCATTAACCAATTCTGGATAAGCATAAGATAACGTTCCTAATGGTGGATGACCTAAGTGCTTATGCCACGAGTAGATTTTCGGAAGCAGGGTAAAGAGAAGAAGAGTCTGAATTAGTGTGATTGGCCTGTGAACAAATAGTTAAACCATCAAGCCAGTAAATACCATCATGCAATTTACCACTGCCAATCCTTGTCCTCAAGGTCTGAAAAACACAATAAGAAGGGAAGAAAGTGACGCTACAATTCAAATCCCCAGTAATACATTAATACTACTAATTGAAAGAAGATCATTTGTAAATTTAGGAACATGTAACACAGAGGATAAGGATAGAACAGGGCTGCATTTTATGTTGCCTTTTCCTTATACGAGGCATAAGACCCATCAGCTATACGAACTTTATGTGTTTTTCCAGGAATTGGTGAATAACCATAAAATTGACTTGAGTCTCCCGTCATATGTTCAGTGGCTCCTGAATCTATGATCCAAGACGAAGAAATTGGGTGACTAGAGTGACTAATAGATATACCTGAGTAGGCTGAGTGAGATTCCGAACCAGAGGGAATAGCGGAAGCAACAACAGCAGAAGATGAAGAGGAACCCGTCGGAGAGATCATGGTAAGAAGAATCCTCGTCTCTTCCTCTGAGAGAGGGAAATCTGGAGATGAACGGGTCACATCTTTTCCAAAATCAACAAAAGACCCATCATTTCTTTCAACCAAATGAGCCTGAGATTGGCCCTTTCATCGACCTTTCCCTTGTTTAGGTTTCCCATGAAGCATCCAACATTTCTCTCTAGTATGTCTTTCTTTTCCACAATAGTCACACTTAACTGCTTCTTTGTCAGACCCTTAGTCATAGGGCCCTTGAACTGAATAGACGACGAACTAACTAGTAGAGCAGAACGGTCTGGTGTTACGCTAGGAAGCATGGCAATCCGGCGACTATCCTTAGCAAGAACAAGAGCATAGGATTGCTCCAAAGTAGGAAAAGGATCACGAGTAAGAACATGGGCACGAATCTGATCGTATTCCATGTTTAACCCTGCTAAAAAATCATAGACCCGAAGTTCCTCCTCGTTTCGTTAGTTTCACAATATCAGCAGCACAAACATCCTTAAAGATGCAGTCATGATGGTCCAACTCCTGCCATAGCCCCCAAGTTCAGAAAAATATTTCTGCAAAGAAAGCTCCTTTTGCTCTGTTTTGTGAATATTCTTGCACAATTCATACAACTGAGATTTGTTACCAAGTTGTGAGTACGTATCCTTCGAAGCCTTCCATATCACTGTTGCAGTTTTCTTAAATAAAATACCCACAAGCAATTGACAGTCATATTATTTAGAAGAAACGCCATCACAAGCGAATTTTCAGACTTCCATTTCCACAAGTGCTGGACCATCAGTATTAGGCTTCAACAATTCCCCGGTTAAATAACCATCACAGGAACGAGCTTCTACATTCAAACAGCAGGACCTCGACCATATCAGGTAGTTACTCCCATCAAGTTTGATGGGATTAGCCGGAAAACTGGAATACTCAGAACGAGGTTCATTTCCACTGTTTCCAGAGTCAACTGATTTCCCGGGCTCGGCCGACATTTTGCTGGTTTAGAAAACTAAGAACAACCTGCTGAGGGAAAGCAATGAATGGTGATGCAAAGGTTTTAGATTCAGACTACAAGCTCTGATACCATATAGGAATTTTCTATATATTATAACTTGTATATTAAAATATTACAACAGCTGAGAGTTTATATAAACAATGAAGGAACAGTCTAGAAGATAATATATGAGCGTCCATTTAGGCCTAATTACTATCCTTTGATTAAGCTATTATGATAATTACTCTCCTTAAGGTCAGCTAGCTGATTACTTTCCTCAAATTAAGCTATTTTAATTATGGAAATGATTCACAACACTTATAAATAAGTTGTTATCTCTAAATATGGAGTATTGTCCGTGAATAGCTAAATCACTATCCAAGTTTCTAAGTTGCATCCAATTTTTTCAACTTTTCTTTCTATAGGCTAAACGCCAATTGAATGAGTGTTGAGTTGGAAAATTGAAATTGAACGCCACTTTAAGTGACATTGGTATACCAAATTAATTTTGTTAAAAACAAATTTTTTTTTAAAACGATTTTTTTTTGGGAACAAATTTGAGAAAAAAAATAAATAGAAAAGTCGGACCTTCAACACATTGGCATTGAATGCAATACCATAATTTTTTTGTCACCTACTTAAACGCCAATGTGACTGGTGTTGTGTGTTTTTTGCTGTTTTCTTTCTTCATAAATCCTATATTCATCCCCATTCGTACATCCTTCTCTTTCTCTCATTTTTTCCTTCTTTCCTTCCTTCATCAATCCTTCTTTATTCCGTCTCTTTTCACTCTTTTCTTCCTGTTGTTTCGATAAGTTTCCATCTATCTCAATTTTTCTCCATAAATTTTGTTCAGAACACCCCTAAAGGTATGTGCATTAGTATTTGTTATACTCATTTTAATTTTATTATAAAATTTAATATTACTCTAATGCTATTTTTTTTATCCATAGTAATAGTGTTAAATTTGTTATCTTGTGACATTCATTTTTTTTCGGAGGATGGTTTAAGCTGCTGTTTTGATATTAAAATTTTTGGTGGTATATCAGTTTTTGTTGTAATAAAAATAAAAATTTAAAATTAAATTTTTTTACATAAAAACAATGTAAAATATAATTTTATTTAAAAAAACTGATAATTAAATTTTATTATTTCTACCCTTTTCACTAAGAATGTACATATATTTAATCAGTAAGAATGTTACTATTGGATTTTAACGAATTGTATTTATGAAACATACTCATTCTTCCCAAAATTAATGATTATGATATTTATTGGTAGAATTTGTTTCAAATTAAATATTTGTCTACTTTTAAAAGTAATGTTATGTGAATGATATTTTTGCAGAATATTTATGATGAATAGTTATGTTCAAGTTGTGTTTTTGGGGAGGGTGAGGTTTTGATGGAAATTGTAAATGACTTCAGATACTCAATAGGTCCGAAAAAGGTTGTCATCATACAATGTAACACTTTGTATAACGAGTTGATTCATAAACTCTACAATGAGTTGCGAAAAGACCCTTCCCAATGGAATTTCAAATTAAGTTGTAAATATCCAAGCAATATTGTGAATGGGGTGTCTCAAGTTTTATAGATTGGAAATTAACAATGACAATGACGTTGATATTATGTTGGGTATTCTAGAAAGATGCTACAACAATAATTGTGGAGTAGAATTATATATCGAGCTTGAACAAGTTGCTGAATCGTTAATGGGGTATGATAATTTTTTAATGGGGCATAGTGAATACACTAATTTGTTAACTCAACCCAACCATCACCTTTGTTACAGTCAGAAAAGATGAATGTCATATGGAGGTGCTTCTCAAATGTATCACATTAAGGAGTAGTGGTGATGAAGGGATGCCATTGTATGATGAACAAAATTATGACTACAATCGCAGTGGAGAAAATGTTGTTCAGGGAACCTGCAGACCAAATGATGTAGTAGAAGTTGAGGATAAAGAGGATACACGTTGGGGACCTGACCCGAATTTGGTTTCTTCAGCTATCATTAATATTGCTTCATGTGAAGATTTTCCTGATAAGTAGGATTCCTACCAGAGGGAAGTGATGAAGATGGCCCGGTGTCTAGTCGAGCGAACAAGGATAATGCATATGCTGGTAATGTCAGTGATGTTGATGTGTCTACCCGAGAACATCAACCTATGGCTTCATGGTTTAAAACTGAGGAGTTAAAATATGAGATAACTGATCACGGTGGATGTGGGGCAATATTTGACAGCTCTTGTGATGAATTGTATGTGGGTGCTCTTTTTGCAAACAAGATGTTCTGAAATCACTAGTTGAAGGGGTACATATCAAGGTACGTATATATTTACAGAAGCAATGAGACAATTTATGAAGTCAAGTATAAAAGTGAAAAATGCCTTTGGAGGCTTCGTGCATTAAAATTAAAGAAACACAGATATTTTGAGATCACAAGATGGTACAAACGCATGTCAGTTTGCAAATCCCTCCCAAGATCATGCTAAGCTTATGACAAAATTTATTGGTAACACCATCAAATTAATGGTAATGTAAATTGTGTATGTTAATATTGTCAATAATATATGGAACTAGTTTAAAGAGTCCTATCTAATTAAATTTTGTTCTTTTTTATTAATGTAATCAGATTGCGGAAAACCCGAATACCGAAGTGGTGGATATACGATCCATGATCAACAAAAAATACAAATATCATGTGATGTACGAAAGGGCGTGGTATGGCAAACATGCGGTAATTGCTGCAGTTAATAAAGAATTAGATACATCATATGCACAGTTCCCGAGATTTATGACCGTCATTAAGACATACAATCCGGGGAGTGTTGTAAAGATTGAGGATGACGGTGATTGATGGTTGGTTACACGCTCGTCCAGTTCTCACCATTAATGGTACTTTTGTAAAAGGTAAATACAAGGGGAAATTACTGGTTGCCATGAGATTTGATTTGAGAATGCGACAATACCCTGTCGCTTATGGTTTGGTTAACGAGGAAACGGTTGACAATTGGTCATGGTTTTTGAAACTTCTTTGGCAATACGTGTGCAAACATTGGTGGAAAGTGTGTTTGATTTCTGATTGTGCACATTGCATAGTACAAGCTATGAATGCACAAGAAAATGGGTTCATTGCTCTTGTTGTGGTTCATCGTTTCTGTCTTCGTCATGTTCAAAGCAATTTTGCATCTGCAAACCCAGGTTCACACTTGAAATTGCTCTATTGCAAAGAGGGGAGCACCCATGAAGTATGAAAATTTGAAGCATACATGAAAGAAATAAAAAATATATCTCGTGAAGCTTATAATTGGTTGCGAAATATCCCGTTGGAGATGTGGACACTTGCCCATGACATTGGTTGTCGATATGGTGTCACGACCTCAAACTTAGTGGAATGTTTTAACAACAATATAATGTCTGTTCGAAACTTGCCGATCACTGCCACGGCTAAATATATATATTTTACCGATTTGTTGAACTATTCGATCTGAAACGGACGGAATCTTTGAAATCAATGATGGGCCCGAGTTTTGTATAAAGTCTAGGAAAAAGTTTGAAAGAATTATGTAGGTCATGTGGTAAATTCGTACAATGTACTAGCTGGTATATTTGATGTCAAAACTGCATGAGTTCGCAATAACAACTGGAAGGGAGACAATATACAAGTTGTGCGATTGAATGAATGGTCTTGCTCATGCGGGAAGTGGAAAGCATATCGATGCCCTTTGTTCTTATGTTGCGGTATGTATGAAGATAAAAAAAGATTGGCGTCCGTACATTGCAAATCATCACAAGAATGTTCAATATGCAAAAATGTGGGAACATAACTTTCAACCATTTATGCCCAAGAATTGGACGTTCCCACAACCAAATTACTGGGAACCTTTTGGAATTTTAATACCTAATACAAATTTGAAGACGACAAGAAAAAAGGATGGAGATAGAGGTGGCAAGGCAAGAATCCACACAAAGATGAACATGTCTAATAGAGTTGTCCATTGTAGAGTGGACAAGGACACACAAAGCGTAATAAAAATTGTTGTAAAGTACCACCTCTACGTTGTTACGTTTTATATGCGAACGAACAGTGGCAAAGCGAGGATTTGTATCCAGTGGGGTCAAAATTTTGTGATGTTATAAATAATTTAGCGGGGGTTCGGGTGCGCAGTCCTCGAGCCAATTTTTTTAGATAATTGTGTTTTTTGGCCAGTTGCATATGTAAAACATGTATTTTATTATAATATTGTTAATATAACAAGTAATAACATTATATATATATATATATATATATATATATACATCCCTTATTTACCCCTAATATGTATTTCTAATCACAAATTTGTTAATAAATATTTAAATTTCTTATGTTATAAAAATAATATAAATTAGATTATTATTTATTTTAAAAATATTAGGGAAAGATACATACATCAAAGAGTAGAAGTAATATGGAATTGAGAAAGTTATAAAACAATTAATTTGACCCCGTATATTAAAAAATTTATAAAATTTATGTCGGCTCAATTTATTCATTACACTTAAATTTCTTCTAAATTTATCATATATTATAAAATAAATTTTTTTTCCAGTGGGGTCAATTGACCCCACACCCTTGGTTGTAGCTTCGCCCCTGCAAACGAATGTAGTTGTGTACTATTTCTATCAATTGTTATTTTGTTAATGTGTTGTACTTATCTTTAATATTATCCTCATCACTGTTACGATGAATGCATGTTATGATAATGTGCTACTCATTTATAAACAAAATGAAGAATAATCTGTTTAAGAAATACCAACGCTAACATATATAGATACAATTTCAATATTAAATACAGCCCAATAAGATAGACACAAGAAAATCTAAACTTATCTATCTATGCACCCGGTCATGTGAGCCACATGGCCTCCCTCTATCTCTAGCCTCTTTCGGCGGTCTCTATGTGGTCCCCAAACGTATGTGGAGGGTGTCTCAACATGCTGTGCAGGTGGAGTTGTAGGCAATGGCAATGTCCCCGAAAATGTCAACATTGAGGGAAAACTTAATAGCTTGAACTTTATTCATATATAACAAATTTTACAATAACAGTACAAATTTTATTTTTATTACTAATATACAGAACTTTATTCATAAACACTTGCACAAACAAGTGAATATATTTTAAATAATTGTAACAATATATCTTGTTAATAACATTTTATTTACTGTATTTGAAGGTTTAATAATTAAATAAATTATCATCTTTTACAGAACGGGAGGGAATATAAAATTATTATCAATTTTTTAAAAGACAATTTGAGATATTTTAAAATGTATATCATATTATTGATTTTATTTAGAAATAAGTTAATATAGTAAGTGTATAATAGTGTAGTTTAAAAATAAAAATCATTTCCTTCCCCTCCTTACTTCTAAATTCACAAATAAGGGAAAATATAATTAAAATTTTATTCCTTCCTTTCCTTTTTAAAACTCACGCAAAGAAAAATTATAATTCTTTTCCATCCTTTCCCCTCTTATACTTTCCCTTCCCATCTCATTCTTCCAAACGCACAAACACAGTAGGGTTTGAATTGATGAAGTGATATAAAAAAAATTAAAATACCACACAACGCCAGTCCCATTGGCATTGAAGTAGGTGAGAAAAAAAAATTATGGTATTACATCCAACGTCAATGTGAATGGCGTTGAAGGTCTGTCTTTTCTATTTATTTTTTTTAAAAAATTTAGGACAAGTCTTTTTTTTCTAATTCGTATTTACCAAAATTAATTTGGTATACCAATGTCACTTGAAGTGGCGTTCAATTTCAATTTTCCAACTCAACGCTCATTCAATTGGCATTTAGCATATAAAGATAAAAGTTGGAAAAATTGGATGCGACTTAGAAACTTGGATACTGATTTAGCTATTCTCGGAAAATACTCTCTAAATATGGGTAGAAATAGCAGTTAAATTGAAAGTTTGTGTTTTTACCAATCTTTATGAGAAGTAGGTTTTTCATTATTCTTTTTCACATTTTCCTGACTCTTCTCATAATTCCTCATTCTTCTCTGCACTCTGCATTAATCGGTTTTAGAGTCGATGCCTGTCTCTGTGTATATTGTCACCCAACTTCTGACTGTTCTGTACTCTTCATAATACATCCAAGCAGTAATGGACTTCCTGTGCGATTGCAATTTGCAATCATTGCTGCCTATTGCTGTTAGATACTCATAATCATTAATTCTTTTCATTTACCACGAACCACTTTTACCATCTAAAGTATGCTTTATACCCAATTGCCATCTAATGTTTGCTCACCTGTCAACAATCTTACTGGTACTCATCATATATCACTGCAATTGCTATTGAGATTCCACAAAGACGATTTCATTAGGGCCTCATAGTCTCCCAGTGGTGATTTGTCCTTGTCAGAACTCAGAAAGCCTTGTCTACGTGAGCCACTGCCACTGCTACTGCTGCAGTGCTGCCAGAATCCCCTGCCAATGTGTTGATTGTGTCTAAGAATAGCTCTAAGGTTAAAGAATTTGACAGAGACACATGGTTGTACGTATTGGGGCATCAGTCACACCATTTCAGCATGATGACGTGGTGTGACAGTGTCACTAGATACTTGCTTGTAAAACCCTGGCATGGAGAATTGATTGTCTGAGAAGGTTAAAGAATTTGACAGACACGAGTTTTTCTATATCTTTGGTTAAGAATCGACCAGTAAAGTAAGTGGATCTGCTCTAGTCTATCTCTCACTAGTTCAATGTGTCAAATGAAAAGGCTTATGTCCAGCAATTACTGAATAAGCCCTAACTTTTTAGTGCCACCCTATATACAAGTTCACACCATGTCATCATATTGATATGGCGTGATGCTCCAATTATTTGCATCCATGTGTAGTGTGAGTCCTAGTCATCCAAGCAATGGTATATTAAGTATTCTCAATCAAAACAATGCTGAAGGACCATGTTATGCACATGTTTATACATAAATGGGGCTTCACATCATTTCAATATGATGAAGTGGTGTGACATTCCTACTAGATATTTACTCGTAAACTACATCACTTCAATTAAACTTGCTATGGACCTACGATTATACAAAGGAAATGTAACAGAGATCTGTTGTATGAATAGATATTCGTGGATTGTCTCACTACGTTGTCAAGATGGTATGTTTATGTGGTGTGACATTTCATTACTTGCATCCATATGTTATATGATACACATGGTTGTACACATCACACCACTTTTGGATGATGATGTGGTGTGCAGTCCACTGCATAGTTATACTAAATAGTTATTCATATATTATATAGTGTTAGTTACCACTTACCATAATAGTTATTGTTTCGGGAAACAAAGGAAAGGTAAAGGTAACAAAGATTGGCTTTACAAGTAAATATTTAGTGGGATTGTCACACCATGTCATCATGTAGTTTTTTAGTCCAATTACTTGCATCCATGTGTAATTAGAGTCCTGAATCCATGTAACGTCACATAATGTATTCTAAATCTAATAAAGCCAAGGGGGCCTTCTCATGCACATGGTTGATTGGTTGTACGTATTGGGGTGTCACTCACACCATTTCAACATGATGACGTGGTGTGACAGTCTCGCTAGATATTTGCTTGTAAATTAGATTGCTTCAATTGAAGTCACTGCAGATTCGGGGGGGGGGGGGGGGGGGGGAAGAAGGAAAGGAGTAGGTAACAGAGATGGCTCAGCGTCTCAGAGCCACTACCTCTTCGACAAAGGTGCAAAACTGGAAGTTGAAGTTTTCAGAGAGACTACAGTATAAAGTATTCTATAGTTTGCTACATAGAATGAATAGTTTCTTTAAGTGCTATTATTTGGTAGGGGAAAAAAACAAGGACTCCTTGTGCCATCATTAACATCAACATCCTGACTCCCTTAAGTCATCGAATTTCTCCATCAAGTGGTGATATTGGACTCACTTGTCAAATAAAGTTCTTTTCAGAGGGGGTGAATTGATGTAGGATAAGATAGTCCTTTGAAGTCTAAGACAAAGACCATGGGTCGTACTAGATTTACGAGGCCTTTTTGTTAACAAGGAAGTTCTTTGATAATAGCATTAGAATTATTGATTATATATTAATTAAGCTGCTTAACATTAGCTGTAGAAACTGAAACTATTTGGCATCATAGATAGTAGTACTCTCTGTAGTTGGAGTATTCAATATCTCCACATTTCGTAGAATGAATATAAAATCTTTTTCTCTCTAAAAATTAGTAGAGGGATGAAGTAGAAAACTTTTTGCGCATATATTATTAGTAAATTCCCTGCTACATTGTCATCTTCCTTCTTAGACCTGGACTAATTTATGAATCTGAAGTTTGTAGTCATGTTTTGATTCAACATTTATACATGTTTATTGCCTGTCTAATGAGAGTTGTACATTTGTACTCGATTCTGAACTGAATAACTAATCTGTGTACCAATTACTAACCATGAATTCAGTTTCACACCTCTTATTCCTTAGTTTAATTATCTAATAATGGCCTGCTTATGACTCTATTCCTTATTCTTTCCCTTACTGCTCATACTCCCACGTGTTGGGATTGATGTCGTTTTCTTCCTTGTGGCAAAGAAGGAATACAACAAAAGAGAAATGCTTTTCATGTTTCCTCAAATTCATGTTTCTTCAAACCTTCCTTTCGAGGCCAGGCCATTTCTTAGTTCAAATATGAGTTGAGAATTTGGTTGGAGTGAGAGTGCAACAACTTGGTGTATATATTTGTCAGAAGTTAGTTTTAGAATCCAGTTTGACCTCTTCGTTTGTCCTATTTGAAAAATAACAAATGTAGCAATTTAATTTCGATAATTCAAACTGCTGCAGGTTTTCAATTGTTTCAACCACCAATTTTGCTTGCATTTTGAGGCTTTCCATATTGGAATGGCGCCGGTTTACATGGCTTTCCTTCGCTTTATGGGAGACGATCACGATGCCAAAAAATTTAGTTACAGTCTGGAAGTCGGGGGATATGGCAGGAAGCTAACATGGCAAGGAGTTCCAAGGAGCATTCGCGACAGCCACAAGACTGTCAGAGACAGTCTAGATGGACTGATTATTCAGCGAAGCATGGCACTCTTCTTTTCGGGTGGCGACAGACAGGAGCTGAAACTCAAAGTGGCTGGTCGTATTTGGAAAGAACAATTATAAGTTCGAAATACTATAAAAACCCATTTCTTTTCTTTTTTCCTTCTTTAATTCCTTATAAAACTTGCAGTATTTATTTTATTTTATATATTTTGATTTTTTTTTATGGGTTGATGGAGAATTCATATAATTTTGTAAATGGTTTAGTTATAAATTGCTGACTTGTTTTAGGGATACACTTTTCTCCGCTCTACTCGACCTCAGTTTACAAATACATCACTGAACTATAACTTTTTTACAAAAAATTGAAAAATCGTCTATTTTGTTAAAATATTAAGGATAAATCTATGTATCAGCTGACAAGGAGAGAGAAAGAAGTTGAGTTGGATAATTAATTAAATTAAATTATACTCAATATTATAATAAATAGTTAAACAAAATATATATCAAATTAATATACATAATAAATAATTTAATTTAATAAATAAATAAATTAATAATAAATATATTAATGTATAATTTTTACAAAAATATTTATATTAAATTAATGAATTCATTTTTTTTATTTTTTAAATAGTTTTAAGTTGACTTTAAAAATATAAAATTATCCACTATTTTGAAATGGATGGATTATTATTATTATTATTATTATATATATTTATTATAAAAATAATAATAATTATTATAATATTTAAAAACAAATTACTACCAAAATTAGAAAGAAATTAAAATCAAACTAAAATAATAATTTAAAGCTTAATGTAAAACAATAAAAAGAAAATTTGGGCAACTAATCTCTTTAATTTAATAAAACAAATTACTACCAAAATTAGAAAGAAATTCAGATGATTTGAGAATAATATTGAAGGTTCTTTTTCTCTAATTTCGTTTTAGAGTGAGAAGTAATGAATTTATCTTTAATTTGGGGATGAAAATAGATTTCTCTCAC
The DNA here is from genome assembly GCA_016801055.1 of Panax notoginseng. NCBI lineage: Eukaryota > Viridiplantae > Streptophyta > Magnoliopsida > Apiales > Araliaceae > Panax > Panax notoginseng. The sequence continues at coordinate 175,166,404 of CM029022.1, forward strand.
TAATTTAGGTAGTGATGGATCTTGAGAATAATGATGGTGTTCTCTCACTAAATAGATAAAGGAAGAAGATGAAGTCAGACTGTGGAGAGAGAGTTTTTTTTTGTTTGATTATGTTATTTGGTATTAGAAAACCAAAATTTTAATTTTGGTTTTAACCCAAATTTAGTTAATTTTAGCATTAAAATATTATAAGTTTTTCACCTTGGCAAAATTTATAGACAAATGTGTAAAAAATTAATTTCTCTCTCACATGCGCATGTCACGTGCAAGACTTCTGTTTCATTTAAGTCAATTTGTAACGATTTGATAAATATTTATAGTTTACATGATAAAAGTGAGGCAATATTAAATTTGAAGTACTAAAGAAGTAATTGAATTTTCATCTTTTTAAGTGCTTGAAATGAAGTCGTCCTGAAGCAAAAACCTCGAGCGTTGTTATAAAATAATAGTAGACGAAGGAATATCTAAATAATACACATCATCAATCTTCTGTCCCGTCATAAAGTCCTGAGTTAGGAAAAAAGTTATTGATTCAGAAAGAAATTTGCAGTAAATAAAGGAACATGAAGAACAAATGATAATATTAATGAATGAGTACAAATTACAAAACCACCTCTAGAAATAGAAGAAAGAATACCATCAGTTACTCGAATCTTGTCTTTTCCAGAACCAGGAACAGAGCCAGAATTTGTTCTTTGGGAGGGCAAAAAAAAAGTTTAACAGCATAAAATATATTCATCACTAAAAACTAAAATTTTACTATTACAAAACATATTTTTTACTAAAACAAAAATAATATAGTAATACAATTTGCTTTGACAAAGATAATAAAACATAGCAAAAAAAGACTTAAAACATGTCAAAGCTTCGTCAGAACTTGGGGCCGTAGTTTTACAAACTTTTCAAATCAAACCAAATGTACAAATGAGTTTTAAAATATTTTTAAACTTTGGGGGTGAGTTTTACAAAAATTTCAAACATTGGGGGGGCGTGGCCCCCTCCAATATACATGTGGCTCCATCCCTGTCCAGAACAAGACGTGTATGAAATAAAAAAATTAGAGGATCCCATCATATGTTCGGAAGCACATGTGTATAAGAGTTGAAATGAAGTCTGTGTGTTGCCAGAATGTTTTTTGTGGATTTATAGCTAAGGAAAGCCTTACCATTTGAATGGTTCAAGTTGCGTCGGCTTCTTCGCCTTATCATCCCCTTGCGCTGCGTCGGTTGGGTTGGCTACAGGCTGGTTTTGATCATGTCCCCTAGCAAGAATAAAGGGTCAAATGACTCTTGTTAATATAATTAATAATCAATTTTCATATCATTAAGATTAAAAAAAACAAAAGCTTAACAAAAACTAAATTAAAAAAATAATTAAATAATATTAAATATAATACGATAATATCAATTGTCTATATTGTTTTTGTATTGAAAAAAGAGTGTTATTTATTGAACAAAAAATAGTGAGAGAATTAACGTTATAATACTTGGGGTAGTATTGAAAACTAAACAATTAATATTTACTTGAAATTCTCAAACGACATATATTAATAGATAAAAATATTTCTCTGAAACGCCTTATATTAAGGGACGAACTCCGTCAAACTCCGCGATGCTCATGTCCCAATTAAAATAGCCCACCCCCACCCACCCCACCCCCTCCCCCTCCCCCTCCCCCTCCCCCCCAAGAAAAACATTTCTCACAACTCCAACTATGTTGGAAGCCAGTTACAAAATTTGTAGTCTTAAGAGAGTGTTGAGTACATATATTTTATCAGATTATTAGTAAATATAAAATAACATAACTGCCCCTAATTTAATATTAGTCAACAGTTATTAATTAAGGATGTCATGAACTTTATTATAAAATTTGTAGTTTTAAAATAGACTACAAAACTTAAATATAATCATGTCAATTGTGGATTTTCTTAAATGACTTATTTAAAACCAACCACAAAAATCCGAATATTTTTTTTATTTTAATAATCACTTGCTCCTTTTCTGTGTTTTTTTATTTTGACATTGTTACAAAATTTCTTAACTTTACCAATTTACACTTTTGTTTAATAACAATTATTATATTTGACCTTTTCGTTAGCTTACACTTTACTTTTCTTTGACTATTTATTATTTTCAAAATTAAACGAATCACAATATTTTTTATTTTTAAAAAATACAGTCTCGATACTGATTTTGTAATAAAGAGAATACCTCAGCTTTTAAATCACATACCTCAGCTTTAATAAATGTGTTATTTTATTTGTTAGTACTGTGTTTCAGAATGGACACATTCCAAACTAAGCCCCTCCAGAATATTTTCGGTGCAAACAGTTCGGGATCGATTCGTACTCGCTCGATTAAAAGTTCGATTCGAGCTCGACTTGAAATATAAATGAGTCAAATATGAATAAATTTTAGAGTTTGATAAATTACTCGAACTTTCTCAAATTGTAATTTTCTATTGATACTCGGATCATATTCGTTCGAAAAGTTCAAAATGCTCAAGCTCGATTCGGGATCGTGCTCGACTCGATAGCTAAATGAACCTCAATCAAATCTTATTTTATACTCGATATATTTTGTCAACCAAATCTGAACAACTCAATACTCGACTCGACTCGATTCATTTACACCTGTTGGGCCAGAATACTTTTCCTACTAGGCCAGGCCAGATGGGTTTGTCTTCTGGATTATATCACCTTTACCATATTGGGTCAAACAACTTGGGCCTCGCTACTTGACTATAATATTGGGCTTAGTCACGGGGTTGATCCATTACGTAAGGTATTACTTATTTTATCTTTGACCGGTAATCATCACAAAAGCAGTAGTTGACTGTTACGTCTGCCACCTGTCTGCATGGCATTAATGAGGATGGGACTCCGATTGCCGGCGGGAGATAACAGTGGTAGCAGGTAGGAAAATAAGCTACACACTTTCGGCTGAGAGGACCGGAGATGGGAGGAGGTGTCAGGAGGTAGTGGGTGGCACAGTAAACCGGGTCTGGGGAACGTATAGGGAAAAGATAACAAAAGGAAAAGAGGTAACATAACACTACACACAACATTATCATTTTGATACACACTCAGACACTATTCATCATTTTTCCTCCATTGTTAACCTTGTGATCGCCTGTACTGACTCTCACGCCGGAGCTATCCCCCGACGGTCAGGCCGTCAAGCTTTTGGTGTTGACTTGTTGAACTGTGCAGGATCAGAGCGTCTTACGTGATTGGGACGTGGGAGAAGATCTTGGCGTTAACATTGGCGCTAGAAGGAGGGCTTTTCTAGCGTCCTGAGTATTTTTCAATCACACATTGTGGTCGTTCTACGTCGAATTTTATGGGGAAGAGTAGAACACCTACACCTGAGGGGCAGCCGAGGGCTGCCAGTGAATCGGTACCGCGAGTATCTGTGAAGGACCGTTTGGGGCCTGCATTAAGTGTTCATGCCAGCACGGCGTCCAAACGATCGCATAGAGATTCTCGTCCGAGAGCTGTGAACAAAGCCAAGCGGCAGCTAATTTTTACAGCAGAGAAAGGGGCCGGTCATGGCCGGAAACGAGTAGAAGGCGCCTCGCCTAGCGCTCGATACCGGGACAACCAGGACGAAAAGGCTGCCCGCTTGGCTAAGATGGCAGATGAAGCTGATAGGGCAATGGAGGCGCTTGTGAAGCAACGACGGGATATAGCTGAGCAGATGACCCGAATGGCAGAATTAAGAGACGAAGCCTCCAGCTATGTCCAGTCTGAAGAACGGGGGCATCGGAGCGGAAAGGAGCCTGCTCGTTCCGAGAGTGAAAATCAGGATCAACCTCGGGAAAGAAGAAGATCCAGGAGCCCTACTCCTCAAAGATCGAAGAGGACACATCTCCCTGTCGGTTATAAGGAGCTGAGTCGAAGCGAACGAAGAGGTCGATCCAGAGAACATACTCCGGAGAATACTAAGGGGGCGCTCGTTGTTGCGCACTCCCACCGCAGCAGCCGGACACCGAGACGAAGCAGATCGAGAGGCCATACACCCGAAAGTCCACCGAGGGCACGACGCTCTGGGGACCGTCATCCTCAGAAAACCCCCTCGAAAGTTGGGGATTCTATTGTAAAGCACCGGTCCACCCAGAAGAGGGAAGGGTCACCGGAAAAAGAAGCATCGTCCCAACCCGAGGGCGTGGATTATCTAGTGAAGGAAGTGAAGGAGCTTCGGAGGCAGCTTGCCGAGGTGCAGAAAGTGAAGGAGACTTCGGGAAAGAAGGCATCCCCTTTTTTCGCGGAGATTCTGAGAGAAAAGGCTGACCCCACCAAGAGGTTGCCTCACATTGAAAGCTATGACGGATCGGGGGATCCTTACGACCACAGTCAGGCGTTCGACCGACTGATGGATTATTATGACTTTAGCGATGCTGCTAAGTGTCATACTTTTGTCACCACACTCCGAAAGGATGCCAGACAGTGGATGGGGACTTTGCCTTCAGATTCGATCTCATCCTGGGCGGATATGTGCAGTCAGTTCCACGCCCGCTTCGGGAGCAACAGAAGAAGAGGGAAACCAACTGGATCATTGGCTCAAGTTCGGCAGTTCTCGAATGAGTCTTTGGGCCAATATGTGAAGCGATTCCGTAAAGCAGTCGGCCAAGTAACAGAGCTGAACGATCTACAGGCTGTGGGACTGTTTCAGAACGGATTAGATCTGGTCAAATCGGAAAAGTTGGTGAAGAAGTTGATGTTTCACCACCCGTAGAGTCTCGCCGAAGCCTTCGACAAAGCAGAAGGTTATATTGTGGTAGAAGAGGCCATGAATAGCCTCAAACGTCCCTCTTCAGAGCGATTTAAAGAGACAGATCAGGACAGAGCAGAGGGTGACCAGGGTAGAAATGAAGGAGATAGAGGCCGTCGCGACGGCAAATCAAAGAAATACAATAATAATTGGAGGCAAGGTGGAGAACGCTTGTCCGCCCCCTCTCAGAGAGTAAACAGGACATATACTGCGCTCAACGCCGACAGGGCTGTTATCTTGGAGCAGATCAAGAATCAACCTATTTTCGAGCCACCTCGAGATAACTTTAAGCCCGGGAAAGGGAATTCTCGCAAGTATTGTGACTATCATCAAGCCTCGGGTCACGATACGAACGACTGTGCGAGCCTGAAAGATTTTATCGAGAGGAAGGTGCAGGACGGGGCGTTAGTTCATTATGTGGCCGCTCGAGCGAGCCGGCAGCAGAATCAAGGACCCGTTCAGGCAGCCCAACCAATTCAACCAGTGTTCCCTGCTCCCGAACAGCCCGCAAGGCAAGTAATTGATGTCATCACTGGGGGCACTTCAGGTAAGCTTGTTGGGAAGAAGCGCCGAGGCTATCTGGATTCGGTAATGTCGGTGGCGGGTACTCACCCGAAGCCTGACAGACCCTTCCCGGGTAATGTAATTTCCTTTACCGATGAGAATTACCCTTCGGAAACCATCGAACCACATGAGGGATCATTGGTCGTGATAGCACAAGTGGGTTCGGTGGACATGAAACGCATGATGATCGACAACGGGTCTTCTGTGGATATCCTAAATGCTCATGCTTATCAGAGGATGCATCTTGACGGGCAGAAGATGGAGATCGGGCAGGAGGCCCCTTTATACGGCTTCAGTAACGATCCGGTCAAAGTGGCTGGAACCATTGAGCTGCCAGTTATCTTCGGAACAGCCCCCCAACAGGTAGAAATCACTTGCAAATTTTACATAGTGAATGTAGATTCTGCTTATAATGCTATTTTGGGGAGACCCACATTGATTGCTTTACAAGCTATAACCTCTATCCCTCATTTCAAAATCAAATTTCCTACGGCTCATGGTGTTGGGGAGGTAAAAGGAGATCTGGATCTGGCCAGAAGGTGTTATAGAAATGCCGTGATCACTTCGGGAGTAGGAGTATCGAAGCAAAAACAGGTCATGGTGATAGAGATTGAGCCTTTCACGGAAAGCAGCTCAGAACCATTGGTCGTGCCAGCCGAAGAGACAGAGGAGATTGAACTCATCCCGGGCAAAGCTAACAAGACAGTGAAAATAGGTTCAGGTCTACCAGAACCTCTCAGAAAGAACCTCATTGAACTCCTACAGTGCTATGTTGACATCTTCGCCTGGGAGCCTCAGGACATGCCGGGAGTGAGCAGAGATATTGCTGAGCATCGGCTAGAGGTAGATCCGTCGAAGAAGCCGGTTCGGCAAAAGAGGAGGATCTTCGCGCCCGAGCGCCAGAGGATCATCGATGAAGAGATTGCGAAGCTGCTGGCTGCTGACTTCATCTTCGAGATCGATTATTCGCAATGGATGGCAAACGTGGTACTGGTCCAGAAGCAGAACGGGAAATGGCGGGTCTGCATTGACTACACAGATCTGAATAAAGCTTGTCCGAAAGACTTCTATCCATTACCCCATATTGACCAGCTCATCGATGCAACTTCGGGGTATGCCTTGTTAAGCTTCATGGATGCATTCTCTGGTTATCATCAAATCTCCATGTGTAAAGAGGATATACCGAAGACGGCATTTATTACGCATCGGTCGGTATACGCCTACAAGAAAATGACCTTCGGCCTCATCAACGCCGGAGCCACTTACCAGAGGATGATGAACTTTGTCTTCAGGCGTCAGTTGGGCAAAAATATGGAGGTATATGTGGATGACATGATCGTTAAAAGCATATTGGTGCACAAACATCTGGATGACCTGGAGGAATGCTTTCAGACAGTCCGTCACCACAATTTGCGACTGAATCCTACCAAGTGCACCTTCGGATTAGGGGCTGGCAAATTTCTGGGTTACCTGGTCAGTCAGAGGGGAATTGAAGCCAATCCAGAGAAGATTAAAGCGATTTTGGACATGAAGACTCCTCAGTCGTTTAAAGACGTTCAGCGTCTGACTGGAAGGATTGCAGCTTTGAGGAGGTTTATGTCCAAATCGGCAGAAAGGTGTTTGCCGTTTTTTGACACGTTGAAAGGGCCGAAGAATGCCAAGACGTTCCAATGGACTTCGGAATGCGAAGACGCCTTCCAGAGCATCAAGTCCTACTTATCTTCGACGCCTCTGTTGGTGAAGCCCGCTCCTGCTGAGCCCTTATATTTGTACTTAGCAGCTAGTTCGTTGGCAGTAGGAGCAGTTTTGGTGCGCGAGGTTGGGGGTAAGCAGCACCCGGTTTATTATGTAAGCCATGTCCTTCGGGATGCTGAAACAAGGTACCCAAATATTGAAAAGTTTGCTTTTGCTTTAATAACTGCTAGTAGAAAGCTTAGGCAATACTTCCAGGGTAGATTGGTAATAATATACACAGATCAGCCGTTGAAGAAAATTATGGGCAAACATGAGGTATCGGGGAGATTAGCTGCGTGGACGATGGAGCTATCTCAGTTCTTCGTTGAATATCATCCTCGAACTGCCATCAAGGGGCAGGCCTTGGCTGATTTTGTGGTCGAGTGTTCGTTTTCTGAAGCTGATGAGGATGTAGCAGAAGCTGGAGGATCTGACAGCATAGTGGCGGCTCTTCAACAGAAACAGGGTTCGTGGACGCTGTATGCAGATGGGTCCTCTACCGTAGACGTCAGCGGAGCAGGGATTATTCTGACTAGTCCGGAGGGATTCAAGGTGCAACAGGCCATCAGATTTCAGTTTAAAGCAACGAACAACGAGGCAGAGTACGAAGCAGTGTTGGCGGGTTTACGACTAGCTAAGAGTCTCGAAGTGCAAATAATAGTTATCTTCAGCGACTCTCAGTTAGTCGTTAAACAAGTCTCCGGGGAATATGAAGCCCGAGGTCATCGAATGATCAAGTATTTGGCGGAATTGAAAGAACGGCTTCAGTATTTCCAGTTCTACGAATTCCAAGGGGTTGAGCGTGATGGCAATTCCATTGCCGATGCACTCTCCAAATTAGCCACTACGGATGTTACCGTTTTTGATGGATCAGTCTACTTGGAAATTCTGCAACATCCTAGTGTTCATCATGAATCGGTAATGTGTGTTGATCGAACCAACTGTTGGCTGACCCCATACCTGGAATATCTAGCAGACGGCGTTCTACCTTCAGATCAGATGCTAGCCAAGAAAATCAAGTACAAGAGTGCTAATTTCGTTCTGATAGATGGGGATCTATTCCGAAGGGCCTTCTCGTCTCCGCTGCTAAAGTGTTTGACTCCATCCGAAGCTGATTATGCTCTTCGGGAGGTTCACGAGGGCATCTGCGGCGACCATATGGCTGCCAAGTCGCTGGCATACAAAGTTCTCCGGCAAGGATACTACTGGCCAACGATCTTCAAGGAAGCAACTGAATACTTCAAGGAAGCACATAGAAGCTGATGTTTTATTTACTGGGAGAAGGAAAGAATCATTATATGTTTTGTCTGCAAGTGATGGATATGTTGAAAAAAAATGTAAGAATGAAAGTGCAACGCTTTGGCACAATCGGTTAGGCCATGTTGGGTATCAGTTATTGCAGAAAATCTCCTATGGGCCCTTACTTGAAATTAGTCAAAGATGGAGGAAGATTTTTGAAAGATGCAACACTTTTCCGGCAGATTGTTGGCAGCTTATTCTATTTAACTATCACAAGACCTGACATTTCATTCTCTGTGGGAGTCGTTTCTCAGTTTATGGACAAACCATGTGAAAGTCACTTAATTGCAGTCAAGAGGATTCTTCGCCATAAAAGGCACTCTGAATTTTGGGTTAGTTTATCAGCAGCATACACCATTCATGTTGACTGGTTTTGTAGATGCAGATTGGGCTGGCGATGTAAATGATAGGTGCTCCACAATAGGGTATTGTTTTAATATGGGATCAGCAGCAATTTCGTGGTGCAGCAAGAAGCAATCTACTGTTGCTCTTTCCAGTTGTGAAGCCGAGTATGTTGCAGTTTCTATGGCCACTCAAGAGTGTATTTGGCTTAAGAGACTTATTCAAGAAATGTTTTCTGTCTTGGACCATCCAATTCCTATTCACTGTGACAGTGAAAGTACAATCAAGCTTGCTGGAAATCCAGTGTTCCATGCCCGCACAAATCACATTGAAACACATTATCATTTTGTTCGAGAGATGGTTTTGACTCAGGATATTCATCTGCAGAAAATTCGAACCGATGATCAAATTGCTGATATATTTACCAAAGCGCTTGGCAAAGCAAAGTTTGAAGTATTTCGAGGTGCTCTTGGTATTGTTGACAGTAAGTTTGCACTAAGGGGGAGTGTTGCAAATTAGTGAAACTTACAGTTGTCATATCTTGGAAGTTAGAAGGTTCTGAATTAGTCTTTGCTGAATAAGTCTAGTTTGTTTTAAGTATTCCATTTATTTAAGTCACGTTGGTGTTGGTTGAGACTTTTTAGGTTATCTTTAATTTTGCTTTAGTTCTTCATTGAGTAATAAAACTCAATTTAAGCACATCTCTGTTTTCCTTGGTCATCTATGTTTTCTTTGGTATATTTATTTCACTTTAATGGATGGTTCATAAAACAAGGTGATCTAGACGAGGCTTTAAGAATCCAGGATGACATGGCTGCTTGTGGAATAAAGCTAAATACTGTGGCATACAACTCTATCATAAATGGCCTCTGTAAAGCTGGTAAGATGGAGAAGGCAAAAGATCTGTTGAGTCAGATGATTGCGTTGGGTTCAAGACCCGATACAAAGATTTATAATTCCTTCTATGCGAGACGACCTCCCATGTTTTATCTTTATCGTCATACCCTTCCACCAAAATCCGACTGATGATAAATCTTATGCAGCACATGATGTGCAGAAACCAAAACCGCACTAAGAGTGGCTGAACTTGTTACATTTAATACTTTACGCCACGCCTTAACCGACTTCGGAGAAGGACAGAACAAAAGATATCTCTTCCTTGCGTTCAAGTATGACTTTGACTACTTCTTGGTTCATTTCTAGTACACTTTCTACGACTTCACGGAGGGAATCCAAGAAAATGGAACCATGTTTTAAGCCAGCGGCAAGGATGGTAATTATCTTGCGGGTGTGGTCATGAAAGCTCCCGTTCACGAAGAATTCTCCAATCTTGTTCACGATGCTCAGAATTCCATTGATATGTTTTGGTTTTAGAATTAATTTAATTGACATGTTATCTGATGTGTATATTTGTGTTCAGAATGATAAGGTAAGGGTAGTACAAACTCTGTTATTTGTTGGAGGAATTAATACAAACACTAATCGGAACCCAGTTGCAACTAGTATTTAAAATCAAATGGGAAGTTATCCCTTTCTTATTTCCTCCTTTATAATTCTATCTTTTATTAAACTTGTATGAAGTTGCCTGTCTTTTTAACTCTTTTATGATTCCAACTTTATTAAACTTGTATGATCTATATATGGAGTAACACAATCTTTGGACGACGTGATTATCCTTGTGTACTGCAAATTATAAGTGGCAATATAAATATTCTTTAACTATTAGTTGCAAAGAAACTAAAGAAATTACGTGTACAGCCAAAAAAAACTGAAATATTAAGGAAAATCAAAGCCCGAGATTTTCTTCTGTCTTAGCAATTACATAGAGAAACATGTGAATGCATCGCACGAAACAGGAATATTTTTAATAAAGAGTTGAGATACTGTCACTCTAAATGCTACCATACTAATGCTAGTCTTCAACATGAATTAATTAGCTACTCTCAGAATCAAGTCTCCCACTAAATGTTCTTATTTCATCTTTTGTCTCAAATTTTGTCCAAGTTAAAGACATTTATCACCAAAAGCTACCTGTAGGCAAGAACTAATGATGCAAGTCATCTACCTGTAGGAAAGAACTTCTGAAGCATAGCAAGTAGAGTTGGATCCTGTTCTTTCCTTGAGAGTAGATCCAGTACCATGGAGGTGGTAGATGCATCGGATGAGAAGCCTTTGACAACCATTTTTCCTATGAGTACACTTGCTTCATTATACTTCTTATTTTGAAAACATCCACGGATAATAGTGTTGTAAGTGACATCATCTGGCAAGCAATCATTAGCTTTCATTTCCACAAGTAGCTCATTCGCTTCCTCCAGTAGTCCTTCTTCACAAAGTCCTCAGATCATCACTGTGTATGTCCTAGTATTTGGTTGCAAGCCTTTTAAAGGAAGGCTATCAAAAAGGTTTCTTGCCCTATGAAGCACTCCATCTTTACACAATCCATCAATGAGGACATTACAAGTAACAATATCAGGAATTAAACCATTAGATTCCATCGCATGAAACAAGGACAATGCTTCATTCACACACTGGTTCTTGTAAAGGCCCTGATAACAAGATGTTGCGTGTCAAAATATCTGGTCTATGGCCTTGAGCCTGCATCTCATTAAAAAAATTTTGAGCATCGCCATATCTACCCATTTTAAATAGCCCATGCAAAATAGTGTTGTAATGTACACTTGTGGGTTTCAAACCTTCACTCGGCATTTTTCGAAGCAGATCCATAGCTTCATCTACTCTCAAATTTTTGCAATATCCATTTATCAAAATGCTATAACTATGATCATTGGGCACTATCCCTTCATTCATCATGGTATTCAACACTGCCAATGCACTATCCATTTCGCCTCGCAAACAATAACCATGCATGAGCGCACTGTAGGTGACTACATTAGGATTCTCACCACTTTGAATCATTTGTTCGACCACGTGCTCTGCTTCTTTTACCTTACCTTCCTTGCAAAGCACATCTACCAGTATAGTAAAACTGTAAACATTTGGCGATATACCTTTTCTAATCATTTCAGAGAGAAGATTCAAAACATCATCGAATAGTTTGTCCTTACACAAACTATCAAGGATGGTGCTATAAACTACAATATCTGGTTCACACCCTTCATTTTCCATTATTCTGAGCAACCTAATGGCCATGGAAGTGTTGCCTGTTTTGCAAAGCCCATTTATAATGGTCCCATACATTACTACATCAGGTTCAATTTCTTTTGTCCTTATCATCTTCTTGAACAATTCCTCAGCCTCCAAAAACTTATTTTCTGAAAGAAGCCCCCTTATCAGAGTGTTGAAGGTAAAAGCATCCGGCATGAAACCACGTTTGTAGATCCCACCCAACAGATTACAGTGACAACAACAGTTTATAACGGTATTTATGGTAACTATATCTACCGGGACCACCGGATTGGTTAAAGCACAAATATATCTGAACAGAGAGACAACAACGGAGTAGTGTTTCATTTTTGCGATAGCCGCTAATAGTTGATTGAAATGTATTACAGACGGGAGAGGTCGCATTTGAAGCATACGATCGAATAAAACAAGAGCATCATCGAGATTATGGAACCCGCATTTGCATTTCTCCAGCAGTAATTGCTGCAAAGAATCTCTGCCTATACGCTTGGGATTGGGGTTAGGGTTTGTGAATTTTGGAGCAGTAGATGTATGAAAGAAAAATGGATTGAATAAGCAGAAATTGAGCAGAGATTTACCTCCTGCAGCCGGGTGATTACCTGCTATAATCGTTGGTCGTAATTTGTTGGAGCTCAAAGTAAAAGCAACCCCATGAATAAGGAGGCTTCCCCTTCCCTTTCCCATTTCCGATCTCTGAGGCTCTGAGCTGCCTTTGTTACCACAATTACTGGGTAAAAATGGTGCTGTTGGCCAGTACTATATGTTACTCCTTCATTTCCATTAATTTTAATAATCACACATATTAAATAAATTTGATTTAATTTTAATAAATCAATATTCATTTAAAATTTTATTACTATTCATGTACTAATTATGTCAAATTACAATATTAATGTAAGACCCCAACTTATTATAAATAAAATTGAATTTCTCTATTTATTATCTTGAAATAATAAGGTGATAATTTGATATAATGTTTTGGTTATGGGTGAAATGTGCAAATTTTGCAAAATAAGCAAGTGGTTATAAAATAATCATTGTTGTCGGGGAATATTCGTTTGGTCGTGGAATATTTTTTTTGTCGGGAATATCCGTACGACGGCGCAGTCATTTGTGGGCCCCATAATAGAATAACGGTCGGATGAAGAAAACGACAAGTTTGAGTTTTTATAAATAACGGCGTAGTAGTTACCGTTAACACTGTTGGAATACCCGGTGGTTAAAATACAGTAATACGCGTGGTTGCACAGTAGCACACGGTATTGCACAGTATTTTTGAATTATTGATTCTTACGTAAGAAGACACTACTCAATAATTATTACAGTAATTACTGTTCAATATTTTATTTTATTGATTCAATAATTGTTGCGTTGATATTTTATATTATTGTTATTCCAATAATTGTCACTGCACAGTATTTTTCATTATCAGATCAATAATTTTTATTATTTGAATAATATTATTAGATAGCATTATTGGCAATGTCTAGAAAGTTCTGTCTAAGGAGAGGTTTGGTCACCTAATTGCGCGTCAGTAAGAAAAAATTCCTATTGGAAAGCCCCCTCTTTCCTGGGAACGGTCTGGTTATCATAATTGTGATTCTGTAATATTATTTATGAATAATTAATTATTAATTTATATGATAAAGAAATATTTATTTGATGCGGATATAAATGATGGATTTATTTATGTGGTTATAAATGAATGAATTTGTGTTGAGGGGTTTTATCAGTATTTTGTCGGAATGGAGGTTTTAAAAATCAAAACAGTGTTCTTAAAGCTCTATTGCGTGAGCTATAATTTTAATCCGACCGTTGGATCGTTGTGATTTTTGGATATGTTATACATATATAAGTTGAGTATATGTCCACAAATTTTGAACCGTTAAAAATTAACGCATGATTTGTTATGAATTTTAAGATGTGACTGATTCAAAAATTGTTGAAGTTTCTAAATTTATCATTTTGGTAGAAAATTCTAGAATTGGTGGGCCCCATTTTTGATTGGTGAGAAATGTGCTCAAATTTTATTTCAAATGTGGTGGGTGACAATAGTAACAAGTAAAACCATCAGGTTACAGGTCAGGTCTGCTTCGGCGTGCTAGCATTTTCCTATAAATAGGGTGCTGAGTTAGAATTGAAAATCACACCAGAAACATAAGCTTCTCTCTTTCTCTCTCTATATTATCGAGCGTATTTTGTGTGTATTTAGATACTTTGAGAGTTGCTATTCAGTACAAGTTTGATTCAGAATCATATCCGACATTTCATTCCGAAGTACTGTTTTTTTGAGGTAAGGGATGTTATTTTCTTCTTAAATGATATTATTTTTTTCAATATCATTATGCCGAAATATTGGTCTGAATTTTTTATCAAATTTGGAACTTTTTGTATCGGGATTACTATTCACGAATACGACACTATTCACCGAAAAAATAAAAAAAAATTTTTGTCCAAGATGTCTATTATACTTACTATCTTTGATTGTATCCATGTTTTGATCTTTATTTTTGAATTCTACTTCGCAATTGGTTATTGTGGAGTATTATTGAATTTGGATAAAGCGAAATACGAATCCCTAATATTTGTCCTTCTGTCTCACTGAATTCGTTCTCTAAAATATTTTTCATCATCCTCAGTCCTTAATGGTGATACTTGATGAATATCTTTGGCCTGTAGTGCAAAGATGAATGATTACCTAATGAATATCTTTGGCCCGTAGTGCAAAGATGAACAGGTGTTGAGATGAACATAACCAACTGGTGATACAAATGAATATCTTTGGCCCGTAGTGGAAAGATGAATATTTGATTCAAGATGTATATTGATTGATGTTACAGGGATAAAATATTGATGATGGACTTTTAAATTCATAGATGATAGTAGATTTCATTCTCTACTTAACTCTTCTAATGAATTATTGTTTCCGCTGCAGTTGTTGATCTAAAACTTGTTATCTATTATATTCTATTAGATTTTTTCCTATTGAAGACTAATGATAATTTGTTTTATATTATCTTAGTCATAATATTCTTTACTGGGCTAGTTGAGCTCACCCTTTTCTTTTTTGTTCTACTTTTCTTTTCAGGAGGTGAGACTATAGCAGGAACTAGCCGGGGTATGGAGTGATGGTTCTAGAAAGTTATTTTAGCAGTCCTCACTATTTTTGTAAAATAGCGTATCAATAATTGTAATGAGGACTCCTTTTGAGTTTTAATACTGTCTATTAGACAATATTTGTATTTAAACTCACAGTTTATGTGTTGTCGTATTTTGCACGATAATTGTCGTAATGAAGTTGTATTTGTTTCTGTACCATGTATTTGACGACTCAGAATAGGTGATGTATACCTATTTTGGGGGCGTTACAGTTAGTATCAGAGCTTAAGGATATGGTCTCTGGCGGAGATCGGGAAATAGAACTAGGAGGGGAGAGACGAGTAAATCCTTCGCTAGTATGTCCTACCTAAGCTTATTTATTGGTCGGTCATAATATAGGGATATTATGTGACATGTTAATTTATTTAATTAACCCTTGTTTTATGGCAGTTTTTAAGAATGACAGCTGAAAACATTAACAATGGAGTGTATGAGACTGTGGAACAACCTTCAATCACTAACCAGGAGAACGTGCAACAGGAAGGCAATATTCCTCTTGTAAACAACATGACCAAACAAACGATGAATGATGGAATATTTAGAAACTTTTTGCAATTCATGCAAAATCAGACGAGGGAGACTCGTGTACAAAATACGGGTGGAAATGATAGTAACGCGCTGTTTGTCACAGCCAAGTAGTTTAAAGAGTTGGGACCACCAGAATTCTGGGGAAAGCCGGATCCGATTAAGGCGGAAACGTGGGTCAACCAAATTACCAAGATATTTGATGTTTTGGGCTGCACGGAGGAACAAAAGGTTCCATTCGCCACCTTTATGTTCCGTGGTGAGGCAGATTACTGGTGAGAATCTGTGAAGCGTACCCAGCCTACCGCACTCAGCATGTCTTGGGAAACATTTCAGAAGCTGTTCAATGATAAGTACTTTCCTGAAAGTATTCGTCATATGAAGGAGGTAGAGTTTATCAGACAAGAACAAAATAACATTACTGTGTCTCAGTACGAGGCGAAGTTCGCAGAGTTATCCAGGTTTGCACCTCATTTGGTAGAGAATGAGAAACGAATGACACGAATGTTTCTGAGAGGTTTAAAACACGAGATTTGGCAATATCTTATCTCTCATAAATTTTCTTTATGCTCAAATGTTGTAAACATGGCTCAATTATTAAAGCGAGATAATGAGTATGTTCAACCAAGGGACCATAACCAGGGTCATACCGATGACAGCAGCCATCGGAGCGATGATAACCAGCGCGGAGGGAAAAATACGGACAAAAGCGGTAACCACTCGGGTGGTAATCGTGGCCATGATAACAGGAGAGGTGAGTCAAGTAGAAATTTCAAAAAGAGGATATTCAAAAATGATGGGAAGACATCAGCAGCAGCACCAGCACCAACACCAACAACAAATTCTAGGGGAGGAGAACGACCGCCAGTTAGATGCTACAGATACGGAGAGGAGGGACACATAAGTCCAAACTGTTCACATCCTTCCAAGGTGTGTTTCAATTGTGGAAAAGATGGTCATATAGTCAGATTTTGTCCGGTAGCAAAGTCAAGTCCAACTGGGACGGCGGCACCAAAGGCGACTACGAACAAAATAAAGTCGGTGGTTCAAGGGAGGGCGTTTGTCGTGACTGGCCAAAATGCGAGAAATCCGAATGAGGTGATCACGGGTAAGCTAATCTTGAACTCTTGCGAAGTTTATACCTTACTAGATACCGGTTCTACCCATTCTTTTAGCTTTCCTGCTTGTGCTCAACGTTTAAACTTGACTCCGGAAAAATTGGACTTTGACTTATCTGTAGAGACTCCGTTAGGAGAAACTTTTGTTACATCCACTGTTTACAAATCTTGTTTGATCCAAGTTGGCACCATCACATTACCTATTGATCTTATCTCTTTAAAGATACTTGCTTTTAATGTGATTTTAGGAATTGATTGGTTAACCACTCATCATGCCAAAATTGATTGCTTTCGTAAGGATATTAGTTTTCATATTCCTAACCAACCTGTTATACGAATTCAAGTTACTAAACCACTAAAATCAGTCACTATCATATCAAGCCATAAAACTAGTCGTTTATTGAAAAACGGATGTCAAGCTTTCTTAGCCCATATTATGGACTTGAACAAAAACATGTCAGATTTTAATAATATTTCTATTGTTAGTGAATTTCCTGACGTATTTCCTGAAGAACTTTTCGGTCTACCCCCAGAACGTGAAGTTGAATTCTTTATTGATCTTGAACCGGGTACAAATCCCATTTTTAAAATCCCATATCGAATGGCTCCTATTGAACTTCAGGAGTTAAAAGTCCAACTATAGGAATTGTTAGACATCGGTTTTATTCGTCCTAGTACATCTCCTTAGGATGCTCCTGTTTTATTTGTAAAGAAGAAAGACGGGAGTATGCGACTTTGTATTGACTACCGAGAATTAAACCATGTCATCATCAAGAATAGGTATCCCCTACCTCGCATTGATGACCTGTTTAACCAGTTGCAAGGAGCACAATTCTTTTCAAAGATCGATCTTCGTTCTGGATATCATCAGTTGAAGATTAAAATTGAGGATATTCCAAAGACTGCCTTCAGAACTCGGTACGGGCATTATGAATTCCTAGTCATGTCTTTTGGATTGACTAATGCTTCTGCGGCTTTCATGGATATGATGAATCGTGTATTTAAGGAATATTTAGATCAGTTCGTTGTTGTCTTTATTGATGACATCCTCATCTATTCCAAAAGCCGTGAAGATCATGAGCACCATTTGAAGCTAGTACTCCAAAGGCTTCGCGATAACAAGCTATATGCCAAGCTGAAGCAATACGAGTTTTGGCTTGAGGAAGTAGCATTCCTTGGGCACGTGGTGTCAAAACATGGAGTATCTGTTGACCCGACAAAGATTGAAACCATACAAAATTGGGAGCAACCGAAGTTGGTGACCGAAGTACGTAGTTTTCTGGGCTTAGCTGGTTATTATCGGAGATTTGTGGAAGGATTTTCTCGAATCGCTACTCCGTTAACTCAGCTGACTCGGAAAGATACAAAATTTGTATGGAGCGAGGAATGCGAGAAGAGTTTCCAAGAGCTCAAGAGACGACTCATTTTGGCACCTGTTCTGACAATATCATCTGGTTCGGATGGATTTGTTATCTACAGCGATGCTTCAGGCAAAGGATTATATAGGATGTGTTCTCATGTAACATGGAAAAGTCATAGCCTATGCCTCGCGACAACTCAAAGAATATGAGAGGAATTATCCTACTCATGATCTGGAGTTGGCAGCAGTCGTTTTTGCGTTGAAAATCTGGAGACACTACCTGTATGGGGAAAAAGTGGAGATTTATACGGATCATAAAAGTCTCAAATATTTTTTCACTCAAAAAGAACTCAACATGCGGCAACGACGTTGGCTCGAGCTATTAAAAGATTACGATCATACCATCCAATATCATCCTAGAAAAGCAAACGTGGTAGCTGACGCATTGAGTAGAAGATCGTATGCAGGTATAAGTGCAATGTGGTTAACGCAAAGACCCATTTTGTATGACTTGCAAAGGATGGAGATAGAGGTAAAGGCTCCAAGTACCCACGTGATGATATCAAATATACGAGTAGAACCGACTTTAATCGATAAAGTTAAAGCTGCTCAATCTACGAACCTGAAGCTTATGCGTATGAAGAAGAAAGTGCAAGAAGGTGCTATTCTAGAAGCAAGAATCGATGAAGAAGAAATACTTCGAGTCCACTCCAGATTTTGTGTTCCTAACGATTCTGACTTGAAGCATAGAATCATGATAGAGGCGCACAACACACCATTTGCAATCCATCCTGGGAGTACCAAAATGTATCATGATATTCGACATACATTTTGGTGGAGCAATATGAAGAGAGAGATCGCGGAGTTTATCTCGAGGTGTTAAACTTGTCAACCAGTAAAGGCGGAGCATCAAGTGCCAAAGGGTCCATTGCAACCACTTGAGATTTCGAAATGGAAGTGGGAACACATTACCATGGATTTTGTTACAGGTCTTCCCAAAGTTTCTCACGGCATAGATGCGATTTGGGTTATTGTTGATAGATTAACTAAATCTGCTCATTTCTTGCCTATACGTGAGACTTATTCTCTTGAACGTTTTGTTCATATGAATGTAAATGAGATTGTGCGATTGCATGGCATGCCAGTATCTATAGTTTCGGATCGTGACCCAAGATTTACTTCACGATTTTGGGTTAGCTTGCAGAAAGCTATAGGCACGGATTTACGGTTCAGTTCGGCATACCATCCTCAAACGGACGGGCAATCAGAAAGGACTATTCAAACTCTTGAAGATCTATTAAGACTCTGTGTCCTAAATTTCAAAGGAAGTTGGGATAAGTACTTGTCACTGGTGGAATTCTCCTACAACAACAGTTATCAAGCAAGTATAGGTGTGACTTCATTCGAAGCATTATATGGACGAAAGTGTCACTCTCCAGTATGTTGGGATGAGGTGGGTGAAGCAACATTGTTGGGACCAGAGTTGGTACGTATGACTACAGAAAAGATCTAAACGATTCGACAACGTATACAAACGGCACAAGATCGACAAAAGAGTTATGTTGATCTTCATCGAAAGGACGTGGAATTTAATATTGGAGATCATGTACTGTTACGTATTGCTCCATGGAAGGGAGTTACAAGATTTGAGAAGAGAGGAAAGTTCAATCCACGATTTGTTGGTCCATTTGAGATTCTTGACCGAATAAAAAATGTGGCCTATAGACTCGCATTACCTCCAAGCATGTCTCGTGTTCATAATGTTTTTCATATATCTATGCTTCGTAAATATGTGAAAGACCCAAACCACATTATTACGTTAGAACCAGACGAGATAGCCGAAGATTTAACGTACGAGGATGTACTTGTCAAAATATTGGATAGGAAAGAGCATGTCCTATGAACAAAGGTTATACCACAAGTCAAGGTTTTGTGGAGGAACCATGCTATTGAAGAAATGACCTGGGAGTTGGAATCGGAAATGAAAGCGAGGTACCCTCACTTTTTCAAAACACCAGGTACGTACGTCAATTTCGAGGGCGAAATTTCATGAGGAGGGGAGGTTGTAAGACCCCAACTTATTATAAATAAAATTAAATTTCTCTATTTATTATCTTGAAATAATAAGGTGATAATTTGATATAATGCTTTGGTTATGGGTGAAATGTGTAAATTTTGCAAAATAAACAAATGACTATAAAATAATCATTGTTATCGGGAAATATTCGTTTGGTCGTGGAATATTCTTTTTATCGGGAATATCCGTACGACGGCGCAGTTATTTGTGGACCCCATAACAGAATATCAGTCGGATGAAGAAAACGACAAGTTTGAATTTTTATAAATAACAGCGTAGTAGTTACCGTTAACACTGTTAGAATACCCGGTGGTTAAAATACAGTAATACGCGTGGTTGCACAGTAGCACACGGTATTGAACAGTATTTTTGAATTATTGATTCTTACGTAAGAAGACACTACTCAATAATTATTACAGTAATTACTGTTCAATATTTTATTTTATTGATTCAATAATTATTGCGTTGATATTTTATATTATTGTTATTCCAATAATTGTCACTGCACAGTATTTTTCATTATCAGATCAATAATTTATATTATTTGAATAATATTATTAGATAGCATTATTGGCAATGTCTAGAAAGTTCTGTCTAAGGAGAGGTTTGGTCACCTAATTGCGCGTCAGTAAGAAAAAATTCCTATTGGAAAGCCCCCTCTTTCCTGGGAACGGTCTGGTTATCATAATTGTAATTCTGTAATATTATTTGTGAATAATTAATTATTAATTTATATGATAAAGAAATATTTATTTGATGTGGATATAAATGATGGATTTATTTATGTGGTTATAAATGAATGAATTTGTGTTGAGGGGTTTTATCAGTATTTTATCGGAATGGAGGTTTTAAAAATCAAAACAGTGTTCTTAAAGCTCTATTACGTGAGCTATAATTTTAATCCGACCGTTGGATCATTGTGATTTTTAGATATGTTATACATATATAAGTTGAGTATATGTCCACAATTTTTGAACCGTTAAAAATTAACGCATGATTTGTTATAAATTTTAAGATGTGACTGATTCAAAAATTGTTGAAGTTTCTAAATTTTTCATTTTGGTAGAAAATTCTAGAATTGGTGGGTCCCATTTTTGGTTGGTGAGAAATGTGCTCAAATTTTATTTCAAATGTGGTGGATGGCAATAATAGCAAGTAAAGCCATCAGGTTACAGGTCAGGTCTGCTTTGGCGTGCTAGCATTTTCCTATAAATAGAGTGCTGAGTTAGAATTAAAAATTACACCAGAAACATAAGTTTTCTCTCTTTCTCTCTCTATATTATCGAGCGTATTTTGTGAGTATTTAGATACTTTGAGAGTTGCTATTCAGTACAAGTTTGATTCAGAATCATATCCGACATTTCATTCCGAAGTACTGTTTCTTTGAGGTAAAGGATGTTATTTTCTTCTTAAATGATATTATTTTCTTCAATATCATTATGCCGAAATATTGGTCTAAACTTTTTATCAAATTTAAAACTTTTTGTGTCGGAATTACTATTTACGTATACGGCACTATTCACGTATATGCCACTATTCATGAATACAATACTATTCACCGAAAAAATAAAATTTTTCTTTTTTGTCTAAGATGTCTATTATGCTTAATATATTTGATTGCATCCATGTTTTGATTTTTATTTTTGAATTCTACTTTACAATTGGTTATTATGGAGTATTATTGAATTTCAATAAACCGAAATATAAATTCCTAATATTTGTCCTTTTGTCTCACTGAATTCGTTCTCTAAAATATTTTTCATCATCCTCAGTACTTAATGGTGATACTTGATGAATATCTTTGGCCTGTAGTGCAAAGATGAATGATTACATGATGAATATCTTTGGTCCGTAGTGCAAAGATGAACAGGTGTTGAGATGAACATGACCAACTGGTGATACAAATGAATATCTGTGGCCCGTAGTGTAAAGATGAATATTTGATTCAAGATGTATATTGATTGATGTTACAGGAATAAAATATTGATAATGGACTTTTAAATTCATAGATGATAGTAGATTTCATTCTCTACTTAACTCTTCTAATGAATTATTGTTTCCGCTGCAGTTGTTGATCTAAAACTTGTTATCTATTATATTCTATTAGATTTTTTCCTATTGAAGACTGATGATAATTTGTTTTATATTATCTTAGTCATAATATTCTTTACTGGGCTAGTTGAGCTCACCCTTTTCTTTTTTGTTCTACTTTTCTTTTCAGGAGGTGAGACTATAGCAGGAACTAGCCGGGGTATGGAGTGATGGTTCTAGAAAGTTATTTTAGCAGTCCTCACTATTTTTGTAAAATAACGTATCAATAATTGTAATGAGGACTCCTTTTGAGTTTTAATACTGTCTATTAGACAATATTTGTATTTAAACTCACAGTTTATGTGTTGTCGTATTTTGCACGACAATTGTAGTAATGAAGTTGTATTTATTTTTGTACCATGTATTTTACGACTCAGAATGAGTGATGTATACCTATTTTGGGGACGTCACAATTAATATATGAGATTTGCATAATTATAGGAAAACCCCACTTATTATACATCCTTCCAGAAAAGATACCACTAATATTAATTCACGTAACTAGCAAAAAAAAATTGACATAAACAATCACAATATATATCATTTTCCTAAAATCAATATTGACTTTTATCAATTTCAAACATTTTTAAACTAAAAATTGAGATAAATTCATTTAGTTTTAAGTCAATACAAATATACATATCATAAACTATCTTCGTCTTCTTTTTTTTGTCTAAAATATCATAAACTATCTAAAAAGTTACTACCTCCGGTCTAAAATTACAATTATGCTAGAAAATAATCTCACTAAAATAATTTGTAAAAATAACTCATTCTCTTTTTTTTTCTTGTTTAATTCTAATGGTTGAATAATATATTATGACGATAAATTAAAAAAAAAAAATTTGTGCAATATTACTATTATTCCAAAAGATTCTTTTTAACACGATATTTTCCCAAAGTTTTTCCCACATGAAAGTTATTCCAAAAGATTCTTTTTACTATTTTATATCAAATTCTCAAAAAACATGTACATTGAAGCGACAAGAAATTTTAGAGGACCGAATTCAAATTAATGTTTATTAAACGAGATTTTCGCCAACACAACAATAAGATACCAACATATTGGGACATCAAAGTAAAGATTGTGCACGCCCTCTAAATTTAGTAAAATTCGTTATCGTGTAAACTATTAGGAGCTTTCCATTTTCGTGTAGGTTATTTAACTAAACTAAAAAGCAAATAATTGTCTTATAGTAGGTAACAGAGAGAGAGAGAGAGAGGTACTAGAAATGCAAAAGTAACCTATATGAAAACACTCTTCTTGCTGGTAAATAAGCTTAAGTTGTAACAATATAGTACTCCCTCGCTGGCTTAATATTAAGGGTGTAAATGAATTGAGTCGAGTCGAGTAAGTATTGAGTTTTTCGTATTTGGTTCACAAAATTATATCTAATATAAAATAAGGTTTGATTGAGATTCATAAAATTATATCTAATATAATTGTTTAATATAAAATTATATCATATGCCTTTGATAGATCGATGAGCAGCATATAGAGATCCTTCTTTCCTCTATTATCCATCAATGTCTAATTAATCAGAAGAATAGTTGATATTTTACCATAGATGGATTCAAAGTGATTATTTGATACTCCAAACCCTATTCTTAATTACTCACTCCCCAACTTCATTGTATTGTATTGTATTGTATTGTATTGTATTGATCGTGAGCTTAACCTTTTGTAGTTAGAGGAATTCTGAATATCTCCCTTGTCAACCAACCAAAGGCCACACCCCTCAAACTTCACTAGGAACACCATTATATAAGCCTCATATAGCCTTAACTGATTTGATTTTCTTTAACTTCGAATTACACACAAGCTAGCCTCATTTTTGCATCAATCAAAAGCATCCGATCCTCCAGTTCTTCTTGGCTTCCTTCTCTCCCACAATTTAGAAATCTATCAAAATAACTCCTCTACCTTTCCTAATAAGACTCTTTAGTTCTCATCATGTACGTGGTCCAAGTCAATCAACACAGTAACTTTTAACTTTTGCCTTAAACAACTCATATTCACAACTTGGAAATGGATATACAATTTAGTACAACACTCAAATGCACAAAGAGAATTTTATTTGTAAATTTATCAAGTTTAAGAATACAAATTTTCACCATGTTTATTTATTATATCGTTATCTTCTTTCTTTGTCATCGTTATAATCAA
Source organism: Panax notoginseng (assembly GCA_016801055.1). Taxonomy (NCBI): domain Eukaryota; kingdom Viridiplantae; phylum Streptophyta; class Magnoliopsida; order Apiales; family Araliaceae; genus Panax; species Panax notoginseng. Next base: position 175,190,759 of record CM029022.1, read on the forward strand.
ACCCACCATGGCACCATGGAGAATTTGTACCCCACAATCAAAAGAAAATTTTTAAGGAATCAAAACCAAACAAGTCCAGTCCAACAACAATATGAGATGTTTATAACTTACAGGTACAATATATACATACACACACATATATGACGTATAGAGTGAACCGCCCGTGAAGAACGTGGGATCTACCTATACCTAGTATTTCTAAAAAGGGCAGCCTGAAATAGAGAAGCAAACTATCCTCGACTCTATCCTTGTGACTCAGCAGTATCTCTTCGCCTTTGTTCCTCATTAAACAAACTATCCTTGACCGTATCCATAGTCAATGTACAATTGGGAGCAGATTTACTCAGCAATACAACCACTCTCAGCTATCATGCAAAGAGCTCAACAAACACAAAGCATGCATCTCATCTTCGATGACCATACTTTATTTCCTCGTGTGCCTGCTTTGTATCATTGCTACATTTATAAGCATGCATACTCATATCGTTAATACTCTTTGTACACCCACTTATATTCTTCTTAATCTCATCCATGGAAATCACAATCTCCTCCTCCTCTTCTTTAATAACAAAATTAGGAAATGGCAACACCCTATCCATCTTACATTTTAATTCTTCCAGAAGCTTTGGAATTCCATCAAAATCCGAGATCCTCAAGTCCCAGTCCCAATCCAAAACCCGATAAAACTCCCAGTCAACAATCCAAGTATGCATCACCTTAGCATGGTTAACATAGTCTATAGTTGTCATCATTGGCAGTGGTTCAGCAATACGCAAGTCCACAACTGCAGAAATCAAAACTGCACTAAGAGAGGCTGCACTTGTTACATTTAATACTTCACGCCACGCCTTAACTGACGTCGACTGCATATTGTGCTTTATTTGATCACCATAGAACCTTAGCATGGTTACTTGTTGATCATCGCAAGACTTGAACAATGTCACAAACTCTGCAGAAAATGGAACCTTTACAACTTCAAGATCAATGAGTTGTTGCATCGTCTCCAAATAATTGAGAGTGCCTGCTCTTCTTTTTGCCTCAATTTGCTGCATTGCCACCTGGACAATCAACCAGCTATCACCGGTGCCTTTCAGGAATTTCATTAAACAAGTACAAAGTTTTAAGATTGGGAGGTCGACTTCGGAGAAGAAGGACAGAACTAAATCAAATAACCGATCATCCTTCCATATCTCTTCCTTGCGTTCAAGTATGACTCTTACAACTTCTTGGTTCATTTCTAGTAGACTTTCTATGACTTCACAGAGGGAATCCAAGGAAATGGAATGATGTTTGAAGCCAGTGGCGAGGATGGAAATTACCTTGCGGGTGTGGTCTTGAAAGCTCGAATTGAAGGACTGGAGTTCTTGATTACCTTCACCAAAAAAATTACACCACCTCACGATGCTCGGAATTTCAATGATAGAAAATCTTGGTCCTCTCAAATTCAGTATGTCTTCTCTGCATAGGAAACGAACCCCAAACTTCTCCACCTCCAAATTACCATCTGCAGTATAGTTATACTTTTATTAAACTGGTTTTAAGAAATACAAAAGACATGAAGATTAATTAAGGGTGAACAATAAAAGAAAAAGTTTGCAGAAGCGAGATGTTTCATGTTATTTGAAATTTAGTTTTATAAGTTATTAAAGTAAGTTTCTCTTAACCTTCTGGCTCCACAGAGAATGATATATGAAACTGATGTATTTGAGATGGATCTACTGCTCTTCCAAGATCATCAGGTACACTCCAATACCAAGCCAACTGGGTCTCTAACTCGGTCTCCAACAAGTTTATGGGAACCGGAATCCTCCAATATTTGCCCGCAACATGAATATGTGCAACGATCTCATATTTCACTTCTCTATAAGCACCTCTCATATTGACAAGAGAACAGGGGGCAACAATAACAGCGCATAAAGCAACTCCAATGCATGTATCAAAATCAATATCGAATACATGCCTTAAACCTTGATGCTCGATCCCTGTACCTATAAGGATCATGTAAGCTGATTTTTGCAGCACAAACCACCATGGGATTTCACTTCCAGCAGCAACTATCTCAAATATAGCTTCAGGTATAACTCTCCATTCAGTTCTTACCTGCACACAAGGAAAATAAAAAGAAAAGTCATTGTTAACAATTGGAAAAGACAGACAGACATATAGATAGAGACGTATACACAGACCTGAAGGTACTTTTTCAAAATTGTATCTGCAAAACCACTGCCCCTCTGATTCTCAATCAATTTAGGACAATTCAAACAAGATACCGTTGGATTTATGATGTGGCTCCTCGATTGAAATTTAGATACATCTAATCTTTCTCTTGAAATATAATGATTGAATCTAATTTCAACTCCATACAATGTATCCTCATTTATTTTTGATAGTTTTGGTAATGATTCAAGCCTTCTGCAACAATTCAAACTAAGCATTCTAAGATTTGAAAGGAGACTGATACTTGTAGGCAGCGTAACAAAATCATTTTCGGACAGATCCAACTCCTTTAAGCTATATAACAAACCAATACCATCAGGAATTGCATCAAGACTGCAAGCACTTAGATCAAGTTCTTTTAAACCCAATAAAGACAATTCCATGGAATGAAAAGTTCTGGTTAGGGATAAAAGACGACATCCATGAATATGCAAAAGTCTTAATCTTTCCAAGTGAAGTATGAAAGATGGCAGCTCTTCTATAGTAGTTTCACTCACATCAAGCTTCCGTAAAGAGCGCATTTTCCCCAAGCTCTCTGGTAATAGCCTAATTTTAGTCCCATCCAAATACAAATGCTCTAAGCGCTTCATGTTTTCTCCAAATTCTGGAATATGTTCAAGTTTCAAACAACCAGAAAGAAGTAGAGCCTCAAGACCATCCATTTCCATGTTGTTTCCAAAGCTTCGAAGATTTCTACACCCTTTCAGATTCACATAACTAAGCCTTTTGTGAACAAGAAGTGATTTGTGTAACTCAACCAAATTAGTGCAGCCTTCGAGATTTAGTTTCACAAGATTTGGAGTTGATGTCAAGTCTGGAATTTCAGTCAAATCCTCTGAGCAACAGAGATTAATAGATCTCAAATTGGGCATGTCCTGTTAATTGAGGGAGAGAAAAGAATTGTATATCATACACAAAAAAAAGTCATTACCGAAATATAATACTCCCTCCATTCCAAAGTATATGATCAAGTTTTACTTTTCAAAGTCAATTTGAGATATTTTTAGACTTAAAATTGGCATGATGTTAACTTTTGAAAATTATAAATCTTCTAATTAGTAGTACTACTTAGATTGTTACAATTTTCATAGTTGTATTGTCTAAATCTCAAATTAATCATGTCAATTTTGAATTTTAAAATATCTCAAATATAATTCAAAAGTCAATATTGATCTTATATCATGGAATCGAGGGAGCATATGGTATAGAAAACACTTACAATATCTTTCTCCCATAGTTTTTCAAGTCGGCTAGAATGCATGTCAAGTTCATAAATTTGTTTTGGTCCAAATGTTGGTGGAAAACACTTTAAAGAACATCTATACCATTCAAGAATTCGTAAATCATTGGAAAGATACTCGAGACCATATGGAAAGAGTACATTACTTATTCTGAGAAATTTAAGTTTCTTCATCTTTGAGAAAGATTCAGGATCACCAGTGCAGTTTTCCACTTCAACCCCATACTGCTCCTGGTTTATAATTTCAATTGCTTTTGTTCCCTAGAATTAGAATAATGAAGACGGAAGAATAAGTGGCATTCGTTAAGAATAAAATTTTGAAGCAAATTTTCATAATATTATTTATTTATTTTTCTCAGTGAAATAATTAGTATATATGTTGATGTTTAGTGAGAAACCATTACACAAACCTTTTCTTCGGATGTGCATATATCAACAATATCTTCACGACACTTGAGCCCAGTGCGTTTTCCAGGCTGTATGGGGTATTCCTTACGAAGAACTTCCCAACCCATTTGTTGTAGTAGATCATGCATCCACACACTATCGTCATAATTAATAGTTATGAGAGACCTATTAATGAGAATATCAATTCCGCGCACAGGGTACAAACCAATATTCTTTAGTACATCGTTTACTAGTACTTGGTTTCTCCCTTTTAAGAAACAAGCAATATATATGAATATATTCTGCTCGTTTCTGTCTAGTCTACCATAGCAAATTTCAAGTCTTTGGAGAATTTCTTCCTCTGGAAATTGTTGTAGCTTCTCCAATGTCTCTCTCCAATATTCTTCTCCCTTACCAAATAAAAGAGAACCAAAAGCATTAAGAGCTAGTGGAAGGCCACCAGCAAGTTTAACAATATCATTGGATAACTTTTCATAACCGTGTTTTGGCTGTCCTTCCGTAAAGGCCGACAAATTGAAAAGTCTAGTGGCATCAGAAAAGTTTAATCCCTCACACTTATATTTTCCGTCCACTTTGTGTAGTGTCAACAAATCTTCATTTGTTGTTGTCATGATAATTCTGCTACCATGCCCAAACCATTCACGCTCCCCAGCCAAAAGTTTTAATTGCTCACGGTTATTTACATCATCCAAAACGATTATAATCTTCAAAGCACGTAACCTTTCCCGCAACATGCTAACTCCTTCAACAACACTACTTACACGTATGTGCTCATCCTTCAAGATGTCAACAAGGAGTTTCTGCTGTAACTTACAAAAATCACCGTCATTTTTCCTAGAAATGTCCTTAATGTTTCCAATAAAGCTATATCCTTGAAATTGATTACGAATTCCCTCATAGACAACTTCAGCAAGAGTAGTCTTCCCCATTCCACTCATCCCACAAATTCCTATGTAGCGAATATCCTTAGAATCAATATTCAAAAGACTTTTCAACTCCTCTACTCGAGATTCTATTCCTACTAGGCCTTTGGCAGCATCTCTAGGTAATGTATCCTGAAAGTCCTTAAAGATCCTTCTTACGATTTCAGTTATAACTTGTGACTCATACCTGCAAATTATTAAGCATGAGTGTATTATTTATATGCGATTGGTCATAAGAATTTTTGATCTCTACCTAGGTTATATTAAGAATCATAAAATTTGTCATTTACTGTTTGCATAGAGAGAAGAATAAATTGGGCAGAATAAGAAAGAATTATGCAATATAGTAGGTATAAGAATAACAAGAAAAAGTTACCGGGTTCCTTGGACGTGCGTTCCACTTATACCACCCAGTTTTCGTAAAGCAGCTCTCCATGTTTCCACCTTCTCTGGTGCAAATCTGTTACTTGCTTCATGTTTGGCAAAGGCTTGCGCAAAAGTGTTGTTTTGATAGCGCACATCAGAGGGATCCACATGGTAAAAAACAGGAATAACAATTATCTCCATCTTTTCCATGCGATCAACAATAGATGCAACTTCTTCCAAACACCATGTTGAAGTTGCATAATTACTCGACAGAACCACAATTCCAAACCTTGATGCTGCGATTGCTTCTAGGAGGTCGGGCTTGATGTGGTCTCCGACCCCAAGTTTCTCGTCATCCCTAAAAGTATTAATACCTTGCCTAGTCAAGGCATCGTATAAATGACCTGTGAAACCCGTGCGAGTATCCTCGCCTCTGAAGCTGAGGAAAACGTCGTGGCTCCTTGGGCGTTTTCTTGATGAGGACGACGCTCTCATTGAAACTTAGAGAGATATAATTACTATAACTAGCAATTTCAGTAATTGAATGTTTTAAAGAAATAAATCAGAAATTAAGAGGGATAGAGAGATTTATGTTTCATCAGGACAGAATTATTATAGCAGTCAATACAAGCAAACAACTTCTCAGTTGTTAAACCAGCTACATCTACATCTTGGATGCAAGTCAATTAATAATTGAGGTCATTCTTTATTATGGAAGTAGATACTATTAAGTTTTTTTTGGGCTAAGTTAATAGTTTTTTTTGGGCCAAGTTGGTTCATTGATTAATAGAATATTGATTCGCAGACGAGGTTGTATGTGTGTCAGTATTTTATTGATCAATTGACCAACTTATCAAAAAAATAACTTCATGTTAACCGGATACCTTTATTATTATCGGAATACAATCGTCAACTAAATACTTGGAGAACTAAATACCTTGGAGGCAACCCACTTGAGCATTGAATATACTATCCAAACTTATAAAATACCACCTCCCCCTCCCCCTCCCCCTCCCCCCCCCTCTTGCTCTTAATATAAGTAGTTTTACATTAGTGTTTTTATCCATTAATATAAGTCGTTTGAGAATTTCAACTCAAGCAAATATTAATTGTTTAGTTTTCAATATTACTCTAAGTATTAAATATAACTTTAGTTCTCTCATTATTTTTTGCCCAATACTCCCCCGTTCCTTAGTATAAGTCGTTTTCGAGATATGTTTTTGTTTCTTAATATAAGTCGTTTGAGAATTTAAAATAAAGATTAATTGTTTAGTTTTCAATATTACCCCAAACATTAAATAAAATTTTGATTCTTTCATTATTTTCTTTTCAATAAATAACACTCTCTCAATACAAGGACAAAATAGGCAATTGATATTATATTTAATGTTATACAATCATTTTCTTAATACTTGTGTACAACTCTAAAACGACCTATATTAAGGAACAGAGGGAGTAAATAACACCATCTTTTTCTAATACAAATATAATATAGACAATTGATATTATATTTAAGGTAAAAATGGAAGTGCACAGCTGTGTAAATTTTAAAGTTACACAGTCTTCTGTACATTTGATGATAGAGATTATGTTTCAGATTAATTCGCCGCCAAAGAAGGTCCACTCTCTACAAGAGATTCTTGATTCATGTGATGTTGCACTTTTAGCCTTTGAGCCACAACATTTTGAAGAGGCAAGCAAACAAGGAAGTTTGGATGAAAGTAATGCACAAGGAAATCTTAATGATTCGAAAGAATAAGACATGGGATCTTACTCATTTGCCAAAAGGAAAACAGGTGATTGGATTTGAGTGGATCTTTAAAACCAAGTTTAACGAAGATGGTTCCATTCAAAAACACAAAGCTCGACTCGTAGCAAAAGGATACTCTCAACTGCCTGAAATAGATTTTACGAAAACATTCGCTCCAGTTGCTCGTATGGAGACTATTCAAACTTTTCTTGCAATTGCAGCCCAATCAGAAGTAGATGTATTTCAACTTGACGTGAAATTTGCACTTTTGAATGGAGAATTAGCTGAGGAAGTTTATGTGGAGCAACCTCAGGGGTTTGTTGTACAAGGAAACGAAGATAAAGTCTATCAACTTCAGAAAGCATTATATGGGTTAAAACAAGCACATGAGCGTGGAATAGCAAGATCGATGGATATTTTTGTCAAAATATATTCCAAAGAAGAATAAATGAACCGCTGCTTTACGTGAAGAAGGAATGTGAGAAAGATTTTTTAATTTTTGTTTATAAGTTGATGATTTAATTTATATGGGCAAAAAAGGGAGATGGTTGAGAAATTCAAAAGGAAGATGATGGACTAACATGGGATTAATGAAATATTTTATTGGGATCCAAGCGAAGCATTTGAAAGGCAAAATTTTCATTTCTCAAGAAAAATATCTTGATGATCTACTCAAAAGATTTCACATGGAAAATTGTAAACCAGTCAATACATCCATGGTTTTGAATGAAAAATTGCAGCAAAATGATGGTGATAAAAAACTGTGGATGGAAATTAAGATGTATTGAAGCTTGGTTGGCTCCCTGATCTACCTTACTCGTACAAGGCCAGATATCACGCACGCTACAAGTTATGTGTCCAGATTTATGAATGAACCAAGTAATTTACATTATGCTGCAGCAAAGAGAATTCTTCGATACCTTCAAGTTACTAAACATCTTGGCATCAAATATGAAAAAGAAGTGGACAACAACTTGGTTGGTTATTCGGACAGTGATCGGGCTGGTTCGCTTGATGATTGAAAGAGCACCTCTGGATACATATTTTGCCTGGGATCAAAGATAATCTCATGGAGTTCAAGAAAGCAAAAAAACAGTTGCATTGCCATCCGGTGAAGCAGAATATTTAGCAACTACTGAAGCAGGTTGTGAAGTTGTTTGGCTGAGAAGAATTCTACTATATTTGCAGCAAAAGGTTCACGAGCCTACGATAATTTACTGTGATAACATGTCAGCCATCTCAATGACAAAAAATCTTGTTTTTCATGCAAGGTAGAAGCACATTGAGGTGAGCATTGAGGTGAGGCACCCCTTCATTCGAGATTTGGTTAGCAAAGGAGAAGTTTACTTAGTGTTTATCAACACCAATGAACAACTTGCAGATATCTTCACAAAGTCTGTTGGTTTTGAAAAACTTATGTAGCCAATTATAAATAATGATTTGTTCATTGTTTGTTTATAAGTTGATGATTTAATTTATACGGCAAAAAAGGGAGACGGCTGAGAAATTCAAAAGGAAGATGATGGAGAGCTTTGAAATGACTGACATGGGATTAATGAAATTTTTTCTTGGGATCCAAGCGAAGCAGTCGAAGGGCAAAATTTTCATTTCTCAAGAAAAATATCTTAATGATCTACTCCATAGATTTCACACGGAAAATTGTAAACCAGTCAATACGCCCATGGTTTTGAATGAAAAATTGCAGCAAAATGATGGTGATAAAACTGTGGATGGAAATTAAGATGTATTGAAGCTTGGTTGACTCCCTATCTACCTTACTCATACAAGGCTATCATGAACGCTGCAAGCTATGTGTCCAGATTTATGAATGAACCAAGTAATTTCCATTATGATGCAGGAAAGAGAATTCTTCGGTACCTTCAAGGTACTAAACATGTACCATTGCTCTGCTACAGGGAGCAAAAAACATTTGTCGCATTTGCAGCCGTTTTTCATCACTTTGCCCCAACACATTTGTCGCATTGCTCTGCTACAGGGAGCAAAAAACATAACTTGGGCCTTCCTTCAAACTACCTGGATCCTGTTTCCATGAGTGCCACTCAATTTGAAGATCTGGAAATATTATTCTAACATAATTATATATCTCCATAATTATTTAGCTCCTTTGATATATGCATGGTTCAAGATGTTATTGTTTTGCTCCTTTGATATATATATCTGTGGAATTTCTGATGCATTGGATTGAAGATTTTCAGCCCTGAGATGTCAAGGAATTAATCTCCTCCAGATCTCTCAAACCGTTGTAAGTAGTAGCAAATTGGATGTCAGTTATGTTAGCAATGGAGGAGGATAAATTATAGAGAAGTAAGGAAGAGTGTTTAAACCTTAAAATATTTGATTCAATTCATTATCGCTAAATGATCCAAGTACAAGGATATTTATAGGTTACAAGAGACATATTTATATGCTTCCATACATGAACTAGAACATGAATCTAATTTAATGAATGCATATACATGAACACTAATATACACGTATCAATACAAATGTATCCTAAAATATCAATGCATGTATTAAGAAATACTAAAAGTCATTCAGGAATCTAGCTTACTTCCAACATTGCCTCCCTTGAGTTAGATTCGTATCCCTTAAGTTGGATGTGAGTTAGCCTGTGACGAAGGTCGGACGCCTCTTCCTTGAGCCGTGCATTCTCTAGAAGAACCCTGCCATGGCTCTCTGATGCATCATTCAACTTGTCTATGAGGTCCTGATTCTCAGTCCTTAGACGCACCGCCTGTGACCAGAGCTCGTCTAGTTGCTTCTGCTTCCGCATCCTTGACCTGCGAGCAGATTCTCTATTAGAAATCATCCTCCTTCGCTTTCTCTGGTCGATGATGATAGGCTGAAGCTCATCTCCTTCGTCTGAGGTTAAGTTATTGCTAATACACGAGGACTGCGGAGTGAACTCACGGACAGAAAGAGAGGTTTGAAAATTCAGATAGTTGTTTAAGAAGCTGCTGGAATGGAGTGATGACATGCTATTATCCTGCATCAACCCAAAATTATTGTTATATTATTTTTATGAGGATTCCCCTAAAGCTAATGTGAATTTGATATATGAAGAAATAGTGAGACAGTATGAGAGTGAAGAGAAAGACGAAGAGCTGCCGAAACGAAGGGTCAAATGACTGCTAAAAAGGGCAGCCTGAAACTGGGAAGCCATACTTTATTTCGTTGCATGCCTGATTTGTATCATTGCAACATTTATAAGCATGCATACTCATATCTTAACACTCTTTGTACACCCACTTATATTCTTCTTAATCTCATCCATGGAAATCACAATCTCCTCCTATTCTTTAGTAACAAAATTTGGAAATTGCAACATCCAATTCATCTTACTTTTTAATTCTTCCAGAAGCCTTGGAATTCCATCAAAATCCGAGATCCTCACGTCCCAATCCAAGTGCTCTGAATAATAATTCTCATAACCCTTCTCTCCTGTTTTATCATCACACTCTACCAAAATCCGACAAGTATTCAGCACGAGATCATAGTTTATAGTTGTCATCACTTGCAGTGGCTCAGCAATACGCAAGGCCACAACTGCAGAAATCAAAACCTCACTAAGAGAGGCTGCAGTTGTTACGTTTAATACTTTACGCCATGCCTTAACTGATGTCGACTGCATACCGTGCTTTGTTTGATCACCATAGAACCTTAGCATGGTTACTTGTTGATCATCGAAAGACTGAAACAATGTGATAAACTCTGCACAAAATGGAACCTTTGCAGCTTCAAGATCAATTAGTTGTTGCATCGTCTCCAAATAATTGACTGTCCGCTCTCCTTTTTGCCTCAATTTGCTGCATTGCCACCTGGACAATCAACCAGCTATCACCGGCACCTCTAAGGAATTTAATTAAACCAGTACAAAGTTTTAAGATTGGGAGGTCGACTTCGGAGAAGAACAACAGAACTAAAGAAAATAATTGCTTATCCTTCAATATCTCTTCCTTGCATTCAAGTATCACTTTGACTACTTCTTGGTTCATTTCTTGTAGACTTTCTATGACTTCACGGAGGGAATCCAAGGAAATGGAATCATGTTTTAAGCCAGTGGCGAGGATGGTAATTACCTTACAGGTGTGATCTTGAAAGCTCGAATTGAAGGACTTGAATTGTTGATTAGCTTCACAAAAAACTTTATACCGCCTCACGATGCTCAGAATTCCATTGTTAGAAAATCTTGTTCCTCTCAACTTCATTATGTCTTCTTGGCATAGGAAACGAACCCCAAACTTCTTCACCTCCAAATTACCATCTGCAGTATAGTTATATTTTTATTAAACTGGTTTTAAGAAATATAAAAGACATCAACATTAATTATGAGTGAACAATAAAAGAAAAAGTTTGTGCATGGGCACATCATCAGATGCAGAACCGATGCGAGAGGGGGGCAAGAAGTGAGATGTTTCATGTTATTTGGAATTTAGTTTTATAATTAAGTTATCAAAGTAAGTTTCTCTTAACCTTCTGGCTCCACAGAGAATGATATATGAAACTGATGTATTTGAGATGGATCTACTGCTCTTCCAAGATCATCAGGTACACTCCAATACCAAACCAACTGAGTCTCTAACTCGGCGTCCAAGAAGTTTATGGGAACAGGAATCCTCCAATCTTTGCCCGCAACATGAATATGTGCAACGATCTCATATTTGACTTCTATATAGGCACCTCTCATATTGACAAGAGAGTAGGGGACAGCAATAACAGCGCATAAAGCAACTCCAATGCATGTATCGAAATCAATTTCGTCCCTTAAACCTTGATGCTTGGCCCCTGTACCTTTAAGAATCATGTAAGCTGATCTTCCCAGCTCAAACCACTGTGGGATTTCACTTCCAGCACCAACTATCTCAAATATAGCTTCAGGTATAACTCTGCATTCAGTTCTTACCTGAACAAAAGGAAAAGAAAAAAGAAGCGTGATTGTTAACAATTGGGGAAGACAGACAGATAGACAGAGACGCATTCACACACACCTGAAGGTACTTTTTCAAAATTGTATCTGCTAAACCACTGCCGCTCTGATTCTCAATCAATTTAGGACAGTTCAAACAAGATACCGTTGGATTAATGTTGTGGCTCGTCGAACGAAATTTAGATATATCTAATCTTTCTCCTGAAATATAATGACTAAATCTAATTTCAACTCCATAAAGTACTGTATCCTCATTTATTTTTGATAGCTTTGGTAATGATTCAAGCCTACCGCAACAATTCAAACTAAGCATTCTAAGATTTGAAAGGCGACTGATACTTGCAGGCAGCGTAACAAAATCATTTTCGGACAGATCCAACTCCTTTAAGCTATATAACAAACCAATACCATCAGGAATTGCATGAAGACTGCAAGCACTTAGATCAAGTTCTTTTAAACTCAATAAAGACAATTCCATGGAATGAAAAGTTCTGCTTAGGGAAAACAGACGACATCCATGAATATGCAAAAGTCTTAATCTTTTCGAGTGAAGTATGAAAGAGGGAAGCTCTTCTATAGCAGTTTTACTCGCATCAAGTTTCCGTAAAGAGCGCATTTTCCCCAAGCTCTCTGGTAATAGCTTAATTTTAGTCCCATCCAAATACAAATGCTCTAAGCGGTTCATGTTTTCTCCAAATTCTGGAATATGTTCAAGTTTCGAACAACCGGAAAGAAGAAGAACCTCAAGACCATCCATTTCCATGTTGTTTCCAAGGCTTCGAAGATTTCTGCACCCTTTCAGATTCACGTAACTAAGCCTTTTGTGAACAAGAAGTGATTTGTGTAACTCAACCAAATTACTGCAGCCTTCGAGATTTAGTTTCACAAGATTTGGAGTTGATGTCAAGTTTGGAATTTTAGTCAAATCCTCTGAGCAACAAAGGTTAATAGATCTCAAATTGGGCATGTCCTGTTGATTGAGGAAGAGAAAAGAATTGTATATCATACACAGTAAAAGTCATTACCGAAATATAATAATACTTAGATTGTTAACAATTTTCATAGTTGTATTGTCTAAATCTCAAATTAATCATGTCAATTTTGAATTTTAAAATATCTCAAATATAATTTGAAAGTCAATATTGATCCCATATCATGAAACCGAGGGAATATATAGAGTAGAAAACACTTACAATATCTTTCTCCCATAGTTTTTCAAGTCGGCTAGAACGCATGTCAAGTTCGTAAATTTGTTTTGGTCCAAATGTTGGTGGAAAACACTTTAAAGAACATCCATACCATTCAAGAATTCGTAAATCATTAGAAAGATACTCGAGACCATATGGAAAGAGAACATTACTTATTCTGAGAAATTTAAGTTTCTTCATCTTTGAGAAAGATTCAGGATTACCAATGCAGTTTTCCACTTCAGCCCCATACTGCTGCTGGTTTATAATTTTAATTGCTTTTGTTCCCTAGAATAATATAGTAAGATAGAAGAATAAGTGGCATAAATTTGGAGTAAACTTTCATAATATTATTTATTTACTTTTTTCAATGAAATAATTACTATGTTGATGTTCAGTAAGAGATACCATTACACAAACCTTTTCTTCAGATGTGCATATATCAACAATATCTTCACGACACTTGAGCCCGATGCGTTCTCCAAGCTTTATGGGGTATTCCTTACGAAGAACTTCCCAACCCATTTGTTGTAGTAGATCATGCATCCACACACTATCGTCATAATTAATACTTATGAGAGACCTATTAATGAGAATATCAATTCCGCGCACAGGGTACAAACCAATATTCTTTAGTATATCATTTACTAGTTCTTGGTTTCTCCCTTTTAAGAAACAAGCAATATATATGAATATATCCCGCTCGTTTCTGTCTAGTCTACCATAGCAAATTTCAAGTCTTTGGAGAACTTCTTCTTCTGGACATTGTTGTATCTTCTCCAATGTGTCTCTCCAATATTCTTCTCCTTTACCAAATAAAAGAGAACCAAAAGCATTAAGAGCTAGTGGAAGGCCACCAGCAAGTTTAACAATATCACTGGATAACTTTTCATAACCGTGCTTTAGCTGTCCTTCTGTAAAGGCCGACAAATTGAAAAGTCTAGTGGCATCAGAAAAGTTTAATCCCTCACACTTATATTTTCCGTCCACTTTGTGTAGTGTCAACAAATCTTCATTTGTTGTTGTCATGATAATTCTGCTACCATGCCCGAACCATTCACGCTCCCCAGCCAAAAGTTTTAATTGCTCACGGTTATTTACATCATCCAAAACGATTATAATCTTCAAACCAAGTAACCTTTCCTGCAACATGCTAACTCCTTCAACAACACTACTTACATGTATATGCTCATCCTTCAAGATGTCAACAAGGAGTTTCCGTTGTAACTTACATAAATCACTGTCTTTTTTCCTAGAAATGTCCTTAATGTTTCCAATAAAGCTATATCCTTGAAATTGATTACGAATTCCCTCATAGACAACTTCAGCAAGAGTAGTCTTCCCCATTCCACTCATCCCACAAATTCCTATGAAGCGAATATCATTAGAATCCATATTCAAAAGACTTTTCAACTCCTCTACTCGAGATTCTATTCCTACTAGGCCTTTGGTAGCATCTCTAGGTAATGTATCCTGCAAGTCCTTAAAGATCCTTCTTACAATTTCAGTTATGACTTCTGACTCGTACCTGCAAATGATTAAGCATGAGTGTATTTATATGCAATTGGTCATAATTGACTAAAATGTGGAATGCTTAATTGCAATGACAGACAGAAAAAAATTGAGGTTGCTTGCACCCTGGATTCTGAAGTTACTTATGCTGCGTTAAAACTTCAACCTCTTGCGATTATTTCAAATACAACACGACACTTTCCACGGACAGAAAGTGCTGTGTATGGTCATTTCCTTTTTTCATGTTCCAACTTCATGTTTTGTCATCACCACAATCTACTATTATGACGGTGCCGTAAGAATTTTTGATCTCTAATTAGGTGAAATAAAGAACCATGAAATTGTCCAAGAAACTTGTCATTTTAGAAGCATAACCTCTTGTTTGAGAAAGGAGGGAATATCACTGTTTCCATAGAGGGAAGAATAAATTGGGCAGAATAAGAAAGAATTATGCAATATAGTATAAGAATAACAAGAAAAAGTTACCAGGTTCCTTGTACGTGCAATCCAACTATATCACCCACTTTTCTGAAAGCAACTCTCCATGTTTCCACCTTCCCTGGTGCAATTCTGTGATCTGTTTCATGTTTGGCAAAGGATTGCGCAAAAGTTTCCTTTTGATGCCGCACATCAGAGGGATCCACATGGTAAAAAACAGGAATAACAATTAACTCCATCTTTTCCATACAATAAACAATATATGCAAGTTCTTCCAAACACCATGTTGAAGTTGCATAATTACTCGACAGAACCACAATCCCAAACCTTGATGCTGCGATTGCTTCTAAGAGCTCAGGCCTGATGTGGTCTCCGACCCGAAGGTTCTCATCATCCCTAAAAGTATTAATACCTTGCCTGGTTAAGGCATCGTATAAGTGGCCGGTGAAACCCGTGCGAGTATCCTCACCTCTGAAGCTGAGAAAAACATCATGTTTCCATGGACGTACTGTAGAAGAGAAAGAGGTGGAGGACGCTCTTATTGGAGAGCTCATTGTAACCCAGTATGGAAATGTAATTACTATAAAGCAGCAATTAATTACAATATGTTCAAGAGAGTTACAGATTTCAACAACCGAAAGAAAAAGAATAAAGTAACAAATTCAGAGGGATAGAGAGCTTTAGAAAATCGATAGAAGCAAGAAACTTCCTAGTTGTTTTGCCAGCTGCATCCAAGTATTTAATTAATCAGGTCAGTTATATTATTATTTTGAAGAAGCCATAGATGCACAATACCAGCAATCTCTTGTAATAACCATCAAAACGTCCTTCTCTAGTTAGTCAATTAGTTCAATAATTAAAGAGCTACCAAATGAGACACTATAAAGAACAATAAAAAAAATATTCCTAGATGCAATCCTCCAACCCCACAAAATATGAACCATCAAAATGCAAATCAGTCAACTACAGGGAGTCGGAAGTGAAGTTTACCTGGTAGCTAGCAACACCAAAAGAGTCTATAACTTTATAATTTGACTGCAAGGCTGCCTTATATCGTTGATATTTTTATACCTTAATTCTTGCAGGATCTTTGAAATACCATCAAAATCCGTCCCAATCAAAAAACTCCCAATAATTCCCAATATCTTATATTTATCCTCATACCTTGCCAAACCCTGATGCCACTCTTCAATCGAACTTCCCAGCACGAGATCAGAGGCCATTGCTGTCACTAGAGCTATCAAATAGTCATATTTGCACTACGGGCCCAAAGATATTGATCAGAAATCATTCATCTTTGCACTACAGGCCAAATATATTAAGTTATATCATCATTTAAGACTGAGTATGATGAAAAATATTTTAAAGAAAACGAATTCAGTGAAACAAAAGAGTAAATATTAAGAATTCGTATTTCAGCTATTCCATGTCCAAAAAAAACCTCATAAATAATCATAGTGGAGTAAAATTCAAGAATGATCAAAACATGGATACAATCAAAGCTAGTATCCAGAATAGATATTTTGGACGAAAAGAAGAAAATTTTATTTTTCGGTGAATAGTAACTCGTGAATAGTAACCCCGACATGAAAAGTTCCAAATTTGATAAAAAGTTCAGATCAATACTTCGGCATAATGATATTGAAGAAAATAATATCATTTAAGAAGAAATAACATCCCTTACCTCAGCAAAAACAGTATTTCTAGTTGAAACACCGGATATAGGCTATGACTTGAACTTGCACAGTATAGCAATACTCAAAGTATTAGAATACTCACAAGAATACGCTCACTAATATAGAGAGAGAAAGAGAGAGAAGATATCAGTTTCTGGTGTGATTTTCAATTCTAACCTAAGCACCCTATTTATAGGAAAATGCTTAGAACACTAAAGCAGAAAATTAAATATAATAATATTATATTTACAAAATTGTCAAGCCCACCTTAGAAGATCTGAATTCAGCCCATTCTTATCACATGTTGAGCCCACTAATTTGCAAAAAACGTTTTTTTATAAAATAATAATTAAAACTTCCAAAAATCAATTATTTCGGAACTTAAGAACTTCAATAATTCATAATAAATAGCCCTTTTATCAGAAAATTCGAATCTGGCGAGTTTTTATAAGAAATTCAATTCTCTACAACTTTGCAGAAGAAAGTTTTTCCAAATTCCAAACAGAAATTGACTGAAATCCACAAACGGGCGATTTTACAGTTAATAATAAATTTTCGATCAAGAATTGTGTCCACCAACACACAAAACATGTGTTAATCATTTAATGCCACTAAAATACTCTTCCTCCTCATATACTAATATATCCCACATTCATTGTAAAAATATCACCATCAATATATTATTAAAATAATATATTTAAATGAATTATTTTATCAGAAAAAGATAAAATATTAATTTTCAATAATTGTCACATTAAAAATTTTCTCCATCTAGCAAGACGTTCAAGGGCTTAAGTTTTCCGTATCGGCAAGAAATGAGCAGACTTGGTTAATTTATCAACTATAACCCAAATAGCATTTATGCCTTGAGAAACCGTGGGAAGACCCGTAACGAAATCCATGGTAATGTGTTTCCACTTCCATTTCGGAATCTCAAGTGGTTGCAATGGACCCTTTGGTACTTGATGCTCCGCCTTTACATGTTGACAAGTTAAACACCTCGAGATAAATTTTGCAATCTCTCTCTTCATATTGTTCCACCAAAATATATGTCGAAGATCACGATACATTTTAGTATTTCCAGGATGGATTACAAATGGTGTATTGTGTGCCTCTATCATGACCTTGTACTTTAAATCAGAATCGTTAGAAACACAAAGTCTGGAATGGACTCGAAGTATTCCTTCTTCATCGATTCTTGTTTTCGGAATAGCACCTTCTTGTACTTTCTTCTTCATACGCATCAGCTCCCGGTCTGTGGCTTAAGCAACTTTAACTTTATCGATTAAAGTTGATTCTACGCGTATACTTGACATCATCGCACTCGTTCTTGCATATGATCTTCTACTCAATGCGTTAGCTACAACGTTCACTTTTTCAGGATGGTATTGGATGGTATGATCGAAATCTTTCAACAGCTCGAGCCAACGTCGTGTCGCATGTTGAATTCTTGGAAGCTCTTCTCGTATTCATCGGTCCATTCGAAGTTTGTATCTTTTCGAGTCAGCTGAGTTAATGGAGTAGCAATTCAAGAAAATCCTTTTACAAATCTCCGATAATAACCAGCTAAGCCTAGAAAGCTATGTATTTCGATTATTGACTTAGGTTGCTCTCAACTGTGACTCATATCCCAATCTTGGATAGCACGTCACAATGACACCTATCAGTTTACTACCGCACGAATATGGCGTCCCCTACGGAGAGTCTGAATTCAGTGCATTCCACAAAGGAAGTCACCAGATAAAGGCTCGGTTATCAACTTCTATAGTTGGGTTTTTAACTCCTGAAGTTCAATAGGAGCCATTCGATATGAGATTTTAGAAATGAGTTTTGTACCGGGTTCAAAGTCGATACAAAATTCAATATCACGCTTTGGGAGTAAGCCAAGAAATTCTTCAGGAAATACGTCAAAAATTTTACTAACAATAGAAATATCATTCAAATCTGACGTATTTTTGTTCAAGTCCATAACATAGCTAAGAAAGCTTGACATCCGTTTTTCAATAAACGAATGACTTTACGACTTGATATGAAAGAGTTTGACTTCAATGGTTTGGTTACTTGAATTTGAATAACAGGTTGTTTAGGAATATAAAAACTAACAACCTTACGAAAGCAATCAATTTTGGCATGATGAGTAGTTAACCAATCAATTTCTAAAATCACATCAAAAGCAAGTATCTTTAAAGAGATAAGGTCAACAGGTAATGTGATGGTGATAACTTGGATCAAACAAGATTTATAAACAGTGGATGTAACGAAAGTTTCTCCTAACGGAGTTTCAACAGATAAGTCAAAGTCTAATTTTCTCCGGAGTCAATTTTAAACGTTGAGTATAAGCAGGAGAGATAAATGAATGGGTAGAACCGGTATCTAATAAGGTATAGACTTCGCAAAAATTTATAATTAACTAACCCGTGCTAACTTCGTTCGGGTTCCTCGCATTCTGACCAGTCACGAAAAACGCTCTTCAAGGAACCGTTGACTTTGACTTTTCTGGGACAACTTTTTGAGTCACCACCCCCGTTGGACTTGGTTTCGCTATAGTGTAATCTCGAGTTATATGTCCTTCTTTTCCACAGTTATAATATACCTTAAACTGTTGTGGGCAGTTTGGGCTGATATGTCCTTCTTTTCCGCACTTATAGCATATGACCGGTGGTCGTTCTCCTCCCTTGGAACCAGTTGCTGCTGGTGCTGACGTCTTCACATTGTCATTGTTGAATCTCCTCTTTTTAAAATCTCCTCCCGACTCGCTTCTTCTATTCTCATGGCCATGATTACCACCAGAGTGGTTGCCGCTCTTGTTCGTATTCTTCTTTCTCCGCTGGTTATCATTGTTCTGATGACTGCTGTCACCGGTATGATCCTGGTTGTGGTCCCTCGAATGACCGTACTCGTTATCTCGCTCTAAAAATTGAGCCCTGTTGACAACATCTGAATAGAGAGAAAATTTATGAGAAATGAGATATTGACGTAAGCCGGGTTTCAAACCTCTCAGAAACATCTGCGTCATACGTTCCTCATTCTCCACCAAATGAGGTGCAAACCTAGACAACTCTGCAAATTTCGCCTCGTACCGGGACACCGTCATGTTATTCTGCTCCAGTCTAATAAACTCTACCTCCTTCATATGACGAATACTTTCAGGAAAGTACTTGTCATTGAATAGTTTCTGAAATGTCTCCCAAGACATGCTGAGTGCGGCTGGATGGGTACGCTTCACAGATTCCCACCAGTAGTCAGCCTCGCCACGGAACATAAAGGTGGTGAATGGAACCTTCTGTTCCTCCGTGCATCCCAAGACATCAAATATCTTGGTAATTTGCTTGACCCATGTCTCCGCCTTAATCGGATCTGGCTTTCTCCAAAATTCTGGTGGTCCCAACTCTTTGAACTGCTTGGCTGTGACCAGCTGTGCGTTGCCATTGTTTCTTCCTATATTTTGAACAGGAATCTCCTTCGTCTGGTTTTGCATGAATCGCAAAAAGCTTCTAAACATCTCATCATTTATCGTCTCTTCGTTGGTGAGTACAGGCGTCTCCACGGTTTCATTTACTCCACTGTTAACATTCTCAGTCGACATTCTCAAATACTGCCATAAAACAAAGGTTAATTAAACAAATTAACAAATCACATAATACCCTTATATAATGACCGACCAACAAATAAGCTTAGGTAGGACACACTAGCGAAGGATTTACTCGTCTCTCCCCTCCTAGTTCTATTCCCCGATCTCCGCCAGAGATCATATCCCTAAGCTCTGATACCAATTGTGACGCCCCCAAAACAGGTATACAACACCCATTTTGAGTCGTCAATAACATGGTACAGAAACAACTACAACTTTATTAATACAACATAAAAACTGTGAGTGTAAATACAAATATTGTCATCTAGACAATATCCACACTCAAATAAGTCCTCATTACAATTATTGGTACAATACTTTACAAAAAAAAATGGTGAGGACTACTAAAATAACTTTCTAGAACCTTCATTCCATACCCCGACTAGTACTTGCTACATTCTCGCCTCCTGAGAAGAAAATAGAACAACAAGAAAAAGGGTGAGCTCAACTAGCCCAGTAAAGAATATTATGACTAAGATAATATAGAACAAATTATCGTTAGTCTTCAACAGGAAAAAATCTAATAGAATACAATAGACAACAAGTTTTAAATCAATATTCGCAGCGGAAAATAATAATTCATAGAAGAGTTACGTAGAGAATGAAATCTACGATTATTTATGAATTTAAAAGTCCATCATCAATATTTTATCCTTGTAACATCAATCAATAAATATCTTGAATCAAATAGTCATCTTTGCACTACAGGCCAAAGATATTCATCAGTTGGTCATGCTCACCTCAACACCTGTTCATCTTTGCACTACGGGCCAAAGATATTCATCAGAAATCATTCATCTTTGCACTACAGGCCAAAGATATTCAGTTATATCATTATTTAAGACTGAGGATGATGAAAAATATTTTAAAAGAAACGAATCCAGTGAAACAAAATAATAAATATTAAGGATTCGTATTTCAGCTATTCTATGTCCAAAAATACCTCATAAATAATCATAGTGGAGTAAAATTCAAGAATGATCAAAACATGGATACAATTAAAGCTAGTATCCAAAATAGATATTTTGGACGAAAAGAAAAAAATTTCATTTTTTGGTGAATAGTAACTCGTGAATAGTAACTCATGAATAGTAACTCGTGAATAGTAACCCCGACATGAAAAGTTCTAAATTTGATAAAAAGTTCAGATCAATACTTCGACATAATGATATTGAAGAAAATAATATCATTTAAGAAGAAATAACATCTCTTACCTCGGAAAGACGGTATTTCTGACTGGAATACTAGATATAGTGCTGAAGGAAACTTGCACCGTATAGCAACACTCAAAGTATCAAATACTCACAAGAATACGCTCGATATAGAGAGAGAAATAGAGAGAAACTTGTGTTTCTGGTGTGATTTTAAATTCTAACCTAAGCACCCTATTTATAGGAAAATGCTTAGAACACCAAAGCAGAAAATTTAATATAATAATAACATATTTATCAAATTTTCCTTAGCCCACCTCTAGACATCTGATCTCAGCCCATTTATATCACATGTTAGCCCACTTAAATGCCAAAAAACGTTTTTCTTCAAAATAATAAATAAAACTTCCAAAAATCAATTATTTCGGAACTTCAGAACTTCAATAATTCATAATAAATAGCCCTTTTATCAGAAAATTCGAATCTCGCTAGTTTTAATAGGAAATTCAATTCTCTACAACTTTGCAGAAGAAAGTTTTTCCAAATTCCAAACAAAAATTAACCGAAATCCACAAACGGGCGATTTTACAGTCAATAATAAATTTTCGGTCAAGAATTATGTCCACCAACACACAAAATATGTGTTAATCATTTAATGTCACAAAAATACTCTTCCTCCTCATATACTCATATATCTCACATTCATTGTAAAAATATCACCATCAATATATTATTAAAATAATATATTTAAATGAATTATTTTATCAGAAAAAGATAAAATATTAATTTTCAACAATTGTCACATTAAAAATTTTCTCCATATATATCCACATAAAATTAATATTTTTCTCATCATATAAATCAATAATTAATTATACACAAATAATATTACAGAATCACAGTACTGGCAACCAGGCCGTTCCCAGGAAAGAGGGGGCTTTCCAATAAGGATCTCTCCTTACTGGCGCGCAATTAGATGACCAAACCTCTCCTTAGACAGAACTTTCTAGACATTACCAATAATGTTATCTAATAATATTATTCAGATAATATGAATTATTGTTCCGATAATAGAAAATATTGTGTAGTGACAATTATTGAAACAACAGTAATATAAAATATCAACGCAGCAATTATTGAATCAATAAAACAAAATACTGAACAGTAATTACTGTAACCATTATTGAGTAGTGTCTTCTTACGTAAGAATCAATAATTGGTGCAATACCGTGTGTTACTGTGCAACAACGCGTATTACTGTGTTTTAACCACCGGGTATTCCAATAGTATTAACGGTAACAACTACGCCGTTATTTATAAACAACTTGTTTTTGTCGTTTTCTTCATCCAATCGCTTTCTGTTATGGGGCCCGCACAAGGCTGCGCCGTCGTACGAATATTCTCCGACAGTAAGAATGTTCCACGACCAAGCGAATATTCCCCGACAACAATGAATATTTTATAACCACTTGCTTATTTAAAATATTTGCGCATTTTACCCATAACTAACCACATTAATCAAATCAACCCTTACTATTTCAGAATAATAAATTAAATTTCATTTATTAATAATTTGGGGTCTTACACACAGAGTCTTAATAGATCTTCAAGAGTTTGAATAGTCCTCTCTGATTGCCCGTCCGTTTGAGGATGGTAAGCCGAACTAAATCGTAAATCCGTGCTCATAGCTTTTTGCAAGCTAACCCAAAATCTTGAAGTGAATCTTGGGTCACGATCCGAAATTGTGGATACTGGCATGCCATGCAACCTCACAATCTCATTTACGTACATACTAGCAAGACGTTCAAGGGAATAAGTCTCCCGTATCAGAAAGAAATGAGCAGACTTGGTTAATCTATCAACAATCACCCAAATAGCATTTATGCCTTGAGAAACCATAGGAAAACCCGTAACGAAATCCATGGTAATGTGTTCCCACTTCCATTTCGGAATCTCAAGTGGTTGCAATGGACCCTTTGGCACTTGATGCTCTGCCTTTACACGTTGACAAGTTAAACATCTCGAGATAAACTCCGCGATCTCTCTTTTCATATTGCTCCACCAAAATGTATGTCGAAGATCGTGATACATTTTGGTACTCCCAGGATGGATTGTAAATGGTGTATTGTGTGCCTCCATCATGATCTTGTACTTTAAATCAGAATCGTTAGAAATACAAAGTCTGGAGTGGACTCGAAGTATTCCTTCTTCATCGATTCTTGCTTCCGGAATAGCACCTTCTTGTACTTTCTTCTTCATACGCATCAGCTCCCGGTCTGTGGCTTAAGCAACTTTAACTTTATCGATTAAAGTTGATTCTACGCGTATACTTGACATCATCGCACTCGTTCCTGCATATGATCTTCAACTCAATGCGTCAGCTACCGCGTTCGCTTTTTAAGGATGGTATTGGATGGTATGATCAAAATCTTTCAACAGCTCGAGTCAACGTCGGTGTCGCATGTTGAATTCTTGGAAGCTTTTCTCGCATTCCTCGGTCCATTCGAAGTTTGTATCTTTTCGAGTCAGCTGAGTTAATGGAGTAGCGATTCGAGAAAATTCTTTTACAAATCTCCGATAATAACCAGCTAAGCCTAGAAAGCTATGTATTTTGATTACTGACTTAGGTTGCTCTCAACTGTGACTCATATCCCAATCTTGGATATCACGTCACAATGGCACCTATCAGTTTACTACCATACGAATATGGCATCCCCTACGGAGAGTCTGGCTTCAATGCAGTCCACAAAGGAAGTCACCAGATAGAGGCTCGGTTATCAACTTCTACAGTTAGGTTTTTAACTCCTGAAGTTCAATAGGAGTCATTCGATATGAGATTTTAGAAGTGCGTTTTGTACCAGATTCAAAGATGATACAAAATTCAATATCACGCGTAGGCCAAGAAATTCTTCAGGAAATACGTCAGAGATTTACTAACAATAGAAATATCATTCAAATCTGACGTATTTTTGTTCAAGTCCATAACATAGCTAAGAAAGCTTGACATCCGTTTTTCAATAAACGAATGACTTTACGAATTGATATGAAAGAGTTTGACCTCAATGGTTTGGTTGTTTGAATTTGAATAACAGGTTGCTTAGGAATATGAAAACTAACAACCTTACAAAAGCAATCAATTTGGCATGATGAGTAGTTAACCAATCGATCCCTAAAATCACATCAAAAGCAAGTATCTTTAAAGAGATAAGGTCAACAGGTAATGTGATGGTGCCAACTTGGATCAAACAAGATTTATAAACAGTGGATGTGATGAAAATTTCTCCTAACAGAGTTTCAACAGATAAGTCAAAGTCTAATTTTCTCCGGAGTCAAGTTTAAACGTTGAGTATAAGCAGAAGAGATAAATGAATGGGTAGAACCAGTATCTAATAAGATATAGACTTCACAAAAATTTATAATTAACTAACCCGTGCTAACTTCGTTCGGGTTCCTCGCATTCTGACCAGTCACGAAAAACGCTCTTCAAGGAACCGTTTTGACTTTTCTAGGACAACTTTTTGAGTCACCACCCCCATTGGACTTGGTTTCGCTATAGTGTAATCTCGAGTTATATGTCCTTCTTTTCCACAGTTATAATATACCTTAAACTGTTGTGGGCAGTTTGGGCTGATATGTCCTTCTTTTCCGCACTTATAGCATATGACCGGTGGTCGTTCTCCTCCCTTGGAACCAGTTGCTGCTGGTGCTGACGTCTTCACATTGTCATTGTTGAATCTCCTCTTTTTAAAATCTCCTCCCGACTCGCTTCTTCTATTCTCATGGCCATGATTACCACCAGAGTGGTTGCCGCTCTTGTTCGTATTCTTCTTTCTCCGCTGGTTATCATTGTTCTGATGACTGCTGTCACCGGTATGATCCTGGTTGTGGTCCCTCGAATGACCGTACTCGTTATCTCGCTCTAAAAATTGAGCCCTGTTGACAACATCTGAATAGAGAGAAAATTTATGAGAAATGAGATATTGACGTAAGCCGGGTTTCAAACCTCTCAGAAACATCCGCGTTATACGTTTCTCATTCTCCACCAAATGAGGTGCAAACCTAGACAACTCTGCAAATTTCGCCTCGTACCGGGACACCGTCATGTTATTCTGCTCCAGTCTAATAAACTCTACCTCCTTCATATGACGAATACTTTCAGGAAAGTACTTGTCATTGAATAGTTTCTGAAATGTCTCCCAAGACATGCTGAGTGCGGCTGGATGGGTACGCTTTACAGACTCCCACCAGTAGTCTGCCTCGCCACGGAACATAAAGGTGGCGAATAGAACCTTCTGTTCCTCCGTGCATCCCAAGACATCGAATATCTTGGTAATTTACTTGACCCACGTTTCTGCCATGATCGGATCCGGCTTTCCCCAGAATTCTGGTGGTCCCAACTCTTTGAACTGCTTGACTGTGACAAACCGCACGTTGTTATCATTTCCACCTGTATTCTGCACACGAGTCTCCCTCGTCTGATTTTGCATGAACTGCAAAAAGCTCCTAAACATTCCATCATTCATCATTTGCTCGGTAACGTTGTTCATAGGAGGAACATTGCCAGCCTGTTGCACGTTCTCCTCGTTGGTGAATACAGGTGTCTCCACGATTTCATTTACTCCACTGTTAACATTCTCAGTCGACATTCTCAAATACTACCATAAAATAAAGGTTAATTTAACAAATTAACATATCACATAATATCCATATATTATGATCGACCAATAAATAAGCTTAGGTAGGACACACTAGCGAATGATTTACTCGTCTCACACCTCCTAGTTCTATTCCCCGATCTCTGCCAGAGATCATATCCCTAAGCTCTGATACCAACTGTGACGCCCCCAAAATAGGTCCAATCCATCCAACCAATTCTGAGTCGCCAAATACATGGTACAGAAAATTGTTAGAGTTTGTGCCCTAGAGGCCAATTATTTGATGTAATTGCTTAACATTTGATATTATTGTTGATTGAATAAATAAATAATTTTATTATGGTTTTAATTACTGCGTAATATAATTGTTAACATAATAAAATTCCTTAGAATAGTGATACAAATTATATAGTTT
Organism: Panax notoginseng; assembly: GCA_016801055.1. NCBI lineage: Eukaryota > Viridiplantae > Streptophyta > Magnoliopsida > Apiales > Araliaceae > Panax > Panax notoginseng. The sequence continues at coordinate 175,217,276 of CM029022.1, forward strand.
CAAGTATGTGACTTGAACATGAGATTATATAATTATAATTAGTATCATTGTTCTTAAATGTCCCTAGTCGAGTATCATTGTTGATGGGACAACAATGATGCATTGAGACTAGTATGTGGATTGACTGATGACCAAATCTCATTGGTCATAAATATATGAGATATTAAGTCAATGCATAGGTACATGTTAGAGAACAATGTACTGGACAGACCCACCATGAGAATTCTATATGGAGCATTATGCGAAGTGTCATTAGTAATTCTCATAGTGACAATGATGTAATGGTCCTCCGACCTGAAACCGCTATATTACTACACGAGAATATATGTACTTTGATATCATCAAATGTCACCTTTAATAGGGTGGACTATAAAGGTGATTATTGGGTTCATTATGAATCGTGTGAGTAATATGAGTGATCTAGATGGAATTTAACCATCCTATATTTTATAGGTGATATCCATAGGCCTCTTGATTGAGTAGGACTATGAAATGCATGGCCATGCTCAAATAGTGATTTGTTTCATATAGTCTACTCATTGATCAAGAAAACTCAGATTAAATTATGAAGAGTATGACACATTCCATGACTCGAGTTTAATCTAGGATATTAAGGTTAAAAGGATTAAATTACATTGAAACATTGGTCACGAAAAGGTTGCATCGAATCATCGATCTTATTATTACTTGGGTAGCAGTGATGCATTACTAGATGCCGCTCACTGTTTATAACTTTATAATATGATTTTAAGGTTATTGCCAACGTAATAATAACCTATAGGGTCACACACAAAGAACGTAATTAAAAGGAAATTAATTTAAATTGTAAAGATTTAAATATGTCAATATGATTGATATAATTTTAAATTACGAATTTAAATTAATAGGATAATTTATATATAGGTATATTAATTAAGTAAGACTTAATTAAGATATATATAAATTCGGATTTTAATAATATTAGGTTTTGATTAATTCCTCCTGACTGCTATATATATGATGTATATCAGACTTTAGGTTTTTACGTCAAAACAAAACCCTAGCCGCTCTTAGAGAGAGACTAGAGAAAACAGTTCCGAAAATCCTCATCCTTGGTGGCTAGTACCGCGATTCCTTCTTCTGCAGATCGTAAGACGATTCGCGGAGCGTTCGTGTGGATACCGTAGAGACGCAGTCGGTTTGTATTGCGTTGGAGATTCGAGGCGCAGTCGATTTCAGACTCTCGTTTTCATATTCGGTATAATCTCTAAACCTCTTAATTAATTGATTTTTCGCATGGATCCTGTTATAGGGTTTCGGAAATTGCTTTAAAATTTTAATTTCCGCTGTGCGTTTCTGTACCGAAACCCTACAGTGGTATCAGAGCTACTTGCGAAACGATTAATTTAGATTACGTGTTTTACTTGTATTCGATATATATGATATATGATGATGCATGTTTACCGATATGAAATTGAATATATGATATTCCGTTGTATGTGTATTCTGGTAATATATATGATGATAATGTTAATCGTATCTTTAATCGATGGAATAACAATATAACTGTTCTAATCGGATTAGAAACATGAAGAATCGTTTTAATATGATTAATCGAAACTGGAAATATATGATAAATTCTGGGTGTACTGTTATTCGTTTTAATATGATTAAATCGAAACTGGTATTATATGATTTGTTATTATGGGTGTTTTGGTGGATTAAAATGTATGATTCTGAAACTGTTTCAGAGATTTTATGGAAAAATTCTGCAATACAGATTGTAGTTCGAAAATTTTTCCCAGGGGCGCTGCCCCCGACCCCGCTCGCTGACCGGTCAGCGAGACCACCCGCCGGCTGATCGGTCAGCCGGACCACCGCCAGGGGGGGAGACCCCCCCTTGGACCCCCCCGTCGTAGCGCACGATGGTCGTGTCCCCTATATGTTATATATTGTTTTCTTTAATTATATATAAATTGTTATGTGCTTATTGTGATACGCATGGTGCACAGTTATGGCCTTTTGACCCATAGGTTAGTGGTTTTTGGTTTTGAAATACGGCTTGCATGTCGTGCCTTTCTATAAATTCTGATGTAATATTCTCTTCTCATCTAAATCCCCTCGAATGTAACTCGAGGTTTCTTTATGTCATGTAATAATCTGTAATTGATGAAGATGTCAAGATGGAGAGGAGGCACATGCTTGAGGAAGATCCAAGGAGGCTATTTATTTTAAGATCTTTTACCACCTTAGATTGACCTTCAATCTTTCATTAGCTTGAAAAGATTGACAGTGGATTGGGCCATAACTGTGACACATTTAATTTTGCACTTTATTTATGCTTGTATGCGATATGATATGATAAATAATGTGCATGCTTAATAAGATTAAAATTGGTGAGATCTAAATTAATCCCTCATTAAATTATTAAGTCTAAATCAGATGCCTTCCAATGAATAACACTCATCAAGACCTTGATCAATAGATGTAGGTTTGCCAAAGCAAAGTACCCTATTTATCTAGGTAAGATGCGATAGGATAATTGTGATATCCAAACTGTTAAAATCATTGGGGCCGACTTAACTAAGTTATCTCAATAGGATTGTGGACTTAGAGGCATAGAGTTTGGTAGGTACCATTAGATGGACTAAAAACAATTGTTGTTTACCAAACTATCCAGGAGTTATATATGATATAATTGACAAAGGGTTGTCTACCTAAATAATTATGTTTTAAGAGATTAGCCAAAGCTAACTTAAGTCATAATGAAATATGGATCTTGGCTCACTAGAAAGATTTAATAGAAAATACTTTCCGAATTAATGGTGAGGGCTATTAATTTGAATAAAATAGTGGGAGGTATATTTTGAATGTACTATTATCAATTACATAATATCAACTCTGCAATTTGACTTATTATTTTGGCACTTATAAATTGTAGATATCAATGGCAAACAACAACAACAACACAAGTAGTCTTTCACTACGATCAGTCCTTGAGAAGGACAAGCTGAGTGGGATTAATTTCCTTGACTGGCACAGGAACTTGAGGATTGTCCTTAAACAAGAGCGTAAGCTATATGTCCTTGATGGGCCCATTCCTGCAGCACCGGCTGTCACTGCACCACGTGCGGAGCATAATGCTTACAAGAAGCATCAAGATGATGCTCTGGACGTGAGTTGTCTCATGCTAGCAACCATGAACGCTGAGCTTCAGAAGCAACATGAGTTAATGGATGCTTATGAGATGATCGAGCATCTCAAGAAATTGTTCGAAGGGCATGCTCGACAGGAGAGGTATGATACAAGCAAAGCGTTGTATCACTGCAAGATGGGTGAACGTGATCCAGTTGGTCCACATGTGCTGAAGATGATTGGGTATATTGAGTACCTGGATAGGTTGGGTTTTCCAATCACTCCGGAAGCCCAAACTGATCTTGTTTTACAATCTTTAAACAGCAGCTACTCTCAATTTGTTATGAACTATCTTATGAATGAAATTGAGAAACCCCTTACTGAGTTGTTGAGCATGTTAAGAACTGCCGAGAACAACATGAAAAAGGCAGGACCCGCTCCCATAATGATGGTGCAAAAGGGGAATGCTAAGGGAAATTGGAAAGGCAAAAAGAAGATAGGATCTAAGTCTGTTGCCAAACCCAATTCCAAAACCAAACAGGCTTTAAAACCTAAAGGTGGGGTGGCTAAAGAAGGTGAATGTCACTTCTGTGGAAAACCTGGACACTGGAAAAGGAACTGTCATGCTTATTTGGAAGAAGTGAAGAAAAGGAAAGGAAGTACGACTTCTGATTCAGGTATATATGTTATAGAAGTCAATTTGTCTACTTCTACATCATGGGTATTGGATACTGGATGTGGTTCTCACATTTGTGTTAATGTGCAGGGACTCCGAAGGAGTAGGACTTTGGCGAAAGGAGAGGTTGACCTACGAGTTGGGAATGGAGCAAAAGTTGCTGCACTGGCCGTAGGAACTTATCATTTATCTTTGCCCACTGGGCTAGTTTTAGAATTAGACGATTGTTATTTTGTGCCTGCTATAAACAAAAATATTATTTCTGTTTCTTGTTTGGACAAGAAAGGGTTTTCATTTATAATTAAGAACAATGGTTGTTCATTTTACTTAAATGATATTTGCTATGGTGTTGCACAATTATTTAACGGTCTTTATATTCTTGATTTAGAAATGCCTATCTATAACATAAACACAAAACGATTTAAATCAAATGATTCAAATCCGACATATCTCTGGCACTGTCGTTTGGGCCATATAAATGAGAAACGCATATCAAAACTCCATAAAGATGGATTTTTGGATTCATTTGATTTTGAATCATATGAAAAATGCGAATCTTGTTTATTAGGCAAGATGACTAAAGCCCCTTTCACTGGACACAGTGAACGGGCTAGCGATATATTGGGACTTATACATAGTGATGTATGTGGACCCATGAGTTCGTTAGCAAGAGGTAGGTTTTATTACTTCATTACATTTACTGACGACTTCAGTAGATATGGATATGTGTATCTAATGAGACATAAATCCGAATCCTTTGAAAAGTTTAAGGAATTCAAGAATGAAGTTCAAAACCAATTTGGCAAAAGCATAAAAGCCCTTCGATCCGATCGAGGAGGTGAATACTTAAGCCAAGACTTTGATGACCTTCTAAAGGAGTGTGGTATTATATCACAGCTCACTCCACCTGGAACACCACAATGGAATGGTGTGTCTGAGAGGAGGAATCGAACCTTGTTGGACATGGTACGATCAATGATGAGTCATGCAGATCTTCCAATAAGCTTCTGGGGTCATGCCCTAGAGACAGCTGCATTCACACTTAACCGTGTTCCTACAAAGACGGTTCAGAAGACACCATATGAGATGTGGACTGGGAAACGTCCTAGTATGTCGTTCATGAAGATTTGGGGATGCGAGGCATTTGTAAAATGTCTAGATTCTGATAAGCTCGGACCCAAATCTGACAAATGTAATTTTGTGGGATACCCAAAAGAAACAAAAGGGTATTATTTCTACAAACCTTCTGAGAATAAAGTGTTTGTTGCTCGAACTGGTATTTTTCTAGAAAGAGAATTTGTCTCTAAAGGAAACAGTGGGAGGAAAGTAGAACTCGAAGAAATTCGAGAACCACAAAATATCATTGAACCTGAGTTGGAACGTGAGCAGGAACCACAAGAAATTGTGGAAAGTGAACCTGCTCAAATTACACAAGGAATTCGTAGATCTGGTAGGACACGCCAAGAGCCTGAGAGATATTATGGATATCTTGTGACTCAAAACGGTGATGTGATGCTCATAGATCAGGATGAGCCTACTTCCTACCAAGAAGCTATGAATGGACCAGATTCTGAGAGATGGCTTGAAGCCATGAGATCTGAAATGGATTCCATGTATACTAACCAAGTATGGACTTTGGTTGATCCACCCGAAGGGGTAAAACCAATCGGGTGCAAGTGGGTTTTCAAGAAGAAAACCGACATGGATGGTAATGTACAAACCTATAAAGGCCGACTGGTAGCAAAAGGTTTCAAACAAATTCAAGGTGTTGACTATGATGAAACATTTTCTCCAGTGGCAATGGTTAAATCCATCAGGATCTTACTTGCTATTGCAGCTTTTTATGATTACGAAATCTGGCAGATGGATGTCAAAACTGCTTTCCTTAACGGAAATCTACTTGAGGATGTGTATATGACACAACCTGAGGGTTTTGTCATTCCAAAGGATGCTGGAAAGGTATGTAAGCTGCAGCGATCCATTTATGGATTAAAGCAAGCCTCTCGGAGTTGGAATCTTCGATTTGATGAAGCAGTCAAAGAATTTGGCTTTATTAAAAATGAAGATGAACCTTGTGTATATAAGAAGGTTAGTGGGAGTCACATTGTATTCCTAGTATTATATGTTGATGACATATTAATTATTGGGAATGACATTCCTTCCTTACAGGCTGTAAAAACATGGTTAGGAAAATGTTTCTCCATGAAAGATTTGGGCGATGCTGCCTATATTTTAGGTATCAAAATCTATAGAGATAGATCGAGAAAAATGCTCGGCCTAAGTCAAAGTACATATATTGATAAAGTGTTGAAACGGTTCAACATGCAAGAGGCGAAAAGAGGAAATTTACCCGTGACTCATGGTATAAAGATCTCTAAGGCCCAATGTCCTAAATCACAAGATGATGAGGAGCGTATGAGAAAGATCCCTTATGCTTCGGCAATTGGATCTATCATGTATGCAATGATATGTACTCGTCCGGATGTCTCGTATGCTTTGAGCATGACGAGCAGATACCAGTCGAATCCAGGTGAAGGTCACTGGACAGCAGTCAAGAATATCCTCAAGTACCTGAAAAGGACTAAGGATTCATTCTTGGTATATGGATGTGAAGACGAACTGGCAGTAAAGGGTTACACAGATGCTAGTTTCCAAACTGACAATGATGACTATAAGTCTCAGTCAGGTTTTGTGTTTTGCCTTAATGGTGGTGCTGTTAGCTGGAAAAGTTCAAAGCAAGAGACAGTCGCTGATTCTACAACAGAGGCTGAGTATATTGCTGCTTCTAGTGCAGCCAAGGAGGCTGTATGGATTAAAAAGTTCATCACTGAACTTGGTGTTGTTCCAACCATTGTTGATCCGGTTGCTCTATACTGTGATAATAATGGAGCCATAGCACAGGCTAAGGAACCCAGATCTCACCAACGATCCAAGCATATACTTAGGCGGTACCATCTCATCCGTGAAATCATTGACAGAGGAGATGTACATATAGGAAGAGTGCCAACAGATGATAATGTTGCAGATCCACTGACCAAGGCTTTGTCGCAGCAGAAGCACGACGGTCACATTAGTTCCATGGGTATTAGATACATGAGTGATTGGCTCTAGTGCAAGTGGGAGACTGTTAGAGTTTGTGCCCTAGAGGCCAATTATTTGATGTAATTGCTTAACATTTGATATTATTGTTGATTGAATAAATAAATAATTTTATTATGGTTTTAATTACTGCGTAATATAATTGTTAACATAATAAAATTCCTTAGAATAGTGATACAAATTATATAGTTTCAAGTATGTGACTTGAACATGAGATTATATAATTATAATTAGTATCATTGTTCTTAAATGTCCCTAGTCGAGTATCATTGTTGATGGGACAACAATGATGCATTGAGACTAGTATGTGGATTGACTGATGACCAAATCTCATTGGTCATAAATATATGAGATATTAAGTCAATGCATAGGTACATGTTAGAGAACAATGTACTGGACAGACCCACCATGAGAATTCTATATGGAGCATTATGCGAAGTGTCATTAGTAATTCTCATAGTGACAATGATGTAATGGTCCTCCGACCTGAAACCGCTATATTACTACACGAGAATATATGTACTTTGATATCATCAAATGTCACCTTTAATAGGGTGGACTATAAAGGTGATTATTGGGTTCATTATGAATCGTGTGAGTAATATGAGTGATCTAGATGGAATTTAACCATCCTATATTTTATAGGTGATATCCATAGGCCTCTTGATTGAGTAGGACTATGAAATGCATGGCCATGCTCAAATAGTGATTTGTTTCATATAGTCTACTCATTGATCAAGAAAACTCAGATTAAATTATGAAGAGTATGACACATTCCATGACTCGAGTTTAATCTAGGATATTAAGGTTAAAAGGATTAAATTACATTGAAACATTGGTCACGAAAAGGTTGCATCGAATCATCGATCTTATTATTACTTGGGTAGCAGTGATGCATTACTAGATGCCGCTCACTGTTTATAACTTTATAATATGATTTTAAGGTTATTGCCAACGTAATAATAACCTATAGGGTCACACACAAAGAACGTAATTAAAAGGAAATTAATTTAAATTGTAAAGATTTAAATATGTCAATATGATTGATATAATTTTAAATTACGAATTTAAATTAATAGGATAATTTATATATAGGTATATTAATTAAGTAAGACTTAATTAAGATATATATAAATTCGGATTTTAATAATATTAGGTTTTGATTAATTCCTCCTGACTGCTATATATATGATGTATATCAGACTTTAGGTTTTTACGTCAAAACAAAACCCTAGCCGCTCTTAGAGAGAGACTAGAGAAAACAGTTCCGAAAATCCTCATCCTTGGTGGCTAGTACCGCGATTCCTTCTTCTGCAGATCGTAAGACGATTCGCGGAGCGTTCGTGTGGATACCGTAGAGACGCAGTCGGTTTGTATTGCGTTGGAGATTCGAGGCGCAGTCGATTTCAGACTCTCGTTTTCATATTCGGTATAATCTCTAAACCTCTTAATTAATTGATTTTTCGCATGGATCCTGTTATAGGGTTTCGGAAATTGCTTTAAAATTTTAATTTCCGCTGTGCGTTTCTGTACCGAAACCCTACAAAAATAACTACAACTTTATTATTACAATTGTCGTGCAAAATACGACAACACATATACTATGAGTTTAAATACAAATATTGTCATCTGGACAGTATTCATACTCAATTAAGTCCTCATTATACTTATTGATACACTATTTTAAAATAGTGAGGACTACTAAAACAACTGTCTTGAACCATCATTCCACACCCCGACTAGTACTCGCTACATTCTCGCCTCCTGAGAAGAAAAATGGAACAACAAGGAAAAGGGTGAGCTCAACTAGCCCAGTAAAGAACATTATGACTAAGATAATATAAAACAAATTATCGTTAGTCTTCAACAGGGAAAAATCTAATAGAATACAATAGACAACAAGTTTTAAATCAATATTCGCAGCGAAAATTAATAATTCATAGAAGAGTTACGTAGAGAATGAAATCTACGATTATCTATGAATTTAAAAGTCCATCATCAACATTTTATCCCTGTAACATCAATAAATATCTGGAATCAAATAGTCATCTTTGCACTACAGGCCAAAGATATTCATCAGTTGGTCATGTTCATCTCAACACCTGTTCATCTTTGCACTACGGGCCAAAGATATTCATCAGAAATCATTCATCTTTGCACTACAGGCCAAAGATATTCAGTTATATCATCATTTAAGACTGAGGATGATGAAAAATATTTTAAAGAAAACGAATTCAGTGAAACAAAAGAGTAAATATTAAGGATTCATATTTCAGCTATTCCATGTCCAAAAAAACCTCATAAATAATCATAGTGGAGTAAAATTCAAGAATGATCAAAACATGGATACAATCAAAGCTAGTATCCAGAATAGATATTTTGGACGAAAAGAAGAAAATTTTATTTTTCGGTGAATAGTAACTCGTGAATAGCAACCCCGACATGAAAAGTTCTAAATTTGATAAAAAGTTCAGATCAATACTTCGGCATAATGATATTGAAGAAAATAATATCATTTAAGAAGAAATAACATCCCTTACCTCAGCAAAAATAGTACTTCTAGTTGAAACACCGGATATAGGCTATGACTTGAACTTGCACCGTATAGCAATACTCAAAGTATTAGAATATTCACAAGAATACGCTCACTAATATAGAGAGAGAAAGAGAGAGAAGATCTCAGTTTCTGGTGTGATTTTCAATTCTAACCTAAGCACCCTATTTATAGGAAAATGCTTAGAACATCAAAGCAGAAAATTAAATATAATAATATTATATTTACAAAATTGTCAAGTCCACCTTAGAAGATCTGAATTCAGCCCATTCTTATCACATGTTGAGCCCACTAATTTGCAAAAAACGTTTTTCTATAAAATAATAATTAAAACTTCCAAAAATCAATTATTTCGGAACTTAAGAACTTCAATAATTCATAATAAATAGCTCTTTTATCAGAAAATTCGAATCTGGCGAGTTTTTATAAGAAATTCAATTCTCTACAACTTTGCAGAAGAAAGTTTTTCCAAATTCCAAACAGAAATTGACTGAAATCCACAAACGGGCGATTTTACAGTTAATAATAAAATTTCGGTCAAGAATTGTGTCCACCAACACACAAAACATGTGTTAATCATTTAATGCCACTAAAATACTCTTCCTCCTCATATACTAATATATCCCACATTCATTGTAAAAATATCACCATCAATATATTATTAAAATAATATATTTAAATGAATTATTTTATCAGAAAAAGATAAAATATTAATTTTCAACAATTGTCACATTAAAAATTTTCTCCATCTATATCCACATAAAATCAATATTTTTCTCATCATATAAATCAATAATTAATTATACACAAATAATATTACAGAATCACAGTACTGGCAACCAGGCCGTTCCTAGGAAAGAGGGGGCTTTCCAATAAGGATCTCTCCTTACCGGCGCGCAATTAGATGACCAAACCTCTCATTAGACAGAACTTTCTAGACATTACCAATAATATTATCTAATAATATTATTCAGATAATATGAATTATTGCTCCGATAATTGAAAATACTGTCTAGTGACAATTATTAAAATAACAGTAATATAAAATATCAACGCAGCAATTATTGAATAAAATACAATATTGAACAGTAATTACTGTAACCATTATTGAGTAGTGCCTTCTTACGTAAGAATCAATAATTGGTGCAATACCGTGTGCTACTGTGCAACAACACGTATTACTGTGTTTTAACCACCGGGTATTCCAACAGTATTAACGGTAACAACTACGCCGTTATTTATAAACAACTTATTTTTGTCGTTTTCTTCATCCAATCGCTTTCCGTTATGGGGCCCACAAAAGACTGCGTCGTCGTACGAATATTCCCCGATATGAAGAATATTCCACGACCAAATGAATATTCCCCGACAACAATGAATATTTTATAACCACCTGCTTATTTGAAATATTTGCGTATTTTACCCATAACTAACCACATTAATCAAATTAACCCTTACTATTTCAAAATAATAAATAGAGAAATTTAAATTTCATTTATTAATAATTTGGGGTCTTACACCTACCCACCCCCACCCCCACCCCCACCCCTTACCCCCACTCACCCCACTCACCCACCCCACCTATCTACCTACCCACCCCACCACCCACCTACCCCACCCCACCCCACCCCTCCCCACCCTAGCCCCCCCAAAAAAATAATATTATGTGATTACGTATACATCCCTTACCCCCAACCACCCCCAACCCCACCCATACAAAAAATAATAATATTATGTGATTATGTATACATCTCTTACCCCCACCCCCACCTCCACCCAAAAAAAATAATATATACACACCACCCACCCCACCCCATCTCACCCATATTAAAAGTTCATTTAAAAGTTCTGTTTAAATGTCAAAACATCTTAAAAATAGTTAATATGATTTTTAACCATAACCATATGGTTCCAACTCATATTAAAAATGGTTAATATGGTTTTGGTTCTTAAATAGAACCATAACCATATTTTGAAAACCAAAACCAACCCATAACCATATTTTGTTAGGCCTAGCTGTCACCACTGGACAAGGGGCAGATCTAGCACAAAGTTGAGTAGGTCAAATTCAAATTTTTTTTGTTAAGAATAAAAACTATATTTATATATATATATATATATATATATATATATTCATAATTTTCTTATAATTATAAGAAAAATATTAGAATGATTTTTTTAATCAACAATTTTTTTTATTAAAAACTCAATATAGCACAAATGTGACAAATTCAAAAGAGTTGGATAAGGCCACATGCGATAAAGAAAACTAAGTAAATAATTTTGGGTTTTAACACATTGTCTTTATCTTTGAGTTTTAATTTAGTGATAAAAAAAAGGAAGCGAATGAAAAAGAAGAAGAGATAATGTCAACTTTATAATAGAAGAGAATTTTTTTTAAGAAAAGTGATATTTTTGTGTTTTAATTAAAAAAAAATATTAAAAAAATTAGTGTATTTCGAGTTAAAAAAATTTTTCCTATTTTTTTTCTACAACTAAATTTTTTTACAGGATGTTAGTTAAAAAAGAAAAGAAAGTAGTAGAGAGCACTTAGTTTTTGAGCCAAATATTACACATGGAGGGAGAAATAAGAGAAGTAGTACAAAATTATCATTACTTTAAAAAGTCATTTATATAAAAAGAGGGTGGTTATGGGGGTGTGTACTATGGAAAAAGGGAAGGAGCCAATGAAGACACAACACATGAGTTAATTGCTTATTTAGTCACTGTACTATAGGTCAACTTATAAATGAGTCACTAAATCGATTTTTCTTACAGTCAACTCACCATATCTTACTTTACTAACAAACCGTTAGAAAACTCGTTAAGTTTGTTGACTTTTAACGGAAATGGCACGTCAGCTGCATACGTGTAAAAAAAAACTTGTGTGTTAAAGATTATCCTACGTGGCATTCATTATGTGGATTTGGGGAGGAAATTTTATGAAGAAAATAAAAAAATATATTTTAAAGTACAATATAAATTAGAAAAATTAAGCCTAAAAAACAAAATAAAAATGAAAAATATATTTAGTTATTTTTGTAATTAATATTAAATGTTTTTTTATTTAATCAAGTGATAGATAAATATAATTAAAGAAATTATAAAACATAAAAACTAAAAATATGCTAATTAAAATTAAGGAGAATATGAAAGAATTTTTTTTTAAAATAAAATAAAATAAAATCAAAAAATTTTAGTAAAAAACATGGAATTTTTTTTGTATACTTATTTTTGTAATTAATTGAAAATAAATTTTTAGGTAAGACTTAAATATTATTTTAAATGAATTTTTCAAATTTATTAAATGTCATACACTTTTCTCTCTCATTTCATCAAGCAAAGAACAATCTCGAAACCGATAAATGAGCAAACATTCCAATAATTTATATTCGTAATATAATAAATTAAACATAATATCAAAATAAATTTCATCTTCTTCGTCAAAGCATTTAACCCCCAAAATAACTCCCCACTATTCATCATCTTCTTCTCTCCAAACAAAATCATCTACAGAAAAGCCCCCACGATCTAAAAGCCCTCGGGTCTTCTTCTTCTTCTTCATCCGGGTCTTCTTTATCTTGTGACATTTCTTCATCTGGGTTTTGGGTTTCTTGATGAGATTTTGGATTTTCAAGAAAAAATAAAGAAAAAAATAATCAGAAATCGAGCAGAACTCTCAGAAATTGAACGGAAATAAATCTGAGTTCTTTTGAAGGTATTGAAGGCGATGACATGGACTTGTTAATTAATAACAAAACCATGATGCTAATTTTGTTGTTTTCTATGCTCTGGTGTCAAAATTATAGTAGTGTATGTATATATAAATACACCCAAGAACAGAACTCAAATTGAAATTCATATAAAAAGAATCTATATAACCCAAGAATGCATGTATATAATATCAAAATATTTGAAATAATTTTTTTAATTACACATAAGCATGTAATTTTTTAAATTTATTTTCTTATTTTTTGGCAAAATTTTTTAATTTATATTATTATATTTGTAAAGAATTAAATAAATATTCATTTGATATTAATTAAAAAAATAATTAAATATATTTTTCATTTTTTTGACTAACTTTTCTAATTTATATTATTATATTTGTAAAGAATTAAATAAAAATTCATTTGATATTAATTACAAAATAATTTAATATATTTTTCATTTATTTTCTTTTTTTTGACTAACTTTTCTAATTTATATTATTATATTTGTAAATAATTAAATAAAAATTCGTTTGATATTATTTAAACATATTTTATTTTCTTATTTTTTAGCAAACTTTTCTAATTTATATTATTATTTGTAAAGAATTAAATAAAAATTCATTTGGTATTAATTACAAAAATAATTAAATATATATTTCATTTATTTACTTATTTTTTTTGCTAACTTTTCTAATTTATTTTAACATATGTTGTTTTATTTAGAATAAATCTTTCATTTTCTCCATAAATTATTTTCTCAATTTCCACGTAAGAAAGCCACATGAGATGATTTGTGCCACATAAGCTTTTTTTTTACACGTATGCAGTTGATGTGGCATTTCCGTTAAAAGTCAACTGACTTAACGGATTTCCTAACGGTTTGTTAGTAAAGTAAGGTATAGTGAGTTGACTGTAAAAAAAATCGATTTAGTGACTCACTTGTAAGTTGACCTATAGTATAGTGACTAAATAAACATTTAACCCCATAACACATTGACGAAAATTCAGTGGGGACAAGTGCCCCCTGCCCCTAGGGTAGATCCGCCCCTGCCATTGGCACTGGCTAGCGTAGAGCATGGTGCGTTTTTGTTTATTAAGGGGCTCTATAATTAAGGGATTGTTTGAACGAGCATGAATAAGTCCAAATATAACCGATTAAAGCATTCAAATGGTTTGTTTTAGGATTTTTAAACTTATGGATGGATCAATAAGAATTAGTATTGAATGGTAATTTACTTATATATCCTCACAATTAAGAATTATATTCGATATACATCTTGCTTTACTATTGTAAACAAATTTTGTTATGTATAAATTATTTTTTTATTTTTCTATAATAAATTGATCAATAACCGATTTAATAAACGTTGTTGTAGTCTTTTATTTTGAGCTCATGAACCAAAAGAATGTTATTAATATTTCTAATGTTTTATTCTTAAATTATATTATTAATAGTGTTCAAATATTTATATTTAATTTCTCTTAGATAATATTGTTTATTTATAATTACATAGTAAATTCGTTCATAATATAGCCTATAAGGTTACAATATAAAAATATACGTATTTAGATATGTTAGACGGAAATTATCATACACATTATTTTATTCCGTATGCAGAACTTTTCAAATTCTCTTATACAAAACTTTTCAATTATTCCGTTTTTGGAGACTCCTTTTATTTTAATAAATTATTCAAACAAATACAAATACTCCATGTACAAATAAGCTCTGTTCTTTGTTGGACACGACTGTCCCCTTTGCACCACTGCAACTTTCTCACAACTGAGATCTCTAGAGCTCCTTTTGTACAACCTTTATCCAGTATTGAATCAACCAAGCCAAACAAGGCTTGAAAGCAGATTTCAATAAGAAGAATTAATTGCAATATAACTATGATCTTCCAACCAAAAGATTAATAACAAGGCACAAATGATTGCTGGTAATTTTCTTTGAGAACTTCTTAAAATCAGAATATGTATAGCTTGTAAAGTGAAGGAATTCAAGTCTGCTATAGCAAAAAAACAGAGGAAGAAACTTGAAAAAAATAGAGGCTTTTTATTATGAGTAATGCTACGGACACAAACTATTTTACAAATATTTTACAAACTGCTGATGTGACATGCTCCACCTCAACATATTGATTAACAAATTGATTCAATGTAGTCTTCGGCCCCACATAAAAAGCTAATATAGAGTATGCCACGTCAACTAGTTTGTAAAATATTTGTAGAATAGTTTGTGTCTCTATCATTATTCTTTTAGTATACTAGATGGATCAAGTTCTTAGATACAAATCAATGACTCAATCTGACTATTTAAAGAGAAATATGGACCAAACGTGCAACTATATAGGTGGAAGTAGTTTCCACTTTGTTCTTGCTCCTAAAGAAAAGATAAGTCGAGCACATGTTTCCAACAACAACTAATTGACTTATTCAAATAATTGCATACACTAAAACTAAGGACCCACGTGCATCATATTTTATCACTCCTCCTTGACGTAAAAACTGGATACACCAAGAAGAGATCTGAACTTCACGAACTTAGAGTAAGGAAGAGCTTTAGTAAAACCATTAGCCACTTGCTTATTTGTAGGACCGTACTTCAATTCCATTGCTCCTCCTGCAATTACATCTATGATAAAATGATGACGAAGTTCGATATGTTTGGTTCGTCCATGGAAGACAAGTTTCTTTGTCATTGCAATTGTGGCCTTCTTGTCACAATAAATTTCTGTGGAATCATGCTGAACTTGCTTCAAAAATGCACAAATTCTCCTCATCCAAATGCCTTGACTAACAGTTGAAGTTGCTGCAATGTACTTCGCTTCGGAGGAAGATACCGCAGTGGTAGCTTTCTTATTTGAACTCCATGAAAAAACCCCTGAACCAAGGTTGAATATATAGCTAATCGTGCTTTTTCTATCATCTAGAAAACCTACCGAATCACTGTCTATAAAACCAACTAATTACATATTAGTAACTGAACTATACCAAATCCCGTAATTACTAGTTGCGCAGATGTATCGAAGAACTCATTTGGTTGCTCCAAGATGATGCATTGAAGGTCTATACATAAATCTTGAGACTAAGCTGACAGGAAACATAATATCAGTGTGACAACCCCAAAATAGGTCTATTCCATCCAACCTATTCTGAGTCGCCAAATACATGGTACAGAAAATAACTAAAACTTTATTACAACAATTGTTGTCCAAAGTACAAAAACACATATGCTGTGAGTTTTAATACAAATATATACCAAATGTGACTCATGTCCCAACCGTGGATAGCACGTCACATTGGCACCTTACATAAAGGTATAGTCAAAAACTGTCTTAGAAATTAGAATCTTTGAGAAATGCTCAAGGAAACCTTCGTACATGGGAGGCCATGCGTCTAGGTTATGATAAATATCATATATCCACAGAATTATCCTTGGTTGACCCAATAGACCCCAAAGAAAAACAAGAAGATTACAATCATATTGTTTCCAATGGTAAGTCTTCTCTTGACATATCATTATCTCCACTGTCTCTAATTGAGAATTATACTTCAAATAAACACCAAGATTATATAGGTAGTGCTCGTAAATATACTCAGTAAGTGGATGAGCACATCCCTGTCTTATGATGATACGAGGTTGTATGTCATTAGACATCTTGTATGATAGTGACAAAACACCCTTCCAACGTTGGGTCCGCCTCACCCTATTTGATTCACCAAATATAACTACTAAATGATGACCACCGTTTCTATTCCCCTGTTACCCCCGCTCGACCCAGCTACACTCTTATTACCTGAAATGAATTGTGAAACAGAAGGGTGAGCACAACTAGCCCAGTAAAGAATATCATGACTAAAGATAAATAAATTATCAATAGCCTTTAACAGAATTAAATCAGAGATTTAAAACATATGGTAGATGATAAAAAATTTCAACCATAGTTGCAGCGGAACGTGCAATCCATTAGAAGAGTCAAATAGACCATAAAGTCTATTATCTTCTCCATGTTAAAAATCCACCAACAATGTTTTATTCCTGTAACATCAATCAACAGTTCTGGTCCACAATCATATGAATAACTCATAATCATAATTGTGATTCTAAATTCCTCTTCGCACCCAAGACGAAGATCATTTTCATCACATGTCTTTACCTGAAACATCAAAGATCATGGTTATACCAAATCACAATTCCTGTTCATAATCATACTAATAACTTCATCGGCCAAAGAAATTCGTCACCAATTCATCTTTGCACTACTGGCCAAAGATATTCAACATTAGGTCATCTTTGCACTACGGGCCAAAGATATTCATCAACAATTCATCTTTGCACTACGGGCCAAAGATATTCATCAATAAGTCATCTTTGCACTACGGGCCAAAGATATTCATATCTCAAAGAAATATATTATCATTTCAGAATTTATATAAACAATAATTATAACCATGTTGATCAATTCACCTTTGCACTTAAGCTAAAGATATTCAATTATAAATTCAATGGTTATGATCATACCAGTCACAATTCAACTTTGCACTACTGGCCAAAGAGAACCCATAGTCTTGATCATACCAATAATCTACCCATCTTTACACTCAAGTGAAAGAGAATTTCAACATCAGGGTTATAAAAATGTTATATATGATAATAAAAACAATATGATCAATATATAGATTTAATCTCAAGAGTAATATTCATAAATCAACTATAATTTGGTTAGAAAAAGAAACCAATTTTGTCGTGAATAGTAACTCGTGAATAGTAACTCATGAATAGTAACTCATGAATAGTAACTCGTGGATAGTACTCCGTATTCGTACATAGTACCGTATATGTAAATAATGTCATGTAAATAGTGCCATATGCATGAATAGTGCTGTATACGTGAATAGTGCCGTATACGTGAATAGTAACCCCGACTCAAAAAGTTAAAATTCCACAATAAAATCCATACCCATTATTTCAGTATAATGATATTGAAAGAATAACATCATTATGAAAAATATAGCATCCCTTAATATCCCTTACCTCAAAAGAGCAGCACTTCTGACTAGATATCGGATATGACGCTAAAGAAAACTTGCACTGATGAATAGCAACTCACCAAGTATCTAAATACTCACAAAATACACTCGATAATCTAGAGAGAAAAAAAGAGAAAACTTATGAATTCTGGTGTGATTTTCAATTCTAACTTAGCCCTCTATTTATAGAAAAATGTTAGCACGCCGAAGCAAACTTGACCTGCTACCTGATAGCTTTACCTGATACTATTCCACCCGGTAAAAATCAGTAATCTTCCCTAACAACCAAAAGTGGGGCTCACCCATTTCTAGAATTTTCTATCAAAATTATTTATAAACCTAATTTCCGAATCAGTCACCTCTTAAAATTCATAACAAATCATACGTTCATTTTTAACGGTTTAAAATTTGTGAACATATACTCAACTTATATATGTATAACATATTCAAAAATCACAACGATCCAACGGTCAGATTAAAAATTATAACTCACACAATAAAGATGTAAGAACACTGATTTGATCTTTTAATACCTCCAATCCTACAAAATACTGATAAAATACCTCAACATTAATTCCTTCATTTATAACCACATAAATAAATTCATCATTTATATCCACATCAAATAAATATTTCATTATCATATAGATCAATAATTAATTATTCACAAATAATATTACAGAATCACAATAATGACAACCAGGCAGTTCCCAGGAAAGAGGGGGGCTTTCTAATAAGGATTTCTCCTTACTGGCGCGCAATTAGGTGACCAAACCTCTCCTTAGACAGAACTTTCTAGACATTGCCAATAATGTTATCTAATAATATTATTCAAATAATATGAATTATTGATCTGATAATGAAAAATACTGTGCATCAATAATTATTGAAACAACAATAATATAAAATATCAACACATCAATTATTGAATCAATAAAATAAAATATTGAACAGTAACTACTGTAACAATTATTGAGTAGTGCCTTCTCACGTAAGAATCAATAATTAAAAAAATACTGTGCAATACCGTGTGCTACTGTGCAACTACGCGTATTACTGTATTTTAACCACCAGGTATTCCAACAGTGTTAATGGTAACAACTACGCCGTTATTTATAAAAACTCAAATTTGTCGTTTTTCTTCATCCGACAGTTATTCTGTTATGGGCCCACAAATGGCTGCGCCGTCGTACGAATATTTTTCGACAGAAAGAATATTCCACGACTAAACGAATATTCCCCGACAACAATGAATATTTTATAACCACTTGCGTATTTTGAAAAAAAAAATTCATATATCACCCTTAACTTTAACTTTTATCAATTTAAACATTTACTGAATAGTAATTATAAGAAAAATTGAATACTTTTATTTCATAAAATTCGGGGTCTTACAATCTCCTCTCCTTATGAAATTTCGTCCCCGAAATTTACGTACCTGGTATTTCTAAAAGTTGAGAATACCTTGCTTTCATTCCAGATTCTATCTCTCCAGTCACCATGATTTCTCCATTGCTCATCTCCCGTGATAACTTCATTTGGGTTCCTCACTTGTTGAGAGGTCATGACAACCGCTATCCTTTGAACTACTCGGCTTTGACTTGTCTGGGGCAGCATTTGGTGTCATCACTATCTTTGGAATATACTTTTCTATAGGGCATATTCCACCCTCAACTGCTTCGTCGTACTCCTGATTTATGATCTGAATCATCAATATTCGATCCATATCGAATTCAGGTTGACCGCTCTGTACAGGGTAATTCAAAACTCGATGTTGGATTCTCCCAATTGCTGTCCAAAAAGAGAAATACATATCATCTATTTTAGTCTTCTTAGATCGGACATCTCTTTTCACAATATCAACGCGTCGTGTGGCTTTTACCCATGCATCACTCATTCTTACCCGTTCAGTTTTTTCTTCTTTTAGCTCAGATTTCATCTTTATCATCTTATACTCTGTCAAAGAATGCTTCTGTTTAAGCATCATATATCAGGTATCACAAGCTTGAATTGTTGCATCCTTTTGCTCTACGACCGCCTGTCGTTCTTCAGCCTGCTCTTCTAACTCATGAATACGATTTTGAAATTCTACATTTTGATCATAGAAAACCTCTAATAAATTCTCCTCAGGTACCTCTTCTTCCTCTTCTTCCTCACTCTCAGCTGTTACCTCTGCGACTATCTCAGGTGCAACTATCAATTCTTCACTCACCACAAGAATATCTCTAATTCATTCTTCATCTGACATCACATTATCATGGTTAGTGATTAGAGGTATCGCCACAGTCTCATTCACTCCATTATTAGCATTCTCAACTGCCATTCTCAAATACTGCCATAAAACAAGGGTTAATTAAGCAAATTAACGTATCACATAATATCCATATATTATGACCAACCAACAATTAAGCTTAGGTAGGACACACTAGCTAAGGATTTACTCATCTCTCCCCTCCTAGTTATATTCCCCGATCTCCGCTAGAGACCATATCCCTAAGCTCTGATACCAAATGTGACAACCCCAAAATAGGTCCATTCCATCCAACCTATTCTGAGTCGCCAAATACATAGTACAGAAAATAACTAAAACTTTATTACAACAATTGTTGTCCAAAGTACAACAACACATATGCTGTGAGTTTTAATACAAATATATACCAAATGTGACTCATGTCCCAACCGTGGATAGCACGTCACAACGGCACCTTACATAAAGGTATAGTCAAAAACTGTTTTAGAAATTAGAATCTTTGAGAAGTGCTCAAGGAAACCTTCGTACATGGGAGGCCATGCGTCTAGGTTATGATAAATATCATATGTCCACAGAATTATCCTTGGTTGACCCAATAGACCCTAAAGAAAAATAAGAAGATTACTATCATATTCTTTCCAATGGTAAGTCTTCTCTTGACATATCATTATCTCCACTGTCTCTAATTGAGAATTATACTTCAAACAAACACCAAGATTATATAGGTAGTGCTCGTAAATATACTCAGCAAGTGGATAAGCACATCCCTGTCTTATGATGATACGAGGTTGTATGTCATTAGACATCTTGTATGATAGTGACAAAACACCCTTCCAACGTTGGGTTTGTAACGACCCCAAAATAGGTCCATTCCATCCAACCCATTCTGAGTCGTCAAATACATGGTACAGAAAATAACTACAACTCTATTACAACAATTGTCGTACAAAATACAACAACACATATGCTGTGAGTTTGGATACAAATATATACCAAATGTGACTCATGTCCCAATCGTGGACAGCACCTCATAATGATACCTTACATAAAGGTATAGTCAAAAACTGTTTTAGAAATTAGAATATTTGGGAAGTGCTCAAGGAAACCTTCGTACATGGGAGGCCATGCATCTAGGTTATGATTGATATCATATGGCCACACAATTATCCTTGGTTGACCCAATAGACCCCAAAGAAAAACGAGAAGTTTACTATCATATTCTTCCCAATGGTGAGTCTTCTCTTGACTTATCATTATCTCCACTGTCTCTAATTGAGAATTATACTTCAAACAAACACCAAGATTATATAGGTAGTGCTCGTAAAGATACTCAGCAAGTGGATGAGCACAATCCTGTCTTATGATGACACGAGGTTGTATGTTATTAGACATCTTGTATGATAGTGACAAAACACCCTTTCAACGTTGGGTTCGCCTCACCCAATTTTCTTCACCAAATATAACTACTAAATGATGACCACCGTTCTATTCCCTTGTTACCCCCGCTCGACCCAACTACACTCTTATTACCTGAAAGGAATTGTGAAACAAAAGGGTGAGCACAACTAGCCCAGTAAAGAATATCATGACTAAAGATAAATAAATTATCAATAGTCTTCATCAGTAATAAATCAGAGATTTAGAACATATGGTAGATGATAAAAATTTTAACCATAGTTGCAGCGGAACGAGCAATCCATTAAAAGAGTCAAATAGACTATACAGTCTATTATCTTCTCCATGTTAAAAATCTACCAAAAATATTTTATCCCTGTAACATCACTCAACAGTTCCTGTCCACATTCATGTGAATAACTCATAATCATATTTACGGTTCTAAATTCCTCTTCTCATCCAGGACAAAGATAATTTTCATCACTTGTCTTTACCTGAAACATCAAAGATCATGGTTATACCAAATCACAATTCATGTTCATAATCATACTAATAATTTCATCTTTGTACTACGGGCCAAAGATATTCATCAACAGACCATCTTTGCACTACAAGCCAAAGATATTCATCAACATGTCATCTTTGCACTACAGGCTAAAGATATTCAACCACAGATCATCTTTGCACTACAGGCCAAAGATATTCATCAATAATTCATCTTTGCACTACAGGCCAAAGATATTCCTCAACAGTTCATATTTGCACTACATACCAAATATATTCATCAACAGTTCATATTTGTACTACATGCCAAATATATTAATATCTCAAAGAAATATATAATCATTTCAGAATTTATATAAACAATAATTATAACCATGTTAATCAATTCATCTTTACACTTAAGCTAAAGATATTCAATTATAAATTCAATGGTCATGATCATACCAGTTAACAATTCATCTTTGCACTACAGGCCAAAGATATTCCTCAGTCACGATCATACCAATAATTTACCCATCTTTACACTCAAGTGAAAGAGAAATTCAACATCAGGGTTATAAAAATGTTATATATGATAATAAAAATAATATTATCAACAACTACATTTATTTTCAAGAGCAACAATCATAAATCAACGATAATTTGGTCAGAAAAAGAAACCAATTTTCTTTCGTGAATAGTAACTCGTGAATAGTAACTCATGAATAGTAACTCGTGAAATGTAACTCGACACAAAAAGGTAGAAATTCCACAATAAAATACATACCAATATTTCGGTATAATGATATTGAAAGAATAATATTTCTTAAGCTTATAAACAATTTATTTTAATTGTTTACACTTTACTAAATAATGTATTTAATCATCTTAAAATGCCAAACTCATAAGATTTCATTACCAATAATCAAAAACTCTCATAAAAAATCTGCATATACCTCATATAGGATTCTCAAGCCATAAAATCCTATTTTCTAATTTTCTTTCTTCACAAAACATATTTAATTCATTTACTCATAACTAGACTATTTTCATAAAAAATACCAAATCAGTTCCAAAAATATTTCTTTTCTGAGATTTAGCATAATATAGTCTCATAGTTAACATATATTTTTCTCAGAATTTTTAAAAGTCATTTACTATTTTTCATATGGCAAAAATAGTCGAATATTTAGACATTTATCAAAAATTGTACTTTTATCTAAAACTTCTGAAATTAACAGAGTATACTCCTATCATATACATGTACTCCCAATAAAAATTTCATCAATTTTGGAGTTAACCACAAGGAGTTATAAGCGGTTACTTTTAAAATAGTCTTTTCTCATAAAATTCATAACTCTTAATCTATACATCCAAAAATCATCATTTTGGGACACAATCAAGAAAACTCATCAAAATATCATTTCAAATTTTTCCAAAATTTTTGAAGGTCAGAAAAATTACGAAACTGAAAAACATAACAACCCTTAAAATCCCTTACTATCCCTTACCTCAAAAGTGCAGTATTTCTGACTGGAATGCAAAGCCGAAGGAAACTTGTACTGAATAACAACTCTCAAAGTATATCTAAATACTCACAAAATATGCTTCATAATATAGAGAGAGAAAGAGAGAAAGCTTATGTTTCTGGTGTGATTTTCAATTCTAACTTAGCCCTCTATTTATAGGAAAATATTAGCACGCCGAAGCAGACTTAACCTGCAACCTGATGGCTTTACCTGCTACTATTCCCACCCACCACATTTGAATAAAAATTTCAGCACATTTCTTCACCAACCAAGAGTGGGGCCCACCAATTCTAGAATTTTCCACCAAAATGATTAACTCCGAAAATTCAATAATTTCTGAACCAATCATCTCGTAAAATTCATAACAAATCATAAGTTTATTTTTAACGGTTCAAAATTTATGGACATATACTCAACTTATATATGTATAACATATCCAAAAATTACCACGATCCAACGGTTGGATTAAAAATTATAACCCCCGCAATATATCTCAAAAACCCTAATTTGATTTTTAATACCTCCGTTCCGACAAAAATACAGATAAAACACCTCAACATTAACTCCTTCATTTTTAACCACAAAAATATATCCCTCATTTATATCCACATAAAATAAATATTTCCTTATCATATGAATCAATAATTAATTATTCACAAATAATATTACAGAATCACATTTACGACAACCAGGTCGTTCCCAGGAAAGAGGGGGCTTTCCAATAAAGATTTATCCTTATTGGCGCATAATTAGGTGACCAATCCTCTCCTTAGACAGAACTTTCTAGACATTGCCAATAATGTTATCTAATAATATTATTTAAATAATATAAATTATTGATCTGATAATGGAAAATACTGTGCAGTAACAATTATTGAAATAACAATAATATAAAATATCAACGCAGCAATTATTGAATCAATAAAATAAAATATTGAACAGTAACTACTGTAACAATTATTGAGTAGTGCCTTCCTTCGTAAGAATCAATAATTTAAAAATACTGTGAAATCAGTGTGCTACTGTGTAACAACGCGTATTACTGTATTTTAACCACCAGGTATTCCAACAGTGTTAACGGTAACAACTACGCCGTTAATTATAAAAACTCAATTTTTGTCGTTATCTTCATCCGACAGTTATTCGTTATGGGGCCCACAAATAGCTGCGCCGTCGTACGAATATTTCCCGATAAAAAGAATATTCTACGACCAAACGAATATTCCCCGACAACAATGATTATTTTATAACCACTTGCTTATTTTGAAAAAAAATTCATATATCACCTTTAACTTTAACTTTTTATCAATTTAACCATTTACTAAATCGTAATTATAAGAAAAATTGAATACTTTTATTTCGTAAAATTCGGAGTCTTACAGGGTTCATGTAAGACCCCAACTTATTAATAAATGAAATTAAATTTTTTCTATTTATTATTTTGAAATAGAAAGGGTTGATTTGATTAATGCGGTTAGTTATGGGTAAAATGCGTAAATATTTCAAATAAGCAAGTGGTTATAAAATATTCATTTTTGGTCGGTGAATATTCGTGTGGTCGTGGAATATTCTTTCTGTAGGGGAATATTCGTACGACGGCGCAGCTATTTGTGGGTCCCATAACGGAAAACGATTAGATGAAGATAACGATAAAAATTGAGTTTTTATAAATAATGGCGTAGTTGTTACCGTTAACACTGTTAGAATACCCGGTGATTAAAATACAGTAATACGCGTGGCTGCACAGTAGCACACGGATTACACAGTATTTTAGAATTATTGATTCTTACGAAGGAAGGCACTACTCAATAATTATTACAGTAGTTACTGTTCAATATTTTATTTTATTGATTCAATAATTGCTGCGTTGATATTTTATATTATTGTTGTTTCAATAATTGTTGCTGCACAGTATTTTCCATTATCAGATCAATAATTCATTTTATTTGAATAATATTATTAGATAGTATTATTGGCAATGTCTAGAAAGTTCTGTCTAAGGAGAGGTTTGGTCATCTAATTGCGCGCCAGTAAGGAGAAATCCTTATTGGAAAGCCCCATCTTTCCTGAAAACGGTCTGGTTGTCATAAATGTGATTCTGTAATATTATTTGTGAATAATTAATTATTGATTCATATGATAAGAAAATATTTATTCTATGTGGATATAAATGTTAGATATATTTATTGTGGTTAAAAATGAAGGAGTTAATGTTGAGGTGTTTTATCAGTATTTTTATCGGAATGGAGGTATTAAAAATCAAATTAGGGTTTTTGAGATATTTTGCGAGGGTTATAATTTTTAATCCGACCGTTGGATCGTGGTAATATTTGGATATGTTATACATATATAAGTTGAGTATATGTCCACAAATTTTGAACCGTTAAAAATGAACGTATGATTTATTATGAATTTTACGAGATGACTGGTTCAGAAATTGTTGAATTTTCGGAGTTAATCATTTTGGTGAAAAATTCTAGAATTGGTGGGCCCCACTCTTGGTTGGTGAAGAAATGTGCTTAGATTTTTATTCAAATGTGGTAGGCTTGAATAGTAGCAGGTAAAGCCATCAGATTGCAGGTTAAGTCTACTTCGGCGTGCTAACATTTTCCTATAAATAGAGGGCTAAGTTAGAATTGAAAATCACACCAGAAACAAGTTTTCCCTCTTTCTCTCTCTAGATTATTGAGTGTATTTTGTGAGTATTTAGATACTTTGAGAGTTTCTATTCATCAGAGCAAGTTTCTTTCAGCCTTATACCGGTATTCCGACCAGAAGTACTGATATTTTGAGGTAAGGGATATTATCTTCTTCTTAAATAATATTTTCTTCAATATCATTATGCCGAAATATTGATATGAACTTTTTATCAAATTTAGAACTTTTTGTGTCGGGGTTACTATTCACGTATACGTTACTATTCACGTATACGGCACTATTCACGAATACGACACTATTCACCGAAAAATATAATTTTCTTCTTTTTGTCCAAGTTGTCTATTATGATTACTATCTTTGATTGTATCCATAGTTTGATCTTTATTTTTGAATTCTGTTTTACAATTGATTATTATGAAGTATTATTGATCTTGGATAAACTGTTATACGAATCCCTAATATTTGTCCTTCTGTCTCACTGGATTCATTTTCTTTAAGATATTTTTCATCACCCTCAGTCCTAAATGATGATATTACTGAATATCTTTGGCCTGTAGTGCAAAGATGTATGATTACCTGATGAATATCTTTGGCCTGTAGTGCAAAGATGAACAGGTGTTGAGATGAACATGACCGACTGGTGTTACAAATGAATATCTTTGGACTGTAGTGCAAAGATGAATATTTAATTCAAGATGTATATTGATTGATGTTACAGGGATAAAATATTGATGATGGACTTTTAAATCTTAGAAGATAGTAGAATTTTTTCTCTACTTGACTCTTCTAATGGTTTGCTGTTTCCGTTGTAGTTGTTGATCTAAAACTAGTTGTCGATTATATTCTATCAGATTTTTCCCTATTGAATACTAATGATAATTTGTTGTATATTATCTTAGTCATAATATTCTTTATTGGGCTAGTTGAGCTCACCCTTTTCCTTTTTGTTCCATTTTTCTTCTCAAGAGGTGAGAACATAGCATGATCTAGTCGGGGTATGGAGTGATGGTTCTAGAAAGATGTTTTAGCTGTCCTCACTATTTCTGTAAAATAGTGTTTGAATAATTATAATGAGGACTTACTTGAGTGTGGATATTGTCTAGAAGACAATATTTATATTTAAACTCACAGTATATGTTGTCGTATTTTGCACGACAATTGTATTATTGAAGTTGTAGTTTCATTTTGTACCATGTATTTGGCGACTCAGAATGGGTGTTGTATACCTATTTTGGGGGCGTCACAGTTCGCCTCACCCTATTTGATTCACCAAATATAACTACTAAATGATGACCACCGTTCTATTCCCCTGTTACCCCCGCTCGACCCAGCTACACTTTTATTACTTGAAATGAATTGTGAAACAGAAGGGTGAGCACAACTAGTCCAGTAAAGAATATCATGACTAAAGATAAATAAATTATCAATAGCCTTTAATAGAATTAAATCAGAGATTTAAAACATATGGTAGATGATAAAAATTTTTAACCATAGTTGCAGTGGAACGTGCAATCCATTAGAAGAGTCAAATAGACCATAAAGTCTATTATCTTCTCCATGTTAAAAATCCACCAATAATGTTTTATTCCTGTAACATCAATCAACAGTTCTGGTCCACAATCATATGAATAACTCATAATCATAATTGTGATTCTAAATTCCTCTTCGCACCCAGGACGAAGATCATTTTCATCACATGTCTTTACCTGAAACATCAAAGATCATGGTTATACCAAATCACAGTTCCTGTTCATAATCATACTAATAACTTCATCTTTGCACTACGACCAAAGATATTAGTCACCAATTCATCTTTGCACTACTGGCCAAAGATATTCAACATTAGGTCATCTTTGCACTACGGCCCAAAGATATTCATCAACAATTCATCTTTGCACTACGGGCCAAAGATATTCATATATCAAAGAAATATATAATCATTTCAGAATTTATATAAACAATAATTATAACCATGTTGATCAATTCACCTTTGCACTTAAGCTAAAGATATTCAATTATAAATTCAATGGTCATGATCATACCAGTCACAATTCAACTTTGCACTACTGGCCAAAGAGAACTCATAGTCTTGATCATACCAATAATCTACCCATCTTTATACTCAAGTGAAAGAGAATTTCAACATCAGGGTTATAAAAATGTTATATATGATAATAAAAACAATATGATCAACATATAGATTTAATCTCAAGAGTAATATTCATAAATCAACTATAATTTGGTTAGAAAAAGAAATTAATTTTATCGTGAATAGTAACTCATGAATAGTAATTCATGAATAGTAACTCGTGAATAGTACTCCGTATTCGTACATAGTACCGTATATATGTAAATAATGTCATGTAAATAGTGCCATATGCATGAATAGTGTTGTATACGTGAATAGTGCCGTATACGTGAATAGTAACCCCGATTCAAAAAGGTAAAAATTCCACAATAAAATTCATACCCATTATTTCAGTATAATGATATTGAAAGAATAACATCATTATGAAGAATATAGCATCCCTTAATATCCCTTACTATCCCTTACCTCAAAAGAGCAGCACTTCTGACTGGATATCGGATATGACGCTGAAGGAAACTTGCACTGATGAATAGCAACTCACCAAGTATCTAAATATTCACAAAATACACTCGATAATCTAGAGAGAAAAAGAGAGAAAACTTATGAATTCTGGTGTGATTTTCAATTCTAACTTAGCCCTCTATTTATAAGAAAATGTTAGCACGCCGAAGCATATTTGACCTGCTACCTGATGGCTTTACCTGC
This sequence comes from Panax notoginseng, assembly GCA_016801055.1. Lineage (NCBI taxonomy): Eukaryota > Viridiplantae > Streptophyta > Magnoliopsida > Apiales > Araliaceae > Panax > Panax notoginseng. The sequence goes on from CM029022.1 coordinate 175,246,576, forward strand.
AACTATTCCACCCGCCAAAAATTAGTAATCTTCCCCAACAACCAAAAGTGGGGCCCACCCATTTCTAGAATTTTTCACCAAAATCATTTATAAACCTAAAAACACAACGATCCAATGGTCAGATTAAAAATTTGTTCAAAATTTGTGAATATATACTCAACTTATATATGTATAACATATCCAAAAAATACAACGATCCAACGGTCAGATTAAAAATTATAACTCACACAATAAAGCTGTAAGAACACTGATTTAATGTTTTAATACCTCCAATCTACAAAATACTGATAAAATACCTCAACATTAATTTCTTCATTTATAACCACATAAATAAATTCATCATTTATATCCACATCAAATAAATATTTTATTATCATATAGATCAATAATTAATTATTTACAAATAATATTACAGAATCACAATAATGACAACCAGACAGTTCCCAAGAAAGAGGGGGCTTTCCAATAAGGATTTCTCCTTACTGGCGCGCAATTAGGTGACCAAACCTCTCCTTAGACAGAACTTTCTAGACATTGCCAATAATGCTATCTAATAATATTATTCAAATAATATGAATTATTGATCTAATAATAAAAAATACTATGCTCAACAATTATTGAAACAACAATAATATAAAATATCAACACATCAATTATTAAATCAATAAAACAAAATATTGAACAGTAACTACTGTAACAATTATTGAGTAGTGCCTTCTCACGTAAGAATCAATAATTAAAAAAATACTGTGCAATACCGTGTGCTACTGTGCAACTACGCGTATCACTGTATTTTAACCACCAGGTATTCCAACAGTGTTAACGGTAACAACTACGCCGTTATTTATAAAAACTAAAATTTATCTTTTTCTTCATCCGACAGTTATTCTGTTATGGGGCCCACAAATGGCTGCACCGTCGTACGAATATTTCCCGACAGAAAGAATATTCCACGACTAAACGAATATTCCCCGACAACAATGAATATTTTATTACCACTTACGTATTTTGAAATATTTTTTTATATATCACCCTTAACTTTAACTTTTATCAATTTAACCATTTACTGAATAGTAATTATAAGAAAAATTAAATACTTTAATTTCATAAAATTTGGGGACTTACAATCAGGGCGAGTATGAGTCAAGTACATCAGCCCACCAACAATACTTCTAAACCACTTTTCATTAGCTTTCATTGTTCCATTATTCATAGTTAATTTCTCACAGGTGTTCATGGGAGTAGACACAACTTTACAATTCAGTATATTAAACTTCTTAAGTAAGTATAGTACCCTCATTAGTTTGCTAAATTTGAAGACCAAAAAAATAATGTAACAATTTGAAATCTGTCATATCAAACTCACTCATCGTGTTTTCTTTAAATTCTCTGACAAGAGCATTAGAAGAGCCCACATATATCATGTCATCCACACACAAACAATAAGCACATCATTACTTTTTACCATCACATATAAGGTCAGTTCACTTTCACTTCAACGGAAATCATTTTGAAGGAAATTGTGACGCCCCCAAAATAGGTCCACATAACCCATTTTGAGTAGCCAAAAATATGGTACAGAATCCAAATACAAACTTTCATATTTACAACTATTAAACTGTCGTGCAAAATAATACAATACATAAGCTGTGAGTTTGAATACAAATATTGCACCGTACATAATACGAAAATATCTAAACTCAAATTAAGTCTTCATTACAGTTATTATCACACTATTTCAAAACATAGTGACGACTTCTATAGTAACTATCTCGGACCATTACTCCACTCCCCGACTAGTCTCTCAGCTATACTTTCATTTCCTGATAAGAACAATATAACAAAAAGGAAAAGAGTGAGCTCAACTAGCCCAGTAAATAATATTATGACTAAGATAATGAAGAATAAATTATCTTTAGCCCTCAACACTAATAAATCAGATAAAATATAATGGACAACAAGTTTTAGATCAACAACTGCAGCGAAAATAGCAATCCATTAGAAGAGTCAAGTAGAGCATGATGTCTACTATCATCTATGATTTAAAATTCCATAATCAATATTTTATTCCAGTAACACCAATCAATAATTGTTTCAAACCAACGAATTATCTATGCACTACGGGCCAAAGATATTTGTTTGTATCATCAGTGGTCATGATTATGCCAAACACTTGTCCATCTATGTATTTCGGGCCAAAGAGGACTTTCACCATAAATCTTTATCTGTAAAATTAAAGGTCATGATTATACCAATACATAATAATCATACCAATCAACAGTCCATCTTTGCACTACAGACCAAAGATAACTTTCACCACAATATAAGCATGAGGATGATGACAATGATATAAAGAATGAATCAAGTGAGATCAAGGATAAATATTAGAGATCTATAATTTAATTTATCCAGAGTTCAAGAATGTCCAAATTGTCAATATTATCACCAATTGTGGAGTAAAATTCAAGAATAAGATTCATATATCAAAGATAATTTGGACACAAAGAGAAACTAATTTTGTCGTGAATAGTACCCCGACATGAATAGTATCCCAAATGAATAGTATCCCGAATAAATAGTACCCGACATGAATAGTACCCCAACATGAATAGTACCCCGACATAAAAAGATTAAAATTTTAATAAGAAAGTTCAGACCAATAGTGAAATGATACTAGATGAAGCACAAACTATTAACAATATTCCACTAATTTCAACTGTGACTCCCCCAAAATAGGCCCACATAACCCATTTTGAGTCGCCAAAATATATGGTATAAAATTTAAATACAAACTTCCATATTTACAACTATTAAACTATTCTGCAAAATACGACAACACATAAGCTGTGAGTTTGAATACAAATATTGCACCGTACATAATACGACACTATCCAAACTCAAATTAAGTCTTCATTACAGTTATTATCACACTATTTCACAACATAGTGAAGAAAGTTCAGAAAGAAACTAATTTTGTCGTCAATCAATATTTTATCCCTGTAACACCAATCAATAATTGTTTCAAACCAACGAATTATCTATGCATTACGGGCCAAAGTTATTCATTTGAATTACCAGTGGTCATGATCATGCCAAACACATGTCCATCTATGCACTACAGGCTAAAGAGGACTTTCACCACAAACCTTTATCTGTAACATTAAAGGTAATGATTATACCAATATATAATTCCTGATCATAATCATACCAATCAACAATCCCTCTTTGCACTATGAGCCAAAAATGACTTACACCACAATATAAACATGAGGATTATGACAATGATATAAAGAATGAATAAAGTGAGATCAAGGATAAATATTAGAGATTTATAATTTAATTTATCTAGAGTTCAAGAATGTTTAAATTGTCAATCTGATCACCAATTGTGGAGTAAAATTCAAGAATAAGATTCATATATCAAAGATAATTTAGACAGGAAAATAAACTAATTTTGTCGTGAATAGTAACCCGACATGAATAGTATCCCGAATGAATAGTACCCCGAACGAAAAGTACCCCGAATGAATAGTACCTCGACATGAAAAGATTAAAATTTCAATAAAAAAGTTCAGACCAATAATGAAATGATACTAGATGAAGCACAAACTATTAAGAATATTCCACTAATTTCAAGGGTTTTCACACTTTAATAATAAGGTTACGCAAACAAACAATAAATTGGTACCATAAATGGAGAAATATGAGAAAAACGATATCCCTTAACGAGTATAAAAGAAATGATATCACATACGAGTATGAAAGAATATACGAAACTGTAAATAGATTTTCACCCGTCATGTGGTAATCCGCGTAGACAGACCATTTCCATAACTTAATAAAGAATGAATACGAAGGGTTATTCGCCAGGCATGAGATAATCCGCGTTGACAGGTTATTCCCACATATTAATAATGAATAGAATGACAACCCTTATAAGTATGAAGAAAATAACATCATTTACCTTAATAGGAGAGTAGTTATTACTGACATAGTGGAGATTATCTTGAGAAAATCTTACACTACACTCAAAGTATACTCACAAGAACTCTGTCTTTCTAACTCTTGATTATAACTTGATTTTGTAAATTGGTGAAGAACTAATGAACTTAGCTCTCTATTTATAGGAAAACATAGTTTCGATAATTGCACGTTAGGGGCTAGGCTTATTACAGTTTGGTACCGAGGTTAATTACACTTTAGTACCTCATTAATTGCACCTTAGTCCCTCAATCATCTTCCACCAGGTGACATCCTCATGATGACATCATCTTTGTGTTTCTTTAAGGATGATGACATGCTTACATCATGCTTGTATCATCTCTTATCTGATTGGTTGATTCAAGTTCATATTGATTGGTTGACTTACAACACTTTTGTACCCCTAAAGTTTTCTAAGTTCGCATTATTCCCCCTTAACTTTTGTAATTCACTTATCTTTAATCAACAAAATTTTTAAACTTTTCAATAATTATTCACCATTAATATTATAGATTTCAATATTTCCAATCAGATCGTTCTTAGAAAAGAGGGGGCTTTCCGATAAAGAGCACGCAATTAGATAACTTAACCCCTTTACTTGACAGAACTTTCTAGATATTATCAATAATGCTTATCTAATAATAACATTCCAATAATATGAATTACTGTGTCGTGATAATTATTGATTTAATAATATCAATATTATGCATATGTTGTTGTAACAATTATTGAATCAATAATATGAGATACTATGCAGCCACTACTGTTGCAATTATTGAATATTGAGTGACTTCTTACATAAGCATCAATAATCAGAGATACTGTGTAATACCGTGTGCTACTGTGAAACAACACATATTACTGTACTTTTATCACCGGGTATTTCAATAGTTTAACGGTAAAAATTTTGCCGTTATTTTTATAAAAAAGGTTGTTTCTATCGCTTTCTATATCCGACAGTTATTCCGTTGTGGGGTCCACCAATGATTGCTCCGTCGTACGAATATTTCCCGACCAAACTAATATTTTATGACAACTTGCTTATTTTGTAAAATTTGCACATATCACCCATAACTATATCATTTATTAAATTATCACCTTACTATTTAGAATAATATTTAGAAAAAATTAAATCTTTATTCATAAAAAGTTGGGGTCTTACAGAAATAGGAGTCAAGTTTGATGTACCAAGCTCTCAGCGCTTACTTGAGACCATAAATGGCCTTTTTCATATTTTAAACTTTCTCCTCTTGGCCATTGATGACAAATCCTTGCGGCTGGTCAACATACACATTATTGTCCAAAAACCCGTTTAGAAACGCAGACTTTACATTAAATTGAAAAACATTCCAATATTTTTGAGCCGCTAAAGCCAAAATTATTCTAATAGTCTCAAATCTAGCTACAGGTGAAAAAGTTTCAAAATAATCAACTTCATGCTTTTGTACATACCCTATAGTGACCAACCTCGCCTTATGCTTCTGTACACTTCCATCGGGTCCGTACTTTACTTTGTAGACCCATTTCATGCCAATAGCTTTCTTCTTTGCTGGCAAATGCACAAATTCCCATGTGTTATTTCTTTCAATGGCAGACATTTCCTCTTTCATTGAATTCTTCCACTCTTCTTTCCCGCAAGCTTCATCATAACTTAAAGGCTTTGCAACCAAAAGAGCAAAAGTAGAAGCATATATATCACTCAAAGACCACATCTTTGTTGGCGGAGTTTCACTATTTTGGGATGATTTATTACTGCTAGATGGGATACTGGTTGAGCTTCTAGTTGGACTGTGCATAGGAGAAATATGGGGTGAACTCGCATCCTCTTGCAGCTGAGCTAATTCTATCTCGTCTTCTACAAAGGATATATTCTAATCTTTATCACCATTTTGCTGCCAAATACTGTTCTCATCAAAAATCACATCTCGTCGAATGATTAGCTTCTTAGTAAGAGGATTATACAAATGATAACCTTTAGTTACAGCATTATACCCAACAAAAATGTACTTTTCGCTTTTCTTTTCCAACTTAGTACGATCGATAAAATCAATTAAGGCATATACAATGGAACCAAAAACTTTTAAATTACTTACATTGGGCTTAACTCTTGTAAGACCCCAAATTTTATGAAATAAAAGTGTGACTCCCCCAAAATAGGTATACAACACCCATTCTGAGTTGCCAAATACATGGTACAGAAAGCAAACTACAACTTCAATAATACAATTGTCGTGCAAAATACGACAACACATACTATGAGTTTAAATACAAATATTGTCTTCTAGACAATATCCACACTCAAATAAATCCTCATTACAATTATTCAAACACTATTTTACAAAAATAGTGAGGACTGCTAAAATATCTTTCTAGAACCATCACTCCATACCCCGACTAGATCCTGCTATGTTCTCACCTCCTGAGAAGAAAAATGGAACAAAAAGGAAAAGGGTGAGCTCAACTAGCCCAGTAAAGAATATTATGACTAAGATAATATACAACAAATTATCGTTAGTCTTCAACAGGAAAAAATCTGATAGAATATAATCGACAACAAGTTTTAGATCAACAACTGCAGCGGAAACAGCAAACCATTAGAAGAGTCAAGTAGAGAAAGAATTCTACTATCTTCTAAGATTTAAAAGTCCATCATCAATATTTTATCCCTGTAACATCAATTAATAATCATCTTTATCCAAATATTCATCTTTGCACTACAGGCCAAAGATATTCATTTGTATCACCTGTCAGTCATGTTCATCTCAACACCTGTTCATCTTTGCACTACAGGCCAAAGATATTCAACAAGTAATCATACATCTTTGCACTACAGGCCAAAGATATTCAGTAATATCATCATTTAGGACTGAGGATGATGAAAAATATCTTAAAGAGAACGAATCCAGTTAGACAGAAGGACAAATAGTAGGGATTCGTATAACAGTTTATCCAAGATCAATAATACTTCATAATAATCAATTGTGAAACAGAATTCAAAAATAAAGATCAAAACATGGATACAATCAAAGATAGTAACCATAATAGACATCTTGGACAAAAAGGGAAAATTTTATTTTTCGGTGAATAGTGCCGTATTCGTGAATAGTACCGTATACGTGAATAGTGCCGTATACGTGAATAGTAACCCCGACACAAAAAGTTCTAAATTTGATAAAAACTCATATCAATATTTCAGCATAATGATATTGAAGAAAATAATATCATTAAGAAGAAAATAATATCTCTTACCTCAAGATATCAGTACTTCTGGTCGGAATACCGGTATAAGGCTGAAAAAAACTTGCTCTGATGAATAGAAACTCTCAAAGTATCTAAATACTCACAAAATACACTCAATAATCTAGAGAGAGAAAGAGAGAAAACTTGTTTCTGGTGTGATTTTTAATTCTAACTTAGCCATCTATTTATAGGAAAATGTTAGCACGCCGAAGCAGACTTAACTTGTAACCTGATGGCTTTACCTGCTACTATTCCCACCCACCACATTTGAAATATAATTCAACACATTTCTTCACCAACCACAAGTGGGGCCCACCAATTCTAGAATTTTCCATCAAAATGATAAACTCCGAAAATTCAACAATTTCTGAACCAGTCATCTTGTAAAATTCATAATAAATCATACGTTCATTTTTAACGGTTAAAAATTTGTGGGCATATACTCAACTTATATATGTATAACATATCCAAAAATTACCACGATCTAACGGTCGGATTAAAAATTATAACCCCCGTAAAATATCTCAAAACCCCTGATTTTTAATACCTCCATTCTGACAAAAATACTGATAAAAACCTCAACATTAATTCCTTCATTTTTAACCACAAAAATATATCCCTCATTTATATTCACATAAAATAAATATTTCCTTATCATATGAATCAATAATTAATTATTCATAAATAATATTACAGAATCACATTTATGACAACCAGGCCGTTCCCAGGAAAGAGGGGGCTTTTCAATAAGGATTTCTCCTTACTGGCGCGCAATTAGATGACCAAACCACTCCTTAGACAAAACTTTCTAGACATTATCAATAATGTTATCTAATAATATTATTCAAATAATATGAATTATTGATCTGATAAAGGAAAATACTGTGCAGCAACAATTATTGAAACAACAATAATATAAAATATCAACGCAACAATTATTGCATCAATAAAATAAAATATTGAACAGTAACTACTGTAACAATTATTGAGTAGTGCCTTCTTACGTAAGAATCAATAATTGGTGCAATACCGTGTGCTACTGTATTTTAACCACCGAGTATTCCAACAGTATTAACGGTAACAACTACGCCGTTATTTATAAACAACTTATACTTGTCGTTTCCTTCATCCAATCGCTTTCCGTTATGGGGCCCACACAAGGCTGCGCCGTCGTACGAATACTTCCCGACAGCAAGAATATTCCACGACCAAATGAATATTCCCCGACAAAATGAATATTTTATAACCACTTGCTTATTTTGCAAAATTTGCATATTTCACCCATAACCAAAGTAGTATATCAAATTAACCCCTTATTATTCACAATAATATTTAGAGAAAATTTGATTTTATTCATTAATAAGTTGGGGTCTTACAACCTCCCCTCCTTATGAAATTTCGTCCTCGAAATTGACTTACGTACCTGATGTTTCAAAAAGGTGAGGATACCTCTCTTTCATTTCTGATTCCAACTCCCAGGTCATTTCTTTAATAGCATGGTTTCTCCACAAAACCTTAACTTGTGGTATAACCTTCGTGCGTAGGACATGCTCTTTCCTATCTAAGATCTTAACAGGTACCTCCTCGTACGTTAAATCTTCAGCTATCTCGTCTGGTTCTAACTCAATAATGTGGTTTGGGTCTTTAACATATTTACGAAGCATAGATATGTGAAAAATATTATGAACACGAGACATGCTTGGAGGTAATGCGAGTCTATATGCCACATTTTCTATTCGCTCAAGAATCTCAAATGGACCAACAAATCTTAGATTGAGCTTTCCTCTCTTCCCAAATCTTGTAACTCCCTTCCATGGTGCAACACGTAATAATACATGATCCCCAATATTAAATTCCACGTCCTTCCGATGAAGATCCTCATAACTCTTTTGTCGATCCTGTGCCGTTTGTATACGTTGTCGAATCGTTTGGATCTTCTCTGTAGTCATGCGTACCAACTCTGGTCCCAACAATGTTGCTTCACCCACCTCGTCCCAGCATACTGGAGAACGACATTTTCTTCCTTACAATGCCTCGAATGGAACCACACCTATGCTCGCCTGATAACTGTTGTTGTAGGAGAATTCCACCAATGGTAGGTACTTATCCCAACTCCCTTTGAGATCTAGGACACAGAGTCTTAATAGATCTTCAAGAGTTTGAATAGTCCTCTCTGATTGTCCGTCCGTTTGAGGATGGTATGCCGAACTGAATCGTAAATCCGTGCCCATAGCTTTCTGCAAGCTAACCCAAAATCGTGAAGTGAATCTTGGGTCACGATTCGAAACTATGGATACTGGCATGCCATGCAATCTCACAATCTCGTTCACGTACATACTAGCAAGACGTTCAAGGGAATAAGTCTAACGTATCGGCAAGAAATGAGCGGACTTGGTTAATCTATCAACAATAACCCAAATCGCATCTATGCCTTGAGAAACCTTGGGAAGACCCGTAACAAAATCCATAGTAATGTGTTCCCACTTCCATTTCAGAATCTCAAGTGGTTGCAATGGACCCTTTGGTACTTGATACTCCGCTTTTACACGTTGACAAGTTAAACACCTCGAGATAAACTCCGCGATCTCTCTTTTCATATTACTCCACCAAAATGTATGTCGAAGATCGTGATACATTTTGGTACTCCCAGGATGGATTGCAAACGGTGTGTTGTGTGCCTCCATCATGATTCTATGCTTCAAGTCAAAATCGTTAGGAACACAAAGTCTGGAGTTGACTCGAAGTATTCCTTCTTCATCGATTCTTGCTTCTGGAATAGCACCTTCTTGCACTTTCTTCTTCATACGCATCAGCTCCATGTCCGTAGCTTGAGCAGCTTTAACTTTATCGATTAAAGTCGGTTCTACTCGTATATTTGATATCATCATGTGGGTACTTGGAGCCTTCATCTCTATCTCCATCCTTTGCAAGTCATACAAAATGGGCCTTTGTGTTAACAACATTGCACTCGTACCCGCGTATGATCTTCTACTCAATGCGTCAGCTACTACGTTCGCTTTTCCAGGATGATATTGGATGGTATGATCATAATCTTTCAACAGCTCGAGCCAACGTCGCTGCCGCATGTTGAGTTCCTTTTGGGTGAAGAAATATTTGAGGCTTTTATGATCCGTATAGATCTCCACTTTCTCCCTATACAGGTAGTGTCTCCAAATCTTCAACGTGAATACGACTGCTGCTAACTCTAGATCATGAGTAGGATAATTCCTCTCATATTCTTTGAGTTATCGTGAGGCATAGGCTATGACTTTCCCATGTTGTATGAGAATACATCCTAACCCTTTGCCTAAAACATCGCTGTAGATAACAAATCCATCCGAACCAGATGGTATTGTCAGAACATGTGCCGAAATGAGTCTCCTCTTGAGTTCTTGGAAACTTTTCTCGCATTCGTCACTCCATACGAATTTTTTATCTTTCCGAGTCAGCTGAGTTAACGGAGTAGCGATTCGAGAAAATCCTTCCACAAATCTCCGATAATAACCAGCTAAGCCCAGAAAGCTACGTATTTCGATTACCGACTTAGATTGCTCTCAACTGTGACTCATATCCCAACCTTGGATAGCACGTCACAATGACACCTATTAGTTTACTATCGCACGAATATGGCGTCCCCTACGGAGAGTCTGGCTTCGGTGCATTCCACAAAGGAAGTCACCAGATAGAGGCTCGGTTATCAACTTCTATAGTTGAGTTTTTAACTCCTGAAGTTCAATAGGAGCCATTCGATATGAGATTTTAGAAATGGGTTTTGTACCAGATTCAAAGATGATACAAAATTCAATATCACGCGCAGGCCAAGAAATTCTTCAGAAAATACGTCAGGGATTTTACTAACAACATAAATATCATTCAATTCTGACGTATTTTTGTTCAAGTCCATGACATGGCTAAGAAAGCTTGACATCCGTTTTTCAATAAACGAATGACTTTACGGCTTGATATGAAAGAGTTTGACTTCAATGGTTTGGTTGCTTGAATTCGAATAACAGGTTGCTTAGGAATATGAATACTAACAACCTTACGAAAGCAATCAATTTTGGCATGATGAGTAGTTAACCAATCAATTTCTAAAATCACATCAAAAGCAAGTATCTTTAAAGAGATAAGATCAACAGGTAATGTGATAGTCCCAACTTGGATCATGCAAGATTTATAAACTGTAGATGTAACGAAGGTTTCACCCAACGGAGTTTCAACAGATAAGTTAAAGTCCAATTTCTCCGGAGTCAAGTTTAAACGTTGAGCACAAGCAGGAGAGATAAAAGAATGGGTAGAACCGGTATCTAGTAAAGTATAAACTTCGCAAGAATTCAAGATTAGCTTACCTGTGATCACCTCGTTCGGGTTTCTCGCGTTTTGGCCAGTCACGACAAACGCTCTTCCAGGAACCGCTGATTTCGACTTATCCGGGACAACTTTTGGAGTCACCATCCCCGCTGAACTTGGTTTTGCTACAGAACACCTTTCCACAGTTATAATATACCTTAGATTGTTGTGGACAGTTTGGGCTGATATGTCCCTCTTTCCCACATTTGTAACATACGACCGGTGGTCGTTCTCCTCCCCTAGAAACAGTTGATGTTTGTGCTGACGTCTTCCCGTTATCATTGTTGTACCTTCTCTTCTTGAAATCTCCTCCCGACTCGCTCCTTCTATTATCACGACCACGATTACCACCAGAGTGGTTACCGCTTTTGTCCGAATGTTTTCCTCCCTGCTGGTTTTCATTGCTTCGATGACTGCCGCCACCGGTATGACCCTGATTGTGGTCCCTCAGTTGCACATACTCATTATCTTGATCTAATAATTGAGCCCTGTTTACAACATCTAAATATAAAGAAAATTTATGAGAGATAAGATATTGCCGAATCTCGGGTTTTAAACCTCTCAGAAACATCCTTGTCATTCGTTCCTCATTCTCGACCAAATGAGGTGCAAACCTAGATAACTCTGCAAACTTCGCCTCGTATTGGGATACCGTCATGTTGTTTTGTTCTAGTCTAATAAACTCTACCTCCTTCATATGACGAATACTTTCAGGAAAGTACTTGTCATTAAACAGTTTTTGAAATGTTTCCCAGGACATGTTGAGTGCGTCAGGCTGGGTACGCTTCATAGATTCCCACCAGTAGTCTGCCTCACCGCGGAACATAAAAGTGGCGAATGGAACATTCTGTTCCTCCATGCATCCCAAGACATCGAATATCTTGGTAATTTTCTTGACCCACGTTTCCGCCATGATCGGATCCGGCTTTCCCTTAAATTCTGGTGGTCCCAATTCTTTGAACTGCTTAGCTGTGACAAACCGCGCATTGTTATCATTTCCACCCGTATTCTGCACACGAGTCTCCCTCGTCTGATTTTGCATGAACTGCAAAAAGCTTCTAAACATTCCATCATTCATCGTTTGCTCGGTAACGTTGTTTACAGGAGGAATATTGCCTTCCTGTTGTACGTTCTCCTGGGTTATGATTAAAGGTATCTCCACGGTCTGATTTACTTCATTATTAACGTTCTCAGCTGCCATTCTTAAATACTGCCATAAAACAAGGGTTAATAGTCATGTCATATGTAAGACCCCGAATTTTATGAAATAAAAGTATTCAATTTTTCTATTCAGTAAATGGTTAAATTGATAAATGTTAAAGTTAAGGGTGATATATAAATTTTTTTTTCAAAATACACAAGTGGTTATAAAATATTCATTGTTGTCGGGGAATATTCGTTTGGTCGTGGAATATTCTTTCTGTCGGGGAATATTCGTACGACGGAGCAGCTATTTGTGGGCCCCATAACGAATAACTGTCGGATGAAGAAAACGACAAATTTGAGTTTTTACAAATAACGACGTAGTTGTTACCGTTAACACTGTTGGAATACCCGGTGGTTAAAATACAGTAATACGCGTTATTGCACAGTAGCACACGGTATTGCACAGTATTTTTGAATTATTGATCCTTACGTAAGAAGGCAATACTCAATAATTGTTACAGTAATTACTGTTTAATATTTTATTTTATTGATTCAATAATTGCTACGTTGAAATTTTGTATTATTGTTGTTCAATAATTGTTGCTGCACAGTATTTCCCATTATCAGATCAATAATTCATATTATTTGAATAGTATTATTAGATAGCATTATTGGTAATGTCTAGAAAGTTCTGTCTAAGGAGAGGTTTGGTCATCTAATTGCGCGCCAGTAAGGAGAAATCCTTATTGGAAAGCCCCCTCTTTCCTGGGAACGGCCTGATTGTCATAAATGTGATTCTGTAATATTATTTGTGAATAATTAATTATTGATTCATATGATAAGGAAATATTTATTTTTGTGGATATAAATAAGGGATATATTTTTGTGGTTAAAAATGAAGAAGTTAATGTTGAGATTTTTATCAGTATTTTTTTTGTCGGAATGGAGGTATTAAAAATCAGGGTTTTTGAGATATTTTGCGGGGGTTATAATTTTTAATCCGACCGTTGGATCGTAGTAATTTTTGGATATGTTATACATATATAAGTTGAGTATATGCCCACAAATTTTGAACCGTTAAAAATGAACGTATGATTTATTATGAATTTTACGAGATGACTGGTGCAGAAATTGTTGAATTTTCGGAGTTTATTATTTTGGTGGAAAATTCTAGAATTGGTGGGCTCTACTTGTGGTTGGTGAAGAAATGTGCTGAATTATATTTCAAATGTGGTGGGTGGGAATAGTAGCAGGTAAAGCCATCAGGTTGCAGGTCAAACCTACCAAAATTTTCCTATAAATAGAGGGCTAAGTTAGAATTGAAAATCACACCAGAAACATAAGCTTTCTCTCTTTCTCTCTCTATATTATGAAGCATATTTTGTGAGTTTTTAGATACTTGGTGAGTTGCTATTCATCAGTACAAGTTTTCTTCAGCATCATATCCGATATCCAGTCAGAAGTACTGCTCTTTTGAGGTAAGGGATAGTAAGGGATGGTAAGGGATAGTAAGGGATATTAAGGGATTTTAAGGGTTGTTATGATTTTCAGTTTCGTAATTTTTCTGATCTTCAAAAATTCTGGAAAAATTTGAAATGATATTTTGATGAGTTTTCTTGATTGTATCCAAAAATGGTGATTTTTGGATGTATAGATTGAGAGTTATGAATTTTATGAGAAAAGACTATTTTAAAAGTAACAGCTTATAATTCCTTGTGGTTAACTCCAAAATTGATGAAATTTTTATTGGGAGTACATGTATATGATAGAAGTATACTCTGTAAATTTTAGAATTTTTAGACAAGTATAATTTTTGATAAATGTCTAAATATTCGGCTATTTTGGCCATATGAAAAATAGTAAATGACTTTTAAAAATTCTGAGAAAAATATATGTTCACTATGGGACTATATTATGCTAAATCCCAGAAAAGAAATATTTTTGGAACGGATAGGTATCAATGTAAGGTGCTGACATAGGTTGGTGTCCAGAGTTACAGTTGGTATCAGAGCTATAAGTAAAGAGCCCCGAGCCTCTCGCTGGTGACTTCCTGTTGATGGGGGATGCACCGAAGCCAGACTCTCCGTAGGGGACGCCGTTCTGCGGTGGCAAACTGATAGGTACCGAAAATTGGAAAATAGGATTTTATGGCTTGAGAATCCTATATGAGGTATATGCAGATTTTTGATGAGGGTTTTGGTTATTGATGATGAAATTGTAAGAGTTGGCATTTTATGATGATTAAATGCATTAATTAGTAAAGTGTAAACAATTAAAATAAATTGTTTATAAATTTAAGTAATGTTATTCTTTCAATATCATTATACCGAAATATTGGTATGAATTTTATTGTAAAATTTCTATCTTTTGTGTCGGGGTTACTATTCATGAGTTACGAATATTACTCTTGAGATTAAAACTATATGTTGATCGTATTATTTCTATCATCATATATAATATTTTTATAACCCTGATGTTGAAATTCTCTTTCACTGGAGTATAAAGATGGGTAGATTATTGGTATGATCATGACTAGGGTTCTCTTTGGCCTGTAGTGCAAAGTTGAATTGTGACTGGTATGATCATGACCATTGAATTTATAATTGAATATCTTAAGCTTAAGTGCAAAGGTGAATTGATAAACATAGTTATAATTATTGTTTATATAAATTCTGAAATGATTATATATTTCTTTGAGATATGAATATATTTGGCCTGTAGTGCAAATATGAATTGCTGATGAATATCTTTGGCATGTAGTGCAAAGATGGCCTGTTGATGAATATCTTTGGCCTGTAGTGCAAAGATGAACTGTTGTTGAATATCTTTGGCCCGTAGTGCAAAGATGGTTTGTTGATGAATATCTTCAGCCCGTAGTGCAAAGATGGATTTGTTAGTATGATTATAAACAGGAACTGTGATTTGGTATAACCATGATCTTTGATGTTTCAGGTAAAGACAGGTGATAAAAATATTCTTCGTCCTGGGTGCGAAGAAAAATTTATAGTCACAATTATGATTATGAGTTATTCATATGATTGTGGAAAGGAACTGTTGAGTGATGTTACATGGATAAAATATTGTTGGTGGATTTTTAACATGGAGAAGATAATAGACTTTATAGTCTATTTGACTCTTCTAATGGATTACTCGTTCCGCTGCAACTATGGTTGAAATTTTTATCATTTACCATATGTTCTAAATCTCTGATTTATTGTTGATGAAGGCTATTGATAATTGAATTATCTTTAGTCATGATATTCTTTACTGAGCTAGTTGTGCTCACCCTTTTGCTTCACAATTCCTTTCAGGTAATAAGAGTGTAGTTGGGTCAACCAAGGATAATTCTGTGGCCATATGATATCTATCATAACCTAGATGCGTGGCCTCCCATGTACGAAGGTTTCCTTGAGCACTTCCCAAAGATTCTAATTTCTAAAATAGTTTTTGACTATACCTTTATGTAAGGTGTTATTGTGAGGTGATGTCCACGGTTGGAACATGAATCACATTTGGTATATATTTGTATCCAAACTCACAGCATATGTGTTGTTGTATTTTGCACGACAATTGTTGTAATAAAGTTGTAGTTGTTTTCTGTACCATGTATTTGACGACTCAGAATGGGTTGGGTAGAATGGACCTATTTTGGGGTTGTCACAGGTGGTATCAGAGCTTAGGGATATGATCTTTGGTGGAGATCGGGGAATATAACTAGGAGGGGAGAGATGAGTAAATCCTTCGCTAGTGTGTCCTACCTAAGCTTATTTGTTGGTCAGTCATAATATCGAGATATTATGTGATATGTTAATTTGTTAAATTAACCCTTGTTTTGAAGCTGTATTCTAGAAAGATATCTGAAATACAGGAGATGAGCAATGGAGAAATCATGATGATAAGGAAGATGGAATCTGAAATGAAAGCAAGGTATTCTCAACTTTTCGAAATACCAGGTACGTAAATTTCGGGGACGAAATTTCATAAGGAGGGGAGATTGTAAGACCCCGAATTTTATGAAATAAAAGTATTCAATTTTTCTATTCAGTAAATGGTTAAATTGATAAATGTTAAAGTTAAGGGTGATATATAAATTTTTTTTTCAAAATACACAAGTGGTTATAAAATATTCATTGTTGTCGGGGAATATTCGTTTGGTCGTGGAATATTCTTTCTGTCGGGGAATATTCGTACGACGGAGCAGCTATTTGTGGGCCCCATAACGAATAACTGTCGGATGAAGAAAACGACAAATTTGAGTTTTTACAAATAACGACGTAGTTGTTACCGTTAACACTGTTGGAATACCCGGTGGTTAAAATACAGTAATACGCGTTATTGCACAGTAGCACACGGTATTGCACAGTATTTTTGAATTATTGATCCTTACGTAAGAAGGCAATACTCAATAATTGTTACAGTAATTACTGTTTAATATTTTATTTTATTGATTCAATAATTGCTACGTTGAAATTTTGTATTATTGTTGTTCAATAATTGTTGCTGCACAGTATTTCCCATTATCAGATCAATAATTCATATTATTTGAATAGTATTATTAGATAGCATTATTGGTAATGTCTAGAAAGTTCTGTCTAAGGAGAGGTTTGGTCATCTAATTGCGCGCCAGTAAGGAGAAATCCTTATTGGAAAGCCCCCTCTTTCCTGGGAACGGCCTGATTGTCATAAATGTGGTTCTGTAATATTATTTGTGAATAATTAATTATTGATTCATATGATAAGGAAATATTTATTTTTGTGGATATAAATAAGGGATATATTTTTGTGGTTAAAAATGAAGAAGTTAATGTTGAGATTTTTATCAGTATTTTTTTTGTCGGAATGGAGGTATTAAAAATCAGGGTTTTTGAGATATTTTGCGGGGGTTATAATTTTTAATCCGACCGTTGGATCGTAGTAATTTTTGGATATGTTATACATATATAAGTTGAGTATATGCCCACAAATTTTGAACCGTTAAAAATGAACGTATGATTTATTATGAATTTTACGAGATGACTGGTGCAGAAATTGTTGAATTTTCGGAGTTTATTATTTTGGTGGAAAATTCTAGAATTGGTGGGCTCTACTTGTGGTTGGTGAAGAAATGTGCTGAATTATATTTCAAATGTGGTGGGTGGGAATAGTAGCAGGTAAAGTCATCAGGTTGCAGGTCAAACCTACCAAAATTTTCCTATAAATAGAGGGCTAAGTTAGAATTGAAAATCACACCAGAAACATAAGCTTTCTCTCTTTCTCTCTCTATATTATGAAGCATATTTTGTGAGTTTTTAGATACTTGGTGAGTTGCTATTCATCAGTACAAGTTTTCTTCAGCATCATATCCGATATCCAGTCAGAAGTACTGCTCTTTTGAGGTAAGGGATAGTAAGGGATGGTAAGGGATAGTAAGGGATATTAAGGAATTTTAAGGGTTGTTATGATTTTCAGTTTCGTAATTTTTCTGATCTTCAAAAATTTTGGAAAAATTTGAAATGATATTTTGATGAGTTTTCTTGATTGTATCCAAAAATGGTGATTTTTGGATGTATAGATTGAGAGTTATGAATTTTATGAGAAAAGACTATTTTAAAAGTAACAGCTTATAATTCCTTGTGGTTAACTCCAAAATTGATGAAATTTTTATTGGGAGTACATGTATATGATAGAAGTATACTCTGTAAATTTTAGAATTTTTAGACAAAAGTATAATTTTTGATAAATGTCTAAATATTCGGCTATTTTGGCCATATGAAAAATAGTAAATGACTTTTAAAAATTCTGAGAAAAATATATGTTCACTATGGGACTATATTATGCTAAATCCCAGAAAAAAATATTTTTGAAACGGATTTGGTATTTTTCATGAAAATGGTCTAGTTATGAATAAATGAATTAAATATGTTTTGTGAAGAAAGAAAATTGGAAAATAGGATTTTATGGCTTGAGAATCCTATATGAGGTATATGCAGATTTTTTATGAGGGTTTTGGTTATTGATGATGAAATTGTAAGAGTTGGCATTTTATGATGATTAAATGCATTAATTAGTAAAGTGTAAACAATTAAAATAAATTGTTTATAAATTTAAGTAATGTTATTCTTTCAATATCATTATACCGAAATATTGGTATGAATTTTATTGTAAAATTTCTATCTTTTGTGTCGGGGTTACTATTCATGAGTTACGAATATTACTCTTGAGATTAAAACTATATGTTGATCATATTATTTTTATCATCATATATAATATTTTTATAACCCTGATGTTGAAATTCTCTTTCACTGGAGTATAAAGATGGGTAGATTATTGGTATGATCATGACTAGGATTCTCTTTGGCCTGTAGTGCAAAGTTGAATTGTGACTGGTATGATCATGACCATTGAATTTATAATTGAATATCTTAAGCTTAAGTGCAAAGGTGAATTGATAAACATAGTTATAATTATTGTTTATATAAATTCTGAAATGATTATATATTTCTTTGAGATATGAATATATTTGGCCTGTAGTGCAAATATGAATTGCTGATGAATATCTTTGGCATGTAGTGCAAAGATGGCCTGTTGATGAATATCTTTGGCCTGTAGTGCAAAGATGAACTGTTGTTGAATATCTTTGGCCCGTAGTGCAAAGATGGTTTGTTGATGAATATCTTCAGCCCGTAGTGCAAAGATGGATTTGTTAGTATGATTATAAACAGGAACTGTGATTTGGTATAACCATGATCTTTGATGTTTCAGGTAAAGACAGGTGATAAAAATATTCTTCGTCCTGGGTGCGAAGAAAAATTTATAGTCACAATTATGATTATGAGTTATTCATATGATTGTGGAAAGGAACTGTTGAGTGATGTTACATGGATAAAATATTGTTGGTGGATTTTTAACATGGAGAAGATAATAGACTTTATAGTCTATTTGACTCTTCTAATGGATTACTCGTTCCGCTGCAACTATGGTTGAAATTTTTATCATTTACCATATGTTCTAAATCTCTGATTTATTGTTGATGAAGGCTATTGATAATTGAATTATCTTTAGTCATGATATTCTTTACTGAGCTAGTTGTGCTCACCCTTTTGCTTCACAATTCCTTTCAGGTAATAAGAGTGTAGTTGGGTCAACCAAGGATAATTCTGTGGCCATATGATATCTATCATAACCTAGATGCGTGGCCTCCCATGTACGAAGGTTTCCTTGAGCACTTCCCAAAGATTCTAATTTCTAAAATAGTTTTTGACTATACCTTTATGTAAGGTGTTATTGTGAGGTGATGTCCACGGTTGGAACATGAATCACATTTGGTATATATTTGTATCCAAACTCACAGCATATGTGTTGTTGTATTTTGCACGACAATTGTTGTAATAAAGTTGTAGTTGTTTTCTGTACCATGTATTTGACGACTCAGAATGGGTTGGGTGGAATGGACCTATTTTGGGGTTGTCACATCATATATTATCCCTATACTCTGACCGACCAAATAAACACCAAATAAACTTAGTCAGGTCATACTAGCGAAGGAATTCCCCGTCTCTCCCCTCCTAGTTCTTGTCTCACATCTCAGCCAGGGATCATATCCCTAAGCTCTGATACCAACTGTGACGCCCCCAAAATAGGTATACAACACCCATTCTGAGTCGCCAAATACATGGTATAGAAAGCAAACTACAACTTCAATAATACAATTGTCGTGCAAAATACGACAACACATACTATGAGTTTAAATACAAATATTATCTTCTAGACAATATCCACACTCAAATAAATCCTTATTACAATTATTCAAATACTATTTTACAGAAATAGTGAGGACTGCTAAAACATCTTTCTAGAACCATCACTCCATACCCCGACTAGATCCTGCTATGTTCTCACCTCCTGAGAAGAAAAATGGAACAAAAAGGAAAAGGGTGAGCTCAACTAGCCCAGTAAAGAATATTATGACTAAGATAATATACAACAAATTATCGTTAGTCTTCAACAGGGAAAAATCTGATAGAATATAATCGACAACAAGTTTTAGATCAACAACTGCAGCGAAAATAGCAAACCATTAGAAGAGTCAAGTAGAGAAAGAATTCTACTATCTTCTAAGATTTAAAAGTCCATCATCAATATTTTATCCCTGTAACATCAATTAATAATCATCTTTATCCAAATATTCATCTTTACACTACATGCCAAAGATATTCATTTGTATCACCTGTCAGTCATGTTCATCTCAACACCTATTCATCTTTGCACTACAGGCCAAAGATATTCATCAAGTAATCATACATCTTTGCACTACAGGCCAAAGATATTCAGTAATATCATCATTTAGGACTGAGAATGATGAAAAATATCTTAAAGAGAACGAATCCAGTTAGACAGAAGGACAAATAGTAGGGATTCGTATAACAGTTTATCCAAGATCAATAATACTTCATAATAATCAATTGTGAAGCAGAATTCAAAAATAAAGATCAAAACATGGAAACAATCAAAGATAGTAACCATAATAGACATCTTGGACAAAAAGGAAAATTTTTATTTTTCGGTGAATAGTGTCGTATTCGTGAATAGTGTCGTATACGTGAATAGTAACCCCGACACAAAAAGTTCTAAATTTGATAAAAACTCATATCAATATTTCAGCATAATGATATTGAAGAAAATAATATCATTAAGAAGAAAATAATATCCCTTACCTCAAGATATCAGTACTTCTGGTCGGAATACCGGTATAAGGCTGAAAGAAACTTGCTCTGATGAATAGAAACTCTTAAAGTATCTAAATACTCACAAAATACACTCAATAATCTAGAGAGAGAAAGAGAGAAAACTTGTTTCTGGTGTGATTTTCAATTCTAACTTAGCCCTCTATTTATAGGAAAATTTTAGTAGGCTTGACCTGCAACCTAATGGCTTTACCTGCTACTATTCCCACCCACCACATTTGAAATATAATTCAGCATATTTCTTCACCAACCACAAGTGGGGCCCACCAATTCTAGAATTTTCTATTAAAATGATAAACTCCGAAAATTCAACAATTTCTGAACCAGTCATCTTGTAAAATTCATAATAAATCATACGTTCATTTTTAACGGTTCAAAATTTGTGGACATATACTCAACTTATATATGTATAACATATCCAAAAATTACCACGAACCAAAGGTCGGATTAAAAATTATAACCCCCGCAAAATATCTCAAAAACCCTGATTTTTAATACCTCCATTCCGACAAAAATACTGATAAAAACCTCAACATTAACTCCTTCATTTTTAACCACAAAAATATATCCCTCATTTATATCCACATAAAATAAATATTTCTTTATCATATGAATCAATAATTAATTATTTACAAATAATATTACAGAATCACATTTATGACAACCAGGCCGTTCCCAGGAAAGAGGGGACTTTCCAATAAGGATTTCTCCTTACTGGCGCGCAATTAGATGACCAAACCTCTCCTTAGACAGAACTTTCTAGACATTGCCAATAATGTTATCTAATAATATTATTCAAATAATATGAATTATTGATCTGATAAAGGAAAATACTGTGCAGCAACAATTATTAAAACAACAATAATATAAAATATCAACGCAACAATTATTGCATCAATAAAATAAAATATTGAACAGTAACTACTGTAACAATTATTGAGTAGTGCCTTCTTACGTAAGAATCAATAATTGGTGCAATACCGTGTGCTACTGTATTTTAACCACCGGGTATTCCAACAGTATTAACGGTAACAACTACGCCGTTATTTATAAACAACTTATACTTGTCATTTTCTTCATCCAATCGCTTTCCGTTATGGGGCCCACACAAGGCTGCGCCGTCATACGAATATTCCCCGACAGTAAGAATATTCCACGACCAAACGAATATTCCCCGACAAAATGAATATTTTATAACCACTTGCTTATTTTGCAAAATTTACACATTTCACCCATAACCAAAGTAGTATATCAAATTAACCCCTTATTATTCACAATAATATTTAGAGAAAATTTGATTTTATTCATTAATAAGTTGGGGTCTTACAAAAAGTATTCAATTTTTCTTATAAACATTATTCTAAATAGTAAGGTGATAATTTAATAAATATTATAGTTATGGGTGATATGTACAAATTTTACAAAGTAAGCAAGTTATCATAAAATATTCGTTTGGTCGGGGAATATTCATACGACGGAGCAATCATTGGTGGACCCCACAACGGAATAATTTTTGGATATATAAAGCGACAAAAATAATATTTTTATAAAAATAACGACAAGACTTTTACCATTAAACTGTTAAAATACCCGGTGATAAAAGTATAGTAATACACGTTGTTCTATAGTGGTACACGATATTGCACAGTATCACACGGTATTGGACAGTATCTCTGATTATTGATGCTTACGTAAGAAGTCACTCAGTATTTCATTCAATAATTATCATAGTAGTTGTTGCATAATATCTCATATTATTGATTCAATTATTATCACAGTATCATCTGTACAATACTTTATATTATTAAATCAATAATCAACACGACACAGTTACTCATATTATTATTAGCATTATTGACAATATCTAGAAAGTTTTGTCGAGGAAAGGAGTTAGGTTATTTAATTGTGCGCCAATAAGGAGAAATCATTATCGGAAAGTCCCCTCTTTCCTATGAACGATCTTGTTGTCAATATTGTAAGTTATAATATTAATGATGAATAATTGTTGAAAGATTAAAAATGTGTTGTGGTAATTATTTATTCAATTTTTGATATAAATAGAGGGGTTTGTTATGAGGCGTTTGTTATAAGTTTAACTTATTATTCTATGGGGGGACGTGCTAATTTTTTAAACCGTCGGTTGAAGTTTTAATAGTAAATCAATATGGACCGTCAGTTGAAGTTTTAATAGTAAATCATTATGGATCTTCGGTTAAAGTTTTAATAGTAAATCAATATGGACCGTCAGTTGAAGTTTTAATAGTAAATCAATATGGACCGTCCGTTTTAATAAGTAATTCAATCTGGACCGTCCGTGAATCAGTTACTATTTAGTTCATTCTCCTATAAATAGAAACTCATTTCTTCCTTCTTTCTCACGAATTCACTAAAACTATAGAGAGAGAATAAGAGAGAAAGAAGAAGAGTATTCTGCTACTATATTATTACAGTATCCAATCTCCTACTATGGTAAGGAGTATTATTTATTTTATATTCGTAAATAATGTTATTTTCTTCATACTCATAAGGGTTTTCATTCTATTCCTTATTAATCTGTGGGGATAACATGTCTACGCGGATTACCGCATATCTGGTGAATAACCATTCGTATTCATTCTTTATTAAATTGTGGAAATGATCTGTCTATGCGGATTACCTCATGACGGGTGAAAATTCATTTGCAGTTTCGTATATTATTTCATTTCATATTCATAAATCTAAACTTACTATGGTAAGTATTGTTTCTATAATTCTAATCTTTTCATGTCGGGGTACTATTTATGTCGGGGTACTATTCATTCGGGGTACTTTGCATGATGGGGTACTATTCATTCGGGGTATTATTCATGCCGTGATATTATTCACGATAAAATTAGTTTCTTTTTCTATCCAAATTATCTTTTATATATGAATCTTATTCTTAAATTTGAATCCACGTTTTGATCATCATGTTGACCATTTGGACATTCTTGAACTCTTGATAAATTGAATTATAAATCTCTAATATTTATCCTTGATCTCACTTTATTCATTCTTTATATCATTGTTATAATCCTCATACTTAAATTGTGGTTAAAGTTATCTTTAGCCCATAATGCAAAGATGAACTGTTGATTGGTATGATTATGATCAGGAACTGTGTATTGGTATAATCATGACCTTTAATGTTACAGATAAAGACTTGTGATGAAAGTTCTCTTTGGCCTTTAGTGCAAAGAAGAATTATTGATTGATATCTTTGGACGTAGTGCAAAAAAGAACTATTGATTGATATCTTTGGCTCGTAGTGCAAAGATGGACAGATGTTTGACATGATCATGACCATTGATGATACAAATGAATATCTTTGGCCCGTAGTACAAATATAGACTATTATTTGGCATTATCATTGGTTCTTACAGTTGAACATCTTTGGCCTGTAGTGCAAAGATGGACAGGTGTTTGACATGATCATGACCATTGATGATGCGAATGAATATCTTTGGCCCGTAGTGCAAAGATAGACTATTGTTTGGCATGATCATTGGTTTTACAGTTGAACATCTTTGGCCCGTAGTGTAAAGATAGAAAATTAATTGGTATGATCATGACCATTTATATTACAGTTGAATATCTTTGGTCCGTAGTGCAAAGATAGACAATTGATTGTTATGATCATGACCATTAATGTTACATTTGAATGTCTTTGGTGTAGGGTGTAAAGACGATATGATTATTGAGTGTCTTTAGCCTTTGTGGCAATGATATTGAGTGAAAGTTCTATTAAGCCTTTGTGGCAAGGAGAAACTGTTAATTTACATGATTATAAACATGAATTGTGAATTTAGCTATAATCTTTGGTGGAGGTGATGAAAGTTCTTTTTGTCTTGGGTACAACAAAGAACTATTGATGGATATTACAGGAATGAAATATTAATGATGAACTTTTAATTTGGAGGAGATAATAGACATTATGTTCTACTTGATTCTTCTAATGGATTGTTGATTCCGCTGCAATTATGGTTCAAAATTTTTATCATCTACCATATGTTCTAAATATCTGATTTATTATTGATGAAGGCTATTGATAATTTAATTATCTTTAGTCATAATACTCTTTACTGGGCTATTTGTGCTCACCCTTTTGCTTCACAATTCCTTTCAGGTAATAAGAGTGTAGCTGAGTCGAGCGGGGATAACAGGGGAGTAGAGTGTTGGTCTGTGACTGTTGAAGTTTCTCAATACATTATAAAACAACATGACAATATATAATTGTATTTAGGCCTTAAAATGTGTGTCGTATTTTATACGTCATTTAATAGTTAATTTGGTGAACAACAATAGGGTGAGGTGAACTCGAATTTGGAAGCGTAAAAAATACACCCCATTAGAATGAGGACATAAATCTTCTCGTGTTCCTTTGAAGACTTGAAATATTTGTTGCTGTATTTTATATGGCATTGTAATAATTTGGGTATGTATATTGTCGTATTATATTCAGTACAATATTTGTATTGAAACTCACAGCTTATGTGTTGTCGTATTTTACACAACAGAGTAATAGTTGGAATAGGTAGATTTGCATTTAAATTCTGTACCGTGTATTTTTACGACTTAAAAAGGGTTGTGTGGACCTATTTTGGGGGCGTCACAGCTCTCCACCATGCTTCATAAGGTGTTTGATTTCTTACCGCTTTTGTTAGAGATATGTTGAGAAGATAGATTGCAGTAGCTACATGTTGCATCTCACATAACAGATATACAGATTAACATCCTCATCTTAAACATATAATCACATATTGACTTTCAAGTTTCATATACATTTCATGTGCATTTCAACATTTTCATAACATAATATAAATCAGTCAACAGTTATCAAGTACATATAACAAATAGGAACTGGAAGTCTTGCTTGATTTGTTGATTACTAACTACAGCTTGATCGCTTTGCTTACCCTACACCAGTTCAAATATTCATATACACATGCATCAGTTTCACATACAATGAAATCAATTAGAGTACACTGACTCTTAGTCTTAATCTTTCCTTTTAAAATATTTCCTTCTAATCGTCACTCGATGTTCAATCAAGTGTTTAAGATCTGTCATGACTCCATATTATAAGTATAATGTTCAATAAACTTAATTAAGTAAACCTTTATCTTATCTTCCTTCACGTTTCCCTTTGTTTGTCATCTTAACATTTAGTTAAGTCATTAAGTTAACCTTCATCTCGTATACCGATACTTCTCTTTTTAATCGATACTTAAACATTTGGTTAAGTCAATATATCCCATTACTACATCATTTTAAATGTATTACACTTGTTAACACTCATTAAGTTAACATTCGTCTTATAATTCTTTATACTTTTCTCTTAATAGACACTTAACGTTTGATTAAGTCATCATAGTTAACCTTACATCATATTAGATGTATTACATCTGTTAACATTAATTAAGTAAACATTCGTATTAGGTTCCTTCAGATTCCTCTATATTTGTCGCTTAACATTCAGTTAAGTCTTTAAAGTTTCAACGATGTTACTAAACTTCAGGAATATCGAGTGACTTCCAGAACTTGTTAATTCATAGCTTATAATCATCATCTATATGATTACTGTCTGTCATTACATCTTATTACATGATTAACACTTATTTATGTCCATTAGATTAGGTTAAGCAACATCTCCCAGACTGAACAAACAAAATACGGAATAATACGTCTAACTTCTAATTTTACATCATTATTCGATGTCATATTTAATAAAATGCGGAATAATTTGAACTTTTCTGTCTTCTTTCTTTGTATTCCCCGAATCACAACCTTTATCTTTTACATATCTTTGAATCAAATTTATTTTATAATTCCCTTCATCAGAGTTAATAAATAAAATTTTACATCTCAATTCAATATCATCTGTACATCAGGTAATACAACTTTACAACTCATATGAATTAAACATCATAAACTACTATCAAGTACATCTTTTAAAACCTTAAACATGGTTCAAAATAAAACTTTCAACCCAAAGTATATGATCTCCTTGCATTACTTCTGATCCTTATCATTCAAATAACACGTAGCATTACCTTTAATCCTTAACCTGTAAAAATGGTTATTTTGCAAGAATGAGCTTGACAGCTCAGCAAGTCAAACAATTTTCATTCATCACGTAGCACATAATATCATACACAGCTCGTACATTAATAATCATTTTAATACATCATACATGCTGCATCTCACATAACATATATAAAGATTAACATCCTTATCTTAAAGATATAGTCACATATTGACTTTCAAGTTTCATATACATTTCATATGCATTTCAACATTTTCATAACATAATATAAATCAGTCAACAGTTATTAAATTCATATAACAAATAGGAACTGAAAGTCTTGCCTAGTTTGTTGATTACCAACTACAGCTTGACCGCTTTGCGTACCCTACACCAATTCAAATATTCATATACACATGCATCAGTTTCACAAACAATGAAATTAATTAGATTACACTGACTCTTAGTTTTAATCTTTCCTTTTAAAACATTTCCTTCTAATCGTCACTCGATGTTCAATCAAGTGTTTAAGATATGTCATGACTCCATAATATAAGTCTAATGTTCAATAAACTTAATTAAGTAAACCTTTATCTTATCGTCCTTCATGTTTCCCTTTGTTTGACATCTTAACATTTAGTTAAGACATTAAGTTAACCTTCATCTCGTATACCTTTATACTTCTCTTTTTAATCGATATTTAACATTTGGTTAAGTCGATATATCCCATTACTACATCATTTTAAATGTATTACACTTGTTAACACTCATTAAGTTAACATCCGCCTTATAATTCTTTATACTTTTCTCTTAATAGACACTTAACGTTTGGTTAAGTCGTCATAGTTAACCTTACATCATATTAGATGTATTACATTTGTTAACATTAATTAAGTAATCATTCGTCTTAGATTCCTTCACGTTTCTCTATATTTGTCACTTAACATTCAGTTAAGTCTTTAAAGTTTCAACGATGTTACTGTGACACCCCCAAATTCGGGTACTTCAATTCCACGGGATTTGGTGTTCACTGTACAAAAATCATCTATCTGTCTACCCATAATAAATGCAAACCATGCAATAGATAGAAATAAAATCTCTCCTTAAGGAGTTACATCATCTGAATTAAATACATAAATCCCAGGTCATACTAACGTTAAATCTCAAATGCGGAAATATAAACAAATAATAGTCTTACACAACATTAACATAAGTCTGAAACATAATACATAATCACTTAAACAACAAGTCTTCATCACTTGTTAATCTTGCCCTTGCCTTTACTAGTAGAAGGCTCGTCGGACCTTTCGTTCTTAACTGCAATGTTATTATTACGCAAGAGTGAGAACGATTGCCCACAAGTATAAAAATTAACAATAATATAATAACATGCGAGTGAATCAAAGACTTTTGAAATAAAAACTCAACTTTTGAATCAATAATGAATAGCAAGAATCAAAAGAACTTCTGAGGGTCATAAGACCTTGAACTATGTCCTAGGTTGTCAAGTGTTTATACTTGAAACCTTTAACAGTCATAAGACTATGGACTCTTCTTCTCGTACTTAGGGGGATCAGCCCTTAGTATCATATTATGTACAATATCTTAACGCTAACGCATAAGTAATCCTCTTTACAGGGTTGTTCATCTCAGTTTGACGTTCGAGTCCGCATGTTTGGTTTGGATAATTCAACAAAGGTTCTGAAATTTAGAACGTTCATCAACTATGGACTAGTCGAATCAATAGGGTTCGCTAGCCTTACAAGGTTCAACAATAACTGATATTCAAATTGAATAATAACTAAAGAGGTATACAACGGAATAAGAATTGTATCACTGCAATCATACTTTGAAAATATCTTTAATGCAACATATTGAACTTGATCAATATAGAAAAAAAGTCTAGAATTTGCTCAGTGTAAAGATGTAAGGATTATAAACTTGAATAACGATAACAAGTAGGGTTAGGAAACTTGCCTCGTGCGTAGAATACACGTTAATTATACACGTTCTTCGATTTAATCCTACACATCATTTCCATTCACAATTCAAGTTAATTATAACGTAACTAGTCATCACAAGTTCATTCTTTGTCTAAACTTTGGTTATGACTACACTTAGTCAAATTATCACACTTATTGCCACATAATATTACACTACACGAACATTAAGCTAACTATGCGTTCAATAATTCAATTCACATTTAAATGTGTTATTGACATGTTAAGAATTTATTTTAACATCTCATTATACTTCTAACATATTTTTATGTTCATTAGATTAGGTTACTATCACATTCATGGACTTGAACACTTTAAAATTTTTATTTTTGGACAATCTGGAGAGTGGAGCTGCGGCGCCACCAACACGCCTAAACTCGGCGCTGCGGCACGGCCAGCGCTGCGGCCTGGCTCGCGCTGCGGCGTGGCTCTTGTGTCTGCAGCCAGCGCTGCGGCGCGGCGTACCAGTTACAGAAATTGCAGTTCGCTAAAAATTGCAGAACAAGCCAATTTCTACCAATTTCTTATTTCATACATGAAATTAGACATACCCAGACACTGTAATACACATATAACTACTACCCAACCCTTCTAGCATGATTTTAACAAGTTAAAACACATAAATTACAGAATCAAAACATGAAATTTTACTGTTCTTGATGTTCTTGAAAGTTTTGAACACAAAACATAAAAATCAACACTACGGGTTCGTTATAACACCGAATATGTTCATTTGAAGTTTGGTCTCTTCATTTTAATATACATAATCCGGTACAAGTATAAATTTATGATATAACATATGATTGACGTATCAAATTTGGTTCGTAAGGCCATATGGCCATATTTTTATACTCTGTATTTTGAAGAAACAACGTATGACATAATTTTTATGAAACTGATGATATGGATATATACAATATACAGTAGAAACACATGATTGCTACCCTTTCTAATTACAGAGATTTTAACAGAAGTTGAAAGTCATTTTCTTATAAAACTTAAACAACGTAATTTAAAATTGGTTTAAAGGAATTACTCAGAGTATAAAGTGTAGATTAGAAGAGATGATCCTTGATGATCCTTTCTCAGTTACTAGATCAATCACACACTCACAATTCCCCTCAAAATTATCAATTCTCTCTGAATAGCTTGCCAGATTTAGAAAAACTAAAAGACTTAACGAATAAAGAAGACGTATATAACATTTTGAAACTGACGCAGTTGTGGTGATCAGTTAACCCATCATGGGTTAACTGCTCACGGCCTCCCCTAAGGCCTTGTTTGGTCATTCTTAAAACTCAAACCCAATTATTTTGATAACTGCTTATATTATAGTTTAATAATGTCACACCCCTTTATAAAATAAATCCAATATCTTATTTACTTTAATTTAAATAAAATATGATAATTTATTCTTAATTCACATAGTCACATAATTAATTTTCTCATAAATTAATTATGTCAAATTATTAATTCTCTAATTAATTATTAAATTAATTAAAATAACATTATGCTTATTAAATATTTCATTTAATTCAATAAGCTCACATAATTATATACTTTGAATAATAAAATTCTCCACATTAATTTAATAAATATAACACATATAATTAAATTAATCTACCACAATTTCATCAATTAATTATTTAATTCAATAATTAAATCATTGAAAAATATTTATTTAATTCAATAAATATTAAAATTAAATTACAAAGTTTCGTTCGTTACAGTTACTAAATTTCATAAATATCGAGTGACTTTCATAACTTATTAATTCATAGCTTATAATCATCATATATATGATTACCGTCTGTCATTACATCTTATTACATGATTAACACTTATTTATGTCCACTAGAATTAAGTTAAACAACATCTCCCAGACTGAACAAACAAAACAAATTTTCTGACTCTGATTGCCAGATGGCGCGGCCGCGCCATCTTTGCCCTTATTACCTGAGCGGCCGCGCCCATATAAGCCTAGGCCACGGCGCGGCAGCGCCGCGACGCAGTCCAGCCACTGTAGTTCACAATACAGACACTGCAATCATCCAAATTTCCTAATTTCTTCATTCCAGAACCAAATTAACCCATAACAAAAGTCATAAACTCAAAAAACACAACCCAACACATATACAAAACCATTCTAACATCTCTAAAACTTTTAGCAAACCAGATTAAAAGTTTAAATTCCATTTTCATACTTTATTTTCACATTTTAACATACTTAGCGAATTCAATTCTCACGAATTCGTTTATCAACCAAATTGATTCATTCAACTAGCGTTCTTTTCGTATTTCAACATATTAACAATTTCTATCATCAATTTCAGATTCTATCCATGGATTATCCAACAATTTTGACTCCAAAATAAGCCATATCATATATATAACCACAAAACTAAATTTCTTCTTTTAAAACATAATCACATGAATTTGATTACTGAAAACTCAACTAAAACGAATTATACATATCTAAGAACATATATAATCCAATTTCTTAACCCATCACCCAACAAAATCATCTATAGAGAATTATTTTAAGAAAACATAAACTAAGAACTTTTAAAAGTAGATTATTTACCTCTTTAATTAGCTAAATGATATGAATCTTCTTCCTTCTTCCTTCTTCCTTCTTCCTTCTTCCTTCTTGTTTCTCAAACCCTTCTCAATTTCACAGAGAATCCCTTTTACTCTGTCAATTTTCTCTCCTAAGCTCTCTCTCTCTTTTAAGCTCTTATAAAAGAACGTATGAGAGAATAAACTGACATAGCCTTTAGTTAAACGCATTGGTTAAAAATACAAAAAGATTTTAACTAATAAAAATGCCAAAAGCCTCAAGGCCTTGTTTGGCTTACTACTACTAACCTCTTTTAATTTATTTTAATAATACACTAATCATATGGTACCCTTGTCACATCAAACTTAATTAAATCATAATCCTTATTTGGTCAACACATTATTTACTTAGCCAATATAACTATAAGTTTATTCGACAAATTCTTAATCTACTAATTTAATTATTAAATTAAATTAGCGTAATAAAATACGCACCAATTATCAAATTATTTAATCAATATTATCACACTCAAATAAACTACTACATAATAATTTCTATCAAATATTTATTTTATTCCATAAATATCTCAACTAAAATATTTATTTTATTCGATAAATATTTTACTATTTACAAAATTCTCAATCGTATCACATTAACACATTACATTTATATGTAATATATTACTTACTTATTTATTAAAACAAATATATTCTCATTAATTTACTATTTAAATTAAGTAAATTTCTCACATTATTTATTTATGTATAATTGAGGGCATCCTTAACCCAATAACAAATTAAGACTTCCAATTATATTGGTTCTAGCCTATTAGGTGACTTTTATTACTCCTTATGTTTCTAAAATATTGTCGTTTAAGATTTTTGCACGTGAATTAAAAAAATCATTTAATACTATAAAAAATTGAATTAATTTGTTTAAAATTCCATCACTATCCCTTTATGGGAAATTGAAAACTATTAATACAAGGGAGAGAATTTATTGGGACAATGAGAGAAAGTAGGGGTAATATAGGAAATTAAATAATTTATTTTTCTCGAAAGTTGTAAACCACAAATATTTTGGAACAAATTTTTTCTTCTAAAACGATAATCTTTTAAGAACGGAGAGACTATAAAACGAGCTGACACATTTAATAGGCTAATAGGTGACTTATTACATCTCTATCTATCCGACGCGACTTGGGACCCCGCCCCGGGTGTTCTTTTTGAAGCCAATGGTCTTGCGGGTGTGGTCTTGAAAGCTCCGATTGATAGAAAATCTTGTTCCTCTCAATCTCCTCCGTGATCCAGACGTTATTTCCTTGTGTGCGTGCTTTGAATCATTGCAACATTTATAAACATGCTTACTCATATCCTCAATACTCTTTGTACACCCACTTATCTTCTTTTTAATCTCCTCCTCCTCTTCTTTAGTAACAACATCAGGAAATTCCATCTTACTTTTTAATTCTTCCAGAAGCTCTAGAATTCCATCAAAATCCGAGATCTTCACGTCCCAATCCAAACTCGGACGAAACTCCCACTGATCAATCCAAGTATGCAGCACATGAACATAGTCTATAGTTGTCATCATTGGCAGTGGTTCAGCAATACGCAAGTCCAAAACTGCAGAAACCAAAACCGCACTAAGAGTGGCTGAACTTGTTACATTTAACACTTTATGCCATGCCTTAACCGACTTCGACTTAGACTTTGACTTCGACTTCATATCCTGCTTCATAAGGCGCCTTAGCAATATGACAACTTGTTGATCAGAGAAAGTTTGAAACAATGTGATCAACTTTGCAGAAAATGGAACCTTCGCAACTTCAAGATCAAGATCAATGAGTTGTTGCTTCGTCTCCAAATAATTGAGACTGCCAGCTGCTCTTCTTTTTACCTCAATGTGATGCATTGCCATCTGGACAATCAACCAGCTATCAACGGTGCCTTTCAGGATTTTCATTAAACCAGTACAAAGTTTCAAGATTGGGAGCTCGACTTCGGAGAAGAAGGACAGAACAAAAGAAAATAATTGCTTATCCTTCCATATCTCTTCCTTGCATTCAAGTATGACTTTGACTACTTCTTGGTTCATTTCTAGTACACTTTCTATGACTTCACGGAGGGAATCCAAGGAAATGGAACCATGTTTTAAGCCAGTGGCGAGGATGGTAATTACCTTGCAGGTGTGATCTTGAAAGCTCGAATTGAAGGACTTGAGTTGTTGATTAGCTTCACAAAAAACTTTATACCGCCTCACCATGCTCGGAATTTCATTGTTAGAAAATCTTGTTCCTCTCAATTTCAGTATTTCTTCTCCGCATAGGAAACGAACCCCAAACTTCTTCACCTCCAAATTACCATCTGCACAGTATACTTATACTTTTATTAAACTGGCTTTAAGAAATATAAAAGACATCAAGATTAATTATGAGTGAACAATAAAAGAAAAAGTTTGCGCATGGGCTCATCATCAGATGCAGAAACGATGCGGAAAGCTAGATGTTTCATGTTATTTGGAATTTAGTTTTGTAAGTTATCAAAGTAAGTTTCTCTTAACCTTCTGGCTCCACAGAAAATGATATATGAAACTGATATATTTGAGATGGATCTACTGCACTTCCAACATCATCAGGTACAGTCCAATACCAAACCAACTGGGTCTCTAACTCGACCTCCAAGAAGTTTATGGGAACTGGTTTCCTCCAATATTTGCCCGCAACATGAATATGTGCAACGATCTCATATTTCACTTCTATATAAGCACTTCTCATATTGACAAGAGAGTTGGGGACAACAATAACAGCGCATAAAGCAACTCCAATGCATTTATCAATATCGAATATCGAATACATCCCTGTACCTTTAAAGATCATGTAAGCTGATCTTCGCAGCTTAAACCACTGTGGGATTTCACTTCCAGCAGCAACTATCTCAAATATAGCTTCAGGTATAACTCTGCATTCAGTTCTTACCTGCACAAAAGGAAAAGAAAAAAGAAACGTGATTGTTAACAAGTGGAGAAGACAGACAGACAGATAGGCGGAGACGCATACACACAGACCTGAAGGTATTTTTTCAAAATTGTATCTGCTAAACCACTGTCGCTCTGATTCTCAATCAATTTAGGACAGTTCAAACAAGATACCGTTGGATTAATTCTTTGGCTCGATGAACGAAATTTAGATACATCTAATCTTTCTCCAGAAATATAATGACTGAATCTAATTTCAACTCCATACAGTGTATCCTCATTTATTTTTGATAGCTTTGGTAATGATTCAAGCCTTCTGCAACAATTCAAACTAAGCGTTCTAAGATTTGAAAGGAGACTGATACTTGCAGGCAGCGTAACAAAATCATTTTCGGACAGATCCAACTCCTTTAAGCTATATAACAAGCCAATACCATCAGGAATTGCATCAAGACTGCAAGCACTTAGATCAAGTTCTTTTAAACCCAATAAAGACAATCTCATGGAATGAAAAGTTCTGGTTAGAGATAAAAGACGACATCCATGAATATGCAAAAGTCTTAATCTTTCCAAGTGAAGTATGAAAGAGGGCAGTTCTTCTATAGCAGTTTCACTCACATCAAGCTTCCGTAAAGAGCGCATTTTCCCCAAGCTATCTGGTAATAGCTTAATTTTAGTCCCATCCAAATACAAATGCTCTAAACTCTTCATGTTTTCTCCAAATTCAGGAATATGTTCAAGTTTCGAACAACCAGAAAGCAGAAGAGCCTCAAGACCATCCATTTCCATGTTGTTTCCAAGGCTTCGAATATTTCTACACCCTTTCAGATTCACGTAACTAAGCCTTTTGTGAACAAGAAGTGATTTGTGTAACTCAACCAAATTAGTGCAGCCTTCGAGATTTAGTTTCACAAGATTTGGAGTTGATGTCAAGTCTGGAATTTTAGTCAAATCCTCTGAGCAACAAAGATTAATAGATCTCAAATTGGGCATGTCCTGTTGATTGAGGGAGAGAAAAGAATTGTATATCATACCCAATAAAAGTCATCGAAATATAATACTCCCTCATGTAGCTCCATTCCAAAATATAGAATCAAGTTTTACTTTTCAAAGTCAATTTGAGATATTTTTAGACTTAAAATTGGTATCATGTATTTAACTTTTGAAAACAATAAATCTTCTAATTAATGGTACTACTTAAATTGTTAACAATTTTCATAGTTGTATTGTCTAAATCTCAAATTAATCATGTCAATTTTGAATTTTAAAATATCTCAAATATAATTCAAAAGTTAATATCGATCCTATATCATGGAATCGAGGGAGTATATGATACAGAAAACACTTACAATATCTTCCTTCCATAGTTTTTCAATTCGGCTAGAACGCATGTCAACTTCATAAATTTTTTTTGGTTCAAACGTTGGTGGAAAAGACTTTAAAGAACATCCATACCATTCAAGAATTAGTAAATCATTGGAAAGATACTTGAGACCATACGGAAAGAGTACATTACTAATTCTGAGAAATTTGAGTTTCTTCATCTTTGAGAAAGATTCAAGATAACCGATGCAATTTTCCACTTCAACCCCATACTGCTCCTGGTTTATAATTTCAATTGCTTTTGTTCCCTAGAATAATGAAGTAAGATAGAGGAATAAGTGGCATTATTAATATAAATTTGAACTAAATTTTCATAATATTATTATTTTACTATGTTGATGTTCAGTGAGAAAGCTTAACACAAACCTTTTCTTTGGATGTGCATATATCAACAATATCTTCACGACACTTGAGCCCAGTGCGTTTTCCAGGCTGTCTGGGGAATTCCTTACGAAGAACTTCCCAACCCATTTGTTGTAGTAGATCATGCATCCACACACTATCGTCATAATTAAGAGTTATGAGAGACCTATTAATGAGAATATCAATTCCACGCACAGGGTACAAACCAATATTCTTTAGTATATCGTTTACTAACACATGGTTTCTCCCTTTTAAGAAGCAAGCAATATATATGAATATTTCCTGCTCATTTTTTTCTAGTCTACCATAGCAAATTTCAAGTCTTTGGAGAACTTCTTCCTCTGGACATTGTTGTAGCTTCTCCAATGTCTCTCTCCAATATTCTACTCCTTTACCAAATAAAAGAGAACCAAAAGCATTAAGAGCTAGTGGAAGGCCACCAGCAAGTTCCACAATATCACTGGATAACTTTTCATAACCTTGTTTTGGTTTTCCTTCCTTAAAGGCTGACAAATTGAAAAGTCTAGAGGCATCAGAAAAGTTTAATCCCTCACACTTATATTTCCCATCTACTTTGTGTATTGTCAACAAATCTTCATTTGTTGTTGTCATGATAATTCTGCTACCATTCCCAAACCATTCATGCTCCCCAGTTAAAAGTTTTAATTGATCACGGTTATTTACATCATCCAAAACGATTATAATCTTCAAACAACGTAACCTTTCCTGCAACATGCCAACTCCTTCAACAACACTACTTACACGTATATGCTCATCCTTCAAGATGTCAACAAGGAGTTTCTGTTGTAACTTACATAAATCACTGTCATTTTTCCTAGAAATGTCCTTGATGTTTCCAATAAAGCTATATCCTTGAAATTGATTACGAATTCCCTCATAGACAACTTCAGCAAGAGTAGTCTTTCCCATTCCACTCATCCCACAAATTCCTATGAAGAGAATATCATTAGAATTCATATTCAAAAGACTTTTCAACTCTTCTACTCGAGATTCTATTCCTACTAGGCCTTTAGTAGCATCTCTAGGTAATGTAATCTGCAAGTCCTTAAAGATCCTTCTTACAATTTCAGTTATGACTTCTGACTCGTACCTGCAAATGATTAAGCATGAGTGTATTTATATGCGGTTGGTTAGAATTGACTAAAATGTGGAAAGCTTAATTGCAATGAGAGAGAGAGACAAAAAATTGAGGTTGCTTGCACCCTGGATTTTGAAGTTACTTATGTTGCATTAAAACTTCAACCTTATGCGATTATTTCAATTACAACATGACACTTTCCTTGGACAGAAAGTGCTGTGTCATTTCTTTTTTGTGCAGAGAAATATTTATGTTTTTGAGACAATAAAGTGGCTTCATGTTTTCAAATTTTGCCATCACCACAAAAACTACTATTATGACAGTGCCATAAGATTTTTTTTATCTCTAATTAGGTTAAATAAAGAACCATAAAATTGTCCATGAATATTGTCATTTTAGAAGCATAACCTTTTTTTTTCAGAAAGGAGGGAATATCACTGTTTCCAGAGAGTAATAAATTCGGCATAATAAGAAGAATTATGCAATGTAGTATAAGAATAACAAGAAAATGTTACCGGGTTCCTTGTACGTGCACTCCACTTATATCACCCACTTTTCTGAAAGCAACTCTCCATGTTTTCACCTTCTCCGGTGCAATTCTGTGATCTGTTTCATGTTTGGCAAAGGCTTGCTCAAAAGTGTTCATTTGAGACCGTACATCAGAGGGATCCACATGGTAAAAAACAGGAATAACAATCATCTCCATCTTTTCCATGCAATCAACAATATATGCAACTTCTTCCAAACACCATGTTGAAGTTGCATAATTACTTGACAGAACCACAATCCCAAACCTTGATGCTGCGATTGCTTCTAAGAGCTCGGGCCTGATGTGGTTTCCACTCAGAAGTTTCTTGTCATCCCTAAAGGTATTGATGCCTTGCCTAGTTAAGGCATCATATAAATGACTAGTGAAACCCATGCGAGTATCCACGCCGCTGAAGCTGAGAAAAACATCATGTTTCCATGGACGTGCTGTAGAAGAGAAAGATGTGGATGATGCTCGTATTGGAGAGCTCATTGTAACCCAGTATGGAAATGTAATTACTATAAAGCAGCAATTAAATACAATATGTTCAAGAGAGTTACAGATTTCAACAACTGAAAAAAGAAAAATGAAGTGACAAATTCAGAGGGATAGAGAGCTTTAGAAAATCGATAGAAGCAAGAAACTTCCTAGTTGTTTCGCCAGCTGCATCCAAGTATTTAATTAAGCAGGTCAGTTATATTATTATTTTGAAGAAGCCATAGATGCACAATACCAGCAATCTCTTGTAACTATCAAAACGTCCTTTTCTAGTTAGTCAATTAGTTCAATAATTAAAGAGCTACCAAATGAGACACTATAAAGAACAAAATATGTGAATTTGTTTGGGAAAGAAGAAGATTCCTATGGGAACAATAAAAAATTCCCATACATGCAATACATGCCGAGGGCAAATAAGACCATGTGCCCCTTTAACAGATTCCACCAATCTTGTTATTTAGTAACTTGATTAGAATAACTTCATTAGAATGTAGTCAAAATACAAATCAGTCAACTATAGCGAGTCGGAAGAGAAGTTTACCTGGCTGCCTTATATCGTAGATACATTTATAAGCATGCTTACTCATTTCATCAATAGTATTTGTACACATACTTGTCTTCTTATTAATCTTATCAATCAAACTCGTCCACTCCTCCTCATCTTCTTTAGTAGTAAAATCAGAAAACTCTGACAGTCGGATCTTATACCTTAATTCTTGCAGGAGCTTTGAAATACAATCAAAATCTGTGATCCTCACATCCCAATCAAGAAACTCCCAATAATCCTCAAACCCTTCGATCCATATCTTATATTTATCCTCATAGCTTGCCAAAATCTGATGCCACTCTTCAATCGAACTTCTCAGCACGAGATCATTGCTGTCACCACTGGCTAGCGTAGAGCATGATGCGTTTTAGTGCGGCTGGAAGCTTGAACTGCACATGAAACTACTTGGGTGCGGTTTGACAATTCTAAAACAGCACACAATGCCGCTTGTGATTGATTGCGGTGCGGTTTCGGTTCTAAAACCAATTGACATAGTTAACAATAATATTCAATAAATCAAATTCATCTTTATGTATGTATAAGAAACCATACATGGCATTAACAAAATAACATCAAACAACAAGTTTTAGGTTTGAATATGTTACTCATGAATGCTTCAACATTGCTTAAACCATTACAATTCAATTAGAAATGTTTCTAGCCATAAACAAAAAGTTTAAAAGTGCAAAAAATAATTAAAATCGTCTATTATATTTTTAGGAATTTGCCTATATAACTTCTAAAAATATATATAATATATAATAGAGGTGCGGTGCAGTTTGACCAGGGTGGGAGCCTCCCAAAACCGCACCCAAACCGCATATGCAGTTTTTTAACCATTCTAAAACTGCCACATACACAAGAACTGTTGGTGCGGCTCAATTGGTGTGGTTTGGTCAGTTTTTAGTGCGGTTTCGGAGCCAATTTTGATTCCTTGCTCAGCCCTACCACTGGCAGTAGTGGTGACAGCAATGCGCAAGGAAACAATTGCAGAAATCAAAACAGCACTAAGAGTGGCCATAGTTATAACATTGAATACTTTTTTCCATGCCTTAATGGACTTCATATTGATACTTCATATTGTGCTTAATTTGATAAAAGAAGAACCTTAACATGGTAAATTGTTGATCAGAGAAAGACTGAAAAAATGTCTTAAACTCTATAGAAAATGGAACCAATTCAGCTCATTTAAATTCTCTTATACAGAAATTTTCGTTCAATTTTATTATACACCCCGAAGCAGGTCGGGACACCAAATGCACTAACCGAGCCGAGTCTGTCAAGCATTCAATATAATCCCATCTGTGGTGAACTGACCAAAGAAGAGAATGAAGAAGTGCCAAAGTGTTTGCATGTAAAGAGGAAGAGGCAAAGGCTGGGAGGGCCACTCCTCTGAAGGTTGAGTGCAGCAAAATGGTCCTGCACTCAGCTACCATCCATTGGGATTTTTCGGACATCCCTTGTCTCCTGGTCCAAGACATACCTGTTATTACCAATATGCACGAAAGAATTCTTAACCAATCCTTCCTCAACATGTCCTGCAAAAGGGTTAGTCCGAAACAGAGATGAGCAATTTTCAGAGTGAGATAATGCTGCACTCCGTTGATTAAAAGTGGGTAACACACAAACCACCTCCATCGTTGTATCCGGGGTAAATCGCCGAAAGATAACATCACAACAATGTTTCCACACCACCCACAGGATGCAAACTGCTAACTCACATAAGTTAAACAAGAGGGAGGGATTTTTGTTTCCA
This sequence comes from Panax notoginseng, assembly GCA_016801055.1. Classification (NCBI taxonomy): domain Eukaryota; kingdom Viridiplantae; phylum Streptophyta; class Magnoliopsida; order Apiales; family Araliaceae; genus Panax; species Panax notoginseng. The sequence continues at coordinate 175,287,770 of CM029022.1, forward strand.
CAATCTAAAGAGCCAACTCTTCACCAAGTCTGTAGGATGAATATATGATAGGAACCCAAACAAATTCCAAACAAACTGCCCTGGTGACATGGCAATGCAGGAATAAATGATCACCAGATTCAAAGTGTAGCTGACAAAACACACACAAATGAGAGGCCGAAGGTACAAACTTAACACGGCACTCATTCAAAAGTAAACCATTATGGAGCATTTTCTAAATAAACAGCTGAACTTTTGGTGTTACATTAATTAATTAGCTTCCATATCTTAGGAAGCAAGCTCTGCCCCAATTGATCATTGGTCTGTATTGAAGCATTATAAGATATCTCCCTTTTAGAATTCTTCCTCTCCAAACCCAAGAGTCTCCAGCATTACAACTCTGTCTGATTTAAAAAGACGGGATTTTGATAGAAGAACCGAAGAGACAAGAGAAGAGACTCGGGCTGAGTACAAATTCTCCAGGCTAGGCTAGGCTAGTTTAGAGAGGAGAGCCCAATGAGTCTCTTTATTAAGCTCATCCAGGAGGCCATATGGGACTAAAAATGATGAGAGTATAAATAGCTAGGAATAGAGGAAAGTGTATATTTAATTTAATCAGCACATCTCTGCCAGCACGCAGGAGTTAATAATTTAGCTTTCCAAGTTTGAAGGGGAGCTTTATTTTTCTCTTCCACCAGAAAGAAAGAAAGAAACAAAAATAGTACTATGCTATCAAAATCAGTCTTAGTTACAGAAAAATACATGTAACACCCCGAACCCGGAACCCGCTACAAGCCCGAAGTGCTACATGCCGCAAGCTCAAAGGCCTGCAAGGCAACAATATCAATAGCGCATCCCAAACAAAACAACTCAACAATAAATATCTTTCAAATCTAATTCAAAATGAAGTACCACTAAATATCAAAATCATAAAATGGAGACATAGCTCCCCGAAACTAAGAGTTTTATCAAAATTTCACATTTAAAGAAATAACATCCTAATCTAAACTCCAACTATCCAAAGCGTATCAAATAAGTGCTCAGCTTCCAATGATGGGACCTGTAAAAATTTGTATGTGGTGAGCGGTGAAGCCCAACAAGTGACAATCCTTACTACTTAGGTGGATCAAGTATAATTTGCAAAAATACTTTTTCGAAATATCTTTTTGTTGAATACAATAGTATATAAGCTTTTAAAACTAAAACAATTCACAAATGATTTTAATGTATACAATATATCTTTTAATCAACAGTCTTAGCGACTAAGGTTACAGTAACCCTGTAACACGGCCCAAAAGTTCGATAACATCAATGATCACGCACCCTAGTAAGGTATCTAATATGCACGCTCTCCGAAGGGCATCTAAAACATGTGCGCCGTAGTAGGCCCTATATTAACTCCGGAACTAAACGTAATCAAAATATTTTCTCAATATTATCAATATTCTAAATGATACTTTTTCACAATTCAAAATCATATAATCTCATTTCACAATTCAAAAATAAATATTTGATCCGAAATTTTGAATAAACGAACATAACATTTTATTTTAAATGGAAGCCTTAAATAAAACATAACAAATTTTGAAACCGTACATTTAGGAATCCGAGTAATTACTAAGACATACATATAAATAACAATAATTTTAAAATCACTAAATAGTTCGGAAAGTCACCTCGATATTGTGAATACGAAAATAAAAGCGAACAAATCCTAAATATAAAATTAGGACAAATAAAATTATTAGGATAAAATATTATAACTTATACTGTTAACTCAAATCTTACGCACATAAATCTTAATTTTAGGTCTGTTTTACGATTACATATTATACTTAAAAATATATATAATTTGAAATCTCTTTGATTTATACAGAAAATACATACCATTAATTTTTATACTTTTTTTCTTGTTATAACCTTTGTTTTGAAATATAAACATACATAAATAATACGAGTTTCAACTCGTAATTGAAAAAGAAGAGTTTAGTTTTACCTCTTTGAGTTTTCTTCTTTTCTTTTTCCCTGTTCTGCAGTACCCCAAAGCCAAATAAACTTTTTTTACGTTCTTTTCTCTCTAGTTATCTAAATATCTTTAATTCCTTTGCAAAATAGGTTACCAAGTAAAACAGTTCTTTTAGAATTAAAAGTTTGTTACAGTCTAACTGACTTATCTTAATAGGTTTAGATATGTATAAATAATTATTAATTTCTATTCCATTATCTAATTATAAACTTGTTATTATTTTATTATTATATATTATTATTATTTTTAACCGGGTATTACAATACAAGTATGGGATTTTATTAATTCATATTCTATATACCCACTGGTTTATGTGTTCAATGTATTTTTGGTGTAACACCTTCAACTTTTGAGTTTTCGTCTCCTTCATTTCACCACAAAACTTATTCATCTTGTAATACAACACCTAAATGCACTGCCTTAGTTCAACAAAAAGATTCTCTTAAAATTTGCAAAGTTTAAGATTAATACAATTTTCTTCCATGTTTATAATAAGTATTTTGTTTGGTAGTAGTGTTATGATAGCAAGATTATTTTATTATACTTGAGAACATTATGCCATTTTATATTATCGTCAATAAATAAAAAGGATAAATTCTTTTGGTGAGACAGAATGAGTGTAACACATTTTTTATTCGTCTTTGAGGTCGTACTACATTGAGTGGATTTTTGTCATCCTTTTTAAGTAGTTGAAGTGAAGTCAACAAGAAGCAAAAACATCAACTAAAATTTTGTATATTGCTCAACAAGAAAGCCTTGACTTGGAACAACAAGGTCCATATCCTAACCGGAGGATTGCTAACGATATTGAAATTGCTGTCTCTGCTTTTTATTCCTAATAATGATATTAATAGGAATGGTATGGCATCGGCATGAAGTTCCACCTCTTGACAATCCTTTGTGCACCAAAGGAACAGTGGTTACAATTTCACCAAAAGCTTACTAGATATCTGGATGGAGATATTGTTGGGAATCTGCTGTATTTCTAGTTGCAGTAAACAAGTAAAAACAACAAGGCAATATTTGACTACAAGGGAAAAGATATAAAGTGCAGGAATTCAAGTCTGCTACAGCAGAAAAACAGAGGAAGAAACTTGAAAAAAACAGAGGCTTTTTATTATACTAGATGGATCAAGTTCTTAGATACAAATCAATGACTCAACCTGACTATTTAAAGAGAAATATGGACCAAACGTGCAGCTATATAGGTGGAAGTAGTTTCCACTTTGTTCTTGCTCCTAAAGAATAGATAAGACAGGCACATGTTTCCAACAACTACTAATTGACTTATTCAAATAATTGCATACACTAAAACTAAGAACCCACGTGCATCATATTTTATCACTCCCCCTTGACGCAAAAACTGATACACCAAGAAGAGATCTGAACTTCATGAACTTAGAGTAAGGAAGAGCTTTAGTAAAACCATCAGCCACTTGCTCAGTTGTAGGACAATACTTCAATTCCATTGCTCCTCCTGCAATTACATCTCTGATAAAATGATGACGAAGTTTGATATGTTTGGTTCATCCGTGGAAGACATGATTCTTTGTCATTGCAATTGTGGCCTTGTTGTCACAATAAATTTCTCTGGAATCATGCTGAACTTGCTGCAAATCTGCAAGAATTCTCCTCATCCAAATGCCTTGACAAACAGTTGAAGTTGCTTCAATGTACTCCACTTCGGAGGAAGATAACGCAGTGGTAGCTTGCTTCTTTGAACTCCATGAAACAACCCCTGAACCAAGATTGAATATATAGCCACTCGTGCTTTTTCTATCATCTAGAAAACCTACCCAATCACTGTCAGTAAAACCAACTAATTGCATATTAGTAACTGAACTATACCAAATCCCGTAACTACTGGATGCGCAGATGTATCAAAGAATTCGTTTGGCTGCTCCAAGATGATACATTGAAGGACTATGCATAAATCTTGAGACTACGCTGACAGGAAACATAATATCAGGGCGAGTATGAGTCAAGTACATCAGCCCACCAACAATACTTCTAAACCACTTTTCATTAGCCTTCGTTGTTCCATCATTCATATTCAATTTCTCACAGGTGTTCATGGAAGTAGACACAACTTTACAATTCAACATATTAAACTTCTTAAGTCTAGAGCATACTTGTGAAACAAAAATACCATCATTAGTTTACTGAATTTGAAGACCAAGAAAATAATATAACCACCTCAAATCTGTCATATCAAACTCACTCATCGTGCTTTCTTTAAATTCTCTAACAAGAGCATTAGAAGAGCCCATATATATCATGTCACCCACATAAACATAAACATAAACAATAAGCACATCATTACCTTTTACCTTCACATATAAGGTGTATTCACTTTCACTTAGACGAAAATCATTTTGAAGGAAATAGGAGTCAAGTCTGTTGTACCAAGCTCCCGGCGCTGGCTTGAGACCATAAAAGGCCTTTTTCAACTTGTAAACTTTCTCCTCTTGGCCATTGATGACAAATCCCTGCGGCTGTTCAACATACACATCGTCGTCCAAAAACCCATTTAGGAAATGCAGACATTACATCAAATTGAAAAACATTCCAATTTTTTTAAGCCGCTAAAGCCAAAATTATTCTAACAATCTCAAATCTAGCTACAGGTGAAAAAGTTTCAAAATAATCAACTTCATGCTTTTGTACATACCCTTTAGCGACCAGCCTCGTCTTATGCTTCTACACATTTCCATCGGGTTAGTAGCCTCGTCTTATGTTGTTTCTTTCAATGGCAGACATTTCCTCTTTCATTGAATTCTCCCACTCTTCTTTTCCGCAAGCTTCATCATAACTTAAAGGCTCTGCAACTAAAAGAGTATAAGTAGATGTAACAATCGAGAATTTTATATTTAATTTAAAATATTTATTAATTAAATAAATATTTTAGTTGATGTATTTATTGATTAAATAAATAATTGGTGGAAGTTATTGTGGAGTAATTTAATTAAGTGTGTTGTATTAATTAAATTGATGTTAAATAAATTGGTAAATAATTTTATACTTTGATATAATTTAAATAATTAAATTAGAAGATAGATGGATGTTGAATGATTTAATTAAGCGTATTTATTTACGCTAACATGTTGGCAATGTAATGTTTTAATTTAATTTAAATAGTTAAATTAAAACATAAATGAATTGTTAAATAATTTTATTTTAGTGAATGGTTATATTAATTTTCTAATTTAATTTAATAACTAAATTAGAAAAGTGATAATGATTAAATGGAAATAATAATTAGTAAGATTTAATTAGATTTATTAATAAAATAATATTAATATAATTTGATTATTTAAAAGGTGTGATTAGTTTAATTTAATTAAATTTAAATATTAGAAGTTGATTAATTAAAGTGTGACAAATATACTATATAATCAGAAAGTTATTAAAATAAATTAAAAGGAGTCTTTTAAGGTTTAGCCAAACAAGTCCTTAGGGAGCATGGCAACTGTTGAGTCATGGTGCGTATAACTGATATCCACGCTATGCAATACGCATAGTGGGTATACCAGTTATATCTTATGCAAAATATTTTCATAAGGCTCAATTGCTCATTTGCTAAGTCAGAGAGAAATTTGAGAGTGTAAATTTGAGAAGCCAAATTGAAGAATCAACGAGTGCAAGCAAGCAATTCTACATCATCTTGCTCAATCTAAACATATAAATCAAGGGTAATTTCTTAATCTCAAAGATTTAGTTGTGTTCTTGAATTTTTCATAGAAAACTTGATTTTTGTTGTTTAAATTGATGAGAAGTAGTGGTAAATGTGAATAAATGACTTATAATCTGTTAGTTGTCTTTTACAAACGATTTTGGAGTAATTTAATCCATGAAATATGAAGAACTTGAGTTTTGATGATATATATACAACATGTATGATTTTAGTGTCAAAATTGGAGTTTTGGTTGACGACTTGATTAAATAGTTGTTATATATGTTAACATGTATATATAATCTGATATATGTTGTTTAGAAACGATTTTCAGAAATCAAATTTGTATAAAATAGGTTTTAAATTGAGGATTGGAGTTTTGTGAAAATATGTACAAAATGTTGATTTTAAAGTCAAAATTAGTGTTCAATTTATGTTGTAATCTATAAATTAACAATTATTTATGTTAATACATTCAAATATGAAAAGAATGCAAGTTGTATGAACTGATTTGGTTGAGAATCGAATCTGTGGTGAGATGATTCGCTAATTATGTTGAAATATGAGTTTTGAGCATGAACATGGTTTTAAATCCTTTGGGTTTTGTTAATTAAACTGTTTTTGTTGTTGGAATCAAGTTATACATGTTAAAGGTTATTTTGGTTAAGTCTAGCTTTTGGGTGTGTTTAATTTACTGGTTGTATGGAGAATTTGTGAGTTTTTTTGGCATGTGAACAGTGCAATCGCGAATTGCAGAATTGCTGGTTGGTATTCCCCGCCCCGGCGGGCTTCTCAAGGTGTAAATACCCGCCCCGGCATATTTCAGTTCAAAACCCCGCCCCGGCGGGTGTAACAGAGTGGCCCTAAAATGTTTTTTTTTCTTTTTGATGTTTTAAGTTTGGAATTGTTTATGAAACCTTATTAGATGTTCGTAGTAAGGTGTAAAACATGTTACAAAGGTTTATAACATATGAATTGGTATGTTTTAAAAGACTTAAAGTTTGACGAGAATTGGAAATGCTGTAGTTGTTGATCCTTGTGTTATATGTAATGAAGGATTTCAGTTTTATGGTTTGTGGCTAGTTTAATCAGATCTGAAGTTATAGATATATGAGAAGTAAACAAGCAATGTAGCGCTAAAGTAACTAATTGGTATAGCAAACTTATATGGTATATGTAGGACTTTTGAGGAACGTGAATAGTAAGTGTAAATCTAAGCACAAGACAAGTTCCCTAACATTTGTTACTCTATTATTCAACAAGGTTTTCTTTTCACCGATATTTCCTTTATAGTTATGCAAGTCCCCTATAACCCTACTTTTACGTTGTGCTAATTTCTTGAATCTATTATTCAATTGAGCAAGTTCTCTAAACCTATTCTTTCATTACGCAAGTTTCTAAAACTCACTTTTTGTTAAGCAAATTAACCAATCTTTGCTTTTTACACTTTAAACGAGGTTTCTTGGCTTAACTCAAAGCTTATGTTCTTAATTACGCTTTCTAAATTCTTTCTGAAAGCACTACTTCAATAAATGATAGTTACTTAGTTGTGAATTATTGAAACTCTATCAGTTGTTGAAACATGAATTGTTTAAGTACCTTTATAACCTTGAAGCATGAATTCGATGATTAATATTTGTTCATTTATAAACCACTGAGACTATCTCTCTTAGTAATTCGTTGACATACTTTGTTCATTATGATATTGTAATCAAACTCTTGAATAGTTATTGATCCCTATTTGATTCAACCAGTAATTGGTTGATGAACGTTCTAAAGATCTAGAATTCCTTGAAGCTAATTTCAAATCAAACTTCCTTGGGTACGGAACCTGATGATTAAAGCCGAGATGAACAACCCTATATCAAGGGGATTATTTTAGAGCTACGCATTAACGTTAAAATGTTTGCGCAATACATAGTACAAAAGGGCTGATCACCTGGAGTACGAGATGATGGTCCATATAGTCATTTAGAATGCTAAAGGTTACAGCAGAAATGCTTGTTAACCTAGGACACAGATGATGTTTATAGTCTTTTAGACTGTTAAAGGTTAAAGTAGAAATACTTTACAACCTAGAACATAGTTCGTAGTCTTGTGACCCTCAGTGCATTCTTTTGATATCGACATTCGTTATTTGATTTAAAAGTTCATTATTACTTTGAACTCATAGCTCTTGAATTAAAGCATATTGTTTCCGGTAAGTATATATTATCAATTAAAGCTCAGTCGATTGTCATTCATAGACTATTATTGGACACTGTTCTTGTGGGTAATTGTTTGCTCACTCTTGCACAATACAATGCAGATGAGATCAAGAAGCTTAAAGAGCCTTCTGCAGATAAAGGCAAGGGCAAAATGCTTGAGTAGATGATGTTTAGCTTACTGTTTCTTTGTGGAGCTTATGTAATAGACTTATTTATGTTTATGTTTTATTATTCCGCTGATGATGTAATAGTTAAGGTTAGAAAACTTGGGATTTATTTTGAGATTATGTAACCCTTTAATGGGAGGTTAATTGTTTAAGCTTGCAAGTTTATTTATATCCTTTGTTTTGGGTAGTTAGATATGATTTAATTGGACAGTGAACACCAAATCTGTGGAATTGAAGTACCAGGATTTGGGGGTGTCACAGTAGAAGCATATATATCACTCAAAGACCGCATCTTTGTTGGCGAAGTTTCACTGTTTTGGGATGATTCATTGCTGCTAGATGGACTACTAGTTGAGCTTCTAGTTGGACTGTGTATAGGAGAAATATGGGGTGAACTCACATCCTCTTGCAGCTGAGTTGATTCTATCTCGTCTTCTACAAAGGATATATTCTGATATTTAACACCATTTTTCTGCCAAACACTATTCTCATCAAAAATCACATCTCGTCGAATGATTAACTTCTTAGTAAGAGGATTATACAAACGATAACCTTTAGCTTCAACACTATACCCAACAAAAAATGCATTTTTCGCTTTTCTTTTCCAACTTAGTACGATCAGTAGAATCAATTAAGGCATATGCAATGGAACCAAAAACTTTTAAATTACTTACATTGGGCTTAACTCTCCACCATGTTTCATAAGGTGTTTGATTTCTTACCGCTTTTGTTGGAGATATGTTGAGAAGATGGATTGCAGTAGCTACCGCCTCGGCCCAAAAACTATTCGAAAATTCCTTCTCATTTAGCATACTACTTGCCATTTCTTTGCAAAAGAAAGTGAATTCATGAGATAAGAACTCTCCCCCTCTATCAGTTCTGAGAATTTTGATTGCATAGCCACTTTGTTTCTCTACAAAAGCTTTAAACTCCTTAAACTTTTCAAATGCCTCTGATTTCTGAGTAAGAAAAAACACCCAACTCATACGAGAAAATCATCAATAAATAATAGAAAATATCTGCTATTATTTAAAGATAAAATTTTTGTTGGTCTACAAATATCTGCATGAACCAATTCTAAAGGCATCTTGCTCTCCATGTTTTACCAACCGAAAAGGGCAACTTGTGTTGCTTTCCATAAACACAACTTTCACAAACACTATCAACCGAAACAATAGATGGCAAACCTGTCACCATGTTCTTTTGACCCAATAATTTTAGCCCATTAAAATGTAAATGCCCATACCTTAAATGCCAAAGCCTAGACTCGCCATGAATATTAGCAACCACTGCACAATCATGCAAGCATGATAACTTAAGAGGAAACATTTTGTTTTCAGTCATGTAGACCTTAAAAATAGTATTTTCAGATTTTCTATTTTTAATTTCACACATTCCATCACGGAAATAAACTAAATATCCCTTTTGAATTAATTGACCCACACTACGTAGGTTATGTGCTAAACCATGAATATAGTAAACATCATGAATCAGTTTTTTGATACCTGACTTAGTTTTAATTGCAATTGTTCCTTTGCCTTCAATCTGTACTTGTTTACCATCACCAAGCCCGACCTTTAATTGAACTGAGTTATCCATCGTTTGAAATAGTCCCCTTTCTCCGGTCATATGGTTGCTACAACCGCCGTCTAGAAACCAAACATCATTCTTACTTATGTTAGGATTTAAACAAGTAAGAAAAAGACTACATTCTTCTTTCCTTTCCTCGACAAAATTGGCTAGTTGTTTGGCTTTCTCAATCTTCTCCGGGCAATTTCGTGTTATATGACCATAGTATGTTACAATTATAGCACTACCTTTCTTTGTTATCCTGCCTGTCAAAATGCCCCACATCAGATCTTCCTCGACCTCCTCCACAACCACGGTAGCGACCTCTACCTCGGCCTCTACCAAATTGTTTTTGTCCAAAAGAGTTTTTGCCAAATTTTCCTTTATTTGAGACCTCCACTTTGGTTTTAAAGGCATGCTCAAGATTCTTCTCCATTGACCTTTTATTCTCCCTTTGTGTGCTAAAAAAGAACCAATTAGTTCATTAAGAGAAAATTTAGACAAGTCCTTCGACTCCTCAATGGTTGTAACAACATGATCATATTTATTCGGAAGACTCCTTAATATCTTCTCCACAATTTTCATCTAAGATAATCTCTCCAAAAGTTCCCCAAAATCAGGACTATTTCTATTCCCGATCTTGTGCGTTAAATACTAACTTGTTCTAGCTTTACATCATTCATCAATATTATAATTGATAAAAATGCGGTTAAATTTAAAACTTTTTTAACTTTCCTTCACTACCGGAATCGCAACCTTTACGATTTGCCTTACTTCAAAATCATATATATTTATATATATATATATATATATATATATATATATATGATTCATTTCAACAGATTAATTATGAATATATAAAAACTCAATACTCAATATATATATCATTTCTTGTATAATCTTGTCACTGTCTCAGGTTAATTTACGAAGTAACTATAAGTTACATTTCAAATTCACAATAAACATTCTTTGTTTATTGATTCTTTCAAAATAGGTACAACTCAACCAAATTTCAATACAACAAGTTTTTGTGGTTTAGCACCAGCTTAGCTTAATGAAGCGATACACCTTTTCTAATCGTGCCGCATTTCGTATCTTCATTGCTATGGTCATTTGATAAAATCAACTTTCATCTGCAAAGTTTATATTTTGCAAGATTGAGCACGACGGCCCAACAAGTTTAATAGTTTATCATGATTTACATAGCACACAATTTCACATTGAATTCATGCATCATATTCTTCTTGTTGTGCATATTATACCTGCATCATAAATCCTATGCAATGCGTCTACATATGCATCATACCGTTCATATTGTATATTTACATCATACCGTTCATATTGTATATTTACATCATACTTCACATGCTATCAAGCTTATCATCTTCGACATGTCACATATCACAAACAAATTGAGTTCCATAACTCACTTAACTTCAGAGCCGGTCCTAGGTTTTCTAAGGCCCAGGTAAATTTTCTCAAGTGTGCCTTTTTATACAAATTAAATAAAAAAATTATAAACTAATTATTTTTATTAAAATTATAAGAATTTACAAAAGATAAGGAAGAATACTTTAAAATGTCATCGAAACAAAGAATCATCACATGTACTTACAAAATAAAAATATCAATGAAATAGGTAAAACTAATGAAATATTCACTGTAGTTGGCAAGTTTTATTGATTACAAAATTGAACTTTTAATTTTTTAAATTACCCCACAAAACTAATTATAATTTTGAAATTGGGTTAGTCCGTTAAAAATAATAAACGGACGTTAATTTTTTATCTACAAAACTAATGAATTACCCACTGTAGTTGGCACGTTTTACTGATTACACCATTGAACTTTTAATTTTTCAGATTATCTTATTAAACTAATTAAAAAATGATTATCTTAAATATTTTTAAAAATAATTATTATTTTCAGTAAAAAATATTAGAAACTTTAATTTTTTTCCATAAAATGAGTAAAGTTTCATAAAATATAGATTTAAAAAAAAATAAACTTTTATGAAACCTTACTGATTTTAAAAAAAAATCTTTTTTTTTTCCTTTTGAAAATAAAGTTTATTTTTTTCAATCTATATTTTATAAAATTTTACTCATTTTTTTAAAATATGAAGAATTTTCCAATTTTTTTCTTGAAAATAATATTTATTTATAAAAATTATTAATTTCTTTTTTGAAAAAATTGAATCAGTTTTTTTATTTATCTTTTACTGTGTTTTTTTTTAATTTCTATTTTTAGTTTTTTTTAAAAAAAATTCTAATATTAAGAACGGGTCATTCTGTTAAAAAATTAAGTAGACATTAATTTAATTTAAAATCACTTTAATTTTTCTTAATCTATATTTTATGAAACTCTACTCATTTTATGAAGAAAAAAAAGTTTCTAATATTTTTTACTTAAAATAAGTATTTTTAATTAGTTTGATGGGGTAATTTAAAAAATTAAAAGTTCAATGGTGTAATCAGTAAAATGTGCCAACTACAGTGGAAAATTCATTAGTTTTGTAGATAAAAAATTAACGTCCGTTTATTTTTTTTAACGGAATGACCCAATTTCAAAATAATAATTAGTTTAGTGGTGTAATTTGAAAAATTAAAAGTTCAGTGGTGTAATCAGTAAAACCTACCAACTATAATGGATATTTCTTTAGTTTTGCCCAATGAAATCTAAACCACAAAACATCATTTAAAATGTTTTGTTGCACTTTTAGATGCAAAATCATCAATTATACTATCATATTTAATGTTTTCTAACATATCATTTTTAATGCATAATATCGCTAATCTTTTTATTATTTTATTTTTTTTATACACATAAATACATAAGCCTATAAAAAAAATTGGGCCCCCTCAACTGTGGGCCCTGGGCGGTTGCCCTGTTGGCCCTTGCTCAGGGTCGGCTCTGCTTAACTTTAGTCATATTTGACTTCAATAATTTATAGAGTATGGTAATACAAAACATGTAGTTCAACATACTCATAAAGATATCAACATATTAAGATAACAATTGCACATAACCAATATCCAATTCACATAAACAAACTGAAAAACTTGCCATGATTTGCGTTTAATTGATATGCTTGTCGAACGTTCCTTGCTTAACCTCATTTTGTTGGTTAGAAAATTTCATACGCTTTCATTCATTGCATAACCTAAAATCTATTATTTGGGTTAAAACACATTCTTTAATCCCATTTCAATCTTATCATGTTCGCTTTATTTGAATCGAAACGCTTTTTAAGTTCATGTATACTTGACACATGTTTCATTATTCATATGTTACACGCTTGATTCGCCAATGCGAACGTTCAAGCGGTGTATGCTTAGCATACTCATACAACTTGTCTAATACCTTATTGATTAATGTTAAACATATTTACATTTCATAATGTTCGTCTTTTAGAACTTAGAACATGTAATATCCGGTTAAAAAAGAGAGGATAAAAGATAATAAAATAATATAATTAGATAATAGAAGTGTAACTAATAATTAATTATACTTATTTAAAACCTATAAGGAGAAGATAGTCATTTAAGTTGTAACAAACTTTTAATTTTAAAAGGACTCTTATTTGGTAACCTATTTTGCAAAGGAATTACATATATTTAAACAAATAGAAAGAAAGAAAAGAACGTAAAAACTATTTGGCTTTGGAGTACTGCAAAACAGAGAAGAAAAGAAGAATACTCAAAGGTAAACCTAAACTCTTCTTTTTCAATTATAAGTTGATTCATATGTATGATTGAATATTTTTTTTAAACCGTATATATGTATATATTTTGTGGGGTGAAATAGTAATAACAGATATACCCGTATATGTATATAATTTTTCGGTACTTGCGTGCGAAATTTTCAGTCAGGGTAGGATTTCAGATTTTGTAACTTTATTGGCGTGCGTTGTATTTTTATAAGCTAACTTGCATGCTTGTAAGTATATACATGGGTACTTGTGGGTAGGAGATATTTGATGTCTATAATATGTGTCGTTACATGGTGTAAATAGGTAATATAAAAGTTATGTATATATATAAATATAAATAATATATGTTCTGGAATGGCAACCATGTTACTGTTGATAGTTATGTGCATATATGTATTTGTACTTTGCATTCAGTAGGTTATGTATATATATATTGACAAAATAAATTATAGACTAATAACAGAATATACTTATTTTTAATTTTAGAGTTATAGTATCTAAGTTATTACAATTTCAGACAATTATTATAATTTCAAATATATTAATTAATTACAATTGTATTATAAATAAATAAATATTAAATATTAGTGTGTGTAAGATATAAAATTAAAATACGTTTGAGTTAGGATATTGTATCCTAATGACTTTTATTTGTTCTAATGTTATTTTTAGGACTTGTTCGCTTTTAATTTAGTGTTTCGCAATATTGAGGTAAGTGGCTTTCCGAACTATTTAGTGTTTTTAAATTACCATTTATTTTTATGTATATGTTAGTAATTTCTCGGATGCCTAAATGCAAGGTTTCAAAATTTGTTATGTTTTATTTAAAGCTTTCATTTAAATTAAAATGTTATGTTCGCTTATTCAAAACTTCGGATCAAGTATTTATTTTTGAACTGGGAATTTAGATTATATGATTTTGAACTGTGAAATAATATCGTTTAGAATATCAATAAAATTGAGAAAAGATTTTGAAATCCTCAATCTGACTATGTATAGAACCCGTTATTGATTACATTTAGTTTCGGAGCTAATATAGGACCTACTAAGGCACACACCTTTTATATGCCCTTCGGGGAGCGTGCATTTTTATAGATACCTTAGTAGGGTGCGTATCATTGACGTTATCGAACTTTTGGGTCGTGTTACAGGGCTATTGTAACCTTAGTCGCTAAAGTTGTGGATTAAAAGATATATAATATACATTGAAATAAATTTTTGAATTGTTTTAGTTTTGAAAGCATATATACTATTGTTATTGAACAAAAAGAATTTCAAAAAAAAAAGTGTTTTGCAAATTGTACTTGATTCGGCTAGATAGGGAGGATTACTACTTGATGGGTTTCATCGCTCACCCCCTTACAGATTTTTACAGGTCCCATCGTTGAAAGTTGAGCACTTATTTGATACGCTTGAAATAGCTGGAGTTTAGTTTTAGATATTATTTCTTTTGTTGATGGATTTTGATAAAACTCTTAGTTTCGAGGAGTTGCGTCTCCGTTATTTGAATGTGATATTTATTGGTATTTCATTTGAATTGATTTAAAATATATTTATTGTTGGGTTTTAAGTTAAGATTATTGTTGAGTTGTTTTGTTTGGGCTGCGCATTATTGATATTGTTGTATTGCGGGCCTTTGGGTTTGCGGCGTGTAGCACTTCGAGCCTATATCGGGTTCGGGTTGTTACAGAACATTTTTTATTGTCGGAAGCACATTGCATACGCGCACGTCCGACGCCCTCCGACTGCCTCCGATTGCACAGCAGTCCCAAAAATGGACAATTTCGACCCTGCTCCAGGCCTTATCTCTAAATTCTTAAGGAATGAAAATTGTAGGTCTACTTCTTAACTTTCCGGAACATCTTGAATCACCTCAATTGGAGTTCATGTGCAAAAGTTATGCCCATTTTACTAAGTAATGTCGAAACTGTCATGCCTGACACTATTCTAGTGCGGCCGCCCCCAAAATAGGCTTGTGGGCAGCGCTCAAAGTGCAGAATACTCTGCCCATTTTGCCAAAATTTCCAGATTTTGAAATTTTTTCATGCTTACTTTGCAATTTTGTATCTCACAGTCTACAAATCCGATTGACATCAATTTTGGATATGTTTGAGATGTTACGACATGGTATTTTATAAAAATTTCACATGACCAAAAAGGATTCTTTAAGACATATTTATAGCAGCTCAAAAGTACTGTCACCTCAGATTTTCACTTGAACTCAAATTGATTCAAGTCCATAAAATTAGTTTTAAACGTGGTTTAATTCACCTAAGCAACTTGGGTTATCTCATAAATCATGTATAAACACTTCCTAGCTCAAGAAATTAGCTAATTGTCACAATTTAGTATACTAGCCTCTTTGAGGTCTTTTCTCAAATACCTTGAAGGCATGGCTTTATATCCAGAATTTCACAAGCTTCTAGTTATGGTTCTAACCAAAAATTTTGTGGAAATTCTTCCTTATTGCTCCAGAATTCATGAAGCATCTTCATCACACCCATTCACATCCAAACACAGCAATTTAAGATACTATTATTCTAATTTCCATGAATTTAACAAGTGAAGGTTAGTTACCTCTTTGTTGGGTGTTTTGATGGAATTGATACTTCAATCTTGCTTCAAGCTCAATTTTGATTCCTCTCTTTGATAAGAGTTGCTCCAATTCTTCTTCAATTTTAGATTTCTAACTTCAATTCTTAGGAATTTGATAATACTTGAACTTTTAGAAGTGTAGAAGCTTGGGTAGTTAGAGAGAGAGAAAGGAACGGATGGAAATGAGAATAGGAGAGCTGAGATTTGAATTAAGCTTATTAGCTCTCTTATTCCCTAAGAATTCGCTCAGTGTCCCTTGTTAGTATAATAGCTTTACACATTCTGCTCATTAGCTCATGACTCAGCAGCATGCTTTGGCCTAATAATTCCCAGCATACTTGCTAACTCTCTAATTACTTATGCTGAGCATATACACATTATATGCTTATTACATACCTTACAATAAATTTCCATACAATTCCATTTACACAATGTAATACTCCCTCCGTCCCGTATTAAACGTCTTAATTGCTTTCGGCACGCTAATTAATAATATACTTTTTTACCTAAATTGTCCTTCTAAATTACTTTTAAATTGAAGTACCATTCACTTTTTATGACCCCAACATTAATTATTTCTTCCAACATGAATAAATTCTCTAGATCATTTTTATTGTTATTCTCACATTTCAGCAAGTATATTCTCTCTCCAAACTCACCCACTAATTACATGCATATCTCCATGCATGCAAACAGTCTACCTTTGTTGGTATTAATTTCTAACTACTTAATCATTTTTGTTGTTATTCTAAAATTAAATATAAGAGATGTTATAATGATAAAATGAGAGAGAAAATAGTATAACAATACATCACTTTCTAATGTAAACCTTATATCATTTCTTAAGTTTCCAACAAAAGGTGACTAAAAAGATTACGAAGGTATAAGTGAAAAAATAAGATTAAAATAGTTACTAATATAGATATAGGACATTTATTGTGGAACATCGATCCTATAAAGGAAATTAGGATGTTTAATACGGGACGGAGGGAGTAACATATATTCTAACATAATACATGTATTACAATACATTATTCTCATTACATATATACATAATGTATATATTACATTATGTATATAATATCACATTATGCTTCCAATACCCACATATAAAATAATTTATATATTTTAATTTCACGTAATTCCATTATTAACCAAAATTGGATATAATACATTTATAATCATGAATTATCTCACTAATTATGGAATTAATCCATAATTAATTTAATACTTTTAGTATAACTAATCAATTAATTGGAATAACTAATATTTATTCCATTAAATAAAATTAATATATCAACTTTCTCATCTCATACTTTCAATATATCTTCATTTGGCATTTCATATTATGCCATTTCGTAATTATATTACATTTATATATAACATCATACATACATTAAATCTTTTCATATATTACATCTTTATGTAATATATAAGAATAATAAATTTAATTAACTTATTCATTTTCTTTTCATACATTAATTCAATATTTTTAATTAAGCGAGTTAATTCTTCATTTATGAAATTTTAATTCATAACAACACCCTCGCCATTCAAGGCTTATTATTCAAATTATATTGCTCATAATATACTCTTAACTTTAATCTCAATTAATTAATATTAATTGATTTTCTTTACTTGCATCTTTCATTTCGTAATTAGCTCAAGCTAATTAACTTAATAATTTAATCAAATATTAAATCTTACTTTTCAAGTATATGCATATATTTCACACTCATATACATATAAAATCCACCACATAAATCACATAAATATATATATATCACATATATATTTATACAGTCAAGCTCGACACTTCTCATAATAAAAATCTTATTTATAAAATTCTTATTTTAATAATTTTTAAAAAAAATCGGGTTGTCACATTCTTCCCTCCTTATAAGGATTCCGTCCCCGGAATCACAAATACCGAACCTCTCTTACTCGGTTTATTTCTAACCCCTTTTTAAACTTTATCGTCAAATATTTTCATCATACCGTTTTAACATAACTGGTATATTACCTATTTCTTCCATTCTCATTGATTAATTTATATGGGTTTTATATCATAACCTTTATTAAATCTCGATTACATTTCAAGCATTATCCTTTTTTTAACCTTTCAACTCCCTTTTCTAAGGATCATTGTACGCCACAATCGTCGTAATAATTTAACGTCAGGATTTAAACCTATTAATTATTCGGAGTATCACAATTCTCATTTGATTAACTATACTAGAAACTCTAGAGAAGAAACCTACATTACCTTTCATGAAAAGTATCTCAAACTCTTCGGAAAGTCTACAGTTTAACCGTTGTTATCTTGTTGCCACCATGGAACGCTTGCTTCAAAATAGTCTCTGTTTCTTTCGACTTCGTGACACCAGCAATTTGAGGAAATATAGGGTCTGCAACAGCCTGTTGCAAAACAAGCAAAGCCTTCGTATCCTTCTTGCGAAGTTCTCTAACATCCGTTGCAGTCTCTGCAAAATCATTCTCAACCAACTCCCAAAGTTCTTGTGCAGTAAAAAAAGGTTTTCATTTTGATGCTCCAAAATTCATAATTTTCTCCAGTAAATGGAGGAATCAAGGATTGAGAAAGATTTAGAACATTACTGTTTGCCATAGTTGCAAAAAGCTTAAGCAGACCTTTTGTCGAACACCTTGTGTGCACAGCAATAAGACCCACTGATTATGCTACAGCAACAATCCAAAAAACTCCAACGCCCAACATCAATCGAGCCCGGCATTGATACCAAAAATGTTGGGAATCTGCTGTATTTCTAGTTGCAGTAAACAAGTAAACACAACAAGGCAACATTTGACTACAAGGGAAAGATATAAAGTGCAGGAATTCAAGTATGCTACAGCAGAAAAAAAGGGGAAGAAACTTGAAAGAAACAGAGGCTTTTTATTATAGATACACCAACAGTTGCAATTACTTGTTGCCATATATATAGCTTTGGCCCTGAACCTGATCATGTGGTACTGCATAACAAGTGCTTAAAGTCAAACATGGAGCAGACTAACATCACTTTGCACATTATTGACCTTCTTAGTCAACATGAAAATCAACAGCATTACTTTAGTAGTCTGTCTATATAATAAGGCAGCAATAACATACAACTGCTGCAAATCCTAATTCCTACAGGAAATCCTAAACTATTCATGAACAATTAAAAAGTAGAGAGTAGAGAGTAAGTTACTAATAATAATGAGGATTGGGCTTAAAACTCTCACGAAACTCCCACTCATGAATCGAAGTATGGAGCACATGATCAGAGTCAATAGTTGCCATCATTGGCAGTGGTTCAACAATATGCAAGGCCACAACTGCAGAAATCAAAAACGCACCAAGAGTGGCTGCAGTTGTTACATTTAATACTTTACGCCATACCTTAACTGACATCGATTTCATATTTGTTCTATCTGATCACTACAGTACCATAGCATGATTACTTGATCATCAAAGAAAGACTGAAACATTGTACTAAAATCTGCATACAATGAAACAATATACAACAATGCATGCATTGAAATCAATATTGAATACGTCCCTTAAACCTTGAGTCGTGATCCCTGTACCACTGAAAGCTAATCTTCCCAGCTTGAACCACTGTGGCATTTCACTTCCAGCAGCAACTATCTCAAATATAGCTTCAGGTATAATTCTGTATTCACTTCTTACCTGCACAAAAGAAAAGTAAAAAGAAATGTGATTGTTAACAATTGGGGAAGACAAAAAGATGTACAGACACATGCACATGTATGTGTGTATATACATACATACATGCATACATACATATATAAAGAGAGGGAGAGACAGAGAGACCTGAAGGTACTTTTTCAAAATTGCATCTGCCAAACCACTACCTCCCTGACTCTCAATCAATTTAGGACAGTTCAAACAAGATACTCTTGGATTAATGCTGTGGTTAGACGCATGAAATTTAGATATATCTAATCCTTCTCCGGAAATATAATGACTGGATCTAATTTCAACTCCATACAGACTCAATACTGATTTTGTAATAAATGTGTTATCTTATTTGTTAGTCGTGTGTTCCAGAATGTCCACATTCCAAACTAAGCCCCTCCAGAATATTTTCGGTCAAATACCAAAAAAATAAACCCTGTCATTTGATTGATTCAAGTTCCGTGCTGCTCACCACTCCTTGAGGACCTGTTCTTATATATGACCATCTTGACCATAAATGGTTTCTTCACCAAATCATCCCCTTGCATACGACCATCTTGACCATACGCCATCATTCCCTTGCGGGTCGATTCGGTTCACTACAGGCTAATTTCAATCAATATCCCCAGTAAGAATAAAGGGTCAAATGACTCGTTACTAAATTTTAGGAATTTTAGGATTGTTACTTGCTGGTTTCATCGCTCGCCCCTTACTTTTATTTTGTTTCGAGAGTTGGGACGCTATGGGTCAAGTCAAGGATAAACATGAGATGACAAATATAAGTTTCAGTATAATATTTTAGTCTGATTTTTGTTGGACCTTTAATTTAGAGGAGCTACACCTCGTTGGTTTTGTTTTAGTCTCATTTGATGAAAATTTTATTGAGATTTTTTAATAATTACATTATTTATGTAACACCCTAATTCCATATCGAAAGAGACGAGAAAATCAGATTGAAGAAAATAGGCTTAGACCCATGTGTGAAGCATGTGAAGGTAGCAATTTGTTCTCTTCCTCTGTTCCCCAAGTTCAGGTTATATCCTTATCTTCCCTGTCATCGTTATAATCAAACCCAACTGTTCAACCATGGAGAAATTGTATCCCACAATCAAAAGAAAAATTTTAAGGAATCAAAATCAAAGAAGTTCAACAACAATACAAGATGTTTATAACTTACCCACAATCTAAAGAAAATTTTAAAGGAATCAAAATCAAAGAAGTCCAGCAACAATATAAGATCCTTATAACTCACATATATACAATCAAAATTAAAGAAGTCCAGCAACAATATACATATATATTTATAACTTACAGGTACAGTATATACATACACATATATATGATGTATAGAGAGAGATATGCACTCTTCTTCTCTCTTTCCCCAAATTTTCTGCTACCGGATCTATATATTTTATTGGAAACAAAGAACAATATTTGTTCTTAATTTAGACATAATTCAATTAAACCATATTATTTTTATGAGGATTCCCCTAAAACTAACGTGAATTTGATATATGAATAAATAGTGAGATAGTATGAGAAAGAGCTGCCTGAAATGACTGGCAAGAATAAAGGGTCAAATGACTGCTAAAAAGGGAAGCCTTCCCTTGATCCAGACGTTATTTCATTGCGTTCCTGCTTTGTATCATTGCGACATTTATAAGCATGCTTACTCATATCGTCAATAATCTTTGTATACCAACTTATCTTCTTCTTAATCTCATCCATGCAAAGCACAATCTCCTCCTCCTTTTCTTTAGTAACCAAATCAGTAAATTGCAACACCCTATCCATCTTTCTTTTTAATTCTTCCAGAAGCTCTGGAATTCCATCAAAATCCAAGATCGTCAAGTCCCAATCCAACTTCTCTGAATAATTCAAACTTCGACGAAATTGCAACAACCAATCCGAGATCCTCACGTCACAGTCCCAGACCCAGACCCAGTCCCAGTCCCAGTCCCAATCCCAGTACCGATCAATCATTGGCAGCACATGATAGTCTATAGTTCTCATCATTGGCAGTGGTTCAGCAATACGCAAGGCAACAACTGCAAAAACCAAAACCGCACCAAGAGTGGTTGCACTAGTTACATTCTGCTTAACTGACTTCGACTTCATATTGTGCTTCATCTCACCACTAAGGCGCCTTAGCATGGCAGCTTGTTGATAAAGGAAAGTCTGAAACAATGTGATCAACTTTGCAGAAAATGGAACCTTTGCAACTTCAAGATCAACGAGTTGTTGCTTCGTCTCCAAATAATTGAGAGTGCCTCCTCTTCTTTTTGCCTCAATTTGCTGCATTACCACCAGGACAATCAACCAGCTATCACCGGTGCCTTTTAGGAATTTCATTAAACCGGTACAAAGTTTTAAGATTGGGAAGTCGACTTCAGAGAAGAAGGACAGAACAAAAGAAAATAATTGTTTATCCTTCCATATCTCTTCCTTGCGTTCAAGTATGACTTTGACTACTTCTTGGTTCATTTCTAGTAGACTTTCTATGACTTCACGGAGGAAATCCAAGGAAATGCAACCGTGTTTGAAGCCAGTGGCGAGGATGGTAATTACCTTGTGGGTGTGGTCTTGAAAGCTCCGATTGAAGGACTGGAGTTCGTGATTAGGTTTACGAAGAATTCTCCGATCTTGTTCACGATGCTCAGAACTCCATTGATACCGCCTCACGATTCTCAGACTTCCATTGATAGAAAATCCAGGCGTTATTTCCTTGTGTACCAGTTTTGTATCATTGCGACATTTATAAGCATGCTTACTCATATCATCAATAGTCTTTGTACACCCAATTATCTTCTTCTTAATCTCATCCGTGGACATCACAATCTCCTCCTCGTCTTCTTTAGTAACCAAATTACGAAATTCCAACACCCAATCCATCTTACTTTTTAATTTTTCCAGAAGCTTTGGAATTCCATCAAAATCCGAGATCCTCACATCCCAATCCAAACTCCGATGAAACTTCCAATGATCAATCCAAGTATGCAGCACATGATCATAGTCTATAGTTGTCATCATTGGCAGTTGTTCAGAAATACGCAAGTCCACAACTGCAGAAACCAAAACCGCACCAAGAGTGGCTGCACTTGTTACATTTAATACTTTACGCGCCTTAACTGACTTCGACTTCATATTGTGCTTCATCTCATCACTAAGGCGCCTTAGTGCGGCAACTTGTTGCTCAGAGAAAGTCTGAAACAATGTGATCAACTTTGCAGAAAATGGAACCTTTGCAACTTCAAGATCAATGAGTTGTTGCATCGTCTCCAAATAATTGAGAGTGCCTGCTCTTCTTTTTGCCTCAATTTGCTGCATTGCCACCTGGACAATCAACCACCTATCACCGGTGCCTTTAAGGAATTTCATTAAACCAGTACAAAGTTTTAAGATTGGGAGGTCGACTTCGGAGAAGGACATAACTAAAGAAAATAATTGCTTATCCTTCCATATCTCTTCCTTGCATTCAAGTATGACTTTGACTACTTCTTGGTTCATTTCTAGTACTCTTTCTATGACTTCACGGAGGGAATCCAAGGAAATGGAACCATGTTTGAAGCCAGTGGTGAGGGTGGTAATTACCTTGCCGGTGTGGTCTTGAAAGCTCGAATTGAAAGCATCACTAACAAATTTATACCATCTCAAATCTTGGGGGCACAGTGAATTCACTTTCACGATGCTCGGAATTCCATTGGTAGAATCTCTTTTTCCTCCCAACTTCAGTATGTCTTCTCGGCATAGGAAACGAACCCCAAACTTCTTCACCTCCAAATTACCACCTGCAGTATAATTATACTATTTATTAAACTGGTTTTAAGAAATATAAAAGACATATAGATTAATTATGAGTGAACAATAAAAGAAAAAGTTTGTGCATGGGCTCATCATCAGATGCAGAACCGATGCGAGAGGGGGCGAGAAGCGAGCTGTTTCATGTTATTTGGAATTTAGTTTTATAAGTTATCAAAGAAAGTTTCTCTTAACCTTCTGGCTCCACGGAAAATGATATATGAAACTGATTCATTTGAGATGGATCTACTACTACTCCTCGATAATCATCAGTTACAGTCCAATACCAAACCAACTGTGTATCGAACTCGGCCTCCAAGAAGTTTATGGGAACCGGTTTCCTCCAATATTTGTCTGCAACATGAATATGTGCAACGATCTCATATTTGACTTCTATATAAGCACCTCTCATATTGACAAGAGAGTCGGGGACAACAATAACGGCACATAAAGCAACTCCAATGCATTTATCGAAATCAATATCGAATACATCCCTTAAACCTTGATGCTTGGTCTCTGTACCTTTAAACCTTGATGCTTGGTCCCTGTACCGTTGCAGCTCAAACCACTGTGGGATTTCACTTCCAGCACAAAAGGAAACTATCTCAAATATAGCTTCAGGTATAACTGTGCATTCAGTTCTTACCTGCACAAAAGGAAAAGAAAAAAGAAAAGTGATTGTTAACAACTGGGGAAGACAGACAGACAAATAGACAGACGCATACACACGAACCTGAAGGTACTTTTTCAAAATTGTATCTGCTAAACCACTGCCGCTCTGATTCTCAATCAGTTTAGGACAGTTCAAACAAGATACCGTTGGATTAATGTTGTGGATCGACGAACGAAATTTAGATACATCTAATCTTTTTTCTGAAATATAATGACTGAATCTAATTTCACCTCCATACAGTGTATCCTCATTTATTATTGATAGCTTTGGTAATGATTCAAGCCTTCTGCAACAATTCAAACTAAGCATTCTAAGATTTGATAGGAGACTGATACTTGCAGGCAGCGTAACAAAATCATTTTCAGACAGATCCAACTCCTTTAAGTTATATAACAAACCAATACCATCAGGAATTGCATAAAGACGACATCCATTAATATGTAAAAGTCTTAATCTTTCCAATTGAAGTATGAAAGAGGGCAGCTCTTCTATAGCAGTTTCACTCACATCAAGCTTCCGTAAAGAGCGCATTTTCCCCAAGCTCTCTGGTAATAGCTTAATTTTAGTCCCATCCAAATACAAATGCTCTAAGCGCTTCATGTTTTCTCCAAATTCTGGAATGTGTTCAAGTTTCGAACAACCAGAAAGAAGAAGAGCCTCAAGACCATCCATTTCCATGTGGTTTCCAAGGCTTCGGAGATTTCTACACCCTTTCAGATTCACATAACGGAGCCTTTTGTGAGCCAGAAGTGATTTGTGTAACTCAACCAGATTAGTGCAGCCTTCGAGATTTAGTTTCAGAAGATTTGGAGTTGATGTCAAGTCTTGAATTTTAGTCAAATCCTCTGAGCCACGGAGATTAAGAGATCTCAAATTGGGGAAGTCCTGTCGAGTGAGGGAGAAAAAAGAATTGTATACCATACACAATAAAAGTCATTACCCAAATATAATACTCCCTCCGTTCCAAAATATAGGATCAAGTTTGACTTTTCAAAGTCAATTTGAGATATTTTTAGACTTAAAATTGGTACGATGTATTTAACTTTTGAAAACAATAAATCTTCTAATTAGCGGTACTACTTAGATTGTTAACAATTTTCATAGTTGTATTGGCTAAATCTCAAATTAATCATGTCAATTTTGAATTTTAAAATATCTCAAATATAATTCAAAAGTCAATATTGATCTTATATCATGGAACCGAGGGAGTATATGGTATAGAAAACACTTACAATATCTCTGTCCCATAGTTTTTCAAGTCGGCTAGAACGCATGTCGAGTTCATAAATTTGTTTTGGTCCAAATGTTGGTGGAAAACACTTTAAAGAACATCCATACCATTCAAGAATTCGTAAATCATTGGAAAGATACTTGAGACCATATGGAAAGAGTACATTACTTATTCTGAGAAATTTAAGTTTCTTCATCTATGAGAAAGATTCAGGATCACCAATGCAATTTTTCACTTCAGCCCCATACTGCTCCTGGTTTATAATTTCAATTGTTTTTGTTCCCTAGAATAATGAAGATAGAAAAATAAGTGGCATAAATTTGAAGTAAATTTTCATAAAATTATTTATTTACTTTTCTCAATGAAATAATTATGTTGATGTTCAGTAAAAACCATTACACAAACCTTTTCTTCTAATGTGCATATATCAACAATATCTTCACGACACTTGATCCCGGTGCGTTCTCCAGGCTTTTTGGGGCAATCCTTACGAAGAACTTCCCAACCCATTTGTTGTAGTAGATCATGCATCCACACAGTATCGTCATAATTAATAGTTATGAGAGACCTATTAATGAGAATAGCAATTCCACGCACAGGGTACAAACCAATATTCTTTAGTATATCGTTTACTAGTTCTTGGTTTCTCCCTTTTAAGAAACAAGCAATATGTATGAATACATCCTGCTCGTTTTTGTCTAGTCTACGATAGCAAATTTCAAGTCTTTGGAGAACTTCTTCCTCCGGAAATTGTTGTAGCTTCTTCAATGTCTCTCTCCAATATTCTTCTCCTTTATCAAATAAAAGAGAACCAAAAGCATTAAGAGCTAGTGGAAGGCCACCAGCAAGTTCCACAATATCACTGGATAACTTTTCATAACCGTGTTTTGGTTGTCCTTCCGTAAAGGCCGACAAATTGAAAAGTCTAGTGGCATCGAAAAAGTTTAATCCCTCGCACTTATATTTGCCGTCCACTTTGTGTATTGTCAACAAATCTTCATTTGTTGTTGTCATGATAATTCTGCTACCATGCCCGAACCATTCACGCTCTCCAGCCAAAAGTTTTAATTGCTCACGGTTATTTACATCATCCAAAATAATTATAATCTTTAAACCACGTAACCTTTCCTGCAACATGCTAACTCCTTCAACAACACTACTTACACGTATATGCTCATCCTTCAAGATGTCAACAAGGAGTTTCCGTTGTAACTTACATAAATCACTGTCATTTTTCCTAGAAATGTCCTTAATGTTTCCAATAAAGCTATATCCTTGAAATTCATTACGAATTCCCTCATAGACAATTTCAGCAAGAGTAGTCTTCCCCATTCCACTCATCCCACAAATCCCTATGAAGCGAATATCATTAGAATTCATATTCAAAAGATTTTTCAACTCCTCTACTCTAGATTCTATTCCTACTAGGCCTTTGGTAGCATCTCTAGGTAATGTATCCTGCAAGTTCTTAAACATCCTTCTTACAATTTCAGTTATGACTTCTGACTCATACCTGCAAAATGATTAAGCATGAGTGTATTTATATGCGATTGGTCAGAATTGACTAAAATGTGGAATGCTTAATTGCAATGAGAGAAAAAAATTGAGGTTTCTTGCACCCTGGATTCTGAAGTTATTTATGTTGCATTAAAACTTCAACCATTTGCAATTATTTTAAATACAACATGACACTTTCCTTGGACAGAAAGTGCTGTGCATGGTCATTTCCTTTTTGTCCAGAGAGAAATATTTATGTTTTTGAGACAATAAAGTGGCTTTATGTTCCAACTTCAAATTTTGCCATCACCACAATCTACTATTATGACAGTGCCATAAGAATTTTTTATCTCTAATTAGGTTAAATAAAGAACCATAAAATTGTGCATGAAATTTGTCATTTTAGAAGAATAACCTCTCTTTTGAGAAAGGAGGGAATATCACTGTTTCCAGAGAGGGAAGAATAAATTCGGCAGAATAAGAAGAATTATGCAATGTAGTATAAGAATAACAAGAAAAAGTTACCGGGTTCCATGTATGTGCACTCCACTTATATCACCCACTTTTCTTAAAGCAGCTCTCCATGTTTTCACCTTCTCTAGTGCAAATTTGTGACTTGTTTCATGTTTGTCAAAGG
Source organism: Panax notoginseng (assembly GCA_016801055.1). Taxonomy (NCBI): domain Eukaryota; kingdom Viridiplantae; phylum Streptophyta; class Magnoliopsida; order Apiales; family Araliaceae; genus Panax; species Panax notoginseng. The sequence goes on from CM029022.1 coordinate 175,315,231, forward strand.
CTTCCGCAAAAGTGTTCTTTTGATACCGCACATCAGAGGGATCCACATGGTAAAAAACAGGAATAACAATTAACTCCATCTTTTCCATGCAATCAACAATATATGCAAGTTCTTCCAAACACCACGTTGAAGTTGCATAATCACTCGACAGAACCACAATCCCAAACCTTGATGCTGCGATTGCTTCTAGGAGCTCAGGCCTGATGAGGTGTCCGACCCGAAGGTTCTCATCATCCCTAAAAGTATTAATACCTTGCCTAGTCAAGGCATCGTATAAATGACCGGTGAAACCCATGCGAGTATCCTCACCTCTGAAGCTGAGGAACACATCGTGTTTACATGAACTTCCTGTTGAAGAAAAAGATGTGGATGACGCTCTAATTGGAGAGCTCATTGAAACCCAGTATGGAGATGTAATTACTATAACTAGCAATTAATTGAAACCCAGTATGTTCGAGACAGGTACAAATTTCAGCAATTGAATGCTTTAAAGAAATAAGTCACAAATTCAGAGGGGTAGAGAGCTTTGCATTCAGGACAGAATTGTTTGAGCTGTACATTCAGAACAGAACTGTTAGAGCTTTACAAGTCAATACAAGCAAATATGATGGTAGCTGACAAGCCATACATTGGAGGCAACCCACTTGAGCATTGAATATACTATCCAAGCTTATAAAATGTGTTTTTAGTTATGAATGACATCAAATATGATGGTAGCTGACAAGCTGTACATGTCTTTCTGGGTGTTTACATAGGAAATGTGGGAAAAATTTTACATATGCCCTAAAATAATACTGAATGGCTTTGGCATTAACAAACGGCCTTCTTATAATACTTGATAGATTAGAACTGAATTAGTCAAGAGTAGTAGTTCTTGAAAAATAAATAATCAGATTAATTAAATAATAAAAAGAGAGTCGGATTATGTCATCCTCTTATAAATTGTCAATGGAATGGCTTTCAACATCGATCATAAAATCATAAATAATTGATGCATGTAGTTTTCCTCTGTTGTACTATCTTAATGTCAACCTTATAAATTAATTCTACTCTACTACTATTTCATATTAATTGTTGCACTTCTTCAACTACTTTTCTTTCTTTTTTCTATTATATTTTTTTGTTTAGTTGCTGTTAACTCTTTTGGGTGAGTTTAAGTAAATAATTTAAAGTGGCATCCCATTTGGCACAACTCTCTCTCTCTGTAACTAACAAGCAAGCCTGGCCTAAACAAACTACTAGTACAAGTTTAGGCAGTGGTTGGTCTACATTAGGTGTACGTGCATATATATATTTATACATATATATATACCATACAGTACAATACAACACAACACAACACAATTGAGAACCTCATTAATTACTCCTCATCTCAATCTCAAGTCCCATTTTGGTCTAAATCAATCCTCCTTTTTATGCACAAATTTTTGTGTACAGTTTGTGCATATAGTATTATTCTATTTAAAATAATTTATACGTCACTTTTTAAAAAGTAAGTTTATAAGTTAAAAAAAAGTACGAACATGCAAATAGAGAAGAACAACTTATAAATTGATTTGTAATAAGTTTGTACAAATAGTACTAACCCGCCTATTATTTTTGCAAACAAACCTAATCTGTTCAGTTGTAAGCACAAAATTTTCAATCCATGTAATCAAGTTTAATCAAATGAGATCCAATTTGATGGAGTAATACTACCTTGTGATATCACGGAAACCGATGCAGATGTGATCCATGTATTATCATACCGATCGGGAAGCAGCTCAACTGTTGAGAAATGCTAAATTCTCCGAACAATAAATTGAATTAAAGGTTGAATGAATCGGAAATAAGTCATTCCCAGTAGCAACTCTCTCAAATGTAGCTATTCCGAAACTAATCCTTAACCCACTGTATATGCGAGAGCAGAAGTGCAGGGTCAACCCATATTAACGTATTAAGTAAATCAAATGGGTTAATTAACTATTTTTATTTATTCAGGTCGATTAAAATTTAAAAAATTAGAGAAGGTCCGGTAGGCTTACAGTATTTTTTTAATAAAAAATATACTTTTTTTTATAATTTTTTGTTCAAACTTGCTCTATTATTTTTTATTTATTTTTCTCATAATTGTGGTTTAAAAAAAAAAAACTTAAAGTGTACCGGTCATTAATGCACCGGACCGCCCTCCAATTAAAGTTTGGAAACATTTTTATTCAGGTCGGTTATAATTCCAACTCGGTTAACTATTTTTTGACCCATATTTTATTCCAAATCAAAATCAAAAGTTCTTTCCACCCATAATTACATATTCAAGAAGCTCAACCACGCACCCCACCCCACCCAACCCCACCCCACCCAACCCAATCCAACCCAACCCCACCCCACCAACTCCCACCCCCACCCCCACCCCCACCCCCACTTAAAAAAAATAAAATTAGCAACACAACCCCTACCCACCCACTCCCACCCCACCCCCGAACCCATCCCCCAACCCACCCACTACCCACCGACTCCCATCCCACCCCACCCCACCCACTCACTCCCCACGCACCCACCCCACCCCACACCATACTCCCACTTCCACCCCCAAAAAAATAATATTATGTGATTATGTATACACCCCTTACTATCACCCCCACCTCACCCCCTCACCTCCACCCCCACCCCCACCACCACCACCACTCAAAAAAAAATATTATGTGATTATGTATACACCTCTTACCACCACTGTAAGACTCCAACTTATTAATGAATAAAATCAAATTTTCTCTAAATATTATTGTGAATAATAAGGGGTTAATTTGATATAATACTTTGGTTATGGGTGAAATGTGCAAATTTTACAAAATAAGCAAGTGGTTATAAAATATTCATTTTGTCGGGGAATATTCGTTTGGTCGTGGAATATTCTTGCTGTCGGGGAATATTCGTACGACGGCGCAGCCTTGTGTGGGCCACATAACGGAAAGCGATTGGATGAAAAAAACGACAAGTATAAGTTATTTATAAATAACGGCGTAGTTGTTACCGTTAATACTGTTGGAATACCCGGTGGTTAAAATACAGTAGCACACGGTATTGCACCAATTATTGATTCTTACGTAAGATGGCACTACTCAATAATTGTTACAGTAGTTATTGTTCAATATTTTATTTTATTGATTCAATAATTGTTGCGTTGATATTTTATATTATTGTTGTTTCAATAATTGTTGTTGCACAGTATTTTCCATTATCAGATCAATAATTCATATTATTTGAATAATATTATTAGATAACATTATTGGCAATGTCTGGAAAATTCTGTCTAAGGAGAGGTTTGGTCATCTAATTGCGCGCCAGTAAGGAAAAATCCTTATTGGAAAGCCCCCTCTTTCCTGGGAACGGACTATTTGTCATAAATGTGATTTTGTAATATTATTTGTGAATAATTAATTATTAATTCATATGATAAAGAAATATTTATTTTATGTGGATATAAATGAGGGATATATTTTTGTGGTTAAAAATGAAGGAGTTAATGTTGAGATTTTTATCAGTATTTTTGTCGGAATGGAGGTTTTAAAAATCAGGGTTTTTGAGATATTTTACGGGGGTTATAATTTTTAATCCGACCGTTGGATCGTGGTAATTTTTGGATATGTTATACATATATAAGTTGAGTATATGTCCATAAATTTTGAACTGTTAAAAATGAACGTATGATTTATTATGACTTTTACGAGATGATTGGTTCAGAAATTATTGAATTTTCGGAGTTTATCATTTTGATAGAAAATTCTAGAATTGGTGGGCCCCACTCTTGGTTGGTGAAGAAATGTGCTGAGATTTTTATTCAATTGTGGTGGGTGGGAATAGTAGCAGGTAAAGCCATCAGGTTGCAGGTTAAGTCTGCTTCGGCGTGCTAACATTTTCCTATAAATAGAGGGCTAAGTTAGAATTGAAAATCACACCAGAAACAAGTTTTCTCTCTTTCTATCTCTAGATTATTGAGTATATTTTGTGAGTATTTAGATACTTTGAGAGTTTCTATTCATCAGAGCAAGTTTCTTTCAGTCTTATACCGGTATTCCGACCAGAAGTACTGATATTTTGAGGTAAGGGATATTATTTTCTTATTAATGATATTATTTTCTTCAATATCATTATGCTGAAATATTAATATGAGTTTTTATCAAATTTAAAACTTTTTGTGTCGGGGTTACTATTCACGTATACGGCACTATTCACGTATACGGTACTATTCACGAATACGGCACTATTCACCGAAAAATAAAAAATTTTCTTTTTTGTCCAAGATGTCTATTATGACTATTATCTTTGATTGTATCCATGTTTTGATCTTTATTTTTGAATTCTGCTTCACAATTGATTATTATGAAGTATTATTGATCTTGGATAAACTGTTATACGAATCTCTACTATTTGTCCTTCTGTCTCACTGAATTCGTTCTCTTTAAGATATTTTTCATCACCCTCAGTCCTAAATGATGATATTACTGAATATATGTGGCCTGTAGCGCAAAGATGTATGATCACTTGATGAATATCTTTGGCCTGTAGTGCAAAGATGAACAGGTGTTGAGATGAACATGACCGACTGATGATACAAATGAATATCTTTGGCATGTAGTGCAAAGATGAATATTTGGTTAAAGATGATTATTAATTGATGTTACAGGGATAAAATATTGATGATGGACTTTTAAATCTTAGAAGATAGTAGAATTCATTCTCTACTTGACTCTTCTAATGGTTTGCTGTTTCCGCTGCAGTTGTTGATCTAAAACTTGTTGTCGATTATATTCTATCAGATTTTTCCCTGTTGAAGACTAACGATAATTTGTTGTATATTATCTTAGTCATAATATTCTTTACTGGGCTAGTTGAGCTCACCCTTTTCTTTTTTGTTCCATTTTTCTTCTCAGGAGGTGAGAACATAACAGGATCCAGTCGGGGTATGGAGTGATGGTTCTAGAAAGATGTTTTAGCAGTCCTCACTATTTCTGTAAAATGGTGTTTGAATAATTGTAATGAGGATTTATTTGAGTGTGGATATTGTCCAGAAGACAATATTTATATTTAAACTCACAGTATGTGTTGTCGTATTTTGCACGACAATTGTATTATTGAAGTTGTAGTTTGCTTTCTGTACCATGTATTTGACGACTCAGAATGGGTGTTGTATACCTATTTTGGGGGCGTCACAGTTGGTATCAAAGCTTAGGGATATGATCCCTGGCTGAGATGTGAGACAAGAACTAGGAGGGGAGAGACGAGAAATTCCTTCGCTAGTATGACCTGACTAAGTTTATTTGGTGTTTATTTGGTCGGTCAGAGTATAGGGATAATATATGACATGACTATTAACCCTTGTTTTATGGCAGTATTTAAGAATGGCAGCTGAGAATGTTAATAATGGAGTAAATCAGACCGTGGAGACACCTTTGATCACTACCCAGGGAAACGTGCAACAGGAAGGCAATATTCCTCCTGTAAACAACGTTACCGAGCAAATGATGAATGATGGAATGTTTAGGAGCTTTTTGCAGTTCATGCAAAATCAGACGAGGGAGACTCGTGTGCAGAATACGGGTGGAAATAATAACAACGCGCGGTTTGTCACAGCTAAGCAGTTCAAAGAATTGGGACCACCAGAATTTAAGGGAAAGCCGGATCCGATCATGGCGGAAACGTGGGTCTAGTAAATTACCAAGATATTCGATGTCTTGGGATGCACGGAGGAACAGAAGGTTCCATTCGCCACCTTTATGTTCCGCGGTGAGGCAGACTACTGGTGGGAGTCTGTGAAGCGTACCCAACCTGACGCACTCAACATGTCCTGGGAAACATTTCAAAAACTGTTCAATGACAAGTACTTTCCTGAAAGTTTTCGTCATATGAAGGAGGTGGAGTTTATTAGACTGGAACAAAATAACATGACGGTGTCCCAGTACGAGGCGAAGTTTGCAGAGTTATCCAGGTTTGCACCTCATTTGGTCGAAAATGAGGAACGAATGACAAGGATGTTTCTGAGAGGTCTAAAACCCGCGATTCGGCAATATCTTATCTCTCATAAATTTTCTTTATATTCAGATGTTGTAAACAGGGCTCAATTATTAGAGCGAGATAATGAGTATGTGCAACCGAGGGACCACGACCAGGGTCATACCGGTGGCGGCAGTCATCGAAGCAATGAAAACCAGCAGGGAGGAAAACATTCGGACAAAAGCGGTAACCACTCTGGTGGTAATCGTGGTCGTGATAATAAAAGGAGCGAGTCGGGAGGAGATTTCAAGAAGAGAAGGTACAATAATGATAACGTGAAGACGTCAGCACAAACATCAACTGTTTCTAGGGGAGGAGAACGACCACCGGTCGTATGTTACAAATGTGGGAAAGAGGGACATATCAGCCCAAACTGCCCACAACAATCCAAGGTATGTTATAACTGTGGAAAGGAGGGTCATATAGCTCGAGAGTGTTCTGTAGCAAAACCAAGTTCAGCGGAGATGGTGACTCCAAAAGTTGTCCCGGATAAGTCGAAATCAGCGGTTCCTGGAAGGGCGTTTGTCGTGACTGGCCAAAACGCGAGAAACCCGAACGAGGTGATCACGGGTAAGCTAATCTTGAATTCTTGCGAAGTTTATACTTTACTAGATACCGGTTCTACCCATTCTTTTATCTCTCCTGCTTGTGCTCAACGTTTAAACTTGACTCCGGAGAAATTGGACTTTAACTTATCTGTTGAAACTCCATTGGGTGAAACCTTCGTTACATCTACAGTTTATAAATCTTGCATGATCCAAGTTGGCACTATCACATTACCTGTTGATCTTATCTCTTTAAAGATACTTGCTTTTGATGTGATTTTAGGAATTGATTGGTTAACCACTCATCATGCTAAAATTGATTGTTTTCGTATGGTTGTTAGTTTTCATATTCCTAACCAACCTGTCATACGAATTCAAACTACTAAACCACTAAAATCAGTCACTGTCATATCAAGCCACAAAGCTATTCGTTTATTGAAAAACGGATGTCAAGCTTTCTTAGCCCATGTTATGGATTTGAACAAAGACAAGTCAGATTTGAATAATATTTCTATTGTTAGAGAATTTCCCGATGTATTTCCTGAAGAACTTCCTGGTCTACCCCCAGAACGTGAAGTTGAATTCTTTATTGGCCTTGAACCCGGTACAAAGCCTATTTTTAAAACTCCATATCGAATGGCTCCTATTGAACTTCAGGAGTTAAAAGTCCAACTACAGGAGTTGTTGGACATCGGTTTTATTCATCCTAGTACGTCTCCTTGGGGTGCTCCTGTTTTATTCGTAAAGAAGAAAGACGGGAGTATGCGACTTTGTATTGACTATCGAGAATTGAACCATGTCACCATCAAGAATAGGTATCCGCTACGTCGCATTGATGACCTGTTCGACCAGTTACAAGGAGCACAATTCTTTTCAAAGATCGACCTTCGTTCTGGATATCATCAGCTGAAGATTAAAACTGAGGATATTCCAAAGACTGCCTTCAGAACTCGGTACGGGCATTATGAATTCTTAGTCATATCTTTTGGATTGACTAATGCTCCTGCTGCCTTCATGGATATGATGAACCGTGTATTCAAAGAATATTTAGATCAGTTCGTTGTTGTCTTTATTGATGACATCCTCATCTATTCCAAAAGCCGTGAAGATCATGAGCGCCATTTGAAGCTGGTACTGCAAAGGCTTCGTGAAAATAAGCTATATGCCAAATTGAAGAAATGCGAGTTTTGGCTTGAGAAAGTAGCATTCCTTGGGCACGTGGTGTCAAAACATGGAGTATCTGTCGACCCGGCGAAGATTGAAGCCATACAAAGTTGGGAGCAACCGAAGTCGGTAACCGAAGTACGTAGCTTTCTGGGCTTAGCTGGTTATTATCGGAGATTTGTGGAAGGATTTTCTCGAATCGCTACTCCGTTAACTCAGCTGACTCGGAAAGATACAAAATTCGTATGGAGTGAGGAATGCGAGAAGAGTTTCCAAGAACTCAAGAGGAGACTCATTTCGGCACCTGTTCTGACAATACCATCTGGTTCGGATGGATTTGTTATCTACAGCGATGCTTCAGGCAAAGGGTTAGGATGTGTTCTCATGCAACATGGGAAAGTCATAGCCTATGCCTCACGACAACTCAAAGAATATGAGAGGAATTATCCTACTCATGATTTGGAGTTGGCAGCAGTCGTTTTTGCGTTGAAGATCTGGAGACACTACCTGTATGGGGAGAAAGTGGAGATCTATACAGATCATAAAAGCCTCAAATATTTCTTCACCCAAAAGGAACTCAACATGCGGCAGCGACGTTGGCTCGAGCTGTTGAAAGATTACGATCATACCATCCAATATCATCCTGGAAAAGCAAACGTAGTAGCTGACGCATTGAGTAGAAGATCATATGCGGGTACGAGTGCAATGTTGTTAACACAAAGGCCCATTTTGTATGACTTGCAAAGGATGGAGATAGAGATGAAGGCTCCAAGTACCCACATGATGATATCAAATATACGAGTAGAACCGACTTTAATCGATAAAGTTAAAGCTGCTCAAGCTACGGACATGGAGCTGATGCGTATGAAGAAGAAAGTGCAAGAAGGTGCTATTCCAGAAGCAAGAATCGATGAAGAAGGAATACTTCGAGTCAACTCCAGACTTTGTGTTCCTAACGATTTTGACTTGAAGCATAGAATAATGATGGAGGCACACAACACACCGTTTGCAATCCATCCTGGGAGTACCAAAATGTATCACGATCTTCGACATACATTTTGGTGGAGCAATATGAAAAGAGAGATCGCGGAGTTTATCTCGAGATGTTTAACTTGTCAACGTGTAAAAGCGGAGCATCAAGTACCAAAGGGTCCATTGCAACCACTTGAGATTCCGAAATGGAAGTGGAAACACATTACTATGGATTTTGTTACGGGTCTTCCCAAGGTTTCTCAAGGCATAGATGCGATTTGGGTTATTGTTGATAGATTAACCAAGTCCGCTCATTTCTTGCCGATACGTGAGACTTATTCCCTTGAACGTCTTGCTAGTATGTACGTGAACGAGATTGTGAGATTGCATGGCATGCCAGTATCCATAGTTTCGGATCGTGACCCAAGATTCACTTCACGATTTTGGGTTAGCTTGCAGAAAGCTATGGGCACGGATTTACGATTCAGTTCGGCATACCATCCTCAAACGGACGGACAATCAGAGAGGACTATTCAAACTCTTGAAGATCTATTAAGACTTTGTGTCCTAGATCTCAAAGGGAGTTGGGATAAGTACCTACCATTGGTGGAATTCTCCTACAACAACAGTTATCAGGCGAGCATAGGTGTGGCTCCATTCGAGGCGTTGTATGGAAGAAAATGTCGTTCTCCAGTATGCTGGGACGAGGTGGGTGAAGCAACATTGTTGGGACCAGAGTTGGTACGCATTACTACAGAGAAAATCCAAACGATTCGACAACGTATACAAACGGCACAGGATCGACAAAAGAGTTATGCGGATCTTCATCGGAAGGATGTGAAATTTAATATTGGGGATCATGTATTATTACGTGTTGCACCATGGAAGGGAGTTACAAGATTTGGGAAGAGAGGAAAGCTCAATCAAGATTTGTTGGTCCATTTGAGATTCTTGAGCGAATAGGAAATGTGGCATATAGACTCGCATTACCTCCAAGCATGTCTCGTGTTCATAATGTTTTTCACATATCTATGCTTCGTAAATATGTTAAAGACCCGAACCACATTATTGAGTTAGAACCAGACGAGATAGCTGAAGATTTAACGTACGAGGAGGTACCTGTTAAGATCTTGGATAGGAAAGAGCATGTCCTACGCACGAATGTTATACCACAAGTTAAGGTTTTGTGGAGAAACCATGCTATTGAAGAAATGACCTGGGAGTTGGAATCAGAAATGAAAGCGAGGTATCCTCACCTTTTTGAAACATCAGGTACGTACGTCAATTTCGAGGACGAAATTTCATAAGGAGGGGAGGTTGTAAGACCCCAACTTATTAATGAATAAAATCAAATTTTCTATAAATATTATTGTGAATAATAAGGGGTTAATTTGATATAATACTTTGGTTATGGGTGAAATGTGCAAATTTTGCAAAATAAGCAAGTGGTTATAAAATATTCATTTTGTCGAGGAATATTCGTTTGGTCGTGGAATATTCTTGCTGTCGGGGAATATTCGTACGACGGCGCAGCCTTGTGTGGGCCCCATAACGGAAAGCGATTGGATGAAAAAAATGACAAGTATAAGTTATTTATAAATAACGGCATAGTTGTTACCGTTAATACTGTTGGAATACCCGGTGGTTAAAATACAGTAGCACACGGTATTGCACCAATTATTGATTCTTACGTAAGAAGGCACTACTCAATAATTGTTACAGTAGTTATTGTTCAATATTTTATTTTATTGATTCAATAATTGTTGCGTTGATATTTTATATTATTGTTGTTTCAATAATTGTTGTTGCACAGTATTTTCCATTATCAGATCAATAATTCATATTATTTGAATAATATTATTAGATAACATTATTGGCAATGTCTAGAAAGTTCTGTCTAAGGAGAGGTTTGGTCATCTAATTGCGCGCCAGTAAGGAAAAATCCTTATTGGAAAGCCCCCTCTTTCCTGGGAACGGCCTGGTTGTCATAAATGTGATTCTGTAATATTATTTGTGAATAATTAATTATTAGTTCATATGATAAGGAAATATTTATTTTATGTGGATATAAATGAGGGATATATTTTTGTGGTTAAAAATGAAGGAGTTAATGTTGAGGTTTTTATCAGTATTTTTGTCGGAATGGAGGTATTAAAAATCAGGGTTTTTGAGATATTTTGCGGGGGTTATAATTTTTAATCCGACCGTTGGATCGTGGTAATTTTTGGATATGTTATACATATATAAGTTGAGTATATGTCCACAAATTTTGAACCGTTAAAAATGAACGTATGATTTATTATGAATTTTACGAGATGACTGGTTCAGAAATTGTTGAATTTTCGGAGTTTATCATTTTGATGGAAAATTCTAGAATTGGTGGGCCCCACTCTTGGTTGGTAAAGAAAAGTGCTGAGATTTTTATTCAAATGTGGTGGGTAGAAATAGTAGCAGGTAAAGCCATCAGGTTGCAGGTTAAGTCTGCTTCGGCGTGCTAACATTTTCCTATAAATAGAGGGCTAAGTTAGAATTGAAAATCACACCAGAAACAAGTTTTCTCTCTTTCTCTCTCTAGATTATTGAGTATATTTTGTGAGTATTTAGATACTTTGAGAGTTTCTATTCATCAGAGCAAGTTTCTTTCAGCCTTATACCGGTATTCCGACCAGAAGTACTGATATTTTGAGGTAAGGGATATTATTTTCTTCTTAATGATATTATTTTCTTCAATATCATTATGCTGAAATATTAATATGAGTTTTTATCAAATTTGGAACTTTTTGTGTCGCGGTTACTATTCACGTATACGGCACTATTCACGTATACGGTACTATTCACGAATACGGCACTATTCACCGAAAAATAAATTTTTTTTTTTGTCCAAGATGTCTATTATGATTACTATCTTTGATTGTATCCATGTTTTGATCTTTATTTTTGAATTCTGCTTCACAATTGATTATTATGAAGTATTATTGATCTTGGATAAACTGTTATACGAATCTCTACTATTTGTCCTTCTGTCTCACTGAATTCGTTCTCTTTAAGATATTTTTCATCATCCTCAGTCCTAAATGATGATATTACTGAATATCTTTGGCCTGTAGCGCAAAGATGTATGATCACTTGATGAATATCTTTGGCCTGTAGTGCAAAGATGAACAGGTGTTGAGATGAACATGACCGACTGGTGATACAAATGAATATCTTTGGCATGTAGTGCAAAGATGAATATTTGGTTAAAGATGATTATTAATTGATGTTACAGGGATAAAATATTGATGATGGACTTTTAAATCTTAGAAGATAGTAGAATTCTTTCTCTACTTGACTCTTCTAATGGTTTGCTGTTTCCGCTGCAGTTGTTGATCTAAAACTTGTTGTCGATTATATTCTATCAGATTTTTCCCTGTTGAAGACTAACGATAATTTGTTGTATATTATCTTAGTCATAATATTCTTTACTGGGCTAGTTGAGCTCACCCTTTTCTTTTTTGTTCCATTTTTCTTCTCAGGAGGTGAGAACATAGCAGGATCTAGTCGGGGTATGGAGTGATGGTTCTAGAAAGATGTTTTAGCAGTCCTCACTATTTCTGTAAAATAGTGTTTGAATAATTGTAATGAGGATTTATTTGAGTGTGGATATTGTCTAGAAGACAATATTTATATTTAAACTCACAGTATGTGTTGTCGTATTTTGCACGACAATTGTATTATTGAAGTTGTAGTTTGCTTTCTGTACCATGTATTTGGCGACTCAGAATGGGTGTTGTATACCTATTTTGGGGGCGTCACAGTTGGTATCAAAGCTTAGGGATATGATCCCTGGCTGAGATGTGAGACAAGAACTAGGAGGGGAGAGACGAGAAATTCCTTCGCTAGTATGACCTGACTAAGTTTATTTGGTATTTATTTGGTCGGTCAGAGTATAGGGATAATATATGACATGACTATTAACCCTTGTTTTATGGCAGTATTTAAGAATGGCAGCTGAGAATGTTAATAATGGAGTAAATCAGACCGTGGAGACACCTTTGATCACCACCCAGGGAAACGTGCAACAGGAAGGCAATATTCCTCCTGTAAACAACGTTACCGAGCAAATGATGAATGATGGAATGTTTAGGAGCTTTTTGCAGTTCATGCAAAATCAGACGAGGGAGACTCGTGTGCAGAATACGGGTGGAAATAATAACAACGCGCGGTTTGTCACAGCTAAGCAGTTCAAAGAATTGGGACCACCAGAATTTAAGGGAAAGCCGGATCCGATCATGGCGAAAACGTGGGTCAAGCAAATTACCAAGATATTCGATGTCTTGGGATGCACGGAGGAACAGAAGGTTCCATTCGCCACCTTTATGTTCCGCGGTGAGGCAGACTACTGGTGGGAGTCTGTGAAGCGTACCCAGCCTGACGCACTCAACATGTCCTGGGAAACATTTCAAAAACTGTTCAATGACAAGTACTTTCCTGAAAGTATTCGTCATATGAAGGAGGTGGAGTTTATTAGACTGGAACAAAATAACATGACGGTGTCCCAGTACGAGGCGAAGTTTGCAGAGTTATCCAGGTTTGCACCTCATTTGGTCGAAAATGAGGAACGAATGACAAGGATGTTTCTGAGAGGTCTAAAACCCGAGATTCGGCAATATCTTATCTCTCATAAATTTTCTTTATATTCAGATGTTGTAAACAGGACTCAATTATTAGAGCGAGATAATGAGTATGTGCAACCGAGGGACCACGACCAGGGTCATACCGGTGACGGCAGTCATCGAAGCAATGAAAACCAGCAGGGAGGAAAATATTCGGACAAAAGCGGTAACCACTCTGGTGGTAATCGTGGTCGTGGTAATAAAAGGAGTGAGTCGGGAGGAGATTTCAAGAAGAGAAGGTACAATAATGATAACGTGAAGACGTCGGCACAAATATCAACTGTTTCTAGGGGAGGAGAACGACCACCGGTCGTATGTTACAAATGTGGGAAAGAGGGACATATCAGCCCAAACTGCCCACAACAATCCAAGGTATGTTATAACTGTGGAAAGGAGGGTCATATAGCTCGAGAGTGTTCTGTAGCAAAACCAAGTTCAGCGGAGATGGTGACTCCAAAAGTTGTCTCGGATAAGTCGAAATCAGCGGTTCCTGGAAGGGCGTTTGTCGTGACTGGCCAAAACGCGAGAAACCCGAACGAGGTGATCACGGGTAAGCTAATCTTGAATTCTTGCGAAGTTTATACTTTACTAGATACCGGTTCTACCCATTCTTTTATCTCTCCTGCTTGTGCTCAACGTTTAAACTTGACTCCGGAGAAATTGGACTTTAACTTATCTGTTGAAACTCCGTTGGGTGAAACCTTCGTCACATCTACAGTTTATAAATCTTGCATGATCCAAGTTGGCACTATCACATTACCTGTTGATCTTATCTCTTTAAAGATACTTGCTTTTGATGTGATTTTAGGAATTGATTGGTTAACCACTCATCATGCTAAAATTGATTGTTTTCGTATGGTTGTTAGTTTTCATATTCCTAACCAACCTGTCATACGAATTCAAACTACTAAACCACTAAAATCAGTCACTGTCATATCAAGCCACAAAGCTATTCGTTTATTGAAAAACGGATGTCAAGCTTTCTTAGCCCATGTTATGGATTTGAACAAAGACAAGTCAGATTTGAATAATATTTCTATTGTTAGAGAATTTCCCGATGTATTTTCTGAAGAACTTCCTGGTCTACCCCCAGAACGTGAAGTTGAATTCTTTATTGGCCTTGAACCCGGTACAAAGCCCATTTCTAAAACTCCATATCGAATGGCTCCTATTGAACTTCAGGAGTTAAAAGTCCAACTACAAGAGTTGTTGGACATCGGTTTTATTCATCCTAGTACGTCTCCTTGGGGTGATCCTGTTTTATTCGTAAAGAAGAAAGACGGGAGTATGCGTCTTTGTATTGACTATCGAGAATTGAACCATGTCACCATCAAGAATAGGTATCCGCTACGTCGCATTGATGACCTGTTCGACCAGTTACAAGGAGCACAATTCTTTTCAAAGATCGACCTTCGTTCTGGATATCATCAGCTGAAGATTAAAACTGAGGATATTCCAAAGACTGCCTTCAGAACTCGGTACGGGCATTATGAATTCTTAGTCATATCTTTTGGATTGACTAATGCTCCTGCTGCCTTCATGGATATGATGAACCGTGTATTCAAAGAATATTTAGATCAGTTCGTTGTTGTCTTTATTGATGACATCCTCATCTATTCCAAAAGCCGTGAAGATCATGAGCGCTATTTGAAGCTGGTACTGCAAAGGCTTCGTGAAAATAAGCTATATGCCAAATTGAAGAAATGCGAGTTTTGGCTTGAGAAAGTAGCATTCCTTGGGCACGTGGTGTCAAAACATGGAGTATCTGTCGACCCGGCGAAGATTGAAGCCATACAAAGTTGGGAGCAACCGAAGTCGGTAACCGAAGTACGTAGCTTTCTGGGCTTAGCTGGTTATTATCGGAGATTTGTGGAAGGATTTTCTCGAATCGCTACTCCGTTAACTCAGCTGACTCGGAAAGATACAAAATTCGTATGGAGTGAGGAATGCGAGAAGAGTTTCCAAGAACTCAAGAGGAGACTCATTTCGGCACCTGTTCTGACAATACCATCTGGTTCGGATGGATTTGTTATCTACAGCGATGCTTCAGGCAAAGGGTTAGGATGTGTTCTCATGCAACATGGGAAAGTCATAGCCTATGGTTCACGACAACTCAAAGAATATGAGAGGAATTATCCTACTCATGATTTGGAGTTGGCAGCAGTCGTTTTTGCGTTGAAGATCTGGAGACACTACCTGTATGGGGAGAAAGTGGAGATCTATACAGATCATAAAAGCCTCAAATATTTCTTCACCCAAAAGGAACTCAACATGCGGCAGCGACGTTGGCTCGAGCTGTTGAAAGATTACGATCATACCATCCAATATCATCCTGGAAAAGCAAACGTAGTAGCTGACGCATTGAGTAGAAGATCATATGCGGGTACGAGTGCAATGTTGTTAACACAAAGGCCCATTTTGTATGACTTGCAAAGGATGAAGATAGAGATGAAGGCTCCAAGTACCCACATGATGATATCAAATATACGAGTAGAACTTACTTTAATCGATAAAGTTAAAGCTGCTCAAGCTACGGACATGGAGCTGATGCGTATGAAGAAGAAAGTGCAAGAAGGTGCTATTCCAGAAGCAAGAATCGATGAAGAAGGAATACTTCGAGTCAACTCCAGACTTTGTGTTCCTAACGATTTTGACTTGAAGCATAGAATAATGATGGAGGCACACAACACACCGTTTGCAATCCATCCTGGGAGTACCAAAATGTATCACGATCTTCGACATATATTTTGGTGGAGCAATATGAAAAGAGAGATCGCGGAGTTTATCTAGAGATGTTTAACTTGTCAACGTGTAAAAGCGGAGCATCAAGTACCAAAGGGTCCATTGCAACCACTTGAGATTCCGAAATGGAAGTGGAAACACATTACTATGGATTTTGTTACGGGTCTTCCCAAGGTTTCTCAAGGCATAGATGCGATTTGGGTTATTGTTGATAGATTAACCAAGTCCGCTCATTTCTTGCCAATACGTGAGACTTATTCCCTTGAACGTCTTGCTAGTATGTACGTGAACGAGATTGTGGGATTGCATGGCATGCCAGTAACCATAGTTTCGGATCGTGACCCAAGATTCACTTCACGATTTTGGGTTAGCTTGCAGAAAGCTATGGGCACAGATTTACGATTCAATTCGGCATACCATCCTCAAACGAACGGACAATCAGAGAGGACTATTCAAACTCTTGAAGATCTATTAAGACTTTGTGTCCTAGATCTCAAAGGGAGTTGGGATAAGTACCTACCATTGGTGGAATTCTCCTACAACAACAGTTATCAGGCGAGCATAGGTGTGGCTCCATTCGAGGCGTTGTATGGAAGAAAATGTCGTTCTCCAGTATGCTGGGACGAGGTGGGTGAAGCAATATTGTTGGGACCAGAGTTGGTACGCATTACTACAGAGAAGATCCAAACGATTCGACAACGTATACAAACGGCACAGGATCGACAAAAGAGTTATGCGGATCTTCACCGGAAGGACGTGGAATTTAATATTGGGGATCATGTATTATTACGTGTTGCACCATGGAAGGGAGTTACAAGATTTGGGAAGAGAGGAAAGCTCAATCAAAGATTTGTTGGTCCATTTGAGATTCTTGAGCGAATAGGAAATGTGGCATATAGACTCGCATTACCTCCAAGTATGTCTCGTGTTCATAATATTTTTCACATATCTATGCTTCGTAAATATGTTAAAGACCCGAACCACATTATTGAGTTAGAACCAGACGAGATAGCTGAAGATTTAACGTACGAGGAGGTACTTGTTAAGATCTTGGATAGGAAAGAGCATGTCCTACGCACGAAGGTTATTCCACAAGTTAAGGTTTTGTGGAGAAACCATGCTATTGAAGAAATGACCTGGGAGTTGGAATCAGAAATGACAGCGAGGTATCCTCACCTTTTTGAAATATCAGGTACATACGTCAATTTCGAGGACGAAATTTCATAAGGAGGGGAGGTTGTAAGACCCCAACTTATTAATGAATAAAATCAAATTTTCTCTAAATATTATTGTGAATAATAAGGGGTTAATTTGATATAATACTTTGGTTATGGGTGAAATGTGCAAATTTTGCAAAATAAGCAAGTGGTTATAAAATATTCATTTTGTCGAGGAATATTCGTTTGGTCGTGGAATATTCTTGCTGTCGGAGAATATTCGTACGACGGCGCATGCTTGTGTGGGTCCCATAACGGAAAGCGATTGGATGAAAAAAATGACAAGTATAAGTTATTTATAAATAACGGCGTAGTTGTTACCGTTAATACTGTTGGAATACCCGGTGGTTAAAATACAGTAGCACACGGTATTGCACCAATTATTGATTCTTACGTAAGATGACACTACTCAATAATTATTACAGTAGTTATTGTTCAATATTTTATTTTATTGATTCAATAATTGTTGCGTTGATATTTTATATTATTGTTGTTTTAATAATTGTTGCTGCACAGTATTTTCCATTATCAGATCAATAATTCATATTATTTGAATAATATTATTAGATAACATTATTGGCAATGTCTAGAAAGTTCTGTCTAAGGGGAGGTTTGGTCATCTAATTGCGCGCCAGTAAGGAAAAATCCTTATTGGAAAGCCCCCTCTTTCCTGGGAACGGACTGGTTGTCATAAATATGATTCTGTAATATTATTTGTGAATAATTAATTATTAATTCATATGATAAGGAAATATTTATTTTATGTGGATATAAATGAGGGATATATTTTTGTGGTTAAAAATGAAGGAGTTAATGTTGAGGTTTTTATCAGTATTTTTGTCGGAATGGAGGTTTTAAAAATCAGGGTTTTTGAGATATTTTACGGGGGTTATAATTTTTAATCCGACCGTTGGATCGTGGTAATTTTTGGATATGTTATACATATATAAGTTGAGTATATGTCCATAAATTTTGAACTGTTAAAAATGAACGTATGATTTATTATGACTTTTACGAGATGATTGGTTCAGAAATTATTGAATTTTCGGAGTTTATCATTTTGATAGAAAATTCTAGAATTGGTGGGCCCCACTCTTGGTTGGTGAAGAAATGTGCTGAGATTTTTATTCAATTGTGGTGGGTGGGAATAGTAGCAGGTAAAGCCATCAAGTTGCAGGTTAAGTCTGCTTCGGCGTGCTAACATTTTCCTATAAATAGAGGGCTAAGTTAGAATTGAAAATCACACCAGAAACAAGTTTTCTCTCTTTCTATCTCTAGATTATTGAGTATATTTTGTGAGTATTTAGATACTTTGAGAGTTTCTATTCATCAGAGCAAGTTTCTTTCAGTCTTATACCGGTATTCCGACCAGAAGTACTGATATTTTGAGGTAAGGGATATTATTTTCTTATTAATGATATTATTTTCTTCAATATCATTATGCTGAAATATTAATATGAGTTTTTATCAAATTTAAAACTTTTTGTGTCGGGGTTACTATTCACGTATACGGCACTATTCACGTATACGGTACTATTCACGAATACGGCACTATTCACCGAAAAATAAAAAATTTTCTTTTTTGTCCAAGATGTCTATTATGACTATTATCTTTGATTGTATCCATGTTTTGATCTTTATTTTTGAATTCTGCTTCACAATTGATTATTATGAAGTATTATTGATCTTGGATAAACTGTTATACGAATCCCTACTATTTGTCCTTCTGTCTCACTGAATTCGTTCTCTTTAAGATATTTTTCATCACCCTCAGTCCTAAATGATGATATTACTGAATATATGTGGCCTGTAGCGCAAAGATGTATGATCACTTGATGAATATCTTTGGCCTGTAGTGCAAAGATGAACAGGTGTTGAGATGAACATGACCGACTGATGATACAAATGAATATCTTTGGCATGTAGTGCAAAGATGAATATTTGGTTAAAGATGATTATTAATTGATGTTACAGGGATAAAATATTGATGATGGACTTTTAAATCTTAGAAGATAGTAGAATTCATTCTTTACTTGACTCTTCTAATGGTTTGCTGTTTCCGCTGCAGTTGTTGATCTAAAACTTGTTGTCGATTATATTCTATCAGATTTTTTCCTGTTGAAGACTAACGATAATTTGTTATATATTATCTTAGTCATAATATTCTTTACTGGGCTAGTTGAGCTCACCCTTTTTTTTTTGTTCTATTTTTCTTCTCAAGAGGTGAGAACATAACAGGATCTAGTCGGGGTATGGAGTGATGGTTCTAGAAAGATGTTTTAGCAGTCCTCACTATTTTTGTAAAATGGTGTTTGAATAATTGTAATGAGGATTTATTTGAGTGTGGATATTGTCCAGAAGACAATATTTGTATTTAAACTCACAGTATGTGTTGTCGTATTTTGCACGACAATTGTATTATTGAAGTTGTAGTTTGCTTTCTGTACCATGTATTTGGCGACTCAGAATGGGTGTTGTATACCTATTTTGGGGGCGTCACAACCACCACCCCCCACCTCACCCACCCACCTCCACCCAAAAAAAAATAATATTATGTGATTATGTAAACAACCCTTACTACCACCCCACCCCCACCCACACCCACACCAAAAAAAAAATAATATTATGTTATTATATATACACCTCTTACTCACCACCCCACCCCACCCCCACCACCACCCCCAGACCCCCACACCCACCCCCCACCCACCACCCAAAAAAAATAATATTATGTGATTATGTATACACCTCACCCCACCCCTACCCCACCCCACCCCACCCCCACCTCCACCCCGACCCCCACCTAAAAAAAATAATATTATGTGATTATGTATACACCCCACCCCACCTCCACCCCTCCACCCCACCCCTCCACCCACCCCACCCCACCCCACCCCACCACCCTAACCTCCACCCCCACCGAAAAAAAATAATATTATGTGATTATGTATACACCCCTTACCACTATCCCCCACCCCACCCCCACCCACACCCACACCCACACCCAAAAAAATAATATTATGTGATTATATATACACCTCTTACCCCCCACCCCACCCCCACTCCCCACTCCCCACTCCCCACCCTCCACACTCCACACTTCACACTCTAAAAAATAATATTATATGATTATGTATACACCCTTACCCCAACCCCAACCCCCCGTAGTGCATGGATAATTTGTGGTCGTGATACTAAAGAATATCCTTGGCCGTAGTGCAGGGGTAATTCGATGATGTGGATTATTTATTTAGCTGAGTCTCAGCGATAAAAGTGATGAAAAACCTTTTTAAATCATAGAAGATAGTAGATATCATGCTCTACTTGACTCTTCTAATGGATTGCTTGTTTCGCAGCAGTTAAACTTGATGTTTGTTATATTTTATCAGTTTAACACTGTTGAAGGCTAACGATAATTTATTCTGCATTATCTTGGTCATAATATTTCTTACTGGGCTAGTTGAGCTCACCCTTTGCTTTCATTGTTTTCTTCAAGAAATGAGAATATAGCTGGGACTAGTTGGGGAACGGAGTGACGGTCCAGATATTTATATTAGTAGTCCTCACTATTATGTGAAATAGTGTGATAATAAATATATTGAGGACTTATTTTGAGTTTGAATACTGTCTAGAAGACAATATTTGTATTAAAACTCACAGCTCATGTTGTATATTTAAGTTTGTATTTGTATTCTGTACCATGTATTTGGCGACTCAGAATGGGTGATGTATAAGGGTGCTCAAAATTTTTGGTTTTTTCGATTTTTTACCGGTACCGATTTTTTCGGTATCGGTTTTTTTCGGTATCAATTTTTTCGGTATCGATTTTTCGGTATTTTAACACTTTTCGGTACCGGTACTGGTAGCGGTAATGACTTTTTGAATTCGGTAAAAATCGAAATACCAAAAATACCGAAATTTAATAATTAATATTTAATGTTTTGTAATTTTATATATTAAATAATTTTTTTATATATTAATAATTTCTATATAATAGTAGTTTTTTTAATTTTTATATATATATTAATAATGTTTTGTAGTTTTATTTTATATATTAATTATTATTAATAGTTAATGATTTTTTGGTTTTTAAAAAAATTATTAATATAAAAAAAATTATTTAATTATTATTAATAATTATATATATTGTCATGCGGTATAACCGAAAATTGAACCGAAAAAATCGGTACCGATTTTGTACCGAACCGGTAATTCGGCACCGGTTTCGATTCTTATTTTTTCGGTAATTTCGGATCGGTACCAGTTCGGTATTTTTGGTACCGATTCGGTTTTTTACCGATGAGCACCCTTAGTGATGTATAATTGTTTTGGGGGTGTCACAGTTGGTATCAAAGCTTAGGGATATGATCATTGGGTGAGATGTGAGACAAGAACTAGGAGGGGAGAGACGGAAAATTTCTTCGCTAGTATGACCTACCTAAGTTTAATTGGTATTTAATTGGTTGGTCAGCGTATAGGGATAATATGTGACATGTCAATTAACCCTTGTTTTGTTGCAGTATTTGAAAATGACATCCGAGAATGTTGAGAATAGCAATGGAGCACATGAGACCGTTGAATCACCAACGATCAATAAACAGGAAAATATGCATCAGGAAGGCAACAATCCTCATACAAACAACAACACCGACCAAATGGCGAACGACGGAATGTTTAGGAGCTTTCTGCAATTTGTACAACATCAGGAAAGAGAGACTCCTGTCCAAATTATAGGTGGAAACACTGACAACTCTCGGACGGTCACTGCTAAGTAGTTCAAGGAGCTGGGACCACCGGAGTTTATTGGAGAGCCAAAACCACTTAAGGCAGAGATGTGGATAAAGCAGATCACCAAGATATTTGATGTCTTGGGATGCTCCGAAGAGAAAAAGGTTTCCTTTGCCACCTTTATGTTGCGAGGAGAAGCAGATTACTGGTGGAAATGGGTAAAGCGTACTCAACTTGCCGCACTAAAGATGTCTTGGGAGAAGTTCCAAGAACTATTCAACGACAAGTACTTTTTTGAAAGTATTCGTCACATGAAGGAGGTAAAGTTCATCAAGCTATAGCAAAACAATATGACCGTGTCGCAGTACGAAGCTAAGTTTGCCGAGTTGTGTGACAACCCCAAAATAGGTCCATTCCACCCAACCCATTCTGAGTCGTCAAATACATGGTATAGAAAACAACTACAACTTTATTACAACAATTATCGTGCAAAATACAACAACACATATGCTGTGAGTTTGGATACAAATATATATCAAATGTGACTCATGTTCCAACCGTGGACATCACCTCACAATGACACCTTACATAAAGGTATAGTCAAAAACTGTTTTAAAAATTAGAATCTTTGGGAAGTGCTCAAGGAAACCTTCGTACATGGGAGGCCATGCTTCTAGGTTATGATAGATATCATATGACCACAGAATTATCCTTGGTTTACCCAATAGACCCCAAAGAAAAACGAGAAGATTACTATCATATTCTTCCCAATGGTGAGTCTTCTCTTGACTTATCATTATCTCCACTGCCTCTAATTGAGAATTATACTTCAAACAAATACCAAGATTATATAGGTAGTGCCCATAGATATACTCAGCAAGTGGATGAGCACAACCCTGTCCTATGATGACACGAGGTTGTATGTCATTAGACATCTTGTATGATAGTGACAAAACACCCTTCCAACGTTGGGTTCGCCTCACCCTATTTTCTTCACCAAATATAACTACTAAATGATGACCACCGTTCTATTCCCTTGTTACCCCCGCTCGACCCAGCTACACTCTTATTACCTGAAAGGAATTGTGAAGCAAAAGGGTGAGCACAACTAGCTCAGTAAAGAATTTCATGACTAAAGATAATTAAATTATCAATAGCCTTCATCAATAATAAATCAGAGATTTAGAACATATGGTAAATGATAAAAATTTCAACCATAGTTGCAGCGGAACGAGCAATCCATTAGAAGAGTCAAATAGACTATAAAGTCTATTATCTTCTCCATGTTAAAAATCCATCAACAATATTTTATCCCTGTAACATCAATCAACAGTTCCTTTCCACAATCATATGAATAACTCATAATCATAATTGTGATTCTAAATTTTTCTTCGCACCCAGGACGAAGAATATTATCATCACCTGTCTTTACCTGAAACGTCAAAGATCACGGTTATACCAAATCACAGTTCCTGTTTATAATCATACTAACAAATCTATCTTTGCACTACGGGCCAAAGATATTCATCAACAAACCATCTTTGCACTACGGGCCAAAGATATTCAACAACAGTTCATCTTTGCACTACAGGCCAAAGATATTCATCAACAGTTCATCTTTGCACTACAGGCCAAAGATATTCATCAACATGCCATCTTTGCACTACATGCCAAAGATATTCATCAACAATTCATATTTGCACTACAGGCCAAATATATTCATATCTCAAAGAAATATATAATCATTTCAGAATTTATATAAACAATAATTATAACCATGTTGATCAATTCACCTTTGCACTTAAGCTTAAGATATTCAATTATAAATTCAATGGTCATGATCATACCAGTCACAATTCAACTTTGCACTACAGGCCAAAGAGAACCCTAGTCATGATCATACCAATAATCTACCCATCTTTACACTCCAGTGAAAGAGAATTTCAACATCAGGGTTATAAAAATGTTATATATGATGATAAAAATAATATGATCAACAAATAGTTTTAATCTCAAGAGTAATATTCGTAACTCATGAATAGTAACTCCGACACAAAAGATAGAAATTCTACAATAAAATTCATACCAATATTTCGGTATAATGATATTGAAAGAATAACATTACTTAAATTTATAAACAATTTATTTTAATTGTTTACACTTTACTAATTAATGCATTTAATCATCATAAAATGCCAACTCTTACAATTTCATCATCAATAACCAAAACCCTCATCAAAAATCTGCATATACCTCATATAGGATTCTCAAGCCATAAAATCCTATTTTCCAATTTTCTTTCCTCACAAAACATATTTAATTCATTTACTCATAACTAGACAATTTTCATGAAAAATACCAAATCAGTTCCAAAAATATTTCTTTTCTGGGATTTAGCATAATATAGTCCCATAGTGAACATATATTTTTCTCAGAATTTTTAAAAGTCATTTACTATTTTTCATATGGCCAAAATAGCCGAATATTTAGACATTTATCAAAAATTATACTTTTGTCTAAAAATTCTGAAATTTACAGAGTATACTTCTATCATATACATGTACTCCCAATAAAAATTTCATCAATTTTGGAGTTAACCACAAGGAATTATAAGCAGTTACTTTTAAAATAGTCTTTTCTCATAAAATTCATAACTCTCAATCTATATATCCAAAAATCACCATTTTTGGACACAATCAAGAAAACTTATCAAAATATCATTTCAAATTTTTCCAGAATTTTTGAAGATCAGAAAAATTACGAAACTGAAAATCATAACAACCCTTAAAATCCCTTAATATCCCTTACTATTCCTTACAATCCCTTACAATCCCTTACCTCAAAAGTGCAGCACTTCTGACTGGATATCGGATATGACGCTGAAGGAAACTTGCACTGATGAATAGCAACTCACCAAGTATCTAAATACTCACAAAATATGCTTCATAATATAGAGAGAGAAAGAGAGAAAACTTATGTTTTTGGTGTGTTTTTCAATTCTAACTTAGCCCTCTATTTATAGGAAAATTTTGGTAGGTTTGACCTGCAACCTGATGGCTTTACCTGCTACTATTCCCACCCACCACATTTGAAATATAATTCAGCACATTTCTTCACCAACCACAAGTGGGACCCACCAATTCTAGAATTTTCCACCAAAATGATTAACTCCGAAAATTCAACAATTTCTGAACCAGTCATCTCGTAAAATTCATAATAAATCATACGTTCATTTTTAACGGTTCAAAATTTATGGACATATACTCAACTTATATATGTATAACATATCCAAATATTACCACGATCCAACGGTCGGATTAAAAATTATAACCCTCGCAAAATATCTCAAAAACCCTGATTTTTAATACCTCCATTCCGACAAAAATACAGATAAAAATCTCAACATTAACTCCTTCATTTTTTAACCACAAAAATATATCCCTCATTTATATCCACATAAAATAAATATTTTCTTATCATATGAATCAATAATTAATTATTCACAAATAATATTACAGAATCACATTTATGACAACCAGGCCGTTCCCAGGAAAGAGGGGGCTTTCCAATAAGGATCTCTCCTTACTGGCGCGCAATTAGATGACCAAACCTCTCCTTAGACAGAACTTTCTAGACATTGCCAATAATGTTATCTAATAATATTATTCAAATAATATGAATTATTGATCTGATAATGGGAAATACTGTGCAACAACAATTATTGAACAACAATAATACAAAATTTCAACGTAGCAATTATTGAATCAATAAAATAAAATATTGAACAATAATTACTGTAACAATTATTGAGTAGTGCCTTCTTACGTAAGAATCAATAATTTCAAAAATACTATGCAATACCGTGTGCTACTGTGCAATAACGCGTATTACTGTATTTTAACCACAGGGTATTCCAACAGTGTTAACGGTAACAACTACGCCGTTATTTGTAAAAACTCAAATTTGTCGTTTTTTTCACCCGACAGTTATTCGTTATGGGGCCCACAAATAGCTGCGCCGTCGTACGAATATTCCCCGACAGAAAGAATATTCCACGACCGAACGAATATTCCCCGACAACAATGATTATTTTATAACCACTTGCTTATTTTGAAAAATATTCATATTTCACCCATAACTTTAAACTTTTATCAATTTAACCATTTACTGAATAGTAATTATAAGAAAAATTGAATACTTTTATTTCATAAAATTCGGGGTCTTACAAGTTGTCCTGGTTTGTATCCCACTTGGTTGATAACGAGGAGAGAATGACGCAGATGTTTCTAAGAGGTTTGAAACCCGAGATACGTCAGTACCTAATTTTTCATAAATTGTGTTTGTATTCATATGTTATAAATAGGGCTTAATTATTGGAGCGCGATAACGAGTCAATCCAACCAAGAGAAAGTAGCCGATAAAATGATAATATCAGTGGTAGCAGTCATCGAAGCGGTGACAACAAACGTGGAGGGAATCAACATGCCAGAAATGGTAACCACTTCGGTAGTAATCATGGCCAAGACAGTAAAAGTGGACATTTCAAGAAGAGAAGATTCAACAATGATGGAAAGACGTCAGCATCAACACCCGTTGTTAAGGAAGGAGAACGACCACCTATCATATGCTTCAAATGCGGAGGGGAGGGACACATCAGTCCAAACTGTGCGCAGCAGTCTTCAACGTGTTACAATTGTGGAAGAGAAGGTCACCTAGCCCGATTTTGTCGTACAAGGAAGCCAAGTCCAATTAGAACGGTGACACCAAATGCCGTCGCAGACAAGACAAAACAGTAGTTCAAGGGAGAGCGTTTGTTGTGACCTCCCAGAAAGCAAGGAACCCGAACTCACGAGTAAGCTTATCATAAACTCTAGCGAAGTATATACCTTATTTGATACCGGTTCTACCCATTCTTTTATTTCTCCTACTTGTGCTCAACGTTTAAATTTGACTCCGGAGAAATTAAACTTTGACTTATCTGTTGAAACTCCGTTGGGAGAAACCTTCATTGCATCCACTGTTTATAAGTCGTGTTTAGTTCAAATTGGTACCCTCACATTACCTGTCGACCTTATTTCTCTAAAAATACTTGCATTTGACGTAATTCTAGGGATTGATTGGTTAACTACTCATCATGCAAAAATTGATTATTTTCATAAGGTTGTTAGCTTTCATATTCCTAACCAACCTATTATGCGAATTCAAGCAACCAAACCATTA
The DNA here is from genome assembly GCA_016801055.1 of Panax notoginseng. Classification (NCBI taxonomy): domain Eukaryota; kingdom Viridiplantae; phylum Streptophyta; class Magnoliopsida; order Apiales; family Araliaceae; genus Panax; species Panax notoginseng. Next base: position 175,342,504 of record CM029022.1, read on the forward strand.
AAATCAATCACTTTCATCTCAAGCCATAAAGCTATTCGTTTATTAAAAAACGGATGTCAAGCTTTCTTAGCTCATGTCACGGATTTAAACAAAAATACGTCAGTTTTGAATGATATTTCTATTATTAATAAATTCCCCGACGTATTCCCTGAAGAACTTTTTGGCCTACCCCCAGAGCGTGAAATTGAATTTTGTATTGACCTTGAACCTGGTACAAAACCCATTTCCAAAGCTCCATATCGAATGGCTCATGTCGAACTTCAGGAGTTAAAGACCCAACTGCAAGAATTGTTAGACATCGGTTTCATTCGTTCTAGTACGTCTCCTTGGGGTGCTTCTGTTCTATTCGTAAAAAAGAAAGATGGGAGTGTGCGACTTTGTATGATTATCGGGAGTTGAACCATGTCACTGTCAAAAAATAGATATTCGTTACCTCACATTGATGACCTGTTTGACCAGTTGCAAGGGGCTAAATTCTTTTCAAAAATCAATCTTCGTTCCGGATATCACCAATTGAAGGTTAAAACCGATGACATTCCAAAGACGGCTTTCATAACTAGGTACGAGCATTATGAATTCCTAGTCATGTCTTTTGGATTGACTAATTCTCATGCAGCCTTCATGGATATAATGAACCGAGTATTCAAAGAATATTTGGATCATTTCGTGGTCGTCTTTATTGATGACATCCTCATATACTCCAAAAGCTATGAAGATCATGAGCAACACTTGAGGCTGATACTCCAAAAGCTTCGTGAAAATAAGCTTTATGCCAAGTTGAAGAAATGCGAGTTCTGGCTTGAGGAAGTAGCATTCCTTGGGCACGTAGTATCAAGTCATGAAATATCTGTTGACCCGACAAAGATTGAAGCAATACAAAGATGGGGGCAACCTAAATCAGTGACCGAAGTACGTAGCTTTCTCGGCTTAGCTGGTTATTATCGGAGATTCGTAGAAGGGTTTTCTCGAATCGCTACTTCATTAACTCAGCTGACTCGAAAAGATACAAAATTCGGTTGGAGCGAGAAATGTGAGAACAGTTTTCAAGAACTCAAGAGGAGACTCATTTCAGCACCTGTTCTGACAATACCATCTGGTTCGGAAGGATTTGTCATCTACAGTGATGCTTCAGAAAAAGGGTTAGGATGTGTTCTCATGCAACATGAGAAAGTCATAGCCTATGCCTCTCGACAACTCAAAAAATATAAGAGGAATTATCCTACTTATGATCTAGAGTTGACAGCTGTTGTCTTCGCACTTAAAATTTGGAGGCATTACCTGTATGGGGAGAAAGTGGAGATTTATACGGAACATAAAAGCCTCAAATATTTCTTCACCCAAAAATAACTCAACATGCGGCAACGACGTTGGCTCGAACTGTTGAAAGATTATGATCATATCATTCAATACTATCTTGGAAAAACGAACGTGGTAGCTGACGCATTGAGTAGAAGATCATATGCGGGTACGAGTGCGATATTGTTAACGCAAAGGCCCATTTTATATGACATGCAAAGGATGGAGATAGATTTAAAGACTCCAGGGACCAACGTGATGATGATAAATATACGAGTTGAGCCGACTTTAATAGATAAAGTTAAAGTTGCTCAAGATACAGATCTGGAGCTGATGCGTATGAAGAAGAAAGTGCAAGAAGGTGTTATCCCGGAAGCAAGAATCGATGAAAAAGGAATACTTAGAGTCAACTCCAGACTTTGTGTTCCTAACGACCCTGATTTAAAGTATAAAATCATGATGGAGGCGCACAACACACCGTTTGCAATCCATCCTGGGAGTACTAAAATGTATCGTGGTCTTCAACATACATTTTGGTGGAGCAATATGAAGAGAGAGATCGCGAGGTTTATCTCAAGGTGTTTAACTTGTCAACGTATCAAGGCAGAGCATTAAGCGCCAAAAGGTCTATTGCAACCACTTGAAATTTTAGAATGGAAGTGGGAGCACATTACCATGGATTTCGTTACGGATCTTCCCAAGGTTTCTCAAGGCATAAATATAATTTGGGTCATTGTTGATAGATTGACCAAATCTGCTCATTTCTTACTTATACGAGAAACTTATACACTTGAATGTCTTGCTCGTATGTACATAAATGAGATTGTAAGACTGTATGGTATGCCAGTATCCATAGTTTCTGATCGAGACCCAATATTCACTTCACGATTTTGGGTTAGTTTGCAAAAAGCTATGGGCACAGATTTGCGATTTAGTTCGGCGTATCATCCTCAAATAGACGGGCAGTCGGAGAGGACTATTCAAACCCTTGAAAATTTATTGAGACTGTGTTCTTAACTTTAAGGGAAGTTGGGAAAAGTTCTTACCATTGGTGGAATTTTCCTACAACAACAGTTATCAAGCAAGTATCGGCATGGCTCCATTTGAGGCGTTGTATGGAAGAAAGTGTCGTTCTCCAGTATGCTGGGACGAGGTGGGTGAAGCAACGTTGTTGGGACCGAAATTGGTTCGTATGACTACGGAAAAGATTTAAATGATCCGACAACGTATAAAGACCTCATAAGATCGACAAAAGAGTTATGCTGAACTTCATCAAAAAGACGTAGAATTCAATGTTGGAGAGCATGTGTTGTTACGTGTGGCACCATGGAAAGGAGTTACGAGATTTAGAAAGAGAGAAAAGCTCAATCCTCGATTCATTGACCCATTTGAAATACTTGACCGAGTAGAAACTATGGCTTATAGACTTGCGTTACCGCCAAGTATATCTTGTATTCATAACGTTTTTCACATATCCATGTTACGTAAATATGTGGAAGACCCGAACCACATTATTGAGTTGGAACTGGACAAAATAGCGGAAGATTTAACGTATGAAGATGTTTCTATTAAAATCCTAGATAAGAAGGAACATATTTTACGCTCCAAGATTATACCTCAAGTCAAAGTTTTATGGAGATACCATAATATTGAGGAAATGACCTGGGAGTTAGAATCTGAAATAAGATCAAGGTATCCTCACCTCTTCATCATACCAGGTATGTACCCTAATTTCGAGGGCGAAATTTCATAAGAATGGGAGGTTGTAAGACCCCAACTTTTATGAATAAAGATGAATTTTCTATAAATATCATTTTTGAATATTAAGGAATAAATTTGATATAATGTTATAGTTGTGGGTAATATTTATAAATTTTGCAAAGTACGCAAGTTGTTATATAATATTCGATTGGTTGGGAAATATTCGTTTTAACAGGAAATATTCGTACGACAGGATAATCATTTGTGGACCCCACAACAGAATTATTGTCGGATTGAGAAAACGATAAAAATATTTTTTATAAAAATAGCGGCAAAAGTGTTACCGTTAACTATTGAAACACCCAATGTTAAAAGTACAGTAATACGCGTGGTTGCATAGTAGCACACGGTAGTGATTATTGATGCTTACGTGAGAAGTCACTCAGTTTTGTTCAATTATTGTTACAGTAATTGCTGCATAGTATCTCACGTTATTTGATTCAATTATTGTCGATATTTTATATATTAGTAAATCAATAATTGAGACGACAAAGTTATAAATATTATTATTTACAATATTGACGATGTCTAGAAGTTCTGTCAAGGAGAGATTTGGTCACCTAATTACGCGCCAATAGGGAGAAATCCTTATTGGAAAGCTCCCTCTTTCTTGGGAACGACCTGGTTGTTAAATATTGCGAATTATAATAATGATGATAATGTTGTTAAAAATATTGAGGTGATTTTTATGAAGTATTTGATGTAAATTTTGCTTATTATATGGACCCCCACTTACCCATTTTTCAAAACTGTCGGTACAAAATTATCTCAGTTCTGTATTATAATATATATATATATATATATATATATACATGTGTCGTATTATATAAGTTATATATATTATATACAAAAGCGTGTGTCCGTGATGGTATGTGTGGGAGATTTTGGTCGGTGGTGGAAGATATTATATATATATATATATATATATATATATATATATATATATATATGATTTTGGTATATATGAAATGTCCTGGGGGATGAATTAAAAAAAGGAGTCACGGGTGGTTGATTTTTTTTTTCCAATAAGCATGTTATATATATATATATATATATATATATATATATATATATATATATATATATATATATATATATATATATATAGGGGAAAATGGATGTACACAGCCTTGTAAACTTTTTTTTACACGGTATATCAAAATGACGTCGTTTGACCCATTTATTTTAAAGAGAAAAACACGACTCCTCTTTACCCTCCTCCCAAAACAATCGAAGCTCTCCCCTCTCAAATCACAGATCGAAGCCCTCCCCTCCCAAATCGATCGCGCATACCTCTAATTCCCGAATCAGAAATCGCTCAAGCTCTTCTCCCCCAAATCAATCGCGCATCAGGGCTTTTCCTCTAATTCCTGTAATTCCTTCTTGTTCACATCCATTGGAGAAGTCAGCACCCACCTTGAATTACCGTGTGAAATCGCCAAAGATTTGTATGCCATTCCGACCCAGTACGTATACAGGTATGCATTTAGTTTCTCTGTTTTGTGTAATTGTGTCCAATTTCTTTTCATATCATATACTTGTTCAATTTATTCTTTTTCACCCAATTATAATTCAATTTATTCTTGTTCAATTTATTCTTCTCTCTCCCCTATTAGCAAGAGTTGATCGAAATCACTTTTTTTGCACTTAACCACCATAACGTGGGTGTAGAGAACTAGTAGCGCTCATCTGACTTGGGTCTCTCAGTGGTTCTGCTTACATTTAGAAGTTGGTTTAGGATTTTTATGCTTTTCTGAGAATGCTTAACTATTTATTTTTTTATATTTCATAAAACATATAGGTGATATCTATTTTTCCATGTGTTGAGCTTTTGTCTCAAGGTAAACTGAGGAATGTTTTGAAAAAATTTAAACTGGAGAAGTATGTGTGCTTCTTCTGGATCCCTGGTTGCTTTTTCTTTTTCAGTTGTTAATTTCATTGAATTTTTGGGATTTGGGATGCTTTAGATTTAATACTTGCATGCAATTTTTTGAAAATAAAGAATAATAATTAATGTGGTGTACTTTTGATACAGTGATATTTTCCAAAGATGCATTTTACTTGGACTTGGTATTTCCTATTATTATATAAGTTGAGTTTCATGGTATTATGGTATTGTGTTGTTCGTGTTGTGTGTTGATTGCATGCTTGATTCACCTGTTTTTGAATGTTTCGTCTTTTTTGAGGGGTACTTGTAAAAAACATAGTATTTTTGGGATGAATGATATATTCTTAAGATTGTTTTCTATTTTCTTTTACAGAATTTGTAAGCACCTAACATTTTCCTCACTCCCCCCCTTCTGAAATCAAGTATACATTTTGTGCTTGATTTATATTTTTGTTGATTTTCCTATTTTCCTTTTGCACTATGTTTGATTTACTTATATTTTTTTTATCAGCACAACTTATGTGGTATTGTTGAAATTCGTATGATGCTTCATCAAAGCTGCCTTGAATATGTTTAAAATTAAGTCTGCCTTTCTCATTTGTCTTTATGGTGCTACTTTTTGGTTGTACAGTGGTTTGTGTACTCAGTGGATTCATTTCGAAGCTCTTAGATTTATATTAAAGTTCTCCTTGTGATTAGACTATATCTCATCTGTTTCCACAGTGGTGGAAGTCCTAGGATGGAAGTTTGTAATGTTCCTGAACATGGACGTGCAGATAATGCTATGTCACGACAATCTGAGACGACCTTACCATTACAACACTCAGAGTCGACGTTAAACCTTTATGACATAGAGTAAAAAATTTGCCCAACATTTTGAACTTTGAATTATATTATCAATTGAATTATATGTTCTCTTTTTTGTTCCAGTGTTAATGTAGAGGATGACAATACAAAAACTTCGATAGAAGTTCCATATGTTGGATTATCGTTTCCTTGTCAGGACGACGCATATGCAATGTATAATGCATATGCAAGGCATAAAGGATTCGGACTCCGTTTGTCGAATCTTGACAAATCTAAAACTTCGGGGGAGGCAATAGGTCGATTAATTATTTGTAGTAAAGATGGAATTGCAAAAGATAAAGATCAAACACTTGAAGAGAAATCGAAGAAAGGACGAAGATAAGTAATATCTGACTGTCGTGCAAGGATGTGGATCCATTTAAACCAAAAAATGAAGACATGGCGTGTTACTAGTTTTTGTGATGAACATAATCACGAGTTTACTAGCCCTTCATCAACATGGAAACATCGCTCTCATAAGACATATCATCGTAGTCAAACTGTTAAAAATTTGATGGAAAAGATGCATGAATCTGGATTGTGCCCATCAACAATTGCAAAGGTCGTTAATGCTCATGGGAATGGTGAGGATGAGATGATAACAACACAACAATGTGTAGATCATTTGCGCATACAGAGAAAGAATATGGTTGGTCGCGAATGCATTTCAGTAGTTTATCATTTTCTAGCAAAAAGAGTTAGTGACCCGTCATTTTTTTTGCCATAGATTTGAAGAAGGATCACGGTCTTAAAAGTGTTTTTTGGGCCGATGGGAGGTCGATATCATCATATTTACAATTTAGTGATGTAGTTTCTTTTGATGTTACATATCGAACCAATAAATTTTTATTACCATTTGCTCCATTCATGGGGGTTAATCACCACAGACAATCTATTTTGTTTGGTTATGATTTACTTGCAAATGAGAAAGAGAAATCTTTTACATGGTTGTTTCAAGAGTGGAAGAAATGCATGTGTGGAAAAGATCCTGGGGTAATTATAATAGATCAAGATCATGCTATTTGCAATACTATAAAGAAAGTCTTTCCTAATACTAGACACCGATTCTGTTTATGGCACATTGAGAAGCATATCATAGAGAGACTTCATCTCCTTCGTTCTAGCAATCAAGAATTTTGTGATGAGTATAAAGCATGGTTTTATAGTGAAACCATATTAGAATCTGAGAGCCGTTGGGAACTTTTGAAGAAGAAGTATGATTTGAATAATAATATTTAGTTGATGAACTTGTATGAAATGCAACATCAATGGGTTCCTGCATACTTTAGAGACATCTTTACAGCTGGAATGACATCTACCCAACGTAGTGAGAGTATTAATTCATTTTTTGATGGATTTGTTCATGCGTTAACTCCATTGAATGAGTTTGTGACGCAATATGAAAATGCTCTTGTATGTCGTCGGCAAACTGAGAAAGAAGAAGATTTCAAGACAAAAAATTCTCACCCGATATACGAGATTGAGTTGGAGATTGAGAAACAAGATGGACAACTCTACACTAGAAAAATGTTTGACATATTTCACACTGAATTTAAGGCTAGTTATTCCTGTTGGAAGGAGAAGGTGAGGAATGATATGCAAGCATATCATTTGTGTTATGAGATTTAAAAAATTTGTTTCCATTCCAGAAATATATATATTGAAAAGATGGACTATGGATGCTAAGTATCGACCTGATATTGTTGGATGTTCATCAAGCGAGGTTGATGTGACTCCTATGATGGTGTTTTCTCTCAAATCAAAAATATCCAAAGTGTTACAAGATGCTACTTCATCACTGACAATTTTTAATGAAGTTGAATATTTGTTGGATGATATGATAAAAAGGATAAAGGAAAATAAATTGCAAGATGTGATTTGTCAGATGGATTCAACTCAAACATCTAGTACAGTTATTTCTTTTGTTGACATTCCAAAAATAATAGTGTGTGTTCCCAATGGACCAGTTAGTACTAAAGGTAGACCAAGGGGAGCCTCGAGATTTCAATCGGGTAGAGAGGTAGCTCAAGACGTAAAGGGTAAACACACTCGTTATTGTGGAGAGTGTGGAGAAACCAACCATTATAGGACTACTTGTCCAAAACTAGGTACAAACAGTTCATTTTGTTATTTTTTTTTTAATTTTTATTATAAATATTTAATTTTTATTTTTATTGTTGTTTATTAATAGCAAATCAACATAACAAAGACAACGATAACGGGAAAGGGAATAAAGGAAAAGACAAAACCACCAAATGTACTTTCTTCTTATTCTGACTACGAAAACATGATGAACATGACCCTTGAATGAAATTTTCTATTCTTGAATGAAATTTTCTATATTCTAAGCAGTATGTTTCCCTAATTGGTATTTACATGAAGTTGGTTCATTATATAGATAATTGGTATTTAAAGCATTGTTGGATTTTGCAACTTACTTTTGGGATTTTGTGGTGTGGTGATATGACTTTGGACAGGTTGAAATGGGGGAATAAGGTCTTGAAAATAGGATGACATCAGGTTCGAATGTCGAGATCAGTCCCGAAACCTTAAAGAGGATTAAGAGGTGTTTTCTGCATTATATTATTGTTACTTTATAGATGTTGTTATTAATAGGATTTATAGGCTTAGTTGTTGCTTATAGTATTACGAGCCTGAATTTTTTTCCTTTTTTTTGTCTCCAATGGCTTCTTGTTATGGAATAGTCTTACACATCTTGAATAATTTGACACTTCTACAGGTGGAACGACCTTTAATGGTGTTGTGGAAGAGCTTAAGAAATTGACAACTCGTGTTGCACATGTTCTCCCTATTTCTGATGATGGAGGAAGTACAGCTGAGATTGTTCGTGTTCTTGGTGAGATTCATAATTATGTTTTTTAATAGACAATTAATTGTGAACTTTTGTTGTTCAGTTCAAGCAATAAAAGAAAGTGATCCTTTGTTGCTAGTTATCTGTTAATTTACTTTGTAAATGTATTTACATCGTATTAAGTTATATAAATCATATTATTCTCTTTGATGTATCTAATTGTTGAGGCTCTTTTCAGGCCATGACTTTAAAATGTAGTTACCATTTATGCTTCATCTACAGGGAATTGCTAAGAGACTTGTTAAAGCTGCACTTCGAGTTAAAGCTACATGTTCCGTAAGAGCAAGCTAGTGGAGGAGTTGACACCCCTACTAAGTCCTAGTCCACTATAATCTTTTGTTTCATGTTATTCATTTCTTGTATAAATATGAAAACAGAAAGAAAGATACTTTTGGTCAAAAATTGTTTTGATTTGTTTTATCAAGTTTCCTGTGCCATGTTAAGAATATTAAAGATACTTTTGGTCAAAAATTGTTTTGATTTGTTTTATCATTTGTTAATAGGGTTCCTTCATACTTTTTCTTAGTGTCATACGCAATTTTTTTAAAAAAAATAGAAGCACAAAGAAACTGAAGTATTACACAAGACAACTTCAAAAAGTCGTGCAATTTTTAATGAGACAACAATACGAAGGTTGTATGAAATTAGTGTTTTGTGATCCGTTTGTTTTGTGATCGAGTTGAAATATTATCAAGGTGAACACATATTCCATGAGGTAGTTGGATAAATGGACCCCTTAGGTTGGGACATAGAAAATGCTCCTGCCATTTTGCTTGTAAAACCTAAAGCATTCATCCACTTTCTATACATTTGCAAAACCAAATTCATCAGAAGATTTGGTAAATATTAATTAAGAATAGAAATATAATACATAAACTATATTCGACAAATAAATGTTGTAAACAAGAAAATAGGAACAATAACTAATACAAAACTCCAATCAGCTTACTCGGTCATTACAAAGTGAGTTAAATTCTACACTTAAAAGTGATAAAAAAAATGCTATAAACAAAATCTCTAACCCTTTCTGTACACCGAACATAATCAAGAAGATAAATACAACTAGAATGACCAAAAGCCAACCAACAAGCACCACCTATGTATCAACTCATATCAAATGACCATTGCTTATAAATAGATGAGCCTTGCCGAGCATGTTTTGACTGAAGGCTAAAAACTGCCCTTTTTTGCAGCAATGCTAAATATCACGCATATGTCTTCGTCTTCGTCTTCGGGCACGAGGACTCAACTCATCCATGTTTGTATTTACAATTTGAAATGAAAAACCTGGTGGTTCAACTCCTTTTAACTGGAATGTGTACATATTTTGTCAAGGAAACAATACGTGCAACACCTTCTTTGTGCAGTAAAAGATGAGTTTAAACAATATCAAACGCATATCAAATTTCAAAAGGATACCGCCCATGTTGCAATGCACGGAACTTCGCATCCCCGTGACATGCTTTCAGGAACTGACGGGGACTCCAACAACCAAAAAGTTCTACCTTCATTCAGTAAGAGCATATGTAGAGAATAACCAATTACTTTTATACTCTGGACATAGAAAAATAATAAAGCTAAGCTAAAATGCTGAAGAATATGTGTTGCACATGGTATTAATATGTGTTGAGAATAACCAATTACCATGTGTGGTGGCAATAATATGTGTTGCACATGGTATTACAAAATGCTGAAGAATTTGTTACGACATTATATAAGAAAGACATGGACACCAGGAATATTATGCAGTTCCTTTTATGTACAACTAGTTAGTGATTACAATGTCACAAAATAATATTCCACTACCTGTAGCTGGACTGTTAATGTACATCTAATTCTTTTTATTCTTTTTTTGATAACTACATTCCAAGTTTTAGGTTTTGAATTTAGCGCCAAATTATAATCAAAATACAATTTTATAGACTTACAATTGTAATTTCAAAGCTTAGAATTGAGTTAACAAAATATCTAGCATAGATGAATGAAGACAACAAGAAAACTCAAGTTGTAGGATGATATAAATTTGATACTTCTAAGTAAACTCAGTTGTGAAAAAATGACCCAGAAAAAATCAAGCAAATAGTCCAGACCTGAGAACATCTGATTCTCTAGTGGAAATGAAAGGAGGTTAAAGAGAGTTCATTCTGTTCAGTTTCAGCTGCTCAGCAATTATTGAACTAATCAACTAACTTAAAAATATAATTTGAAGTTTGAATTCCAGATTTTGCATCATAAAGTTAGAACACTTGTGACTCTAGATAGTTTGGAAAACCTAATGAAACAAAACAGTTTCCATGTCAGCAATGCCAAATAAGAGACATTGCACTAGCACCCCCAAAGTATCCAATATATTTATTAATGAATATTTGACCCAAGACATTGTCAATTAGATCTTCCAAGACATACTGTCTGGAAAAGAGAATCCTTTGTCAAATGCAGGCCTTATTAAGTAGTCAAAGGTAGTACTACTTAGCATTTGGTTCCCCCACTCATCCAAAACCCACACTCTAAAAGAAAGGAAAAGAGACGGAGAAATAGGAATACCAATCTGTAAGTACCAGGCTTGAACGCTCGACCAACATCAATGAAGTCAAAAAGATACTGCAAAGCAAATCAAATGCTAGTTAAATTTTGTGGATTAGATCAACGCCAACCCCATTGTTAGATACAATACATACCTGTAGTTTGTGGGACTTGAGTAATCGGCAAACTCGACGGCCATCATAGGACGAAAGCACTCGTTGTGGAGAGTGTGGAGAAGCCGACCATTATAGCCCTCCCTTCCCAAATCGCGATTCAAGGTGGGTGTTGACTTCTCCAATGGATGTTGTTAGTTCCCAGTAGGCACAATAGATCTAGAAGGGGGGGTTGAATAGATCCTTTTTAATTTCAAATACTTTTCTGATTTATTTTGTATTGCTAATAATTTAGCATATGACAAACATAAGAATCTTTTCAAGCACAGCGGAATAAGTAAAAGATCCCCTTCATTGATATATTCATTAATCATACATATATTGTTCGTAGAGTTAGTTCAATGGTAAGCAGTTAAAACATACATAGCAGTTATAGCAGTTAATGTACATAATGTAAATGACATAAAATAAAAGACACAAGGGATTTTAAGTGGTTTAGAGACTCAAGCTCCTAATCCACTGTTCTGCTTTCAACTAGCAGGATTTCCACTAAGGAAGGGCAGCGCCCTGAATCACTAAGATTCCTTCAAGGTCAGTAGCCTTGGGACTTCAGTTCACTAAGAACTCTTCAAGGCCAGTAGCCTTGGAACTTCTCTAGTTCCCTAGGAACTCTTCAAGCCTAGCAGGCTTGGAACTTCATTTAGTCCCTCCGGACAAGGACCCCTCAGGCCCTGGCTTCTTGCTGTTGAGTTGTTTATTTGTTTGTTGGAGTTTGGTGCTGAGCTGCTAAGATGTCTTTATGCTCTCAACATCTTCTGTACTTAGTGTGATGCCCCCAAAATAGGTATACATCACCTATTCTGAGTCGCCAAATACATAGTACATAATACAAATACAACCTTAAATATACAACATGAGTTGTGAGTTTTAATACAAATATTGTCTTCTAGACAGTATTCAAACTCAAAATATGTCCTCAATACATTTATTATCACACTATTTCAAAGAATAGTGAGGACAACTAATGCTATCATCTGGACCGTCACTCCATTCTCCGACTAGTCCCTGCTACGTTCTCATTTCCTGAAGAGAACAATTAAAGCAAAAGGCTGAGCTCAACTAGTCCAGTAAGAAATATTATGACTATGATAATGCAGAATAAATTATCGTTAGCCTTCAACAGTGTTAAACTGATACAATATAACAAACATCAAGTTTAACTGTAGCAGAACAAGCAATCCATTAAAAGAGTCGAGTAGAGAATAAAATCTACTATCTTTTATGATTTAAAAAGGTTTTTCATCACTTTTATGGCTGAGACTCAGCTTAATAAATAATCCACATCATCCCTGCACTACGGCCAAGGATATTCATTAGTATCACTACCACAAATTATCCATGCACTACGGCCAAGGATATTCGTGTATTCATCAATGGTCATGATCATGCCAACAACTGTCCATCAATGCACTACGGACCAATGAGGACTTTTACCACATTATTTGTAACATTACGGTCATGATTACACCGAATAATTTCTGGTCATAATCATACCAAGTCCATCTATGCACTACAGGCCACAGATGACTTTCAACATAATATAAGCATGAGGATGATGACAATGACATAATAATTCAATAAAACAAATTCAAGAATTAATTTATCCAAGAATCAATAACGTCCAAATTGTCAACATGATACTGCTTTGTAGAGTAAAATTCAAGAATGCTCGAAAGAATATTTCCATGAAAAGATACTGGATGAAGTGCAAATATCAAGGATATTCCACTAATTTTATGGAGTATAAAAGCCAAAACTTTAACCAATTGAGTATAATAAAGAATTGAATAACAAAAGAAATCACCTGACATGAGATAGACCGCACAGACATGTTATTCCAACAGAATAATAATTAACGGAACTAAGTCATGCGTAAACGCACAGACATGATATTCTAACAGAATAATAAATAACGGAACCAGGTCATGCGTAAACGCACAGACAGGATATTCCGACAGAATATTAAAGAATGGAACCAGGTCATGCGTAAACGCACAGACATGATATTCCGATAGAATAATAAAGAATGAAATAACAACAGAATTTCACAATGTATGCGGTACATCGCATATATAGGTTATTCCAACAGAATAATAAGGAATGAAATAACAGAAGAATTTCACCAAGTATAGGGTAGTCCACGTATACAAGTTATTCCAACACAATAATGAAGAATGGAATAACAGAAGTTCTCTTAATGAATATGAAAGAAATAATACCCCTTACGAGTACAACAAATAATATCCCTTACCGTAAAAGAAGAGTATTCCGACTGGTAGGGCGAGGATATTCTTGAAGAAAACTTACACTACGCTCAAAGCTTCTTAAAACTCTAAAGAAATACGCTCAAGATTATAGAAGAATTCTCTGAACTTCTGGTGTGATTTCAATTCTAACTAAGCATCCTATTTATAGGAGAATTGAAAGGATACTATGCAATAAAATATAATATATTCTATATATATATATATATATATATATATATATATATATTTTATTTAAAATCTAATAAAATAAATAACTTTATAAAAGTATTCTGTTTTATTTAAAAAACTTTTCTATTTTATTACATTAATAATACTAATAAAACAAAATTTATATATATATATATATATATATATATATATATATATATATATATATAACTTCCGTGATTTCATAAAAAGACACTTCAATATAATTAACAACATTTATCATCATTATTATAATTCACAATATTAATCGACCAAGTCGTTCCCAGGAAAGAGGGGGCTTTCCAATAAGGATTTCTTCCTATTGGCGCGCAATTAGGTGACCAAACCTCTCCTTGACAGAACTTTTAGACATCGTTAATATTGCAAATAATAATATTAATAACTCTGTCATCTCAATTATTGATTTAATAATGTATAAAATATAGACAATAATTGAATCAAATAACGTGAAATATTATGCAACAATTACTGTAGCAATAATTGAACAAAACTGAGTGACTTCTCACGTAAGCATCAATAATCAATACCGTGTGCTACTATACAACCACGCGTATTCCTGTACTTTTAACACTGGGTGTTTCAACAGTTAACGGTAAAACTTCCGCCGTTATTTTCATAAAATATTTTTGTCATTTTCTCAATCCGATAATAATTCTGTTGTGGGGTCCACCAATGATTGTGTCGTCATACGAATATTCTCTGTTAAAACGAATATTTTCCGACCAATCGAATATTATATAACAACTTGCGTACTTTACAAAATTTATAAATATTACTCACAACTATAACATTATATCAAATTCATTCCATAATATTTAAAAATGACATTTATAAAAAAATCAACTTTATTAAAAAAAATTGGGGTCTTACAACCTCCCCTTCTTATGAAATTTCGCCCTCGAAATTAGGGTACGTACCTGGTATGTCGAAGAGGTAAGGATACCTTGATTTCATTTCAGATTCTAAGTCCCAGGTCATTTCCTCAACATCGTGATTTTTTCACAAAACTTTGACTTGAGGTATAACCTTGGAGCGTAAAATATGTTCCTTTTTATCCAAGATTTGAACAGGAACATCTTCATACGTCAAATCTTCCGCTATTTTGTTTGGTTCTAACTCAATAATGTGGTTCGGGTCTTCCACATATTTACGTAACATGGATATATGAAAAACTTTATGAACACGAGAATACTTGGCGGTAAAGTGAGTCTATAAGCCACAATTCCTACTCGATCAAGGATTAAAAATTGGTCAATGAATCGAAGATTGAGCTTTCCTCTCCTTTCAAATCTCGTAACTCCTTTCCATGGAGTAACACGTAACAACACATGATCTCCAATATCAAATTTCACGTCCTTTCGACGAAGATAGCATAACTCTTTTGTCGATCTTGTGAGGTTTTTATACGTTGCCGGATCGTTTGAATCTTTTTCGTAGTCATACGTAGCAACTCTGGTCCCAACAATGTTGCTTCACCCATCTCATCCCAGCATACTGGAGAACGACACTTTCTTCCATACAACGCTTTGAATGGAGCCATGCTAATACTTGCTTGATAGCTTTTGTTGTAGGAAAAATCCACCAATGGTAAGAACTTGTCCCAACTTCCCTTGAAGTGAAGGACACAGAGTCTTAATAAATCTTCAAGAGTTTGAATAGTCCTCTCTGATTGTCCGTCCGTCTGAGGATGATATGCCGAACTAAATCATAAATTCGTGCACATAGCTTTATGTAAACTATCCCAAAATCGTGAAGTGAATCTTGGGTCTCGATCAAAAACTATGGATACTGGCATACCATGCAATCTTACAACCTCGTTTATGTACATACGATCAAGACGTTCAAGTGTATAAGTTTTTCGTATAGGTAAGAAGTGAGCAGACTTGGTCAATCTATCAACAATGACCCAAATTGCATCTATGCCTTGAGAAACCTTGGGAAGACCAGTAACGAAATCCATGGTAATGTGCTCCCACTTCCATTCTAGAATTTCAAGTGGTTGTAGTGGACTTTTTGGTACTTGATGCTCCGCCTTGACTCGTTGACACGTTAGACACCTTGAGATAAACAACGCTATCTCTCTCTTCATATTGCCCCACCAAAATGTATGTCGAAGATCATGATACCTTTTGGTACTCCCAGGATGGATTACAAACGGTGCGTTGTGCGCCTCCATCATGATTTTATACTTTAAATCAGGGTCGTTAGGAACACAAAGTCTGGAGTTGACTCGAAGTATTCCTTCTTCATCGATTCTTGCTTCCGGCATAGCACCTTCTTGTACTTTCTTCCTCATACGCATCAGCTCCAGGTCTGTAGCTTGAGCAGCTTTAACTTTATCGATTAAAGTCGGTTCTACTCGTATATTCACCATCATTACATGGGTCCATGGAGTCTTTAACTCTATCTCCATCCTTTGCAAATCATACAAAATGGGCCTTTGCGTTGACAATATCGCACTCGTACCCGCATATGATCTTCTACTTAATGCGTCAGCTACCACGTTCACTTTTCCAGGATGGTATTGGATGGTATGATCATAATCTTTCAGCAGTTCAAGCCAACGTCGCTGTCGCATGTTGAGTTCCTTTTGAGTGAAGAAATATTTGAAGCTTTTATGATCCATATAAATCTCCACTTTCTCCCCATACAGGTAATACATCCAAATTTTAAGTGCGAAGACAACAGCTGCCAACTCTAGATCATGAGTAGGATAATTTCTCTCATATTCTTTGAGTTGTCGAGAGACATAGGCTATGACTTTCTCATGTTGCATGAGAACACATCCTAACCCTTTTCCTGAAGCATCACTGTAGATGACAAATCCCTCCGAACCAGATGGTATTATCAGAACAGGTGCTAAAATGAGTCTCCTCTTGAGTTCTTGAAAACTTTTCTCATATTCCTCGCTCCAACCGAATTTTGTATCTTTCCGAGTCAGCTGAGTTAATGGAGTAGCGATTCGAGAAAACCCTTCTACGAATCTCCGATAATAACCAGCTAAGCCGAGAAAGCTACGTACTTCGGTCACTGATTTAGGTTGCCCCCAGCTTTGTATTGCTTCAATCTTTGTCGGGTCAACAGATATTCCATGACTAGATACTACGTGCCCAAGGAATGCTACTTCCTCAAGCCAGAACTCGCATTTCTTTAACTTGGCATAAAGCTTATTTTCACGAAGCTTTTGGAGTATCAACCTCAAGTGTTGTTCATGATCTTCACGGCTTTTGGAGTATATGAGGATGTCATCAATAAAGACAACCACGAAATGATCCAAATATTCCTTGAATACTCGGTTCATCATATCCATGAAGGCCGCAGGAGCATTAGTCAATCCAAAAGACATGACTAGGAATTTATAATGCTCGTACCTAGTTCTGAAAGCCGTCTTTGGAATGTCATCGGTTTTAACCTTCAATTGGTGATATCCGGAACGAAGATTGATTTTTGAAAAGAATTTAGCGCCTTGTAACTGGGCAAACATATCATCAATGTGAGGCAACGAATATCTATTTTTTGACAGTGACATGGTTCAACTCCCGATAATCAATACAAAGTCGCACATTCCCATCTTTCATTTTCACGAATAGAACAGGAGCACCCCAAGGAGACGTACTAGGACGAATGAAACCGATGTCTAACAATTCTTGTAATTGGGTCTTTAACTCCTGAAGTTCGACATGAGCCATTCGATATGGAGCTTTGGAAATGGGTTTTGTACCGGTTTCAAGGTCGATACAAAATTTAATTTCACACTCAGAGTGCTCATTTGTTGAGAATTATATTTGTTCTACGATTCTGCATTGGCATTGTGAGCACATCTGTTGAGGTCTTAGTTCTGTACTCTACGATTCAGCTTCGGTTGTGCAGACACTACGACTCTGAGATCAGATCTTGACACTCTATAATTTCTGCTTTGTGCTTGATGTCTTCATCTGATCTTGCTCGACTACGATCTCTGCCTCTGGTATGATCAGTAGACTCTACGACTCAGAGTGTAGTCTATGATCCTTGACTTGACTTCGACATCAATAGACTATACGACTCCAAGTGTAGTCTTCGTTTCTGACTTGGCTTCGGCAGATGCTCGGTCGGCTCGTAGGCAGGCTGTCTCTACGATTCTGAACATGACTTTCTCAGCAGACTACGGCCTTAAAGAAGTTCTTCTCGACACACTACGGTCCTTCCTCGTCTCTCCTGACAGTCTACAAACTTCGAGATCTACTATCTTGCAGACTACGATTCTGCCTCGATAGCTCTCGAGTTTTCCTTGACCCTCCTGACAGACTGCGATAGTGTTTGACGATCAGACAAGCCTATCTATTACATCATAAGATCAACTTAACATGCTTGATCTTTCTATATTTATAGTCCTTGTACATCATTTCTTTTTAAGGACTTTACAAAGTTGTTTTACTTTTGTAGGATCAACCTAACACATTTGATCAATTCATTTTAAGTCCTTGTACATATGTTTTTATTATCTAGCAAAGGACTTTACAGCTTTTCTTGATACAAGCATACTTGCATATTCATTCATATATATCATAATCAAATCATATGTAAATAAGAATAACATTCACATACTTATTCCTGATAATCTCTTCCTATTTGATTATAACAAAAATAATAAGTGCATATGCATGTTATGAATGAATTTTATATACAGTGAGCAGTTGTATCACTAAAACAGATAATTATGAATGTCATTTATAATGATATGGAATTTAATACACTGATATTTTACATCCTAGATCCAGAACATACCTAACTAGTTAGAGATGTACCTCTTTGGCTCCATGTATGCTTCCAGGATGTCGGTTGATCAGCTATTCATCTGTTTGATTTCTTTGCTCCTACTCCCCCTAGGATGTTGACTTTCCTGCTTTGCTTTGCTCCTCCTCTGATGTATGCTTCTCTTCTCCTTCTGGCTCCCCCTCAGCTTCGGCATACATAGGCTCATCATTCTTTGGCTCCCCCTCAGATGATGACTCTGTCTCTTCTTCTGTTGTCTGCTTCTTTGACTTTTTCTCTTGTTTGATCTTCTTGCTCTTCCTTGAATGCCTCTTTTTATGCCTCTTTTTCTCTCCCTTTTTGTCATTAATCACTCGGGAGAGCTGCTCCATGTTGGACATAAGCTACTCCATCAGGTATGAGGAGTTAGCAACTTTAAACTTGAGTTCCTGTTGGCCTACCTCAAGTTGCACTGAGAAAGACTGATTCATGTTGTCAATCTTGTCAGAGAGGACTTGGAGTTGTTCTTCATTTGCCTTCTTCGCTTTTAGTGCATCTGCCTTCTGATGATTCGTGGCCTTTAGATAGATGTGATCTCTTTCTCTGATTTTGAGAGATACATCAGTCATCGTTTCTTGGAGTCTCTCTTGAACTGAGTTATCTTCTGTTGTTGTCAGCTTCTTTGACTCTTCAGTGAATAGAGATATTTTCTCAATCAGTTCATCAAAATTTTTCATCAGCTCCTTCTCCACAGATATTTGATCATCTGGTTGAGCAGCCCCTTGTTGAGCATCGAATTGGACTCTACGATTTGCATCATTAGACAGATTTTTGAAGGTGTTGAGAATCTGAAGAATCGTTGAGTTCCAATCACTGGTCGAGGATGAAGGAATGTCGGTCTGCAGTGTATGAGTAGATGGAAGCTTCTTATTTTGGACTTGGACACCATCAGTAGTAGAGTGAACAGACTCTACGATTATCTCCTTAGTCATGATCCTTCTTCCTTCAGAGTCCACCCTACGATCATAGGGGATATAGTGGTTGCCAGCATGTCTGTAGACCTTGTAGTGAGGCTGGTTTTTGATCATCATTGTAGCAAAACTCTTCACCCTTGGAAAGTTTTGTGCCACCAGCTCCATGCTTGAAAAATGAAAGTAGGACCAACTGAAGTAACTTCCATCTTTTTCAGTATATGCCTTTAGCCATGGCATCCATTGGAAGAACCATCTCATTAGCAGGTCATCAGGATTATAGAGGACAGTCGTGCAGTCTAGCTCCATCTTGTTCCAGTTTTTGAACAAATCATGTGCATCCATCCTTACAACCTTAAGTTGTTCATTTCCATATCTTAACCATCTTTCTGCTGGGAGTTCTTCTGGTTCATTAAAAACTTCTACCACTATTCTTCTACTAATTCTTGCAAGAGAGATGACTGGATAGTCTGCTGGATCCTCTAATTCCTGATTTGCAGAGTTGGAATCATTCTCTATTTCTTCTCTTTCGGAGCCTGAACCATTTTGATCATTTCCATCAATGAGTCCTTCTTGCTGCATTTCATTCCCAGAACCTTCTTCAGCAAGATCTTCCTCTGATTCAACTTCTTCATCACTGGTCCTATCTGCAGCACTTTCTTCCTGTGATACAGACTCATCATCATTTAATTTAATGACAGCATTTGAGTGATCACTTCTTCTTTTGGAGGAAAATTTGGCTTGTAGTCTGTAACTCTTCCTTCTCCTTGGAGGTTCAGCTATGGGAGAGTCAGACTCTTCTTCCTCTTCAGAGTCTGAGGCCTTTGTATCAGACGAGCTTCCATGAGGTTCAGCCTTGTCAGAGACAGACCCTTTTTCTTTGGACTCATCACCTTTTGAGCCATCATGTGGGCTTTCAGGATTTGAAGGGGCATGTTCTTCTTCTTCAGAAACAGCATCATTTGACCCATTATCTGGACTTGTTGGAGCACTTGCAGTTGGGGATGGAGTTGGGTCAACTTGTATCCTTTCTTCATCGTTAGAGTGAATTCTCTGAGGGTTAGCCACAGGGCTTGTGCATTCTTCTTCATCAGCAGATACTGTATTTTCTTACATTAATCCAGCTTCACCTTCATTGCTGGATTTTGTCTGTGGGGACTCAGCCTTGAGACTATCAGTTGCCTTCTCTTCTTCTGACTCTACGTCCTCTACTTTGTTAGATGGAATTTCTTGGGAAGTTGGGCTGGCCTATTTTCCACCTTAGCTTTCTTTCTTAATGACTCTTGAAGCAACCTGTTGCTTCTTCGCTTTGTGGTTTCAGCAGTCAGGACTTTTATTCTTCATTCTTGTCTTTGGTGGAGAGACTTCTTTGTGGGGCCTTGGTTTTCTTCACACTCCTGGATTTCTTTCTGCCTGGTGTGATTGCTTCTGGTTCAGAGTCACCAGACTCAGAACTTTCTACCTCTTTTACCTTCCTCTTCTTTGTAGAGGCCTTGCTGCAGCTGCCAGTAGTCAGCCTCCTGTTTTCCTTGGGATTCTTCTTCCAGTTCACAAACAGTTGTGGATACATTACTTTGTGAATATTTAAGGGCTCTCCTTCATCATTCTTGATTTTCTCTCCTAGCTTCTTCTTCATCACAATACTCAGCAGTCTTTCATGAAAAACCTTAGTCAGGGGTTTATCTGTAAACTTCTTTATCTCAACCTTTTCTACCCATTTGGAGATTTGATCAAACAGGATAACTCCAAAGTTGATTCATTTCTTCAGAACTATAGCAGACATGATTTTCAACTGTTGATCAAGCACCGTGTCGTGTGCAGTGTTCTTGCATGGTATACACTTGCTCATAATCTCAGCAACAAACTCGAATTCTTTTGGAAACTCCTTTTTCTTCATGTCCTTTAGATTAGGGTTCCTCTGGTACTGCATTAGCCTCTTGCCTTCTTCAATGTCTACTTCTTCCAGGTTTATCAGACCTTGGTTGGGAAACCCTAGGCATTGATTGATGTATGAAGCTCTTATCATCAGACTTGATCCTTTCACCTTTGTGGTCAGAAGCCCAGAATTTATCGAAGAATTTGAGTAGAACTGCTTCACTAGCTCTGTGTAGACTGGAGTGTCGGCCTCCAAGCACTCAGAGAACCCAACCTTCTTTACGAGCTCAAGTATGTCCTTGAACTTCGTTTCTGATTCATCGAACTTTTTGAAGCCAAGTTGGATTCCGGTTATAATTCGTCATTCTTCCATTTGAAGAGTTCAAGGTATATGGGTGTATAGTCTAAGAAGATTTCTAGGAGAGAGATTTAAATATGATTTGGGCAAGGCTCTGGAGGGTTAATAGATTCTGGCTTCGGTGAGGATTCTAGGGTTTAAAAATGGGAGGGAGAAAGGTTCGATAGCTTCTGATAACTGTTTGCAGATTTTGAATTTGTCTTTATGGCAGTTTCTTCTAACTCTGCATAACCAGTGATGTGTCAACCAACCATTGGTTGCACGATGCCCAGTAATGAGCTGTAACTCCCCATAACTTTTCAGTTAGATATTTCTTCCAGAAGAGTAGATGTTTAATTGACGTGGATTGACTGTTGACCTTATTGGTTCGTAGAGTTGCATGGTAAGACAACTATGGACTTTACGTGTAAGACCCCAAATTTTATGAAATAAAAGTATTCAATTTTTCTTATAATTACTATTCAGTAAATGGTTAAATTGATAAATATTAAAGTTAAGGGTGATATTTGAATTTTTTTTCAAAATACACAAATGGTTATAAAATAATCATTGTTGTCGGGGAATATTCGTTTGGTCGTGGAATATTCTTTCTGTCGGGGAATATTCGTACGACGGCGCAGCTATTTGTGGGCCCCATAACAGAATAACTGTCGGATGAAGAAAACGACAAATTTGAGTTTTTACAAATAACGGCGTAGTTGTTACCGTTAACACTGTTGGAATACCCGGTGATTAAAATACAGTAATACGCGTTATTGCACAGTAGCACACGGTATTGCACAGTATTTTTAAATTATTGATCCTTACGTAAGAAGACACTACTCAATAATTGTTACAGTAATTACTGTTCAATATTTTATTTTATTGATTCAATAATTGTTGCGTTGATATTTTATATTATTGTTGCTCAATAATTCATATTATTTAGAATAATATTATTAGATAGCATTATTGACAATGTCTAGAAAGTTATGTCTAAGCAGAGGTTTGGTCATCTAATTGCGCGCCAGTAAGGAGAAATCCTTATCGGAAAGCCCCCTCTTTCCTGGGAACGGCCTGGTTGTCATAAATGTGATTCTGTAATATTATTTGTGAATAATTAATTATTGATTCATATGATAAGAAAATATTTATTTTATGTGGATATAAATGAGGGATATATTTTTGTAGTTAAAAATGAAGGAGTTAATGTTGAGGTTTTATCAGTATTTTTGTCGGAATTGAGGTATTAAAAATTAGGGTTTTTGAGATATTTTGCGGGGGTTATAATTTTTAATCCGACCGTTGGATCGTGGTAATTTTTGGATATGTTATACATATATAAGTTGAGTATATGTCCACAAATTTTGAACCGTTAAAAATGAACGAATGATTTGTTATGAATTTTACGAGATGACTGGTTCATAAATTATTGAATTTTCGGAGTTAATTATTTTGGTAGAAAATTCTAGAATTGGTGGGCCCCACTCTTGGTTGGTAAAGAAATGTGCTGAGATTTTTATTCAAATGTAGTGGGTGAGAATAGTAGCAGGTAAAGCCATCAGGTTACAGGTTAAGTCTGCTTCGGCGTGCTAACATTTTCCTATAAATAGAGGGCTAAGTTAAAATTGAAAATCACACCAGAATGTATAAGTTTTCTCTCTTTCTCTCTCTATATTATGAAGCATATTTTGTGAGTATTTAGATACTTTGAGAGTTGCTATTCAGTACAAGTTTCCTTCGACTTTGCATTCCAGTCAGAAATACTGCACTTTTGAGGTAAGGGATAGTAAGGGATTTTAAGGGTTGTTATGTTTTTCAGTTTCGTAATTTTTCTGATCTTCAAAAATTCTGGAAAAATTTGAAATGATATTTTGATGAGTTTTCTTGATTGTGTCCAAAATGGTGATTTTTGGATGTATAGATTGAGAGTTATGAATTTTATGAGAAAAGACTATTTTAAAAGTAACCGCTTATAATTCCTTATGGTTAACTCCAAAATTGATAAAATTTTTATTGGGAGTACATGTATATGATAGAAGTATACTCTGTAAACTTTAGAATTTTTGGACAAAAGGATAATTTTTGATAAATGTCTAAATATTCGGCTGTTTTGGCCATATGAAAAATAGTAAATGAATTTTAAAAATTCTGAGAAAAATATATGTTCACTATGGGACTATATTATGCTAAATCCTAGAAAAGAAATATTTTTAGAACTGATTTGGTATTTTTCATGAAAATAGTCTAGTTATGAGTAAATGAATTAAATATGTTCTGTGAAGTAAGAAAATTGGAAAATAGGATTTTATGACTTGAGAATCCTATATGAGGTATATGCAGATTTTTGATGAGGGTTTTGGTTATTGGTGATGAAATCTTATGAGTTTGGCATTTTAGAATGATTAAATGTATTATTTAGTAAAGTGTAAACAATTAAAATAAATTGTTTATAAGCTTAAGAAATATTATTCTTTCAATATCATTATACCGAAATATTGGTATGTATTTTATTGTGGAATTTCTACCTTTTTGTGTCGAGGTTACTATTCATGAGTTACTATTCACGAGTTACTATTCACGATAAAATTAGTTTCTTTTTCTAACCAAATTATAGTTGATTTATGAATATTACTCTTGAGATTAAATCTATATGTTGATTGTATTGATTTTATTATCTTATATAGCATTTTTATAACCCTAATGATGATATTTCTCTTTGACTTGAGTGTAAAGATGGGTAGATTTTTGGTATGATCATGACTATGGGTTCTCTTTGGCCAGTAGTGCAAAGTTGAATTGTTGACTGGTATGATCATGACCATTGAATTTAAAATTTGAATATCTTTAGCTTAAGTGCAAAGGTAAAATGATCAACATGGTTATAATTATTGTTTATATAAATTCTGAAATGGTTATATATTTCTTTGAGATAATAATATATTTGGCCTGTAGTGCAAATATGAACTGTTGAGGAATATCTTTGGCCTGTAGTGCAAATATGAATTGTTGATGAATATCTTTGGCCCGTAGTGCAAAGATGACCTCTTGTTGAATATCTTTGGCTAGTAGTGCAAAGATGAACAGGTGTTGAGATGAACATGACCAACTGGTGATACAAATGAATATCTTTAACCGTAGTGTAAAGATGAAGTTATTAGTATGATTATGAACAGGAAATGTGATTTGGTGTAACCATGATCTTTGATGTTTCAGTTAAAGATAGGTGATGAAAATTATCTTCGTCCTGGATGAGAAGAGGAATTTAGAACTACAATTATGATTATGAGTTATTCTTATGATTGTGGACCAGAATTATTGATTGATGTTACAGGGATAAAACATTGTTGGTGGATTTTTAACATGGAGAAGATAATAGACTTTATAGTCTATTTGACTCTTCTAATGGATTGCTCGTTCCGCTGCAACTATGGTTGAAAATTTTTATCATCTACCATATGTTTTAAATCTCTGATTTAATTCTGTTGAAGGCTATTGATAATTTATTTATCTTTAGTCATGATATTCTTTACTGAGCTAGTTGTGCTCACCCTTTTGCTTCACAATTCCTTTCAGGTAATAAGAGTGTAGCTGGGTCGAGCGGGGGTAACAAGGGAATAGAACGGTGGTCATCATTTAGTAGTTATATTTGGTGAAGAAAATAGGGTGAGGCGAACCCAACGTTGGAAGGGTGTTTTGTCACTATCATACAAGATGTCTAATGACATACAACCTCGTGTCATCATAAGACAGGGTTGTGCTCATCCACTTGCTGAGTATATCTATGAGCACTACCTATATAATCTTGGTGTTTGTTTGAAGTATAATTCACGATTAAAGACAGTGGAGATAATGATAAGTCAAGAGAAGACTCACCATTGGGAAGAATATGATAGTAATCTTCTCGTTTTTCTTTGGGGTCTATTGGGTCAACCAAGGATAATTCTGTAGCCATATGATATCTATCATAACCTAGACGCATGGCCTCCCATGTACGAAGGTTTCCTTGAGCACTTCCCAAAGATTCTAATTTCTAAAACAGTTTTTGACTATACCTTTATGTAAGGTGTCATTGTGAGGTGATGTCCACGGTTGGAACATGAGTCACATTTGGTATATATTTATATCTAAACTCACAGCATATGTGTTGTTGTATTTTGCACGATAATTGTTGTAATAAAGTTGTAGTTATTTTCTGTACCATGTATTTGGCGACTCAGAATAGGTTGGATGGAATGGACCTGTTTTGGGTTTGTCACATTACGTTTTCCTTTGTTGACTCAACGATCAATTTTTGAGAAGTGTTGTAGTGGATGGTTTTGACATTAGTCCTCATTTTGAAACTGCATCGCTTGACCACTGATATACCCCAAGCCAGTTTGGGCACTTAAGACCTGATGTGAATTTGCACAATATCTTTCCAACCTGTATTTGAACATCTCTACTCTTCATCAGAAAGGTTGAGCAATTGTCCAGTTCTTCAGAGCTCTTCATGAGCTGGATTATCCTCTGGTAGGACTGCGATCGTCGAGTCTGCTTCTACGATCACTGAGGTTGCACTACGATCGTGGAGTTCTCTTCACCCTCGACTCTATGATCATTGACTGACTTGGTCCTTGAGATGAACTTTACTTAGCACTCCTTCTGGGTCAAGGTAGCTCAGGAAGGGCCAACCTCTTAGAGTGAACTAAGGGTCAGGTTAGTCTCTGAGGCACTTTCTAGATGAAATACGTTAGAAGTGATTTGCACTGATATCTCATTTGACCTTTTCTGGTGGGGTGGTCCTCTACCAACTTTAGACAATTACATTTGTTGTAATCGTGGTGTCCTTCTGCTCTTATACTACGATCGAATGTTTGAACATGGGCACTCCACGATTTTGAGTTGGGTGGCTGATAGGTTACCAGTAGTACATTTTGAGACGTTCCTACTGACTATGGATCTTTATTTGGTTCATCAGCCACAAATTTTTGAGACTCAGTAGCTGGTACATTTCTTCATAGTATATCTCAGTGTTGTTGTTCCTCAACAAATCACTGCTCTCCCATGGTTGATGATGTCTTCTCAGATAGATGTGATTCCCTTTTCTTTATTTTCATTAGAAGGCAGCCTTGCATATTTCTTTTTGACTGGAATCACCATTATCACTTAAATCTCTTTATATCGTAGGCATGGATATTTTCAGGACTGATCATTCTACGATCATTTGATAACACTACGAACGCAGTATTCTTTGACAGTCTTGTGCTTGCTGAATTTTGCTTCCACAATGAGTTCCTCTTGACTGATGCTAGATGATCCTCTGTTGTGAGCTTCCTTGAGGATTCTTCTCATATAGCATGCTTTGCTTACTTTTCAGCACATAAGACCCTTTCCATCTTTGGTTGAATGACCTGTTTCCATATACAGATTAGCAGCCATGTGAGCTCCATTCTAGTTAGCTCAGTGGGTCTTCAAGGACAGACTTGGACATATAGGAATTTTATCAGAATCATTTCTGAACAGTCCTTAGCCTTCTGCTGGTTGAGTCTTCTTGACTGAAGTCTTCTTCTTCATCATTCCTTAGTGTGGCTGGATAGGCGAGGTACCTGCAGGTTAGATACATTTCTATTTTTGGTACCCACAATTAAATGGGTCCTGCTAGGTTAGTTTTCTAAACCCCTGTTCTTCATATATTTGAATAATCATCATATTGATCACCAACAGTCATATTCATGCGTGTAGTTAATTTTAGATAATATATTTTGAGATGCATGATGGTGAGTGTGTGTAAGGTTTGCCATTTTAATAAAACACTCTTTCTCTTTGATGGTTTCATCATTTGCTGGGTTATGTTCACAATGTTTAAGTGTTCACAGAGTGAGAATCAACTCTACGATTTATGTGTATCTTGTTGATTCATGGAGGTGATCAGTTTCTACAAATCAACAAAATACTCTTGTAGAACTGATCATACTCTGTGGGTTATCAAACACTTAGAACATAGGTTTGTACATACATACTAACCCATCAGCAAAGACTACTCCACATAAAAAATGATTTAACCTTTGATATGCTCATGACTTATTTCAGATTTCTTTCAAGTTGTCATTTTCAACCTAACACTTGGATGGAGAGAAAGTTTGTAATCATTTGAGTTTCCAACTCAGTGTACTTTCTCTCTTCACCTTTTTAGGTAGATTAAGATTTCTTGAAAGAGTACTGTTATAGTTCATAAGGAGGTGCAACATGATGTACACAATTATCTTAGTGAGGAACCGTACCTTTTTTCTGTCAGTTTCTTAACAGTCATTTATCTTAGATATACTGAAGTTAGGTATTGATGTGCATGATTTCTCATTTGCTCCTAACAGCTTGTTGCTACTCTTGACCTTTAATCAATCAGCCGTGATCTTGAAGATGCAGGCTAAGAAGATCTCAGCATCTTTAGTTCTTTGACATCCTTGAGTTTACCAGGTTTACATCCAGCTGTTGGTTGGCCAGACACAGGTTTGAGAAGTTTTTCTTTCTTCTCTGGATAAGCATTTCTTTACATGTATGACCTTTTCAATTTTTCAGGCTGGTGGATGTTTGACTCTTTTCTGTGGATGTCTCTTGAGCTTTCTAGCCTGGTCGTCAGACTACAAGATTGACTAAGAGCAAGGATTGGTCTTGTTGATCTGACAATCAAGAACGTGGACCAATTTGAGCAGCTTCAGGTGTATATACACATTTACCTACACACAATATTTCCAACGTGTGAGCTCATCTGCATATAATAAGTTACTTACAACCAAACTAAGTTTAGAACAATATTTGTGCCTAGGATCATACTCAAAGTGATTAGCTTTTGAATACAGCATGAGAACATGCTCTGATACCAATTGTTAGTTCCCAGTAGGCACAATAGATCTAGAAGGGGGGGGTTGAATAGATCCTTTTTAATTTTAAATACTTTTCTGGTTTATTTTGTATTGCTAATAATTTAGCATATGACAAACATAAGAATCTTTTCAAGCACAGCGGAATAAGTAAAAGATCCCCTTCATTGATATATTCATTAATCATACATATATTGTTCGTAGAGTAAGTTCAATGGTAAGCAGTTAAAACATATATAGCAGTTATAGCAGTTAATGTACATAATGTAAATGACATAAAGTAAAAGACACAAGGGGTTTTAAGTGGTTCAGAGACTCAAGCTCCTAATCCACTCTTCTGCTTTCAACTAGTAGGATTTCCACTAAGGAAGGGCAACACCCTGAATTACTAAGATTCCTTCAAGACTAGCAGCCTTAGGACTTCAGTTCACTAAGAACTCTTCAAGGCCAGCAGCCTTGGAACTTCTCTAGTTCCCTAGGAACTCTTCAAGCCCAGCAGGCTTGGAACTTCATTTAGTCCCTCCGGACAAGGACCCCTCAGGCCCTGGCTTCTTGTTGTTGAGTTGTTTATTTGTTTGTTAGAGTTGGTGCTGAGCTGCTAAGATGTCTTTATACTCTCAACATCTTCTGTACTTAGCAGCTTGGCGTGATCATCCTTGAAGTATAGTTGTGTTGCATGATGCTCAGCTTCTTCAGTTACTCAACCACTTCTGATGATCCCTTGATGAATTGCCTTGAAGATCATTCCTCTTGATACATGATGGCTGCACATGATGGGTTTCTAAGATGACTGTAAGCTCTCCTGCTAGGTACTTAAAAACTTTCTCATGCTTGCCACCCTGATGGCGTTTGTGATCTCCTTTCTTGATCCTTGATGCCTTCTCATGATGGACTTGCTAAGATGACTGTGAGCTCTTCTCTATGGTATTTAGAGTCTTCCCATGATGGACATCAAGATGTCATTGATGCTCTTCTTGCTCTCAGCAGTTCAGAACACTCTTCAAGTAGTAGAACTCTCACTTTTACATTGTAGAACTCTCACTTCTACTTCTTTCTTTGTATGTCTCTGGGTGTTCTTGGTGGATCGTAGAGTGAGTCTTCAGACCTTAATTGGTCACTCACTATTTACGTTGGTTAGATCAGTCCACCATCTCTCCAAACTCGGCAACTCCAGCAACATTTGATCTTTGAAGCTCTAGCAGATATATACTCCTTCCCAATCTTCCCGTTGGAAAGTAGCCGTTGAAAGCTCTTAGAAATGCTTCACAGATCTCGAGTTGCTTGGTGCAGACTGCAGATGTGACATGACAACTTTTTTTGACTTTCTGACACTACAGTCTACTGTTTCACCTACCCCGTCAGAGATGTCACTTTAATGTCTTGGGCAGGTCGAAGACTTTATTTCCTCTTTCTGATTTCTTGATCAGAGGTTGTCCTTTTGCATCGATGCTCTCAATAAGCTCTTGTCCAAATATCAACCTTCAAATTGAACCACTGCCAATGCTTCAATCTTCAATTATTCAAACTCTACGATTCTGATGCATGTCTTCATGGACCTGATCGTAGTGTCTTGTTGACTGGTAGAGACAACACTACGATCTTGAAGAATGTTGATTGGATATTACACTATAAATAGGTCCACACGACCCATTCTGAGTCGCCAGATATCACACTATAAAAATCAAATACCAACTTCATTTATACAACTGTTGAACTGTCGTAAAGAATACGACCACAGTTAACTGTGAGTTTTAATACAATATAGTCTCATAGACAGTATCCAAACTCAAATTATTACAATGCCATATATAATACAGCAGCAAATAACGCTTCCAAAGTCGGGTTCACTTCACCCTATTATAGTTTACCAAAATTAAATATTATGTGACGTATAAAATATGACACCCACATCCTAGGTCCTCAATACAATTATCGGTTGCATGTCATACCGTTTTATAATGTATTGAGAAACTTCAACAGTCTCGGACCATCACACTATTTCCCTGTTATCCCCGCTCGACCCAGCTACGTTCTTATTTCCTGAAGAGAACAGTGAAAGAAAGGGTGAGCACAACTAGCCCAGTAAAGAATATCATGACTAAAGATAACTACATTATCAATAGTTTTCATCAATAATAAATCAGAGATTTAGAACATATGGTTGATAATAAAACTTTTCAACCATAATTACAGCGGAATTAACAATCCATTAGAAGAGTCAAGTAGAACACAATGTCGACTGTCTCCTCTAAATTAAAAGTTCATCGTTGATATTTTATTCCTGTAATACTCATCAACAGTTCTTTGTTATACTCAAGACAAATAGAACTTTCATCACGTGTCTTCACCTGAACCACCAAAGATGTTAGTTAAATTCACAATTCATATTTATAATAATGTGAATTAACAATTCCTTCTTGCCACAAAGGCTTAATAGAACGTTTACTCAATATCATTACCCCAAAGGCTAAAGATATTCAGATGTAATAACAATGATCATACCAATCAGTTGTCTACCTTTACACTACGTGCCAAAGATGTTCAACTATAAAAGCCATCGCTGAGACTCGGCTAAATAAATAATTCTCATCATCGAATCATCCCTGCACTACGGCCAAGGATATTCATTAGTATCACCAGTGGTCATGATCATGTCATACACCTGTCCATCTTTACACTACGGGCCAAAGCTATCAATTAACAATTCATCTTTGCACGTAAGCCAAAGATATTCAACAACATATCATCGTTTCACTAGGGTCAAAGACATACAACTGTAAAACCAATAACCAACAGTATAATAAAGAATATATAAAACTGCAAATGAATTTTCACCGCCATGCGGTAATCCACTTAAACATATTATTTCCACAATTTAATAAGGAATGAATATAAAGGATCATTCACCATGCATGTGGTATTCACATAGACAGGTTATTCCAACAGAATAATAAAGAATGGAATAACAGAAGGATTCACCATGCATGCGATAGAAACCGCACAGACAGGTTATTCTCAACAGAATAATAAATACAGAATAATAAAGACGGAACCAGGTTCGGTGTAAAACACACAGACAGGATATTCCAACAGAATCGTAAATATGGAATAATAAGTAATGGAACCAGGTCAGGTGAAATTCACACCGACATGATATTCTGACAGAATAATAAATGCGGAATAATAAAAGAAGATCACGAAGTATAGGGTAGACCGCGTATACAGGTTATTCCAACAGAATAATAAGCAATGGAATAACAACAGTTCTCTTCATGAATAAGAAAGAATAACACCCCTTACTATAACAATATCTCTTTACCATAATAATATCCCTTTACCATAATAATATCCCTTTACCTTTCAAAAAAAAGAGTATTCCAACTAGTAGGGCGAGGATATACTCGAATGAAACTTATACGACGCTCAAAGCTTTCTTAAACTTTAAAGAAATACTCTCAAGATTATAGAAGAAGAATTCTCTCTCTAGAGTTTCAATGAATTCGTAAGAAATAATGAAGGAATGAGCTTCTATTTATAAGCTTGGTAGAATAAGGGTAAAATAGTCTTTTCGCCATAATTTATGACATCATCGCTTACATCATCGATCAGATGACATCATTGCATACATCATCAATCAAATGGCATCATTGCTTACATCATCCTTCTGATGACATCATTGCTTACCTCATCGTTCCGATGACATCATCGCTTACATCATCAGAATTCAAATTCAAATTGTTCTCTTTCACCTCATTTTACTTGTATACCATGAATTTACTATAATAATGTTACCATTCAAATTATAAAAAAACAAACAATCATATAATCACATTATACTACTATAATATAATATTATAATAATATATTTAAATGAATTATTGATTTATTAATATAATTTCAACTAACGGTCTGAAAAATTAGCACATTTCCTCATGGAATAATATTGTACCCAAAAATAATTTGGACCGAAAATAAATATATTGTCATGGTGAATAGTAACTCGTGAATGGTAACTCCTGAATATTAACTCGTGAATATTAACTCGTGAATAGTAACTCGTGAATAGTAACTCGTGAATAGTAACTCCAACACAAAAAGTGTCCCAAATACTCGAGTGAACAATACTAAAGTGAATAGTAATTTAGGTGAATAGTAACCCGTGAATAGTAACTCGTGAATAGTAACTCTGACACAAAAAGTGTCCCAAATACTCGAGTGATTAATACTAGAGTGAATAGTAACTGGATATTTTATGACAACTTGTCTACTTTAAAAAATTTTCACATATCACCCTTAACTTTAACCTTTTATCAATTTAACCATTTACTAAAATAGAAAAATTAAATACTTTTATTTCATAAAATTCGGGGTCTCACAGTTTATTTTAAATAATTCTATAACATTTTCCCGGTTTATTAACCTTAACTGAATACATACCTTTAAAATTACAAAGGTTTACAATAAGATAACTAAATAGTTATTCTTGTAACGATCTATTACTGTATTTTGCTTTTGTCTCTGTCCTTCTTCAAGCCTTCGCCTTTATCTGAAATTTATTATCATGATATAGCAAGGGTGAGCAACTACTTTGCCCAGCAAGTTTAAGTTCAATAAAGATATATCATGATTGAAAGAATAGTAAGCTTTCACGTTTTCAACAATTTAATAATTGTGAAGAAACATGAATCAAGACATCAATAAATGAATGACTGAATCAATAACGTTTAAAGTCAACAAAGACTAGAAATAACTTTATCTGAACCTTAGGGTAATGAAGGTGATCAGCCTTTCATATCTGATGAACATATGCAACATGCACTAAGTGCGAATCAATAATCAGTTTAGACGTGAATAATCATCAATAATCATTCACTAACATGCTTTGAAATATAACTCGAGTTTGAGTTAAGGAAACTTGCCTGCATAGTCGATTACCGCTACGCAATTTAATTTATTCTCTTTATTGAAAAGACTTATCAGGTATAAGATTGATATTCCAATTAGCATAACATACCTTATTTCATAATACTATCTAACACTTGATCACATAGTCAAATATTAGATAATATTAACACATATTCATTTACTTACTTATAATCTCATCACCTTATATTAACTTGTCTAATCTTCACTCACCAAGTTAAGTATTAGACATTACACATTAGTCTTAGTATTATCATTATACTTTGATAATTATAACTTATATTTATAAGTTTTCCCTTTTATATGTTATCTTAGTAAGCTAGATAACATTTCAGTAAACTGAAATATCATTTCAGTAAACCGAATTATATTTCAGCATCCTGAAATCATCATTTCAGCAGACCAAAATCAGCTACAGTAAACTGAAATCATTTCAGTAATCCAAAATCTAATTCAGCACCCTGAATTCTCATTTTAGTCTATTACAAGCATAACATAGTTCATTGAATACCAAATTCAACAATTATATTGAAAAATAACATAAATCTCTTATTTTAATCTCCCGTCGAATATTATTATTTATGTAATAATATTTTACGCTAAGGGTATTAACTTTTTAATAACATTCCAGTCAAATACTACTAATAATATCTTAATCCAATATTATTAATCATATAAAAATAATTTAAATCATTACTTACAGTCATAAACAATTATTTCAATTATTTTCCTTTTATTAAATAACTAGTTTAAGTATTCTAAAATGCCATAAACTTTATAACACCTCACACCTGACCCTAAAACTTCATCAAATACTTGCATAAACCATGCTCAAGGGTCTCAAGTCATAAATCCCATTTTTTATATTTTTGGACATCATATCTTTAATTAAATCCATTTATCCATTTCTCATCATTTAGATGAAAAATACCAAATCACATCTAAAAATATTTCTTTTCCAGGATTTGACATAATATAGTTTCATATTGAACATATATTTTTTCCGGAATTTTTAAAATAGATTTACTATATTTAAATAGTCCATAATAGCCGAATCTTCTCTGATTTTTCATAAATCGAGATTAGCTCCAAAAATTCTGAAATTTTTGCAGTATGTTCCTCCAATACACATGTACTTGCAGTAAAAATTTTGTAATTTTTGGACTTATATACAGAGAGTTATACGGGCGGTTTCATAAAAGAAGTCCTTCACCGTAAAATTCATATCTCTCAAACCGTATGGCCAAAAATTCCCAAATTTTTACACAACCTGCATAACAACTGATATTATATCTCCAAATTTTTCCAGAATTTTTAAAGCACAAAAAGTGGACAAAAATACCCCCGTTTCAGACTGCCCCAAAACAGTTCCTAGAAAACGGGACTGTTTTGACAAAAATCCACACCACGACTTTTAAAAAAGTGATTTTTGAGTTCTCCCACTTGGGTAAACTAGTAAACACATATATCTAGCACCCCTCTTTGAAGGATCGTAAAAACAAGTTATAGATTTAAAACGGTAAATTTTCAAAGTAAATAGAAATTTAGGATTTCTAAACTAGAAAATTTTTATTTTTGATTCCAACCAAATCAATACACAATATAGGTAGATCCATACTTGAATCCATAAAAAACACATAGATCATAGGGGTTTGAGCTTCAAAATCAAAAAAACCCCTTTCATCAAATCAAAAATAAAATAAAATAAAGGAAATCAAGCTTAGAGAAAACAATAGTAATATACCTTTCTTCTCCTTCTTCTTCTTCTCCATCCATGGAAGATCTTCTCCATTTTTTTCCTACAAGGGCTGCCGATCTCCCTTCTTTTTCTCTCCCTCTTCTGTCGTTCTTCTCTTTTTCTTTTCTCTTTCTCTCTCTTTCATCTTTCTTCTTCTCTTCTTATTGCCGATATTCTCTTTTCTTCTTCTTATCCGTTCCTTCCTCTTTTTTTTAAGTTGTTTTAGCTACTACCCAACATGTCCACATTCCTTTGGGGTTTTAAAAAAATTTTGGGCCATTCTCTTAACTCTTTTGGGTTTTTTAATTAATTCCATTGGACTTGCCAATTTTAATTATTTTGCTTACTAAATAAAATAAAATTGGGCTTCCTCTACAAATTAGATTGGATCAATATAATACTTGTCTCACACATAATATATTGGGCTAGATTAATAATTTAATCACCCTTAAATCAATTAGTCACAAATCCATTGCTTAAATAAATAATTGGACTACAAATTTAATATTTAATGGGTTTGCACTTTTATTATCATGCTTGCTTACAAAATTGAACTTGGGCTTCCCCATTAATTCAATTGGACCATTATTATATATATCTTATACATGACTTCTTGGGCTAATTTAATGAATTAATTTTTATCTACAAGTCCCACACTAGAAATATAATTGGGCTTGTTTATATAAAATAACTTCCTTAGTCCATTAAATTTAATTCTCTTGGACTCTATTTAAATTATTGGGCTATGCTATTATTAAAGTCCAATACTTTTAATTCTATATTGCCCTAATCATTTAATTTGGGTTCCACTACACCTTTGTAAATAAATTTCTTACTCATGCCTTTTTAATTTCATAACCCAATTAAACTTGGTTATAAAATTAATTATTTGAGATATATAAAATAAATCTCTTAATATTAGTATATATATTTATATACTAATATTCTCCCATTTTATAACCTCTTAGGTTATTTAATTGCCACACCTAATATATATATTAGGTTATATAACTTAATTCTTAATTCACTTTTATATACAAAATAAATGTATTCACATTATATAATGTATATTTATTGAATCATACAAATAATTCACATAATCATAACATATTTCACTTCTCACATTAATTTTGACTTTTCTCCATAAAAAGTCAACTGTTGACTTTGACCAAAAATCAACATTTACACATTTTGTGTTTACTGTCCATTTTGACTAAACTTGACGTTTCGGACGCAACCAAGCAGTCCATGCTTCAAAATTCTATCTCTAACTCAAATTTTGAGTTTTAAATTACTCCCTTCTTATTGCTAATCGTATTAACTAACGACTTTATACTTATTCAATTCACATCAAATTTTACAGGTATCATAATATCTTATTCTTGATATTCATTCAAATATATATAAATTCATTTCTAGGGTTTTGGAATTTTATAACCCATATTTTCTCTATTCTCATTCGAATAGCAAACCATATAGGTTTTACTTAAAAATTTTAAATAAATCCTCAAATTCTCTTCTAGGTTTTATTTTTTAACATTTATTCTAATCATTCGAGATTTTATAAATTTTCGGGTTATCACATGCTTGATGTCTTCATCTGATCTTGCTCGACTACGATCTCTGTCTCTGGTATGATCAGTAGACTCTACGACTCAGAGTGTAGTCTACGATCCTTGACTTGGCTTCGGCATCAGTAGACTCTACGACTTCGAGTGTAGTCTTCGTTTCTGACTTGGCTTCGGCAGATGCTCGGTCGGCTCGTAGGCAGGCAGTGTCTACGATTCTGAACATGAATTTCTCAGCAGACTACGACCCTGAAGAAGTGTTTCTCGACACACTACGATCCTTCCTCGTCTCTCCTGGCAGTCTACGAACTCCGAGATCTACTATTTTGTAGACTACAATTCTGCCTCGATAGCTCTCGAGTTTTTATTAACTCTCCTGACAGACTATGATTTCTGGTGCAGTGCTCGACGATCAGACAAGACTATCTATTACATCATAATATCAACCTAACATGCTTGATCTTTTTATATTTATAGTTCTTGTACATCATTTCCTTTTAAGGACTTTATAAAACTGTTTTGCTTATGTAGGATCAACCTAACACATTTAATCAATTCATTCTAAGTCCTTGTACATATGTTTCTATTATCTATCAAAGGACTTTACAACTTTTCTTGATGCAAGCATACTTGCATATTCATTCATATATATCATAATCAAATCATATGTAAATAGGAATAACATTCACATGCTTATTCCTGACAGATGTGAACAAGAAGGAATTATAAGAATTAGAGGAAAAGCCCTGATGCGCGCTTGATTTGGGGGAAAAGAGCTTGAGCGATTTCTGATTCGGGAATTAGAGGTATGCTCTATCGATTTGGGATGGGAGGGCTTCGATTTGTGATTTTGGAGGGGAGAGCTTCGATCGTTTTGGGAGGAGGGTAAAGAGGAGCCGTGTTTTTCTCTTTAAAATAAATTGGCCAAACGACGTCATTTTGATATACCGTGTAAAAAAAGTTTACAAGGTTGTGTACAACCATTTTCCCCATATATATATATATATATATATATATATATTATATTTTTTTGTTTTGTTTAACTAATTGTGTGACACCCCCAAAATAGGTCCACACGACCCATTCTGAGTCGCCAGATATCACACTACAGAAATCAATTACAAACTTTATTTATACAACTGTTGAACTGTCGTGCAGAGTACGACAACACATAAGCTGTGAGTTTTAATATAAATATATGTAACTCTCATAGTGCCTCGACCACGACACCTTACAATGGTACTTTACATAAAAGTACAGTCAATAACTATTTTAGAAATTAAAATCTTTGAAAAATACTCAAGGAAACCTTCGTACATAGGAGGCTATGCATCTAAGTTATGATAGATATCATATGACTCGAGAATTATCCTGGGTTGACCCAAAAGTCCCCAAAGAAAAATAAGAAGATTACTATCATCTTCTTTCCAATGGTGAGTCTTTTCTTGACATATAATTATCTCCGTTGTCTCCAAGTGAAAATTATATTTCAAATAAAGTCCAAGATCATATAGGTAGTGCTCGTAGATATACTCAGCAAGTGGATGTGCACAACCCTGTCTTATAATAACACGAGGTTGTATGTCATTAGACATCTTGTATGATAGTGGCAAAACATCCTTCCAAAGTTGGGTTCACCTCACCCTATTCGGTTCACCAAAATTAAATATCAAATGACGTATACAATACGACACACTTATTTAAAGTTCTCAACAAAATTATTTTCATACTATTTAGGGAGGATCTCAACAGCTATAGACTACCGTTCTATTCCCCTGTTATCTCCGCTCGACCCGACAACACTCTTATTACCTGAAAGAAATTGTGAAGCAAAAAGGGTGAGCACAACTAGCCCAGTAAAGAATATCATGACTAAAGATAATTTACATCATCAATAGCCTTCATCAGTAATAAATTAGAGATTTAGAAGATATGATAGATGATAAAATTTTTCAACCATAATTGCAGCGGAACGAGCAATCCATTAGAAGAGTCAAATAGACCATCAGGTCTATTATCTTCTCCATGTTAAAATCCACCAATAATGTTTTATCCTTGTAACATCAATCAATAATTCCTGTCCACAATCATATGAATAACTCGTAATCATAATTGTGATTCTAAATTCCTCTTCGCACCCAGGACGAAGATAATTTTCATCACCTATCTTCACCTGAAACATCAAAAATCATGGTTATACCAAATCGCAATTCCTGCTCATAATCATACTAATAATTTCATCTTTGCACTACGGCCAAAGATATTCATTAACAATTCATCTTTGCACTACAAGCCAAAGACATACAACTGTATTTTAGAAGAGTTAAATAGAGCATGATATCTACTATCTTCTACGAATTAAAAGTGTATAATCAATATTTTATCGTTGAGACTCAGCTTAATAAATAATCCACATCATCGAATCATCCCTGCACTACGGCAAAGGATATTCATGTAATCATCAATGGTCATGATTATACCAAATAATTCTAGGTTATAATCATACCAATAACTGTCCATCAATGCACTACGGGCCAATGAGGACTTTTACCACATCATCTATAACATTACGGGTCATGATTATATCGAATGATCCCTGGTCATAATCATACCAATAAACAGTTCATCTATGTGCATAAGCCAAAGATACTCATCAATCAATAGTTCATCTTTGCACGTAAGCCAAAGATATACAACTGTAAAACCAATAATCAACAGTCCATCTTTGCACGCAAGCCAAAGATATACAACTGTAAAACTAATAATCAACAGTTCATCTTTGCACGTAAGCCAAAGATGACTTTCATCATAATATAAGCATGAGGATTATGACAATAATATAAGCATTAATCAAACGAAATCAAGGATAAATATTAAAGACTTTAAATTTATCCAGAGTTTAAAATATCCAAATGTTATCAATCACTTAATAATCCCATAATCTAATATCATTAATATTATAACAATATTTTACTCATTTCTTAAACTTATAAATAATTTATTTTAATTATTTACATTTTACCAAATAATGCATTTAATCATTCAAAAATGCCATACTCATAAGATTTAATCACCAATGATCAAATCTCTTATCAAAAATCTGCATATACCTTATATAGGATTTCCAAGCCATAAAATCCTATTGACCAATTTTTCAACTTCACATAATATATTTAATTCATATGTTCGTAACTAAACTATTTTTATGAAAAATAACAAATCAGTACCAAAAAGTTTTCTTTTTCGGGATTTATCAGAATATAGTCTCATATTGAACATATATTTTTCTCGAAATTTTTAAATTTTATTTACTAATTTTCATATGGCCAAAACTGCCGAATATTTAGACATTTATCATAAACTGTACTTTTATCTAAAAATTCTAAAATTTACAGGGTATACTCCTGTTATATATATGTACGCCTAATAAAAATTTTACAAATTTTGAAGTTAACCACAAGGAGTTATAAGGGTTTACTTTTAAAATAGTCTTTTCCTATAAAATTCATAACTTCTAAAAATCGCCATTTTTGGACACAATCTAGAAAACTCATCAAATTATCATTTTAAATTTTTTTCAAAATTTTTGAGGATCAGAAAAATTACGAAACTGCAAATAAATTTTCGCCCGCCATGCGGTAATCCACGTAGACAGATCATTTTCACAATTTAATAAGGAATGAATACGATGGATCATTCACTATGCAT
Organism: Panax notoginseng; assembly: GCA_016801055.1. Classification (NCBI taxonomy): domain Eukaryota; kingdom Viridiplantae; phylum Streptophyta; class Magnoliopsida; order Apiales; family Araliaceae; genus Panax; species Panax notoginseng. The sequence goes on from CM029022.1 coordinate 175,383,051, forward strand.
GCGGTAATCCACATAGACAGGTTATTCTAACAAAATAATAAAGAACGGAATAACATAAGAATTCACCATGCATGCGGTAGTCCGCGTAGACAGGTTATTCCAACAGAATAATAAAGAATAGAATAACAGAAGAATTCACCAGGCATGCGATAGACCGCACAGACATGTTATTCTAACAAAATAATAAATAACGGAACCAGGTCAGGCGTAATCCGCACAGACAGGATATTCTAATAAAATAATAAAGAATGGAACCAGGTCATGCGTAATACGCACAAACATGATATTCCAACATAATAATAAAGAATGGAATAACAGAAGAATTTTACCATGTATACGGTAGTCCGCGTATACAGGTTATTCCAACAGAATAATAAGGAATGGAATAACAATAGCTCTCTTCATGAATACGAAAGAAATAATACCCCTTACCTTAGAAGAAAACTGGATACTGGAATAATGAGGTACCAGACTTCTCTTCTTCTTTCTCTCTATAATTTTTCTCTATAATAATTGCTTTATAGCTTTAGTGAATTGGTGAAAAATAATGAAGGAATGAGCATCTATTTATAGAAAAATATAGTTTCAATAATTGCACATTTTGGGGCTCAAAATATTACAGTATAATACCTTCATCTTTTCCTTCATTTTTAATTTAGTTCTGCAAGTATTATCAAACTTGTACCACTTTTCCTAATAGTAAATCATGTGAATCAATAGTTCTAGACATGTAAAAATACGAATTACAGTATAGTACCTCCATTTTTAACTTAGTCATGCAAGTATTATCAATCTTGTACCACCTCCCCTAATAGTACAAGAATGTGAATCAATAGAATACACATGTGAACAAATAGTTATAATCATGTGAATTAATAGCAATTAATTGCTCATTTATCCGATTAATTACCCGATTGGTCAATATAACTTCCAGACATCAATCAATATCAAAATAAATGTCAATTTTTACTAACACTAATAATTTCAACACAATGGAACTATCAATTTCATCTTTAATCATCACGAACTTATTCATCATTAATATTATAACTCACAATATTTAACAACCAGGTCGTTCCCAGGAAAAAGGGGCTTTCCGATAAGAATTTCTCCCTATTGGCGCGCAATTAAATTATCTAACCTCTCCTTGATAGAACTTCTAGACATTGTCAATATTATAAATAATAATATGAATAACTGTGTTGTCTCAATTATTGATTTAATAATATAATATATTATACAGATGATACTGTGACAATAATTGAATCAATTATATGAGAGATATTATGCAGCAACTACTATAGCAATAATTGAATAAACTGAGTGGCTTCTTACGTAAGCATCAATAATCAATACCGTGTGCTACTATGCAACCACGCGTATTACTGTACTTTTACTACTGGGTAGTTTAACAGTTTTAACGGTAACACTTTCGCCGTTATTTTTATAAAAAGATAATTCTGTCGTTTTTTAACTACGACAATACTTTCGTTGTGGGGTTCACCAATGATTGTGCCGCCGTACGAATATTCCCTGTTAAAAAGAATTTTCCCCGACACAACGAATATTTTATATTAACTTGCTTTCTTTGCAAAATTTTTAAATATCACCCTTAACTTTAACCTTTCATCAATTTAACCATTTACTAAATAGAATAATAATTATAGGAAAATTGAATACTTTCATTTCATAAAATTGGGGGTCTTATAAATTGTGTTAGCATTTGAAAAGTAAGCGTCTGATGAATCAACAAAGTTTAGCCCCTAAGTTTCCTACTGTTGATCTGTGATTTTTTTTAAATAGTATCCTTTCATTCTCTTATAAATAGAATGCTTGGTTAGAATTGAAAATCACACCAGAATCAGAGAATTGTTCTTCTATAATATTGAGCGTATTTCTTTCGAGTTTTAAAAAGTTTTGAGCGTAGAAAACAGTGAAAGTTTTCTTCAAGAATATCCCCGCTATACCAGTTGGAATACTCTTCTTTTCAAGGTAAGAGATATTATTTTTGTTCAGTATTCATAAGAAATAATATTTTCTTCCATACACTGTAGTATGTAAGTAATATTATTTCGCTTTAGATTCAGAATTTTATACTCATTTTGTTATGTTTTGGATTCTATACTCCATGAAATTAGTAGAATATCCTTCATATTTGTGCTTCATCCAGTATCTTTTCATGAAAATATTATTCTGAGCATTCTTGATAAGTTTTAATTTTTTCATGCCGGAGTATTATTCACGGGTTACTATTCCCGAATTACTATTCATAGGATACTATTTACTCGAGTACTATTCACCCGAGGTACTATTCATGATAAAAATTAATTCATTTTCGGTCTAAATTATTTTTGGTACAATATTATTCTTGAATTTTACTCCACAAAGCGGTATCATGTGGACAATTTGGACGTTATTGAACTTTGGATAAATTAAATTATAAATCTTTAAAATTTATCCTTGAACTTGTTTTATTGAATTCTTATATCATTGTCATCATCCTCATGCTTATATTATGTTGAAAGTCATCTGTGGCTTGTAGTGCATAGATAGACTTGGTATGATTATGACCAGGGATTATTCTGTATAATCATGACCGTAATGTTATAAAAGATGTGGTAAAAGTCCTCATTGGCCCGTAGTGCATTGATGGACAGTTGTTGGCATGATCATGACCATCGGTGAAAACACAAATATCCTTGGCCCGTAGTTCATAGATAATTTATGGTCGTGATACTAAAGAATATCCTTGGCCGTAGTGCAGGGGTGATTCGATGATGTGGATTATTTATTTAGCTGAGTCTCAGCGATAAAAGTGATGAAAAATCTTTTTAAATCATAGAAGATAGTAGATATCATGCTATACTTGACTCTTCTAATGGATTGCTTGTTCCGCTGCAGTTAAACTTGATGTTTGTTATATTTTATCAGTTTAACATTGTTGAAGGCTAACGATAATTTATTCTGCATTATCTTCGTCATAATATTTCTTATTGGGTCAGGAAATGAAAATATAGCTGGAACTAGTCAGTGAACGGAGTGACGGTCCAGATGTTTACATTAGTAGTTCTCACTATTCTGTGAAATAGTGTGATAATAAATGTATTGAGAACTTATTTTGAGTTTGAATATTGTCTAGAAGACAATATTTGTATTAAAACTCACAGCTCATGTTGTATATTTAAGTTTGTATTTGTATTCTGTACCATGTATTTGGCGACTCATATTTGGTGATGTATACCTGTTTTGAGGCGTATTTTTGTGAGTATTTAGATACTTTGAGAGTTTCTATTCAGTGCAAGTTTCCTTCGGGTTTACATTCGATATTCCTATCAGAACTACTATTATTTTGAGATAAGGGATGTTATTTTATTCGTAAATGAAATTATTTTCTTCAATATCATTATGCTGAATTATTGATATGAGTTTTATTGTGAAATTTCTACCTTTTTGTGTCGGGGTTACTATTCACGTATACGGCATTATTAACGAATACGACACTATTCACTGAAAAATAAAATATTCTCTCTTTCGTCCCAGATGTCTATTATGGTTACTATCATTGATTGTATCTATGTTTTGATCTTCATTCTATACTTCTTTTGTTAAAATTTTGGCTTCTATACTCCATAAAATTAGTAGAATATCCTTGATATTTGCACTTCATCCAGTATCTTTTCATGGAAATATTATTCTGAGCATTCTTGATAAGTTTTAACTTTTTCATGTCAGAGTTACTATTCCCAAAGTTACTATTCACTGGGTACTATTCACTCAATTACTATTCACCCAGAGTACTATTCATGACAAAAATTAATTTCTTTTCGGTCCAAATTATTTTTGATACAATATTATTCTTGAAATTTACTCCACAAAGCAGTATCATGTTGACAATTTGGACGTTATTGATTTTTGGATAAATTAAATTATAAATATTTTAAAATTTATCCTTGAACTTGTTTTATTGAACTCTTATATCATTGCCTTCATCCTCATGTTTATATTATGTTGAAAGTCATCTGTGGCCTGTAGTGCATAGATGGACTTGGTATGATTATGACCAGAGATTATTCGGTATAATCATGATCGTAATGTTACAAATGATGTGGTAAAAGTCCTCATTGGCCTGTAGTGCATTGATGGATAATTTTTGGTATGATTATAGCCATGGATTCTCTTCGGCCAAGGGTGCAAAGATGAATTATTTTGTGGCATGATCATGACCGTTGATGAAAACATGATTATCTTTGGCCCGTAGTGCATGGATAATTTGTAGTCATGATACTAAAGAATATCCTTGGCCCATAGTGCAGGGATGATTCGATGATGTGGATTATTTATTAAGCTGAGTCTCAGCGATAAAATTGATGATAAATCTTTTAAATCATAGAAGATAGTAAGTTTTATGCTCTACTTGACTCTTCTAATGGATTGTTTATTCCGCTGCAGTTGTTGATCTAAAACTTGTTGTCTATTATATTCTATCAGTTATTATACTGTTGAAGGCTAAGGATAATTTATTCTGCATTATCTTAGTCATAATATTTCTTACTGGGCTAGTTGAGCTCACCCTTTCTTTCACTATTCTATTCAGGAAATGAAAATATAGCTGGGACTAGTCGGGGAATGGTTTGACGGTCCAGATGGTTGCATTAGTAGTCCTCACTATTATGTGAAATAGTGTGATAATAATTATAATGAGGACTTATTTTGAGTATGAATACTGTCTAGAAGATAATATTTGTATTAAAACTCACAGCTCATGTTGTATATTTAAGTTTGTATTTAAGTTCTGTACCATGTATTTGGCGACTCAGAATGGGTGATGTATACCTATTTTGGGGGCGTCACAATATATATATATATATATATATATATATATATATATATATATATATATCAAGTAGAAGAATAGAAAATGTTACTTTTTGGGCCAAAGATATTTGGGCCTAGGGTATACAGTGGGTTGTTACCCATATGATATTATGTGGGTTTAGATAAGGGGTTGTTTTGATAGACGGGGATGTGTGGATTAAGCTTCCTAACTATATTTGGTTTCTAGATATAGAAAGATGTATTGGGATTTGAACCAACTTCCTTAATTCTAAGAGATTTGGTGCAATCTTATTAAGGAATTACTGATTGGGTGGGAACCTTAATCCAGCCTGGAGAAAGATTTTATGAAGGAGGTGAGAACACTATAAATAGAAGGTTTTTCTCTGATTTTAAGGTACATGCAATTATTACTTTCCAGCACTAGAGCATTAAGCCTCCATTGTTAACTTTATAGTAGCTTGTACTTATTGTCACACCGGAGTTATACCTGTAAGACCCCATCTTATTATAAATAAAATTAAATTTTCTCTAATAATTATCTTGAATAATAAGGTGTTAAATTGATATAATGCTTTGATTATGGGTGAAATGTGTAAATTTTGCAAAATAAACAAGTGGTTATAAAATATTCATTGTTGTTGGGGAATATTCGTTTGGTCGTGAAATATTCTTTCTGTCGGAGAATATTCGTACGATGGCGCATCCATTTGTGGGCCCCATAACGGAAAACGGTCGAATAAAGAAAATGACAAGTTTGAGTTTTTATAAATAACGGCGTAGTTATTACCGTTAACAATGTTAGAATACCCGATGGTTAAAATACATTAATACGCATGGTTGCACAGTAGCACACGGTATTGCACAGTATTGATGAATTATTGATCCTTACGTAAGAAGACACTACTCAATAATTGTTACAGTAATTACTGTTCAATATGTTATTTTATTGATTTAATAATTGCTACATTGATATTTTATATTATTGTTGTTTCAATAATTGTCACTGCACAGTATTTTCTATTATCAGATCAATAATTCATATTATTTGAATAATATTATTAGATAGCATTATTGACAATGTCTAAGGAAGTTCTGTCTAAGGAGAGGTTTGGTCACCTAATTGCGCGCCAATAAGGAAAAATCCTTATCGAAAAGCCCCCTCTTTCCTAGGAACGACCTGGTTGTCATAATTGTGATTCTGTAATATTATTTGTGAATAATTAATTATTGATTTATATGATAAGAAAATATTTATTTTATGTGGATATAAATGAAGGAAATATTTATTTTTATGTGGACATAATTGAAAGAATTAATGCTGAGGTGTTTTATCAATATTTTGTCGGAATGGAGGTATTAAAAATCGTCCGTATGTGAATTTCGGATATTTTCTGTTTAGAATTTGAAAAAACTTTCTTCTTCAAAGTTGTAGAGAATTAAATTTCCTATGAAAAGGACATGAGATTTGAATTTTTCTGATAAAAGAGCTATTGATTATGAATTATTGAAGTTTCGAAAAATTAAATATTTTTATTAAAATTATGGGTGGGATCCACTTTTGTTTCAAACATGTGGGCTGCAAATTTTTTTCATAAATGGCATGCTGGTGGCTGGTCTTGGTAGGTGGCGTAGAAGGAAGAAAATATATATATATTATTTTATTTATTTAGTCTCCTTTAGCGTTCTAGCATTTTCCTATAAATAGGGTGCTTAGTTAGAATTGAAAATCACACCAGAAATAAGTTTTTTCTCTCTATATATTATCGAGCGTATTTTGTGAGTATTTAGATACTTTGAGAGTTGCTATTCAGTGCAAGCTTTCTTCGATTTTACATCCAATATTCCGATCAGAAATACTGTTATTTTGAGGTAAGGGATGTTATTTTTTTTGTAAATGATATTATTTTCTTCAATATCATTATGCTGAAATATTGATATGAATTTTATTGTGGAATATTTACCTTTTTGTGTCAGGGTTACTATTCACGTATACGACACAATTTACAAATACGACACTATTCACCAAAAAATAAAATTTTTTCTTCTTTGTCTCAGATGTCTATTATGGTTACTATCTTTGATTGTATCCATGTTTTGATCTTCATTCTTGAATTTTTCTCCATTATAGTTTATTATGGAGTATTTTTAAATTTGAATTATCTAATGTACGAATCTCTAATCTTTGTCCTTTTATCTTACTGGATTCGTTCTCTAAAATATTTTTCATCATCCTCAGTTCTTAATGATGATACTTGATGAATATATTTGGCCTATAGTGCAAAGATGAATGATTATCTGATGAATATCTTTAGTCCATAGTGCAAAGATGAACAGGTGTTGAGATGAACATGACCAACTGGTGATACAAATGAATATCTTTGGACTGTAGTGCAAAGATGAATATTTGATTCAAGATGTATATTGATTGATGTTACAGGGATAAAATATTGATGACGAACTTTTAAATCTTAGAAGATAGTAGAATTCATTCTCTACTTGACTCTTTTAATGGATTGTTGTTTTCGCTGCAATTGTTGATCTAAAACATGTGGTCTATTATGTTCTATCAGATTTTTTCCTGTTGAAAACTAATGATAATTTATTGTATATTATCTTAGTCATAATATTTTTTATTGGGCTAGTTGAGCTCATCCTTTTCTTTTTTGTTCTATTTTTTTTCTCAGGAAGTGAGAACATAGTAGGAACTAGCCGGGGTATGGAGTGATGGTTTAGGATAGCTGTTTTAGTAGTCCTCACTATTTTGTAAAATAGTGTATCAATAATTATAATGAGGACTCTTTTTGAGTTTGAATAATGTCTATTAGACAATATTTGTATTTAAATTCACAGTATATATGTTGTCGTATTTTGCACGACAATTATATTAATGAAGTTATATTTGTTTCTGTACCATGTATTTGGCGACTCATAATGGGTGATGTATACCTATTTTTGGGGCGTCACAATATCCCAGCCGCCCAAGCCATCAAACTTTTGGTGTTTACTTGTTTCTGTGTAGGATTGGACGCGCTTTGGTGATTGCAGCGCGTGGATGGATCTTGGCATTAACATTGGCGCTAGAAGAAGGGTTTTTCTAGTGTTGTTGAATTTTCAATCACAATCATCAACTTCCTGTGACTATAATCATGGTGAACATCAGGACGGTTGTAAGACCCCGAATTTTATGAAATAAAGGTATTCAATTATTTCTTATAATTATTATTCAGTAAAGGATTAAATTGATAAAAATTTAAAGTTAAAGGTGATATATGTAAATTTTTTAAAATAAGCAAGTGGTTATAAAAAATTCATTATTGTTGGGGAATATTCGTTTGGTCGTGGAATATATTCTTGCTGTCGGAAAATATTTGTACGACGGCGCAGCTATTTGTGGGCTCCATAACAGAAAACTGTCGGATGAAGAAAATGACAAGTATTAGTTTTTTATAAATAACGACGGATGAAGAAAACAATAAATATGAGTTTTTTTATAAATAACGACATAGTTGTTACCGTTAGCACTGTTGGAATACCCGGTGGTTAAAACACAGTAATACGCGGTGTTGCATAGTAGCACACGGTATTGCACCAATTATTGATTCTTAAGTAGGAAGACACTACTCAATAATTGTTACAATAATTACTGTTTAATATTTTATTTTATTGATTCAATAATTGGTACGTTGATATTTTATATTATTGTTATTTTAATAATTGTCATTGCACAGTATTTCCCATTATCAGATCAATAATTCATATTATTTAAATAATATTATTAGATAGCATTATTGACAATGTCTAAGAAAGTCATATCTAAGGAGAGGTTTGGTCACCTAATTGCATGCCAGTAAGGAGAAATTTTTATCGGAAAGCCCCTTCTTTCTTGGGAACGACCTGGTTGTCATTATTATGATTCTGTAATATTATTTGTGAATAATTAATTATTGATTTATATGAAAAAGAAAATATTTATTTATGTGGATATAAATGGAGGAATTTTTTGAAAAGTGACAATTGTTAAAAATTGATATTTTATCTTTTCTGATAAAATAATTTATTTAAATATATAATTATATTATAATAATATAATAATGGTGATATTTTACAATGAATGTGTGATATACGAATAAATGAGGAGGAAGAGTATTTTTGTTTTAATAAATGTTAAAAACATGTTAAACATGTTAGTGGACGTCATTTCTTGACTGAAATTTGATTATAGCCTGCAAAATCGTCCGTATGTGAATTTCGGTCAATTTCTGCTTGGAATTTGGAAAAACTTAAACTTACAAAGTTGAAGAAAATTGAATTTCCTACGGAATGAACATAAGATTCGAATTTTTCTGATAAAATGACTATTTATTATGAATTATTGAAGTTCTGGAATAATTAATTTTTGAAGTTTTAAATATTTTTTTAAAGAAAAATGTTTTTGTTAAGATTGGTGTGCCCCACTTGTTGTTAAACATGCTGAAATCAGATCATTTAAAGTGGGCGTAGGAATTTAAAAAAAATATTTTATTAAATTTTCTGTTTTGGTGTTCTAAGTATTTTCCTATAAATAGGGTGCTTATGTTAGAATTAAAAATCACACCAGAAATTGAAGTTTTCTCTCTCTATATTATCGAGCGTATTCTTGTGAGTATTTTGATACTTTGAGTGTTGCTATACGGTGCAAGTTCCCTTCAGCGTTATAACTGATATTCCAGCTAGAAGTACTATTCTTTTGAGGTAGGGGATATTGTCATTATTATGGTAAGGGATGGTAAAGGATGTTATTTTTTTAAGTAAATGATGTTATTTCCTTTAATATCATTATACCGAAATATTGATATAGATTTTATTGTGAAACTTTATCTTTTCATGTCGAGGTTACTATTCACGTATACGTCACTATTTATGTATATGGCACTATTTACGTATACCGTAATATTTACGTATACGGTACTATGTACGAATACAAGCTACTATTCATGAGTTACTATTCACGAGTTACTATTCACGGGATACTATTCACGACAAAATTGGTTTCTCTTTTTGACCAAATTATTGTTAATTTATGAATCTTACTCTTAAAATTAAATTCATATTTTGATCATATTGTTTTTATTATCAGATATAACATTTTTATAATCCTGGTGATGAAATTTCTCCTTGACTTGAGTGTAAAGATGGGTAGATTATTGGTATGATCGTGACTATGGGTTCTCTTTGGCCAGTAGTGCAACGATGAATTGTTGACTGGTATGATCATGACCATTGAATTTGTAATTGAATATCTTTAGCTTAAGTGCAAAGGTGAATTGATCAACATGGTTATAATTATTGTTTATATAAATTCTGAAATGATTATATATTTCTTCGATATATTAATATCTTTGGCCTGTAGTACAAAGATTACTTGTTGTTGAATATCTTTGGCATGTAGTGCAAAGATGAACTGTTGGTGAATATATTTGGCCCGTAGTGCAAAGATGAATTTATTAGTATAATTATGAACATGAATTGTGATTTGGTATAACTATGATCTTTGATGTTTCAGGTAAAAACAGGTGATGAAAATTATCTTCATTCTACGTGCGAAGAGGAATTTAGAACCACAAAGATGATTATGAGTTATTCACATGATTGTGGACAGGAACTGTTGATTGATGTTACAGGGATAAAATATTATTGGTGGACTTTTAACATGGAGAAGATAATAGACTTTATGGTCTATTTGACTCTTCTAATGGATTTCTCGTTCCGCTGCAACTATGGTTGAAAAGTTTATTCATTTATCATATGTCCTAAATCTCTGATTCATTACTGATGAAAGCTATTGATAATTTAATTATCTTTAGTCATGATATTCATTACTGGGCTAGTTGTGCTCACCCTTTTATTTCATAATTCCTTTCAGGTGATAAGAGTATAGCTGGGTCGAGTGGGGGTAACAGGGGAATAGAATGGTGGTCGATAGCTGTTGAGGTTTCCCCTAAAATAGTATGAAAATAATTTTATTGAGAACTTTAGATAAGTGTTTTGTATTTTATAAGTCATTTAATAGTTATATTTGGTGAATCAAGTAGGGTGAGGCGAACCCAACTTTAAAAGGGTGTTTTGCCACTCTCATACAAGATGTCTAATGACATACAACCTCGTGTTATCATAAGACAGGATTGTGCACATCCACTTACTGAGTATATCTATGAGCACTACCTATATAATCTTAGAGTTTGGTTGAAATATAATTCTCAATTGGAGACAATAGAGATAATTATATGTCAAGAGAAGACTCTCCATTGGAAAGAACATGATAGTAATCTTCTCAGTTTTTTGGGTCTATTGGGTCAACCAAGGATAATTCTCAAGTCATATGATATCTATTACAATTTAGATGCATGGCCTCCCATGTACGAAGGTTTCCTTGAACATTTTTCAAAGATTTTAATTTCTAAAACAATTATTGACTGTACCTTTATGTAAGGTGCCATTGTGACGTGCTATCCAAGGTTGGAATAAGAGTCACAGTTGGTATATATTTGTATTTAAACTCACAGTATATGTGTTGTCGTATTTTGCACGACAATTGTAATAATAAACTTGTAGTTATTTTCTGTGCCATGTATTTGGCGACTCAAAATGAGTTGGGTGGGATGGACCTAGTTTGGGGGTGTCACAACGGTTTCTACTGTAGGATAATCGGCGGCAAGAGGTTCTTCCCAACAGAGGGGGTCCGTTAAAGATAGACTGAGGCCGTCGAAGAGCATCCATGAGCGGCTCGATCCTCAGAGAACTTCGGTAAGATCCAAAGGAGGAGACCGGGAAGACGTCAAGAGGAGGTTGTTCTCGACATCCAGTAAAGAAACTACGAAGGATCGGAGGAGGGCAGAAGGCACATCGCATCGAACCCGACGTCGAGAAGATCAAGAGGATAAAAAATCTGTTCTGGCCAAGAAGGCGCAAGAGACAGAGAAGGCACTGATGGTGTTGCTGCTGCAGAAGGAAGAGATTGCGAAACAGATGGTTCATATGGTCTGTAAGACCCCAACTTTTTATAAATAAAATCGAATTTCCTTTAATTATTATTTTGAATAATAAGGTGTTAATTTGATATAATGTTGTGATTATGGGTGAAATGTGCAAAATTTATAAAATAAGCAAGTGGTTATAAAATATTTATTGTTGTCGCGGAATATTCGTTTGTCGTGGAATATTCTTGTTGTCGGAGAATATTCGTACGACGGCGCAGCCATTTGTGGGCCCCATAACGGAAAACGGTCGGATGAAAAAAACGACAAGTTTGAGTTTTTATAAATAACGACGTAGTTGTTACCGTTAACACTGTTAGAATACCCGGTGATTAAAGTACAGTAATACGCGTGATTGCACAGTAGCATACGGTATTGCATAGTATTAATGAATTATTGATCCTTACGTAGGAAGGCACTACTCAATAATTGTTACAGTAATTACTGTTCAATATTTTATTTTATTGATTCAATAATTACTACGTTGATATTTTATATTATTATTATTTCAATAATTGTCACTGCACAGTATTTCTTATTATCAGATCAATAATTCATATTATTTGAATAATATTATTAGATAACATTATTGGCAATGTCTAAGAAAGTTCTGTCTAAGGAGAGGTTTGGTCACCTAATTACGCGCCAATAAGAAGAAATCTTTATCGGAAAGCCCCTTTTTTTCCTGAGAACGGCCTGGTTGTCATAATTGTGATTTTGTAATATTATTTGTGAATAATTAATTATTGATTTATATGATAAGAAATATTTATTTTATGTGGATATAAATGAAGGATAGGAAAATATTTATTTTATGTGATTATAAATGAAGGAATTAATGTTGAGGTGCTTTATCAGTATTTTGTCGGAATGGAGGTATTAAAAATCGTCCGTATGTGAATTTCGGGCATTTTTCGTTTGGAATTTGAAAAAACTTAAAGCTACAAAGTTGTAGAGAATTTAATTTCCTATGGAATGGACATAAAATTCGTATTTTTATGATAAAAGGGCTATTTATTATGAATTATTGAAGTTTCTGATTATTGTTTAAATGATAAAATATTTTGAAAATTTCTAGAATTGGTGGCCCCACTTTTGGTTGGTGAGAAATGTGCTGAAATTTTATTTTAAATGTGGTGGACATAAATAGTAACAGGTAAAGCTATCAGGTAGCAGGTTAAGTCTGCTTCGGCGTTCTAATATTTTCCTATAAATAGGGTGCTTAGTTAGAATTGAAAATCACACCAGAAATAAGTTCTCTCTCTCTCTCTCTCTCTATATATATATATATATATATATATATATATATATATATATATATATATATATATTATCGAGCGTATTTTGCGAGTATTTAGATACTTTGAGAGTTGCTATTCAGTACAAGTTCCTTCAACATCACATCCGATATTCCGATCAGAAATACTGTTCTTTTGAGGTAAGGGATGTTATTTTCTTCGTAAATGATATTATTTTCTTCAATATCATTATGCTGAAATATTGATATAAATTATATTTTGAAATTTCTACATTTTTGTGTCGGAGTTACTATTCACGTATACGACACTATTCATGAATATGACACTATTCACAGAAAAATAAAATTTTCTCTTCTTTGTCCAAGATGTCTATTATGGTTACTATCTTTGATTGTATCCATGTTTTGATCTTTATTCTTGAATTTTACTTCATTATGATTTATTATGGAGTATTTTTAAACTTGAATTATCTAAAGTACGAATCTCTAATATTTGTCATTTTGTCTCACTGGATTCGTTTCTTTAAAATATTTTTCATTATTCTCAGTCCTAAATGATGATATTACTGAATATATTTGGCCTGTAGTACAAAGATGAATGATTAACTGATGAATATATTTGGCCCGTAGTGCAAAGATAAACATGTGTTGAGATGAACATGACCAACTGGTGATACAAATGAATATCTTTGGCCTGTAGTGGGAAGATGAATATTTGATTCAAGATGTATATTGATTGATGTTACAGGGATAAAATATTGATGATAGACTTTTAAATCTTAGAAGATAGTAGAATTCATTCTCTACTTGACTCTTCTAATGAATTGTTGTTTTCGCTGCAGTTGTTGATCTAAAACTTGTTATCTATTATATTTTATCAGATTTTTTCCTGTTGACGACTAACGATAATTTGTTGTATATTATCTTAGTCATAATATTCTTTACTGGGCTAGTTGAGCTCACCCTTTTCCTTTTTGTTCCATTGTTCTTCTCAGGAGTAGAGAATTTAGCAAGAACTAGTCGGGGTATGGAGTGATAATTTGTTGGGAACTTGTGACTCATAAACAAAAAGCCACTGAAAAAGGGCTAGTGCGAAGCGTAGCGGAGCGGAGCGTAGTGGAGCGGATGATAGTGATCAGTAGAGATGTGGTTTTTGATGAGGCTTCCATGGTTAAGTCACAACAGGAAGGTCAGAAAACCGAGGCTGGTGGAGAGATCGGCAAACAACAGCAGGAAGTTCAAATCGAACTGGAGAATTATGACACTGGAAATTCACCACCAGTGGAACAGGAAAATCAGCAACAGCAAGACGAAAGCATAGCCGTAAGGAGACCCAGACGCACTATCAAACCACCGGAGAGGTACATGTTTGATGATATAGTTGCATATGCTTTATCTACTACTAGTGGGGACCCGTCCACGTTTTAGGAAGCTATTGCTAGTTCTGAAAGGGACAGATGGATGGAGGCCATGGTGGAGGAGATGGAGTCGTTGAAGAAAAACAAGACTTGGGAATTGTCAGAATTACCTGAGGGAAAGAAACGAGTGGGGTGCAAGTGTGTGTACAAGAAAAAGGATGCTGTATCAGAAAAGGAAAAAGAACGGTTTAAAGCTCGATTGGTAGCAAAGGGATACTCACAGAGGAAGGGAATTGACTATGATGAGGTGTTTTCTCCAGTGGTGAGATACACCTCAATCAGGATTATTTTGGCATTGGTGGCTAGCTATGATCTAGAATTAGAGCAGCTGGATGTGAAGACAACCTTCCTTCATGGTGAATTGGAGGAAGTGATATTCATGGAGCAGCCTGAGGGATTCAAGTAGCCGAAGACGGAGCACATGGTATGCAGGTTGAAGAAGTCACTGTATGGGCTGAAACAGTCTCCAAGACAATGGTACAAGAAGTTCGATTCCTTCATGATCCGGATTGGGTTCACTCGATGTGAGTATGATTGTTGTGTTTACGTGAAAAACCTTGAGGATGGTTCTAATATTTTTCTGTTACTGTATGTGGATGACATGCTTATTGCTGCAAAGAGCATGATTGAAGTAAACAGGTTGAAGAACTTGTTGGGAAATGAGTTTGACATGAAGGACTTGGGTGCTGCTAGAAAAATACTTGGGATGGAGATTCGCAGGGATAGAACAGCTGGTAAGCTGTGGTTGACATAGAATAACTATGTGGAGAAAGTGTTGGAGAGGTTTAGTATGGTTAATGCTAAACAGGTTAGCACTTCATTAGCGAGTCATTTCAGGCTATCTACAGCACAGTGTCCGAAATCGACGGAAGAAATTCAGGATATGTCAAACGTGCCCTATGCGAGCGCAGTTGGTTGTTTGATGTATGCGATGGTATGTACGAGACCCGATTTGGCACATGCAGTCAGCACAGTGAGCAAATACATGGCCAATCCAGGTAGGGAGCACTAGAAAGCTGTTAAGTGGGTGTTCAGATATTTGAGAGGAACGACAACTCATGGGATTATGTTTGCGAAGTAACAGACTCAAATTTTAGTTGTAGGGTATGTGGATGCGGATTATGCTGGAAGGTTGGATGATTTGAGATCTACAACAGGGTATGTGTTTACTTTGGCAGGTGGACCGATTTGTTGGAGATCCATGGTACAATCTCTAGTAGCTCTATCTACTACTGAATCTGAATACATGGCATTGGCTGAGGCTGGCAAGGAAGCATTGTGGTTGAAGGGTTTTGTGAATGAGCTGGGCATAGATCAAGGTGGAGTACAGCTGTATTGTGATAGTCAGAGTGCCATTTACTTGGCAAAGCATCAAGTGTATCACGGAAGGACCAAGCATATTAGCGTAAGGTATCACAAGGTGAGGGAGCTGATAGCTACTGGGGAAGTGATATTGGAAAAGGTGCATACTTCTGAAAATATAACTGACATGTTGACAAAGACTGTGACCGCAGACAAGTTCAAGCATTACTTGGACTTGATTAATATCTTCAAATGTTAGTTTGGAGGATTACCCCGAGACTGGATAGAACAAGTGACGTATCTTGTGAAGGGACGAGGTTATTCGTCAAGGTAGAGATTTGTTGGGAACTTGTGACTCATAAACAAAAAGCCACTGGAAAAGGGCTAGTGCGTAGCGGAGCGGAGCATAGTGGAGCAGAGCGAAACGGAGCGGAGAGCGCTGGAGCTAGAAGGAAGGTAGCGCGGGACGCGCTGCCTCGGCAGGAGGAGCCTGGGCAAGTAGCGCGGAGCGCGCTGCGGAAGCCCTTGGAACAGCGCGGGCCGCGCTGCGTCGGTAACTCAGTTTTGCTGATTGTTAATTGGATTGAGTATTATGGGTAATTGACCATAATATGAAGTAGGGTTAGAATAGGATTAGTAGGTATATATACTATCTATTGTAAAGCTCTATGTAACCAAGGAATCATCAATAAACAACTAGACGCTGCCTGTGGAGTACCCAAATTTGGGAACCACGTAAATCTCTTGTGTTCTTCTTAATTCTCTATCGTTAGAGTGCGTGTATGTGATCCTATAATTCTAACATGATTCAAGATAGTTGTTTTAGTAGTCCTCACTATTTTATAAAATAGTGTATCAATAATTGTAATGAGGACTCCTTTTGAGTTTGAATACTGTCTATTAGACAATATTTGTATTTAAACTCACAGTATTGTGTTGTCGTATTTTGCACGACAATTATATTTATAAATTTGTATTTGTTTCTGTACCATATTTTTGACAACTCAGAATGGGTGTTGTATACCTATTTTGGGGGCGTCACATGGTCGAACAGAAAACTGGGGCTTCCAGCCACAACCGAACCAACAGGCGGGGTAGGTCTCCAGACAGACAGTCCAGGGCACGAAAGGCTGAGGGTACAAGACGATCCGAGATGAGGCTTCAGAGCTGCTCTCGAGACGAGAACAAATCGGGTGGTCGCATATCCAGGAGCCAATCGAGGATACACCACCCTGTAGGTTCCCGTTACTGCGAGAGCAGGGGTCGAAGCCCTTCCAAGGCTGATAGTTTGGATGGGAAGGGTCGGACCGACCACAGAAAGAAGGATTCTCCCAAAAAAGAAGTGCCCACAAAGCCGGATGGGATGGAGTTGTTGCCCAAAAAATTGGAGGAGATTCAAAAGGAGTTGGCTGAATTCAAACAGGGGAAAGTAAGTTCAGGTAAAAAAGCTTCGTCATTCTCTCCTGAGATCGTTCGGGAAAAAGCAGACCCCAGCAAGAAGCTCCCCTATATGAAAAGTTATGATAGCACTGGTAATCCGTATGAACACACTCAAGCATATGACAGACTAATGGACTACTATGACTACTCGGATGTGACCAAGTGTCATACTTTCATGACAACTTTGAGGAAGGATGTCAGGCAATGGATGATAACCTTGGCCCCGAACTCAGTCTCGTCATGGGAAGAGCTGTCACAAGTTCCATACCCAGTTCAAATGTAACAAGAGAAGGAGAAAGCCCACAGGATCGTCATGCACTAAAACATTTCACTCTCCAGGTCAACACGCTTGCAGCTAAATCATTTCTTAGATTGTATATACTCCATTATCCAAGTATTATCATGTTACTTTTGCAAAGTCAACGGAGTTTAATTTAGTTGATGTTCGTGATGAAACTTGTGCTGCTTTCTGGTGAGTTTCATACACTTGGGTTGCTGTTAGTTGAATGTGCGGCTGGCTTATGATTGTGTAGAAGCTGCTTATTTCAAACCCAACTTATTTAATTCAAAGACGCAATGCACTAAAAGTGATACGATGCTTTTGGATTTTGGATGTCCAAATACTGCCAGCTATCGCCGCAAATGCTAGTAACAGAAAGAAACCCGAAAAGTTGATGCAATGGAATGTACATAGATAGTTTCATGTTTTTTCAAAGGTTCTTTGTAGAAACATATGTTGTGATTGTTGGGTAAAATTCTATCAAATGTGCAGATTTAGAAAGTCAAATGGTTGATTTCATTAACTTTTAGAGTATCTTAAGTAACAGTATTTTGCAAGCTAAAGAAAGTAGTTGACCTTTGTATTGTTTTTTTCCTTTTGCCTTTTGTGTGTTTATGACATATACGTGTATGGTTTACGCTTGCTGCCGTGTGACCTTCCCAATTTTTGCATACTTCGGCCTACTTTTGAAGTTTTGCCATTTGTTTTTAGGATTTATATCTTCACATAAAAAGTATCGATATAGATATATTAATCATCGCTACAGGATTTATAGTAACGGTTTTCATATAAAAATATCATTTCTGTTATAGATTTATCTGTTTCCTTGTTTTTATTATTTATTTATGCCCTCTTTCTGAAAAAGAGTTCTAATTAACCTATATATATATTTTAATATTTCTTACACATACTAAAATTTTCTTGGGTGAAACTTAATACTCCCTCCGTTCCTTAATATAGGTCGGTTTAGAGTTGTGCACAAGTATTAAAAAAATGATTGTAAAACATTAAATATATTATCAATTGTCTATATTGCCCTTGTATTGAAAAAAGATAGTGTTATTTATTGGCCAAAAAATAGTGAGAGAACCAAAGTTATTTTAATACTTGTGGTAATATGAAAAACTAAACAATTAATGCTTACTTGAAATTCTCAAACGACTTATATTTAGGAACAAAAATATTTATCTAAAACGATCTATATTAAGGAACGGAGGGAGTATTATATTTTATAAAATTTAAATGTTAAGATTAAAAATATTTTATTTGAAAAAAAGAGAGTCTAATATATACCAATAGAACTCTTATTTTTCTGTCGTATGAGAGAACTAATTAATGGTGTTTAGTGAACAGGTAGGCCATTCAATTTGTCTCCTTATAAATTTCTAATTTATCTTTATATTGGATCCGGTTATCATAAAATTAACTTCATGGTAAGTTGGTCAATTGACCAATACAGTGTTGACACGCAGAGGGAGAGATCACCTCCCGACCTGCGTGTCGACACTGTATTATTCAATTGACCCAAGTTAACTTCATGCTAACCATTCCCCTTAATATTATTCCTTTTATTGCGGGGTTTGTTGATATATTATTAATAGTCCTTTTATATATAATCTTACTAAAGGGTTCTTGTATGCTTTTTTGGGTAATTAGGTCATGAATTAAATATACTTTGCATCCTCCAATTTATTCTTAGTTTGCATTTTATATTTTATATTTTATAAATAGACACTTTGTATCCCACACTTTCAAGATACTGAAACATAACATAATACATTCCCCCAAAAAATCATTAACCGAGTTGAAAAGTTAAGTTGTGTTAATCGCATTGTCTTTTCATAGTCAAAATAGTCTCATCATTGAAATTCTTGTCGTGGATCAAAATTGCCCAACTCTGTCAACCCATTTAACGACTATTTGACCGCAGGGTGGTATGTGTCAATGAATTGAAGTGTGGGATGCATAGTGCAAAACTAGGATAAATTGAGAAAAGTAAAGTAGAATTAACTCTTAAGTCATGGTTGTTGTTTTAGTTTGTGTCTAATGAGATGAAGTATGCAAAATTTATTAGAAGAATAAAAATAAAGAAAATTACATTTGACAACGAAATGAAATGAAAAAAAAGAGAGTAGTAGTTGGAGAAAATATTAAAATTGGGACCATTGCCCTATTCCAAATAATGCATTGGGAAGTTGCGTGGACCACCAGCTATGGCTATGCCAAATGTGAATTAGATGACATTTGGAAGGACATAAGGGATTTGGTGGACAATTGCAGCAGTTATAATTAATTTTAGATATATATATATATATATACACTGTCCGAATCTTAAGCTCACTCCTTATCTAATTCACATTGCTCATCCCCTTTAGCGATGGATCGGACGACGATTCGGTTCGTCGCTAAAAACTAAGACGACGGTTCTACACATAGCGACGGACCGAATCGTCGCCCAGTCCGTCGCTAAAAGGGGTGACCAAAGTGAGCTAGATAAGGGGTGAGCTTAAGATCTGGACCATATATATATATATATATATATATAGTCCGGATCTTAAGCTCACCCCTTATCTAACTCACCCGAACTCACCTCTCTTTAGTGACGGATCCGACGACGGTTCGGTCATACAACCGTCGTCTATACTTTTAGCGACGGACAATATATAGCGTCGCTAAAAGTATAGACGACGGTTGTATGACCGAACCGTCGTCGGGTCCGTCGCTAAAGGGGGGTGAGCTCGGGTGAGTTAGATAATGGGTGAGCTTAAGATCCGGACCGTGTATATATATATATATATATATATATATATATATAAAGCTGTATAATGAGCAAACAGTTCGGGCTCGATTCGTACAATTAAAAGTTCAATTCGAGCTCGACTCGAAATATAAATGATTTAAATATAAGCAAATTTTAAAATTCGATAAATTACTCGAACCTCCTCAAATAGCAATTTTCTATTGAAACTCGGACCATATTCGTTCGAAAAGTTCAAACTGCTAGGGCTCAATTCGAGATCGTGCTCCGACTAAATAGTTAAATGAGCCTAAATAGTTAAATGAGCTTCAATTAAACCTTATTTTATACTCAATAAATTTTGTGCATCAATTATGAGCAACTTAAAATTGATTTAAACTCTTATATATAAAATACTCATTTTAAAATGCCTTGAATCAAATACATAAATAAAGAAAGGTCAGCTCTCAAGGGTCGGGTCATGTGAGGTAGTGTTAACTTCAGAATAAAAAAATATAAAAAGAAATCTTACAAAATGGTACCTCGTGTTCTTAGAAAGATCATTATAAGTAATTTATAATAAAAATATAAATACTTTTAATAGTATATATCAATCATCCCAAATGCCAACAGTCAAACTTCATTAAATAATTTGGACATATCTTGTTTTTATATTTAAAAGATTTTGTAGAAAATCATGCAGTTTGTTCTTACTTCTTAGTAATATTATAGTACTATTTGTTTAAAACTTAGTTTAATTTGTGTGCCAGTTAGACAAAATATTTGTTTGTGCTCTACGTTTCTGGTGCGGTTGATATCATGCGTTAATATAAACACATTTTTAATTATAGAATATTTGATAAAAAAATTATTTTAAGAGAGTTGAATAATGTTTAGTTATATAATTATAAAAGTGTTTTAAAAAAAAACTAAGGACGAACATATGAGTGTCCGTTTGTTGGAGTCGTGGGTTGTGGTGCAGTGAGATTAAATATTTTTTAAATTTCGAGTTTTTTACTAAGTGAAAATTTTGGTAGAATTTTTGTAAAAATAAATTTTGTTGTGGTCGAAAGTATAAAATTTTTGCTACTTTTAAAAGTATTTTTTAAAAACCAAAATCTCGATTCACTAAAATTAATGTTTTTTAAGAGTCACCAAACGCTAAAAGTATGTTTTTGTTAGAATTTGAGCATTAATTTAGGCTCAGAATTGAGTATACTATTTGGAGTGTTACTCGTCAAGTATTAGTCTTAATAAGTTAAATTCGATCGTTTGAGATAAGTTAATATATATATATAGATAAGTTAAAAACCGTCGCTATAGCCGATTCGTTCTTAGTTCGCTTCTTCCAGTTCGCTGAAAAAGCGAACTGTATATATATATATATATATATATATATATATATATATATATATATATATATATAGTATCCATTTTCAGTTTACTAACAATCTTAAGACAATTATTATCTATATACTCCCTCCGTCTCATGATAAAAGTCTTTATTACTATTTTAGGTAGATCCATGTTAAATGTTCACTTTCCTTTAATAACCAAACTTTTACACATTTATTCATATTATGCCGTAGTATTAAATATCTCATAATTTTCTTATTCTAATTCTCTCTCCATATTTAATAAGTATGGAGAGATAATATTTTGAATTGAATAGCTAGAAAGTCACTCTCTCACCTACATTAAAAATAATTAATGACATATTATTATGGACAATTTTGTCACTTCATTTATTTTCTTAACATAAGTGAAAAGTCCACCAGGACTTTTATCCTGGGACGAAGGGAGTATATAATATCCATTTTCAGTTTGCTTACAATTTTGTTACACAGCATTTGAAAATCTAAACGCACTTTAAAATATTATTCGTCTAATAACAACTTATTTAACTCATAAAAGTAGTATTTATGGCTCAAACAATATACCAAAAATAATATCATGCATTTAGAGGTTCACCGTTGTCATATTGTAAAAGCAATTTTCAAAAATACGAAAGACAAAATTATAGAAACCTTTACCATGGAATTTCTATCCATAATTATCTAACTTTTTGATGATGACTAGACCTGTTAAACGGGTTGGGCCGGGTCTCTGACGGACCGGGCCAAAACGGCCCGGTTTTTTGCGGGTCGAAAAATGTAAACTCAAAGCCCGTGGGTTTACGGTCGGACCGGGTCGAGGGTGTTTTATGTCTATTTTTTTATTTTTTTTGGGCTTCAAGTGAACGGGTCGGGCCAAGCTGGGCCAAAAAGGTCCGTTTTCTGTGGACCGAAAAAATGCGGCCCAAAATCCATTTTTTGACGGACGGACCGGGTCAACCTGCGAATTTTAGGCCCGTTTGCCAGGTCTAATGATGACATTATAATAAGGATACGAAAGGGAAAATATATACATAAGACAAAAAGGATGCGCATGTGACATGGTGACAAAATATTAGTATATGTAATTGAATTATTTTTTCGGTGCGAATATTATAATTGAATTTACCCGCTAAATTGCACAACTCTAAATTAACATGATTCACATTTTTGGCTAATGTATGTCAGGGGTGTTATAATGTCTTAAATGAGTGTGTTTGATAAAATTAAATAATTAATATCTGAATTATTATATATTTTAATAAATTAAATTAATTGAGTAAAATAATATTTAAGTTTAAAAAGTTATTTAGTAATTAAAAGTATAAAATATTTGAATGATCTCAAATTAACTTTTTAAAACTCAATAATGATCATAAAATTTGGAATAGAGAGAGTACAATATTTATAAAAACTACATAAATTTAAAATTTTCATTAAGGCTATGTTTGTTTGCAAGAATTACACTTGGGATAGGACTATTAATCTCAAGTGTCTTGTTTGTTTTCAAATTTAGACTTGAAATTATTAGTCTCAGGATTATAAAATGGCTTAATAGTCTTTACATTATAATTATAATCCCTGTATTATAATAGTAAGATTAATAGTCTTGGATTATAATCCCGAAATTATAATCCTTACAAACAAACATAGCCTAAGAGACAGCTCTTAATAATTTAGATTTATATCTTTCTAATACCGATTAAGAGACGATAAGAGACAAAACTCTTAAGATATAAAACTCTTAAGAGGTAAATAAATATGATTAATAGTTTTGGGATTATAATCCATGCAAATAAACATAGTCTAAGAGACAATTCTTAATTAAGATTTATATCTTTTTAGTACCGATTAAGAGACGATAAGAAGCAAATAAAATTTTACTAAAGACATGCCCTATTTTTTGACTTTAACTTAAAATTTAGTTTTTAAAAAATAAAGGGTGATGCCTCTTGTAATATGCCTATATAAATTTTATAAAATAAAATAGGATTAATTTTTTTAAAATGAATCGATTTGTATCATGATATTCTTTTTTTATATTACTTAATGGTGGAATAAATTATGTTCTGGCACGAGTATACAATAAGTCCCACTTTTATGAGAGAAATAAATATGTGAAAATATAACATGTGGAAGTAAACTTGATTTAATCTATTGAACAAATTTATATTTTATTATTTAATTAATCAATAATGATAGTTTTTGTCACATGACCATTCTATGTAATAAAACTGACAGTTTGTAAGGGACTATATATGATGTGCTTCTATATTTTTTTAACAGCACTGTTTTGAGGAGAGATACATACATATGGAGAGCGAGTCAGGTGATCCGAAATCGCCTTTGTTGGGGCCGGCCACGGTGAGTGGAGGAGGACGGAGACTGAGTTGGAGTGGCAGTGGGCGGCGAGGCCGACTCACTCGCCGAAACTCATTTAACTCGCTGAAGAACGACTTTGTGTCGAGACTTCCTGATAAGGTCCGTTCTGGTGTTGATCTCGAGTCTTCGTCTTACTTTAATATCTCCAAGTCTGCGGCCTTAACGGAAGGTTAATTCTCTCCTTTTACCTATCTCTAAATGTATAAACACATGTACATATTGTATTATGTGATTGGTTAACTTGTTGAGTGTTACAGGATTGAATGTTGTGAATGGGAATTAAAAATTTAGAGTCCTTTTTTTCATTTTTTGTATGCATTTTCTAAGAATAGAGAAATAATTACATGATGTTGAGATGATACTTTATTTTTTATTTTAATACTGTGAAATCAGTCAGCTGTGTCGAAGTTTTGATTCATGTTAAGCCAGCTTCTCAATATTTACATTCTAGCCAAAAAAAAGAGATGCATAAGCCTTTTTTTGATTAGGAAGAAAATTTTCAATATTAGCAAAGATAACTTTCCAAAAGGTAATGGGAGAAAATTAATCGTCCTATAAAAGGTGGGCATGGCTAAAATTGAACACTAGATGTGTTAAAAAGTGGTCTTTCTGTTGGCTAAAATTGAACACTAGATGTTTTAAAAAGTGGTCTTTCTGTCTCTCCCAACTCTCTGTCTTGTATATGCGTTTCCATTCTCATAACATCAAATTTTTTTCTCATATTTCTATAGGTGAGAAGGAGTATTATGAAAGGCAATTTGCCACATTAAAATCATTTGAGGAAGTAGATTCGATGGTGGCATCCGATGGCATGGAAGAGGAAGATCTAGAAGAACAATATCAACAAGAAAGAGCAATGAGAATCTCTAATTATGCAAATATTCTGCTACTGGCATTCAAGGTGACTTATCATTGGTCAAAGTTTTATGACTAGCAGAATATTGTTGAATGATGTATTTCGGTAAATAGGTTGATTTATGAATGAAAGACGCCTCTTCGTTGTTTTCATTGTTTGTGGTATTTATTCTTTACAGAAGTTGTAATAAGCCAAATAGTATTTATAGATTTGAATTGGTGCTCATCCTCAATTGCTTGTTCACGTAACACTGCTACTATGTAATTTATCAAAGTATACAATGTCACGTGAAATTGAAACATGCACATTGAAAAAACATTGTAACATTTATTGAAAAGTTGTTGAATATTAAAATATTGATGGTCAGAATAACATTTGTATTACCTTTTGCAGGTTTATGCAACAGTTAAGAGTGGATCCATAGCTATTGCGGCATCAACACTGGATTCCTTACTTGATCTAATGGCTGGCGGCATACTTTGGTTTACTCATCTGTCAATGAAAAACATTAACATTTATAAATATCCTATTGGGAAGTTGAGGGTACAGCCAGTAGGAATAATTATCTTTGCTGCAATCATGGCTACACTTGGTATGTCATTGTGCCTTAAGCCCATGTTTGATTTCAAATGAGACTAGCTACTTCTCTATGAATTGTATGTGCCTTACCATCTTTTGGTGGTAAGCATTGTTGAATAATCGTGCCATGTATTAGCTTATTATGATGTGCTGTTGCCATAAGACAGCACATCATGACTATGAATTCAACTTTAATTAGTGAACATGTGATATAATACATTTAAACATTTTAGGTTTTTGTATGATGTACTAACACTAGTTAAATGACACATATCTAAGTTATACCTTATAACAAAAAACAGAGGGAAACATTCAAGCCAGGCAAATATTTCCCTTTGTCATTAAATATGCTATAATTAGTTGTCATAAGAAAATGACAGAAGTTTCTGTAACCAGCGGAAGCATATTATTTGATCATTCTTTTGTTCATTGACATGATATGGTTGCTTTTCCTTTTTTTCCCCCAAGATTAAGATATGATACTTTTTTTTCCCTTTTAAAGAGATAAGGGTGCTTTTACTTTGCAGTTGTCCTTAATTTGATGTACTTATAAGTTTTGGGTACTACCATTTCATTGCAGGAGATTCAAGGAAGCCATTTCTCTTCTCTCTCTTTCTGTGTTTACTTTATTTATTTTATTTTATTTTTGTTCAGGCTTCAATAAAGCTGGAAATTTCCGTTATCTTGTTTTAGTCAGAAATTAATGTTTAGGCTCGTCTCTGTACAATTTCTAAATTTAGTACCAAGAAGGTAAGATGTATCATAAATAACCAAATAACTGATAAAAACTATAAATGTCAATGCTTGATAGAGAGAGACATGGGAGGAAAAACAACAACATTACACGGAGTGTGGTGCCTCTGTCTCTGTCTCCCCCTTCTTCCTCTTCCTATCAATTGTTATGTTCGTGTTTGTGCATGTGCATGTGTCTATTTCAATGTATATTTCTGATGCTATTGCATAATCTTTGCCATGTCTGTCCATCCATTTTTTTCCTAATGTTACCATCCAACATATATTTTGGACCTAGTTATGTGATTTAACTTAGATTAGAACAGTGCTTTGTGCAGCCTGAGAAAAACCACAATCTCTCCCTCTCTCAAAACCCCAACCTCTTGCAGTATGAAAAAATATTCTGGGCAGTGAAGGTGTCTTATTGTTGAGCTCTCTTTCAGGCTTTCAGGTTTTGATCCAAGCTGTACAAGAACTTATCAAAGACGATCCTCCTGGTAAAATGAACTCGGATCAATTGCTATGGTTGTACACAATCATGATATCAGCTACTGTGGTAAAACTTGCCCTCTGGATTTACTGCAAAAGCTCAGGAAACAAGATAGTACGTGCCTATGCAAAGGTATTAGGACTGTCTTGATCTTAGCCGTTCTTCATTTTACAACCTACTTGTGTAATCCTTCAATTTGATTTACCCAGGATCACTATTTCGATGTGATAACAAACATAGTAGGACTAGTTGCAGCTGTTCTTGGTGACAAGTTTTACTGGTGGATTGACCCGGCTGGTGCTATTGTCCTCGCCATCTATACAATCACAAATTGGTCAGGAACTGTTCTGGAGAATGCAGGTAGATTCTAAATCTTCATCTCTGTATTTATATGTTTTAATACATTCTAGAAATGATATAATTTAATACTCTGCGAGAAAACTAAACCTTTAGTAAGGATTTCATATGCTAAATAGGTACTGGCTATATTTGAAGCATAATTGATGTAGTGTTTCCAAGTTTATGATGGTTTTTCTTGATGCAGCATCATTAGTGGGACAATCAGCCCCACCAGAAGTAATGCAGAAATTGACATATCTCGTCATACGACACCCTCAAGTCAAACGCATTGATACAGTTCGTGCTTATACTTTTGGAGTTCTGTATTTTGTCGAGGTTAGTGTCATTTTTGTCAGTTAAACTGAATAGTAGGAATATCTACTAGAAACTCTTTGCCTGGTTTTGCTGTTCTGGTTCTTTATTCTCCTCTCATCTTTTACCACTCAGTTGCACTATATGGCATGTAAGGTAACTTGAATAAATCGAGTTAAAAGATGTAGCGGTACCTATATCAATTTGAGAGGGAACTGAGAATGTCAAAATTTACTTGTGAAATTATCAATTCTCATTTCATTATATATATATATATATATATATATATATATATATATATATTAAATTTTTTTTCTCCGTCATGTTTTCCCCCACCAAAACAGGTTGACATTGAGCTTCCAGAAGATTTACCCTTGAAAGAAGCTCATTCCATAGGGGAAAGCCTACAGATAAATATCGAGAAACTTCCCGAAGTTGAACGGGCATTTGTTCATCTTGACTTTGAATGCGATCACAAACCAGAGCACTCTGTTCTCAGTAGGTTGCCAAACAGTGAGCCTTGAGAGGAATGCATAAATAAGGATCCCGTATTCTTCCGGTGGGCAAATCTGAAAAAAATATCATCAGCATCAACCTCTCGAGTTTTTCATGCATCATCAATGTATATGGCGTTCTTGTAATCCTCATTTTAAGTTTTATGTCGGGCAAAGGAGGAAAAAAATTTCACACCATATCGACCAATTTTCTGGTCGGAGAATCTTTAAAATTTTAGGATCTACAAGATTGATTCATGTAAATGAATGTATTTAGTCATTAGCTTGCATCTGTTGGCTTGCATCGGTTTCCAACAAATGAGTACCGTTTATTTTTACCAGTCATCTTTACTGTGATTTGTAGATACAATAATGATGGTTGAATATTGAAAATTTAACAGGGCTGTAACCGTGCCGGATAAAGGTTGCATGTACAATGCAACAACCGGGGATTCACACGGACGTAACCGGGTTCTAATGATGTTGTCGCCGGATAAAAATTAAATGTATAATGCAACAACCGGCGATACACACGGTCGTAACCGTCGAGAACCCTCAAGTGTAAGAATAAGTACAAGATTAGGAAGGATTCAGAGGCATTAACAATATTTGAGAAACATTGTATTCTAAAGAGTGAGAAAGCTCAATCAAGCCTTACCTTAGCCTTGTGTTCATTTCATATGTATAGAGGGAAGAGTTAATGTGTCAAAACTATCAATAACCTCTTCTTAATGTCACTTTATTAAAAAACAACACAGTTGAGATACAAATAGTGATGATCATAGCACAATAATGTAATTTTATCCCTCCGTTCCTAAAAGATTGTCTTTTTAGGAAGTAATTTTTGTTCTAAAAAGATTGTCGTTTTGAGTTTATCAATACACATTAGCTATTTTTTCCCTACTTTACCCTTATTTAAAGTTTTCTCCTATTTAAAGCTTTCTTCCCTTCCCAATGATTCTTATTCAATTCAATGCTATAATCTAATAGTAGTTGATTTAATTGAATAAAAAACATTGGAAATGGAATAATTGGTTGAGACAATTAATGAGGATAGTATAGTATTTTCGCTAGGTATTAATTATATTCCTTAATTTGTGTGCATTAACTTTAAACGACAATTTATTAGGAATAGAGGGAGTATCTCGTATATCATCGTTTCATATATGTCAGTATTTAATATCGATAATTTTTTTTATGAAAATTAATACCCTATCCCTTTTACAAAAAAATAGTCTCATTTATCCAATGACTTTAGTTATACAAATATTGTACAAATTTAACTCTTTCCCATTTGAACGGCCTGAAATCAGGATCTAGATTTATTTATTATTCTTTTTAGCAAGGCAAACAAAAATTTTATTACTGCAAAAATACAAATCATCAAATTCCCAAATACTTGAATCTTGGGTTGAAACAGTATTGGAAATAAAAGAAAAAAGAAAAATATTTTCCACTAACCTGCCAATATATTTTCTTTTAGTGGTATGTGTTGTTCAATTTTATTCTACAATTTAGGTAATAAAAACAGTGAATCTAGCATGGCTAAAGATTGGTTAAAAGGAGCTCATAGAAGAAATACAAACAAAAAAAGGATTTGGGAGGTGAAAGCGAGTAGTGAACACATTTATTAATACATAATTATCTTTTAATTTTTTCTCAATACACATTTAACGACACTAATATTACATTTAACGACACTTTCAATGACACAGTTGTTTGCAACAATTTTTTTTGTGTTGCTAATTGTTTGCGACGAATTTTGTTTTGTAGCTAAATGTAATATTTGTGTCGCTAAATATGTATTGAAAGAAATTAGAGGATAAATATAATGGAGGGGATCCTAAAATTATAAGCTTGTGCAATTGCTTAAAGACAGATATTGTAACACCCCCTCTCCCAAAGGAAAAGGAATGTCACGCAGAGAACATAATAAATACAATTATGAAATAAATCTCAAAGTAATTCTAAATAAATTGAATACCAACAGTCTTAAACGCCAAAAAAAAAGACCTCCACGTTAATATAATCTCCATTTCTAAGGATAAATGTCAAAGTAGGCCCAAAACATCCAACTACAAAATATTAGGAAAACCAAGTCTAATAATAATCTCGAAAGCTAATCTACTTATTTGGATCAAAGGTAACTCTCATCTCACAAATCTTGATCACCCTTGAGTACTTGCCGGAAAAAGAACACATCGTGAGCCAATTGTCCGGTACAAATATGAAGATGAACAAATATATCACAATATATAATGTATCTAAAAGAGTCGAATGAATGAACACATGTGAATTACAAAAGAATTACGAATATACCAGAATTAATGAGACCATTTACAAATGATTTTACACTGTCAAACAAATAATTATAGCTAACAAGATCACAAACAAAATAAGTTTGAATCAAATGGTTATAAGGTGAAAATTTCATACTGAACTCAAATACAAATAGCCAAAGGCTAACAAGATACATCGGTATCATGATGTATGCAAATCAAATCGGATAGTACGCACGACACATACGTCACTAATCTGCCAAACAAATCAAATCAAATCAAATACTGGGTCGGCCTATACGTATTCTGAATAAATATATCAAATGGCCAAAACTCCTACCTAGAGCACATAAAAGGATATGCCGTGGACTGATCACACCGCCACGGAAGGTGTCATGCCCTTGTGTCAAGAGGACATGCTTGTGGTACCCCTACAGGTGGTTAACTCAAGTATACACTAAGGATCAAACTACAAAATGTAAGCCAAAAGAGGTTCAAATCATAAGGCTTACATGACCATCTCTGAATGAATTCAAATTATCAAATACGAACATACTTAATTATCACAAGATACTAATGATCAAAATAACTCCCGAATGTGAACGAAATTATACGAAGAGTGATAAAACGAATAAAGTCTCCAAAATATATTAACATGATTAACTAGTTCAAAAAGTACAAATATGAGTTCTAATATCAATGTCAAAACGAAACTATCACAATAAATTTGACAACAAGAAATAATCTTGAGAGGCAATACCAAATTTTTAAACGAGTAACAAAACGAATGAATTAAATTTAAAAGAGTATCGCTAAAAAAGTACATAATCTGTACCTGAGTTGAGATTATTATTAGACTTGATTTTCCTAATATTTTGTAGGTGGATGTTTTGGGCCTATTTTGGCATTCATCCTTAGAAGTAGAGATTATGTTAACGTGGAAGTCTTTCTATTTAAATTGGCGCTTAAGACTGTTGGTATTCAATTTATTTAGAATTACTTTGAGATTTATTTCAGAATTGTATTTATTATGTTATGTGTGTAACATTCTTTTTCCTTTGGGAAAGGGGGTGTTACAGAGTATGGTATCAAAGCCGACTCTCGAAATCTCGGGTCGAGTTATTCGATCAGGTTGTCAGGGTGGGGACATGGAGACTGATGGTATTATCCCACAATGGAGAGTTGGAGGTCCGGAGGTGGGGACACGAAACCAGCCGGTATTATCCCACAATGGCTAGAGAGACAAAGATCTGTGGATCGTGTGTGTGATCGGTTTTAACGAGGACATCAGAAATTTAAGTAGGAAAGTTTGTAAAACTCCAGTTCCACATCGAAAGATATGAAAAAAAATTATCTGTGTATAAGAAACCTAGTTGCTAATAATAGTTTCTTCAAATCATAATACTATTTGAGAGTTGTTTAAAATATAAGTCCATTAGCAGGCATATAACACAAATAATAAGTTCAACACACAATTGAATTTTTTTTGGCTAAATACACAATTGGATATTTTGATATTTTCAGTATTTGTTTAAATAATTTCTGTGCCCTCATTTGGCTGTCACGCGCAATGAGTGATATGCAATAAAAAAACCAGTATTTGTTTAAATAATTATTGTTTGGTACACTTTTTTTTCACTTATTTAAAGCATAAATTACTAAAAAAAAAGATTTTGATTAGTGTAGATGGGTAATAGATAGAATCACTAAAATAAAAAGGAATATATTAGTAATATATTTGATTAAACCTAATTATTAGATTTGACAAATAATAAAAAACTCCAAATTAGTGGTTATGATGATTATTTCCATGCAATTAATGAATCTCAAGATTGTATTGCTTTAAAAAGAATTAACACGCCGCATCCAACAAGGTTGGAAAAGTAATATTTTCTTGCCCCCTCACATTTTCTTTCACAAAACAATCCTGGTCCCCACCTCCAAACTCCCTTCATGGCATATTGCTATTGAATGACATTCTCTTCACGGGATTATGCAGTGACATCACATCTCGGCCTGCGTGTCGACATTATATTGATCAATTGAACAAAATTAACTTCTTGCTAAGCACTCTTTCATAAAATAATCTTTAGTTCCTACCTCCAAACTCGAATCCGGTTAGTATGAAGTTTATTTTTTGGTAAGTTGGTCAATTGACTAATATAATACTGACACACAGAGTCTCGCCTGCGTGTCAGCACTCTATTAGCCAATTGACCAACTTGTCCAAAAATAAACTTCATGCTAACCACCCTTTATGGCATTTTGTTATTGAACGACGCAAAACACTAGTTTTACATATCATTTTTATATAATTTATTTTCATTACATAAACTATCTTTTCAAACAAGGAATTTTGTGTGACATCAAGAACTATCTTGTATATAGAACGGTACCCTTTTCATACATAGCAATCCCTTCAAAACAAATTCAGAAAAGGAAACATTAGTGTGAAGATTTATACTTGCTATATAATGGAACATGCAATAATTACTCTAAAACAAATCTCTACACTACCTTATTAATCTTAATGGTTATATAAAGCCAGTCTTTCAAGTAGTCTAGTAAGAGGAAATAGGCATATAGATTAAACGGTCATATAAATTAAGCCAGTCTTTCAATAGGCTAGGGATTATAAAATGGATTAATTGTCTTGAAATTATAATTATAATCCCGAAATATTAATAGTCTTGAGATTATAATCCTTGCAAACAAACATATTCTTATGAATTATCTAAGGAAAGGTCTTTATAGAGGGCTAAGGAAAGGTAAGCAAGCATCTATATGATGTAGTTTGTTAGTGAGCCTTTCGGGGCTTTGGCTTGTCACGAGTATGAAATCTTTCTCCCTTTTGGTTCGGGTTTTGTTTGCATAACTTCAATTACTAATTAATGTGGAGTTGAAAAACCCCGATTTTTAAAGGAATTAATAGTATATATATGTTGTCGAAGTATACATCATTTATAATTGGGACTACGAAATTTTAATCGTCCGAAAAATCATTAAATAACCCCTCTCTCTCTACATATAGTAAGTTAAGCATCTTGGTTATCTTAGCCCCACATTGAATGCTTTTATATTTTCATTTGTTGTTTAAATTATTTTTTTGCCTGCTTTTGGTCATCACCCACAACGAGTGACATGCACCATAAAATTGTGATGGGTTATTTATTAAAAAAATAAATATAAATATGTTGTACCAACCAACAAGGCTGGTTCAGTTTTTTTATTCTATTATTTTTTATAATTACTTGAAAAATGATATATATATATATATATATATATATATATATATATATATATATATATTGTGAATTTATGTGTTTGCTTTTTGGTTGTTGTGAATAATATTAACTGTAATTTATTTGAAGAAATAAATAATATGGCGGACCATTCTTACAATTATATCCAATTCATGATATGCAAGTGTAATTTGGCAGAAAATTCGCAATTATTCAAGACAGTTTAAAATTATTTTATATTTTTTGTTTTCCATACTTTGTTTGATGACTTACTTCAATTTTATTTTTTGGGAAATATAATTTTCTGGGGAATATTATTTTTTATTATGAATTTATCAGTTTCCATAAAATATAAGTTAAGTTGGTAGTGGGCATTAAGTTAATATTTTGAAGAATGACAAGTTATAAGCTTGTGTACTATTTTCCTAAAAACATTTCAATAAATATTAAGTATCATCTCTGCTTCAAATTATAAAATTATTATTATTTTTTAAAAGTTAATTTGAGATATTTTTAAATTTAAAATTGATATAATTCATTAAAAATTATGAAACGCTTTGTTCCATTTCCCACCCAAAAAAGTTAGGAAAGCTTTTTTTTTGGGCCCCTCTCATGTCTATTCTTTCAAAAGTTTTTTTATTCCACTTTTTTTTTATTTATTTTTTTAATTTATCTAGTTTTAACATAATGCTGCTAGTAAAAATAGCTTTATTAAATGCCAAAAGGTTGAGAATGACCCCAAGAGTTATGTTAAAAACATGAAACGCTCTAACATAAAATTATGGTTATTGAGAGACTCTTTAATTCACAAGAAAGTTATACACTCACAAAGAGAACAATTGATAGTATCAAATAGAATAGTTAAAAATATATCTGTAAATTACCCAAGAAAGTAGTATATTTATAGCCCTAAAATACTCTTCAACATGAATTAAATTGAGATAGGAAAATAAAATAACAAAAAATAAAAATTTATTAACGTGTGACCAAGACTTTGGCCACTGATAAGATAACCTGAAACAGATTTTTCGGACTTGAAATAATATACGTTATGGCCGAAGGGGGTTAACTCAAGGTTGTTAAAATCGGGATTCTATGTAGGATGGTTTTATAGGGTACACATGATATATAGGATCGTAGAATCGTGAGATCCTATGAAAAAATAAATATAAAATATTTTAATATGAAAATGTAGTTCCAATACGCAACACTTACCATAATAATATTTTATATTTGTATCATCTCATATTTAACTTGTTAGAGAAGATTAAAATGTAAATTCTCAAATTACTTGCTTATTTTTAGTTGAATTCGGCAATAACCTTCACATAAAACAAAAATTTTATTTCATTTACAAACATATATCGTCAATTAACTCAATACTTGTAAAAATCAATTACTTATTTCACATATATTAAGTGATAAATATCAACCTATTAATCAACTTGAACATAAACTTATTGAATTAATGAAAGAAGTACCTAATAGTAATATTCAAAGATCAAATGCATTTCATTCATAATTTATACATATTATATTAGAAGTTTAGAGTTGTATTTGAACTTTAAAGCTTTAGAAATTACAAGTTTAAAAGTTTTTGATTTAGTTGAACCACTTGTATAAGTCAAAAAAGCCAAAATACATAGTTTTAGTTCACTTTGTACGATCCCACACTGATCCTACGACTATATGCGATCCTATGCATATTTATGATCCTACTTTGGTTCAAATTATTTTCCTTTCATGGGTTTTATGCCATCCTACAATCCAGATCGAGATTTTAATTTAACAACCATGAGCCGATTAACTCTTGTAGAGCTCGTCATTAACTTCTCTTTGAAGATTGACCACATACCCGCCCAAAACGTAATTCAAGTCGACTTTTGACTTCTCTTTGGACCACTAATTAACAAAATATAAGACGAAGATATTTTTTTGCACAATTATTTAGGAGTACCATTTCTATACACTATTTCCCCTCCCCCCCACCCCCACCCCCACCCCCACCCCCACCCCTCTATTTTCTTTTATTTTTCTTCAAGTATTTACTTAAGATGAGCTGTTTTTTTAACATTGTTTCGTCCTAAATTAAGCGTAAATTTTCCTATTTTATCTAAGTAAGTTGATTATATACTTATTTATATATTTAACTATATAATATATAGTTTTTTTAAGTGAAAATGTATTTTTCTATGTAATTTTTTGAACCATGTGTTGATTAATTATAATTATGGTATTTTTTTCATGTATTTAGATAGTTTACTTTCTTCAAGAACGACAAATTGTACACTTAATTGAGCGATTGCTTAAAAACATGAACATACTAACAAATAATTATAAATTATGCGACGGAGATACATTAAGAAAATTGATATTTTCACATGATTTTTCTAACATTAATAGTGAGTGGGTCGCACCTCCATACGAGAAAGACCCATCATTTTAACATATGAAAATATCAATTTCTTATATTAATCCCACATTGAATTTTCTTCAATATAAGTTATTGTTTATATTACTTTTTACACTAGAATGGAACATAACCCATATCTATTCTTTTCACAAGTATTAATTACTTTAACAATAAAATACTTGGCCACCTTAAATTTAAAGGATTCAGGCTCTTTTTTTCCTTCTTATTTTTCATTTCTTTTGAAAACTTAGAAACATAATGTTAAGAGTTCTACATAAGTCTCAATTCAACTTCATCATAAATTTGTTGACATATTAATCATGTCTCCTAAAAAATAGCAAAATTGCATTGTTCAAGCATTGAAGAATAAGGAATAATTTTTAAGTAATTTCTAATATGATTCTTCGTGCTCTAACATTTATAAAGAACTACCTATAAGATCAAGTTTTTATATTCCTAGTTGAGTTAATTGCATATTACACCTAGACGTATACACCCTTTTATCATTTATATCCTGATATTTAAATACTCTCATCCTACTATCCCAAGTACCGTTAAGTAAGCATAACTGACCCTTTTGTAATTTTTGGCCATTTAAATTGTGACACGTGGCAATTTTTTCGACGAACAAATTGAACAAAAGGATCAGTTATGCTTATTTAACAATAGTTGAGGTGGCAAACCTCGAATCATTTTTTCTCAAGCCGTACGAAGAGAATAAAATTACTACTATGTATACTTGAGAATATAATTAGAACATAATTTGTAGCAAGTTTAACAACTGTGTTATTAATCATTGACAATTTGATGCCGCGTGAATAACGGTTAGACTAAAACGCTCTAACACATATTAATGATTAGATATCGTACTAGCGCTATCAAGATAAATTCTTGAATTCACAAAGAAAGATATATAATGCTAAAAAGAACACTTGATAATATCAATAGAATAGTCAATTTTTTTATATAAATAACCCTAAAAAGAAAATTTATAACCCTAAAGTACTCTCCAACATGAATTAGGAGATAGGAAAATAAATTTTTTAAAATTAAAAAAATATCTGAGTGTGAGAATGACTTTAACAATTTATAAGATAAACTTAAAACAGGTTTTTTAGACTTAAAATAATGTACGTCTTGGCTGAAGTGGATAACTCGTTCACAGAGTCGACCTTGGGCCAGGGCTACAGCCTGGGGCCCACAGCTGAAGGGGCCAATTTTTTTTTATAAGCTTTTATATATGTGTATAAAATAAAATAAAAGATAAAACAAAAGAAGTTGTCGTCTGTACCTGTTAATGAAAAGGGAAGCCAATCAATATAATCAGTCTTTATATATTCAATCTCAAAAAGAAACGTACTGAGTAAAGAAGTCTCATATTAATTATAAAATATAATATAAAACAAATCAATAAATATGGGGAATCAAAGCATACTCTTAACCACAAAAAGAAGGATATTTTGCATCTAAAAGTGCAACAAGAAGACATTTTAAATGATATTTGGTGGTTCAAATTTCATTGCTATTTTTTTAGGCACATGTGATTATTCCTTGCTTCGATTAATTGTGAATGAAAAGAAGATTGATCAAATCAAAAAATGCTTACGGAGATTCGAGAGGAAGCATGTATACTCAAATATGTAGTTTTCATTTTTTAATGCAATGTTTACAATCCGGGGTGCTATTTTTTCTTCGTTTGGGATTTTGCCCCATTGGGATTTCCCCAAACAAGGTTTTAATGAGGCCCCAAAGTATTCTTCCTTATCTTTTGTAAATTCTTATAATTTTAATAAAATTAATTAGTTGAAAATTTATTTATTTATTTGTTTAATTTGTATAAAGGGGCACACTTGAGAAAATTTACTCTGGGCCTTAGAAAACCTAAAATCGACCATGCTCATTCACCGTATCAAGATTCATTAATTAAACTGACTTTCTCATCAATCATCAAACAATTTTTGAGAACAAAAAAGGAAGAATCAACTAAGATTTATTTCGTTCGCATAATAGTTATGCGCATAAAACATACCATCCGCACATCTATTATGCAAATGTGAACTTAGAAGTTACATCTCATCTGTAAAGTTATGCGGATGGGAATAATTACAACTTCTGAATTACAGAAATGAATGGTGGGATCTGCGTTGGATGAAATGGGCTCCCATCTAACTTTGCCTATGAATCACTCCCCTATATATATATATATATATATATATATATATATATATATATATATATATATATATATATATACCATTTGGGGGTGGAAGCAGGAATAGAGGAACAGAGTAGAGATGCGCATACAAACACAAGTTAAATATGAAAATAAAATAAGTTTTATTAATTCAAACTATTTACAAGTGCAGGAATTAAAATAATTTACAAGATTTACTTACAAGAAGATTAAACTAAGAACATGAGAAGAAGAGGGGCTAGGTAGGCTAAACAGCGGTAGAGGCTAAAGATTTGTCAGAGAAGGAACTCTGAGTCTTTCTAAGTCTGCCTCTTCAAAATGAATTCGTATTCCTTTTATAGATCAAGGAAACGAACTATTACAATGACTGAGGTAAAGTAAAAGTAAAAAACATATTACATTTACTAAAGTTAAAGTAAAGTAAAAGAAAGAAAGG
Organism: Panax notoginseng; assembly: GCA_016801055.1. Classification (NCBI taxonomy): domain Eukaryota; kingdom Viridiplantae; phylum Streptophyta; class Magnoliopsida; order Apiales; family Araliaceae; genus Panax; species Panax notoginseng. The sequence goes on from CM029022.1 coordinate 175,421,456, forward strand.
AATCTGCTTTCGGTGGAAAAGCAGACGTCTTCTTTTGACTAAAGGGGCCGTGGGGCCAGATGCTTTGACTGAGTGCTGCTTTCGGTGGGAAAGCAGATGCTGCTGTCGGAGCAAAATATGCTGCTGACGAAGCTGCTGTGATGACTAGGCTGCCGGAGCAGGTGCGTGTGCTGACTGAGCTGATGACTAGGCTGCCGGGGCAGGTGCTGACTGAAACGTTCAGGCAAAAGGATCCTGAGCATCCTGAAGATTAACCGTGCCATAGGGGTCACGATCTTCCTCCTCATCTGATAAGTTTTGACTATCTGATAGATTTTGACTATCATTTTCTCCTCTGGAATGAGAAGAAATTGCATCAGACTTTTCATCTAACTGATCTAAACGTGCCTGGATGGCGTCTGTAAGAACCTTTAACTGAGAGCTAGAATAACTGGAAACATCAGTGACTTTATGTGGACTAGACGGAGCGACCGACTTTAATTTTTCAGACGCTTTAACTGAAGACTTACTAGAAGACTCAAGGGCTGGAGATTTGGTAACTGAAGGGGTCAAGGGAGTAGATGGAGAAGGAGGGAATTCCTTCTGAACTTGACCAACAATCCTATCGACACCAAATTTATCCCACCATTTGATATAAAAACGGCGAGAGACCTGAGAAATTGGGGAGATAACTGTTTGGGCGGACCTAATTCCTATGGAAGAAGGAGGCTGGAAAACTGTGACTTCTTGGGTAGCCGTAATGACATATTGCCATTTAAGGATCCAAGGGATTTTATATTTACTACAAAATATAAGGAATGCAGGAATTTCCTCATATTTTGGGAGATAGTTACTACGATGACAAAAATGTTCTAACTGAACCAGAAGTGGCTCTGGGAAAATTGCATGATCCAGACCATGCCTAGTCCACCAGAGAATGAACCACTTGGGAAATTGACTTTTGAACTTTTGATCGAACTGGAAAAACCAAGAATGACTATGATCATCATTCTGGTGAAGCATGATTTTAAACCAAGCCTCAATATAATCATAATAGCAATAGGGGCTAGAATGATTAGAGAGCGACTTGAGATCGGAAGGATGACTACCCCAATCAGAAAGATTGAGAACCTGTTTAATATACAACGAATGATAGAGAAGCTTGGAGCTATCATCGTTGGCATAAATAGGCTTGATGAATACTGACTCTGTTTCAATAAGAATATCCTTATAAAAGACCAAAGATTTATAAGGAGCGAGAGGAAGAAAATGCCATCCAGCAGGAAAATACTGGGCAGCTAGTTTGACTGGGTCATTTTTTGGTTTCATTGGTAACTCGATGTGGAATAAGTGCTGATCATACTTAGCACGATATTCCGAAGCTGGATTACTAGGGTTTGACACAGATGCTTTGGATTGATTAGCAAAAATGTCAAACGGTTTAGGCTGACTAACAAGAACTGACGCATAGGGCTTGGGGACTGTACCAAGCACCTGGAATTTATTATGTGTTTGAGTTACTGGATGAGGAACAACAGTTCCTTTTGATTGATTGACTGGGCCGGCGGAACGGCCATGACCTCGAGAAGATGATCCTCCTCGAACACTCATGGTGCTGCAATAGTACCTGTGTTAATGAATTCACGTGTCAGGAAATCAGGAACTGAGTTGTTACTTCCTTTAATATATTCAATATCAAAATCAAAAATGCTTAATATAGCTTGCCATCTAGCGAAAGAATGCTTAGAGGCGACGTTTTCAACGTCTTTTTCAAGAATGAATTTGGCTGATTTGCAATCTATCCTAACTAAGAATTTCTGATTTAGTAAATCTCTCTGAAATTTTTTAATACATAATACAAGTGACAAAATTTCCTTTTTAATAGTACTATATTTTAACTGTGTTGGGTTCCATGCGCCCGAATGGAAACGAACAATTTGTTCGTCAGAAGTGGGGGTTAACTGTTGCTTGAGAATGCCACCAAAACCAATATCGGAGGCATCTGTTTCAACTATTTTGAATGCTGAATCATTAGAGATGCCAAGGCAAGGCAAAACCTTGACATATTTTTTGACTTGTTGGACGACAGAAGTATGAGTGTCAGTCCATGGAGGGGGATTACTCTGTAAGCGCTGAAAAAGAGGCTTACAAATCTTCCTGAGATTCTTGTAAAACTTGCCAATATAATTAAGCGAGCCAAGAAATCTCTGTAGCTGAGTTTTGTCGGTAATCTTATCGGGAAATCGGTCGGCAAATTGAATAGCTCTGTCAATAGGCCGAGTGAGTCCGTGATAGAGGATTAGACCGAGAAACCTGACTTTTGTCAGAAACAGACTACACTTGGAAGGTGAAAGAACAAGACCATTGGTTTTAACTGTTTTGAAGAAAGAATTCAAATGTTTAGTATGTTCTTCAATAGTCTTGGAGAATACAAGGATATCATCGATGTATACAATAATAAAGTGACTGAAAGGATTCAAAATATTATTGAGAATATTCTGAAATTCACTAGGTGCGTTTTTTAGTCCAAATGACTGAACATTCCATTCGTAGTGTCCGAACGGAGTGGTGAATGCTGTTTTATACCTATCGTCGGGATGAATAGCAACTTGCCAAAATCCTGATTTAAGGTCAAATTTACTAAAGATGGTTGAAACACTTAACCTGCTAAGAAGGTCTTCCTTATTAGGCAAAGGGTATCTAATCCATTCAAGAACTTTGTTTAATGGTTTGTAATTAATAACTAGACGCGGGACACCTCTTTCTTTCTCAGCTTCATTATTAACATAGAAGGCTGGGCAAGACCATGGTGACTTACTATGTCTAATTAAACCTTTATTAAGGAGATCATTAATCTCCTTTTTACATAACTCCATCTGTTCATGACTCATTTGGATTGGCCTGGCTTTAGTGGGAATCAAGTGTTCTTTAAATTCTTTTGCATATGGTAATCTAACTGTGTGCTTCTTCCTATGCCAAAAAGCATTGGGGGAGTCAGAACATAGATTTTTCGTTAAATATTCTTTTAATTCACTAATTTTTTCTTGAACTCGGTTGCTTTTAAGTTGTTCTTCAACTTGTTGATATTTAGCTTCTTCTTTGAGGAAACTTAAGTGAGTAACTTTGCAGTTTAACAGATTTATTGACTTGGAGATTGATTCTTCTTGAATAAATTTTAAATCTCGTTCTTTAGGTTTGATTAGGAAATTAAATGTTATTTTCTTTCCTAAATGCTCACAGCTTAATCCTTTATTACTGGTAGTGAATGGATATAATAAATAAATAAATGGTAAACCTAAAATAATTTTATCTGTAAGATTGCGGATTAAAACAAAAGAAGTTTTAAAGCACATTTCATCTTGACAGATGTGGACTCTAGGTAATTTATATTTTATTTCCATGTTACTACCATTAGCTGAGTTAAGTTTTTCAGTAGTTTTTCTGTAGTATCTGGTGGGAATAAGACCCTCTTGAATACAATTCAGATCTGCTCCAGTATCGACTAGGGCAGGGAGCTGAATAGAGAAGGTTTTATCAATAACTAACTTAATAGAGATATACCACTTTTGAATGGTAATGTCTTTAATTCTTTTAAGTGAAAGACCTTGAATAAAAAGATCAGGTTCATCTTTAACACCTGATGATTCTGGTTCTTCATGACATTCATCACTGGAAGAAGAATCGTGTATTTGAAGATCTGACTTTTTATCATCAATTTCTTTCCTTAGGTTAGAAATATCTAATTTTAGATTGGAAATTTCTTTCTTTAGTTTATTGACTTCATGATTTAATTCAGGGAGTGTAATTTCTCTAGCTGGAGATTTAAATCTTTCAAGTGTTTTATTAAGACTAAAAACTGGCTTTTCTTTGGCTTTAAGAACCTTATCAGTAACTTTCTTATCTTTGTTTAATAAATCTTTTAATTGATTTAAATACTGGGTCTTTAATCCTGGGTCAACGATTTTACTAATCAAGTCAACTAATAACGAACACTCTTCGTCTTCTTTAGTAATTACATTAATCCTTTTGCAACAATTGTTGCTGCAATTTTCAGTGCAGACAGTAACTTCGTTTTCTGTATTTGATTCATCGTTACAAGTGCTGCTAGTGCTAGAAGATTCAGGAGCATCTGAAACTTCAATATTACTATCGTTATTTTCAATTCTCATTAACTCAAGTATATGCTCAGTGTCTTCGGCTGAGATGTTTAATTGATTTAATTTTTGCTTAACTCTACATTCACTTTTAAAGTGTCCTTTCTGCCCACAATTGTGACAGACAATTTTACTTTTATCAAATTGTTTTGATTTTTTGGTTGATCTCTTGTGTGTTAATTGAGGTTTCTTATAATAAGAATCTTTATTAATTATTTTCTTATCTTGAGTATACCGTCTTTTACGATGTTTGTGACTCCTTTGTGATTCAATATGTGTATGGGGATGCCGGTGCTTTCTTCTAGAGGGAGCAACTGGTGGTAAACCATATTGTTCACAGAAGGTGCCTAGCTCATATTTAGCTTTCTTTTTATCCTTATTAGCTTGCTTAGCTAATTTAAAGTCAATACACATCTTTAATCCAATTTTCTGAATATAACTTATAATGTCTCCATAAGTTAAATTATCGTAATCTATATATCCTAAATTTTTACTTAATTCTTCTCTAACTTTATGTGCAAATAACGACGGTAAACCATTAACAAACTTTTCTTTCCAGAAAGGCTTATTACTGTCATTTCGCATCATAACTCTAGAGGTGAACACATCTTTGTACCATCTAAAATCACTTAGAGTGGGACAAGTAAGATTACTTAATTGATCATGAATTCGTTCTGTGATGTTACTAGGAGTTCCAATAAAATGTTTGATTATTGTGAAGATTAAAGTATTAACTCCATCGGGTAAACCCATACCAACTTCTTCATTGAAGATGGGGTTACCATCATCATCTCTTTGGATAACATGAACTATTGATATCCTAATGTCTTCTGTGAGATGCTTCTCCCACCAAGATCTAAGGATACCAGTAAATCCACTAGCTATTAATTCAACTATGTCCGGTTGGGATAAATTGTTGAATTTGGTGATATAACTATTTGCTACCATTGACATATGATTTAGTTTATTAAGGATTTCTTGTTCACTAAATCCATCAATATTCCATTCATATATTTTATTAGATGAGACAGAAAATTGCTTATCTAGATTTCTCTCTTCGAATTGTAGATCCGGAGGAGTAGGTCTAGAGTACCAATTTCTGGTGATACTAGTGTTATTAACAGTTAATTTATTTAGCTGTTCATTAAGGTTAGAGGTTGATGAGTAAATAGAAGAACTGTCTTCGTCATTGTCAGACTCTACTTGATCAATGACTGCAATAGTTCCACTCGTACCTGCTTCAGATTTAATTTTTTTAAATAGCTTATCTATGGACTGAACTAACTCTTCATCCTTATTAGGCAAACCTAATTTGGTTCTATTTTCTGGTAATTTGATTAAGGGTTGTTCAATCTTTGAATCAGGTTTTGTAATTATATTTTCTTCAAATTTTTCTTCAATACTGTCAAGCTGTTTTCCAACAGTTGCTAGATACTGATTGCTAAAGTTTAATTGTTCAATTATCTTTTTATCATCTTTAATTCCGTCGGGAATTTTAAAGGGACTGGCGATAACTGATGTGTTCTTAACTGGGATTAAAACTGTTTCTAAGGGTGGGTGACTAGACGAAATTTTTGTTTTGTCTTCTTTAATCCACTGTGTCTTACTAATAACATTACACTTACTTTGGTACTGTTCATACCAATCGTAAAACGTAATGTTAATTTGCTCATTTTGAATGAATCTCTTCCATCTATTAACTATCTTATCTCTTTCCTTTTCCGTAGGGTGATTAGATCTAAATAGATGTCTTTTTTCTTTATTTGATTTTGAATTAAAATCTTTTACTAAGTTATCCCATTCTAAAACAAATTCCTTTGTAATGACTCTAAGTTGATTATGAATAGGGGCATTAAAGTCAGACTGTGTGGGATACACAGACGACGCTGGGGACGAAGATCCTTCATCTCCATCATGGTCGTTATGGGTATAACAGGGATGACTCACTTGTCCTTGATTAAATATTCCTTTTAGCTTGACGTCTTTAATCGAAGGGTTACCAATTATTTCTGAATCTCCTCTGGTATGAATAACTGAAGGGGTTGAAGAACTGGAAATGTCTTCAATAATAATTGGAGTTCTAGTACGTTCAAAACTAATTTTAACAGTTCCATCAGAAAACTGTTTGATGTTTTCTATATTTAATGAATTATTGATTATGGGTTGTTGTGGTAACTCATTAGGTAAAGTCCATTGGCTAGGTAATGTAATATCTTTCCAGAGAATTGTTCTCGGAATCTGGATGTTAGCATTACTAGTTGAACTTTGGATTAAAACTGTCTGATCTTTAGGACTTTTATTAAGAGCATGGACGTTCAGATTTGACTTCATGGTCTTATAGTAAATCCGGTAGATTAAAGCAATAGGCTGAGATCCCTCAATCATCTGAGTAATCTCTCCTTCAGTTTTAATATTTAGGGTTAATGCTTTAAATAAGTTTTGATCACTGAGGCTTAAAGTGAAATCTGGAAAACAATTAAAGTGAATTGGTCCATTATGCAAACTAGCTTCCATGGCACCAATTATACTAGGGTAATAATTTAAAAATCTGGCGTCTCTTAGACAAAGGTAGATTGATGAGTTAATTCCTTTTCTATTAAGTGGTTTTACTGCAACTTGAATTAATCCTATATGAATAAAATTATAACCCTTTTTTCTGTGTTTTTTAATAACTTCTGGGGATAATAGGCTACAATTTTCATATTCTTTATTAATTGCAAAAACTCTTTCAACTGTTTTAACATTGTAATCTGTTTTAAATTTATCTGAAAATGTTGACTGATAAATTTCTTTAGGGGAAACCCTAGGTATATTCCAATTATTCAAAACTTGATTTAGATTTTCATAACTCTGTTCTTCCTGGTTGACAATATCTGGGACTGGAGGTAAAGTTGACCTGTTACTAACTGAGGAGTTGGATCTAAATAACCTACTCATCTTGACTGTTTCAAAATATATTCTGGTTCAAGGTTCATTCATGCATACCCATTTTACCCTTAGTAAACTCATACCTATGTTCTAAAACCCGACACTGCTCACACCCTGGAGACTTACAAAAGGTTTGACACGAACTAGGTGGTTTACAGGTAAATTAGGTGACTTCAGAAATCTTGAATAAGAAGATAATTTTGAAAAAGAAAGATGAATTTGATTAAATAGATCTGACTAGACAGATAGAAACAACATACAACTTGGCTCTGATATATATATATATATATATATATATATATATATATATATATATATATATATATATATATACGGTCCGGATCTTAAACTCACCCCTTATACAACACACCCGAGCTCGCCCCTCCTTTAGCGACGGACCCGGCGACGGTTCGGTCATACAACCGTCGTCTATACTTTTAGCGACAGAAAAGTATAGACGACGGTTGTATGACCGAACCGTCGCCGGGTCCGTCACTAAAAGGGGGGTGAGCTAGAGTGAGTTGGATAAGGGGTGAACTTAAAATCTGGAATATATATATATATATTTCATTAAACACACTGAAAAAGAAATTAGTTTTCTAAAAACGTCCTATTTAACTCTAAATATTCACACACAAAAAATTAATCTACAACTCGTTAATAAGAAAATGGTTAGAATAACAAGTAAATGTAAGTTTTACAATTGGGATATTAGTCCCACATCATATGCTTTTATATTCTATTTATTTGTTTATATTGTCCTTTACCTCCACTCCAAAGCATCACCCGCTATGAGTGATATGCAATACAATCCTCCTCCTTGTATTGCTTTCAAAGAATTTATGTAGCCCATTCAACAAGAATGGTTATGTTCTTTTTTATTGTTATCATAGTTTCAGGTAACTTTCTAGAATTTATTCTCATAAATAATACTTCTTTCATTTCATATTATTTGATCATTATTTGACTTTTTAATCATTGACAATTCGATACCGCGTTAATAATGGTTAGACTAAAACGCTCTAACACATATTAATAATTAGATATCGTGTTAGCGCTATCAAGATAAATTCTTGAATTCACAAAGAAAGATATATAATGTTAAAAAGAACACTTGATAATATAAATAGAATAGTCAATTTTTTTTTATATAAATTACCCTAAAAAGAAAATTTATAACCCTAAAGTACTCTCCAACATGAATTAGGAGATAGGAAAATAAATTTTTTAAAATTAAAAAAATATCTGAGTGTGAGAATGACTTTAACAATTTATAAGATAAACTTAAAACAGGTTTTTTAGACTTAAAATAATGTACGTCTTGGCTGAAGTGGATAACTCGTTCACAGAGTCGACCTTGGGCCAGGGCTACAGCCTGGGGCCCACAGCTGAAGGGGCCAATTTTTTTTATAAGCTTTTATATATGTGTATAAAATAAAATAAAAGATAAAACAAAAGAAGTTGTCGTCTGTACCTGTTAATGAAAAGGGAAGCCAATCAATATAATCAGTCTTTATATATTCAATCTCAAAAAGAAACGTACTGAGTAAAGAAGTCTCATATTAATTATAAAATATAATATAAAACAAATCAATAAATATGGGGAATCAAAGCATACTCTTAACCACAAAAAGAAGGAAAAACCATTCGATCCTCTCAGTTCATAACGCAACTCAAGATAGGCTAAATGGATTAGCGATATTAGAAAACATTAAATATGATAATATAATTGATGATTTTGCATCTAAAAGTACAACAAGAAGACATTTTAAATGATATTTGGTGGTTCAAATTTCATTGCTATTTTTTTAGGCACATGTGATTATTTCTTGCTTCGATTAATTGTGAATGAAAAGAAGATTGATCAAATCAAAAAAATGCTTATGGAGATTCGAGAGGAAGCATGTATACTCAAATATGTAGTTTTCGTTTTTTAATGCAATGTTTACAATTCGGGGTGCTATTTTTTCTTCGTTTGGGATTTCCCCAAACAAGGTTTTAATGAGGCACCAAAGAATTCTTCCTTATATTTTGTAAATTCTTATAATTTTAATAAAATTAATTAGTTAAAAATTTATTTATCCTCGCTCAACGCCTGACGCTGGGCGTCAGGGGTTGAGTGAGGTACCCCCTCCCTATAGTAGCACTTATGAAAAAAACCAAAGTGACAGCACTATACATCACCCCTGCTTGAGGAGTCATAATGCACTTTTTATAAGAGGTACACATTATTTTTGAGTGCTATCACCCACGTGTTCAAGCTAATACAAAATAGTATGTTTGTTTAATTTGTATAAAGGGGCACACTTGAGAAAATTTACTCTGGGCCTAAGAAAACCTAAAATCGACTATGCTCATACACCGTATCAAGATTCATTAATTAAACTGACTTTCTCATCAATCATCAAACAATTTTTGAGAACCAAAAATGTAGAATCAACTAAGATTTATTCCGTTCGCATAATAGTTGTGCGCATAAAACATACCATCCGCACAGCTATTATGCAAATGTGAACTTAGAAGTTACATCTCATCCGTAAAGTTATGCGGATGGGAATAATTACAACTTTTGAATTACAGAAATGAATGGTGGGATCTGCGTTGGATGAAATGGGCTCCCATCTAACTTTGCCTATGAATCACTCCCCCATATATATACGGTCCGGATCTTAAACTCACCCCTTATCCAACACACCCGAGCTCGCCCCTCCTTTAGCGACGGACCTGGCGACGGTTCGGTCATACAACCGTCGTCTATACTTTTAGCGACGGAAAAGCATAGACGACGATTGTATGACCGAACCGTCGCCGAGTCCGTCGCTAAAAGGGGGGTGAGCTCGAGTGAGTTGGATAAGGGGTGAACTTAATATCCAGACTATATATATATATATTTCATTAAACATACTGAAAAAGAAATTAATTTTCTAAATACGTCCTATTTAACTCTAAATATTCACACACAAAAAATTAATCTACAACTCGTTAATAAGAAAATGGTTAGAATGACAAGTAAATGTAAGTTTTACAATTGGGATATTAGTCCCACATCATATGCTTTTATATTCTATTTATTTGTTTATATTGTCCTTTACCTCCACTCCAAAGCATCACCCGCTATGAGTGATATGCAATACAATCCTCCTCCTTGTATTGCTTTCAAAGAATTTATGTAGCCCATTCAACAAGAATGGGTATGTTCTTTTTTATTGTTATGGGTATGTTCTTTTTTATTGTTATCATAGTTTCAGGTAACTTTCTAGAATTTATTCTCATAAATAATACTTCTTTCATTTCATATTATTTGATCATTATTTGACTTTTTAATCATTGACAATTCGATGCCGCGTTAATAATGGTTAGACTAAAACGCTCTAACACATATTAATGATTACATGTCGTACTAGTGCTATCAAGATAAATTCTTGAATTCACAAAGAAAGATATATAATACTAAAAAGAACACTTGATAATATAAATAGAATAGTCAATTTTTTTATATAAATAACCCTAAAAAGAAAATTTATAACCCTAAAGTACTCTCCAACATGAATTAGGAGATAGGAAAATAAATTTTTTAAAATTAAAAAAATATTAAAATGTGAGAATGACTTTAACAATTTATACGATAACTTAAAACAGGTTTTTTAGACTTAAAATAATGTACGTCTTGGCTGAAGTGGATAACTCGTTCACAGAGTCGGCCTTGGGCCAGGGATACAGCCTGGGGCCCACAGCTGAAGGGGCCAATTTTTTTTATAAGCTTTTATATATTTGTATAAAATAAAATAAAAAATAAAACAAAAGAAGTTGTCGTCTGTACCTGTTAATGAAAAGGGAAGCCAATCAATACAATCAGTCTTTATATATTCAATCTCAAAAAGAAACGTACTGAGTAAAGAAGTCTCATATTAATTATAAAATATAATATAAAACAAATCAATAAATATGGGGAATCAAAGCATACTCTTAACCACAAAAAGAAGGAAAAACCATTCGATCCTCTCAGTTCATAACGCAACTTAAGATAGGCTAAATGGATTAGCGATATTAGAAAACATTAAATATGATAGTATAATTGATGATTTTGCATCTAAAAGTGCAACAAGAAGACATTTTAAATGATATTTGGTGGTTCAAATTTCATTGCTATTTTTTTTAGGCACATGTGATTATTTCTTGCTTCGATTAATTGTGAATGAAAAGAAGATTGATCAAATCAAAAAAATCTTATGGAGATTCGATAGGAAGCATGTATACTCAAATATGTAGTTTTCGTTTTTTAATGCAATGTTTACAATCCTGGGTGCTATTTTTTCTTCGTTTGGGATTTTGCCCCATTGGGATTTCCCCTAACAAGGTTTTAATGAGGCCCCAAAGTATTCTTCCTTATCTTTTGTAAATTCTTATAATTTTAATAAAATTAATTAGTTGAAAATTTATTTATTTATTTGTTTAATTTGTATAAAGGGGCACACTTGAGAAAATTTACTCTGGGCCTTAGAAAACCTAAAATCGACCATGCTCATTCACCGTATCACGATTCATTAATTAAACTGACTTTCTCATCAATCATCAAACAATTTTTGAGAACAAAAAAGGAAGAATCAACTAAGATTTATTTCGTTCGCATAATAGTTGTGCGAATAAAACATACCATCCGCACAGCTATTATGCAAATGTGAACTTAGAAGTTACATCTCATCCGTAAAGTTATGCGGATGGAAATAATTACAACTTTTGAATTACAGAAATGAATGGTGGGATCTGCGTTGGATGAAATGGGCTCCCATCTAACTTTGCCTATGAATCACTCACGGTCTGGATCTTAAACTCACCCCTTATCCAACTCACCCGAGCTCTCCCCTCCTTTAGCGATGGACTCAGTGACAGTTCGGTCATACAATCGTCGTCTATACTTTCAGCGACGAAAAAGTATAGACGACGGTTGTATGACCGAACCGTCGCCTAGTCCGTCGCTAAAAGGGGGTGAGCTCGAGTGAGTTGGATAAGGGGTGAACTTAAGATCCGGACTATATATATATATGGGGAATGATCCGTGGAATACGTTAGCTATTAACCCTTTATCAGCTAACGCTCATCCAGCCATCCAAAATTGAAGTTAATGGCCTAGATGAGAGCCCAGCCGCTAGAGGGAGTAGCGGCCAGCAATAAATTTTAAAATCCACTGTGCTGACCGCTAGAGGGAGTAACAGCCAGGTAAAACATTGTCGTTTTTCCTGGCCGCTACTCCCTCTATCGGCCTGCACAGTGGATTTTAAAATTTTGGGCATTAAGGGAATTTCGCCCAGCCGCTATTGGGAGTAGCAGCCAAGCGTTTCCCAGATCTAAACTTGTGCACTGTTTGCGTTTGCAGTTTGCTGCAACAGAGAGACGAGAAGGCGCTGCACAAAGAGACGGCGAAGGGATTGCTGCAAATTACTCGAATTTGGCCCATCAATCCCAAATTTAACTGGTAAAGTAAGTGTCTTACTACCCACAATGCTTTTGTAAGTATCTTTAGAAATAAAGTAGACATGTTTTGAACGTATTTTATTAAATATTTTAAAAATTATGTGTATAAATTGTGTGACGCCCCCAAAATAGGTCCAATCCATCCAACCCATTCTGAGTCGCCAAATACATGGTACAGAAAATAACTACAACTTTATTATTACAATTGTCGTGCAAAATACGACAACACATATACTGTGAGTTTAAATACAAATATTGTCATCTGGACAGTATTCATACTCAATTAAGTCCTCATTATACTTATTGATATACTATTTTACAAAATAGTGAGGACTACTAAAACAACTTCCTAGAACCTTCATTCCATACCCCGACTAGTACTTGCTACATTCTAACTGTGACGCCCCCAAAATAGGTATACAACACCCATTCTGAGTCGCCAAATACATGGTACAGAAAGCAAACTACAACTTCAATAATACAATTGTCGTGCAAAATACGACAACACATACTGTGAGTTTAAATACAAATATTGTCTTCTGGACAATATCCACACTCAAATAAATCCTCATTACAATTATTCAAACACTATTTTACAGAAATAGTGAGGACTGCTAAAACATCTTTCTAGAACCATCACTCCATACCCCGACTAGATCCTGCTATGTTCTCACCTCCTGAGAAGAAAAATGGAACAAAAAGGAAAAGGGTGAGCTCAACTAGCCCAGTAAAGAATATTATGACTAAGATAATATGCAACAAATTATCGTTAGTCTTCAACAGGGAAAAATCTGATAGAATATAATCGACAACAAGTTTTAGATCAACAACTGCAGCGGAAACAGCAAACCATTAGAAGAGTCAAGTAGAGAAAGAATTCTACTATCTTCTAAGATTTAAAAGTCCATCATCAATATTTTATCCATGTAACATCAATTAATAATCATCTTTATCCAAATATTCATCTTTGCACTACAGGCCAAAAATATTCATTTGTATCACCTGTCAGTCATGTTCATCTCAATACCTGTTCATCTTTGCACTACAGGCCAAAGATATTCATCAAGTAATCATACATCTTTGCACTACAGGCCAAAGATATTCAGTAATATCATCATTTAGGACTGAGGATGATGAAAAATATCTTAAAGAGAACGAATCCAGTGAGACAGAAGGACAAATATTAGGGATTCGTATAACAGTTTATCCAAGATCAATAATACTTCATAATAATCAATTGTGAAGCAGAATTCAAAAATAAAGATCAAAACATGGATACAATCAAAGATAGTAACCATAATAGACATCTCGGACAAAAAGGGAAAATTTTATTTTTTGGTGAATAGTGCCGTATTCGTGAATAGTACCGCATACGTGAATAGTGCCGTATACGTGAATAGTAACCCCGACACAAAAAGTTCTAAATTTGATAAAAAGTTCAGATCAATACTTTGGCATAATGATATTGAAGAAAATAATATCATTTAAGAAGAAATAACATCCCTTACCTCAGCAAAAACAGTACTTCTAGTTGAAACACCGGATATAGGCTATGACTTGAACTTGCACCATATAGCAATACTCAAAGTATTAGAATACTCACAAGAATACGCTCACTAATATAGAGAGAGAAATAGAGAGAAACTTGTGTTTCTGGTGTGATTTTCAATTCTAACCTAAGCACCCTATTTATAGGAAAATGCTTAGAACACCAAAGCAGAAAATTGAATATAATAATATTATTTATAAACAAAATTCCTAAGCACACCACCAGCTGATTTCAACCATTTAACACATGCCCCTCAATTGAAAAAAATGTTTTTCTTTAAAATAATAATTAAAACTTCCAAAAATCAATTATTTCGGAACTTCGGAATTTCAATAATTCATAATAAATAGCCCTTTGATCAAAAAATTTGAATCTCGCTAGTTTTTATAGGAAATTCAATTCTCTACAACTTTGCAGAAGAAATTTTTTCCAAATTCCAAACAGAAATTGACCGAAATCCACAAACGGGCGATTTTACAGTCAATAATAAATTTTCGGTCAAGAATTGTGTCCACCAACACACAAAACATATGTTAATCATTTAATGCCATAAAAATACTCTTCCTCCTCATATACTCATATATCCCACATTCATTGTAAAAATATCACCATCAATATATTATTAAAATAATATATTTAAATGAATTATTTTATCAGAAAAAGATAAAATATTAATTTTCAACAATTGTCACATTAAAAATTTTCTCCATCTATATCCACATAAAATCAATATTTTTCTTATCATATAAATAAATAATTAATTATACACAAATAATATTACAGAATCACAGTACTGACAACCAGGCCGTTCCCAAGAAAGAGGGGGCTTTCCAATAAGGATATCTCCTTACTGGCGCGCAATTAGATGACCAAACCTCTCCTTAGACAGAACTTTCTAGACATTGCCAATAATGTTATCTAATAATATTATTCAGATAATATGAATTATTGCTCCGATAATAGAAAATACTGTGTAGTGACAATTATTAAAATAACAGTAATATAAAATATCAACGCAACAATTATTGAATCAATAAAATACAATATTGAACAGTAATTACTGTAACAATTATTGAGTAGTGCCTTCTTACGTAAGAATCAATAATTGGTGCAATACCGTATGCTACTATGCAACAATGCGTATTACCGTGTTTTAACCACCGGGTATTCCAACAGTATTAACGGTAACAACTATGCCGTTATTTATAAACAACTTGTTTTTGTCGTTTTCTTCATCCAATCGCTTTCTGTTATGGGGCCCACACAAGGCTGCGCCGTCGTACGAATATTCCCCGACAACAAGAATATTCCACGACCAAACAAATATTCCCCGATAATAATGAATATTTTAGGACCACTTGCTTATTTGAAATATTTGCGCCTTTTACCCATAACTAACCACATTAATCAAATCAACCCTTACTATTTCAAAATAATAAATAGATGAATTTAAATTTCATTTATTAATTATTTGGGGTCTTACAACCTCCCCTCCTTATGAAATTTCGTCCTCGAAATTGACATACGTACCTGGTGTTTTGAAAAGATGAGGATACCTCGCTTTCATTTCCGTTTCCAACACCCAGGTCATTTCCTCAATAGCATGGTTTCTCCACAAAACTTTGACTTGTGGTATGACCTTCGTGCGTAGGACATGCTCTTTCCTATCCAAGATCTTAACAGGTACCTCCTCGTACGTTAAATCTTCAGCTATCTCGTCTGGTTCTAACTCAATAATGTGGTTTGGGTCTTTCACATATTTACGAAGCATAGATATGTGAAAAACGTTATGAACACGAGACATGCTTGGAGGTAACGCGAGTCTATAGGTCACATTTCCTACTCGGTCAAGAATCTGAAATGGACCAATAAATCGTGGATTGAGCTTTCCTCTCTTTCCAAATCTTGTAACTCCTTTCTATGGAGCTACACGTAATAATACATGATCCTCAATGTCAAATTCCACGTCCTTTCGATGAAGATCCGCATAACTCTTTTGTCGATCCTGTGCCGTTTGTATACGTTGTCGAATCGTTTGGATCTTCTCTGTAGTAATGCGTACCAACTCTGGTCCAAACAATGTTGCTTCACCCACCTCGTCCCAGCATACTGGAGAGCGACACTTTCGTCCATACAATGCTTCAAAGGGAGCCACACCTATACTTGCCTGATAACTGTTGTTATAGGAGAATTCCACCAATGGTAGGTACTTATCCCAACTCCCTTTGAAATCTAGGACCCAAAGTCTTAATAGATCTTCAAGAGTTTGAATAGTCCTCTCTGATTGCCCGTCCGTTTGAGGATGGTATGCCGAACTAAATCGTAAATCCGTGCCTATAGCTTTTTGCAAGCTAACCCAAAATCTTGAAGTGAATTTTGGGTCACGATCCAAAACTATGGATACTGGCATGCCATGCAACCTCACAATCTCATTCACGTACATACTAGCAAGACGTTCAAGGGAATAAGTCTCCCGTATAGGAAAGAAATGGGCGGACTTGGTTAATCTATCAACAATAACCCAAATCGCATCTATGCCTTGAGAAACCTTGGGAAGACCCGTAACAAAATCCATTGTAATGTGTTCCCACTTCCATTTCGAAATCTCAAGTGGTTGCAATGGACCCTTTGGTACTTGATGCTCCGCCTTTACACGTTGACAAGTTAAACACCTCGAGATAAACTTTGCAATCTCTCTCTTCATATTGTTCCACCAAAATGTATGTCGAAGATCACGATACATTTTAGTACTTCCAGGATGGATTGCAAATGGTGTATTGTGTGCCTCCATCATGATCTTGTACTTCAAATCAGAATCGTTAGAAACACAAAGTCTGGAGTGGACTCGAAGTATTCCTTCTTCATCGATTCTTTCTTCCGGAATAGCACCTTCTTGTACTTTCTTCTTCATACGCATCAGCTCCCGGTCTGTGGCTTAAGCAACTTTAACTTTATCGATTAAAGTTGATTCTACGCGTATACTTGACATCATCGCACTCGTTCCTGCATATGATCTTCTACTCAATGCGTCAGCTACCGCGTTCGCTTTTTCAGGATGGTATTGGATGGTATGATCGAAATCTTTCAACAGCTCGAGCCAACGTCGGTGTCACATGTTGAATTCTTGGAAGCTCTTCTCACATTCTTCGGTCCATTCGAAGTTTGTATCTTTTCGAGTCAACTGAGTTAATGGAGTAGCGATTCGAGAAAATTCTTTTACGAATCTCCGATAATAACTAGAAAGCTATGTATTTCGATTACTGACTTAGGTTGCTCTCAACTGTGACTCATATCTCAATCTTGGATAGCACGTCACAATGACACCTATCAGTTTATTACCACACGAATATGGTATCCCCTACGGAGAGTCTGGCTTCAGTGCATTCCACAAAGGAAGTCACCAGATAGAGGCTCGGGTACAAACTTCTACAGTTAGGTTTTTAACTCCTGAAGTTCAATAGGAGCCATTCGATATGAGATTTTAGAAGTGAGTTTTGTACCAGATTCAAAGTGATACAAAATTCAATATCATGCGTAGGCCAAGAAATTCTTCAGGAAATACGTCAAGGATTTACTAACAATAGAAATATCATTCAAATCTGACGTATTTTTGTTCAAGTCCATAACATAGCTAAGAAAGCTTGACATCCGTTTTTCAATAAACGAATGACTTTACGGCTTGATATGAAAGAGTTTGACTTCAATGGTTTGGTTGCTTGAATTTGAATAACAGGTTGCTTAGGAATATGAAAACTAACAACCTTACGAAAGCAATCAATTTTGGCATGATGAGTAGTTAACCAATCAATTCCTAAAATCACATCAAAAGCAAGTATCTTTAAAGAGATAAGATCAACACGTAATGTGATGGTGCCAACTTGGATCAAACAAGATTTATAAACAGTGGATATAACGAAAGTTTCTCCTAACGGAGTTTCAACAGATAAGTCAAAGTTTAATTTTCTCCGGAGTCAATTTTAAACGTTGAGTATAAGCAGGAGAGATAAATGACTGGGTAGAACCGGTATCTAACAAGGTATAGACTTCGTAAAAATTTATAATTAACTAACCCGTGCTAACTTCGTTCGGGTTCCTCGCATTCTGACCAGTCACGAAAAACGCTCTTCCAGGAACCGTTGACTTTGACTTTTCTGGGACAACTTTTTGAGTCACTACCCCCGTTGGACTTGGTTTCGCTACAGTGCAATCTCGAGCAATATGCCCTTCCTTTCCACAGTTATAACATACCTTAAACTGTTGTGGACAGTTTGGGCTGATATGTCCTTCTTTTCTGCACTTATAGCATATGACCGGTGGTCGTTCTCCTCCCTTGAAACCAGTTGCTGCTGGTGCTGACGTCTTCGTATTGTCATTGTTGAATCTCCTCCCGACTCGCTTCTTCTATATTCATGGCCACGATTACCACCAGAGTGGTTGCCGTTCTTGTCCGTATTCTTCTTTCTCCGCTGGTTATCATTGTTCTGATGATTGCTGTCACCGGTATGATCCTGGTTGTGGTCCCTCGATTGACCGTACTCGTTATCTCGCTCTAATAATTGAGTCCTGTTGACAACATCTGAATAGAGAGAAAATTTATGAGAAATGAGATATTGACGTATGCCGGGTTTCAAACCTCTCAGAAACATCCGCGTCATACGTTCCTCATTCTCCACCAAATGAGGTGCAAACCTGGACAACTCTGCAAATTTCGCCTCGTACTGGGACACCGTCATGTTATTCTGCTCCAGTCTAATAAACTCTACCTCCTTCATATGACGAATACTTTCAGGAAAGTACTTGTCATTGAATAGTTTCTGAAATGTCTCCCAAGACATGCTGAGTGCGGCTGGATGGGTACGTTTCACAGACTCCCACCAGTAGTCTGCCTCGCCACGGAACATAAAGGTGGCGAATGGAACCTTCTGTTCCTCCGTGCATCCCAAGACATCAAATATCTTGATAATTTGCTTGACCCATGTCTCCGCCTTAATCGGATCTGGCTTTCCCCAGAATTCTGGTGGTCCCAACTCTTTGAACTGCTTGGCTGTGACCAGCTGTGCGTTGCCATTGTTTCTTCCTATATTTTGAACAGGAATCTTCTTCGTCTGGTTTTGCATGAATCGCAAAAAGCTTCTAAACATCTCATCGTTCATCATATGCTCAGTGGTGTTGTTCACAGGAGGAACATTGCCAGCCTGTTGCATGTTTTCCTCGTTGGTGAGTACAGGTGTCTCCACCGTCTCATTTACTCCACTGTTAACATTCTCAGTCGACATTCTAAAATACTGTCATAAAACAAAGGTTAATTTAACAAATTAACATATCACATAATATCCCTATATTATGACCGACCAACAAATAAGCTTAGGTAGGACACACTAGCGAAAGATTTACTCGTCTCTCCCCTCCTAGTTCTACTCCCCGATCTCCGCTAGAGATCATATCCTTAAGCTCTGATACCAACTGTGACGCCCCCAAAATAGGTCCAATCCATCCAACCCATTCTGAGTCGCCAAATACATGGTACAGAAAATAACTACAACTTTATTATTACAATTGTCGTGCAAAATACGACAACACATATACTGTGAGTTTAAATACAAATATTGTCATCTAGACAGTATTCATACTCAATTAAGTCCTCATTAAACTTATTGATACACTATTTTACAAAATAGTGAGGACTACTAAAACAACTTCCTAGAACCTTCATTCCATACCCCGACTAGTACTTGCTACATTCTAACTGTGACGCCCCCAAAATAGGTATACAACACCCATTCTGAGTCGCCAAATACATGGTACAGAAAGCAAACTACAACTTCAATAATACAATTGTCGTGCAAAATACGACAACACATACTGCGAGTTTAAATACAAATATTGTCTTCTGGACAATATTCACACTCAAATAAATCCTCATTACAATTATTCAAACACTATTTTACAGAAATAGTGAGGACTGCTAAAACATCTTTCTAGAACCATCACTCCATACCCCGACTAGATCCTGCTATGTTCTCACCTCCTGAGAAGAAAAATGGAACAAAAAGGAAAAGGGTGAGCTCAACTAGCCCAGTAAAGAATATTATGACTAAGATAATATGCAACAAATTATCGTTAGTCTTCAACAGGGAAAAATCTAATAGAATATAATCAACAATAAGTTTTAGATCAACAACTGCAGCGGAAACAGCAAACCATTAGAAGAGTCAAGTAGAGAAAGAATTCTACTATCTTCTAAGATTTAAAAGTCCATCATCAATATTTTATCCCTGTAACATCAATTAATAATCATCTTTATCCAAATATTCATCTTTGCACTACAGGCCAAAGATATTCATTTGTATCACCTGTCAGTCATGTTCATCTCAACACCTGTTCATCTTTGCACTACAGGCCAAAGATATTCATCAAGTAATCATACATCTTTGCACTACAGGCCAAAGATATTCAGTAATATCATCATTTAGGACTGAGGATGATGAAAAATATCTTAAAGAGAACGAATCCAGTGAGACAGAAGGACAAATATTAGGGATTCATATAACAGTTTATCCAAGATCAATAATACTTCATAATAATCAATTGTGAAGCAGAATTCAAAAATAAAGATCAAAACATGGATACAATCAAAGATAGTAACCATAATAGACATCTCGGACAAAAAGGGAAAATTTTATTTTTGGTGAATAGTGCCGTATTCGTGAATAGTACCGCATACGTGAATAGTGCCGTATACGTGAATAGTAACCCCGACACAAAAAGTTCTAAATTTGATAAAAAGTTCAGATCAATACTTTGGCATAATGATATTGAAGAAAATAATATCATTTAAGAAGAAATAACATCCCTTACCTCAGCAAAAACAGTACTTCTAGTTGAAACACCGGATATAGGCTATGACTTGAACTTGCACCGTATAGCAATACTCAAAGTATTAGAATACTCACAAGAATACGCTCACTAATATAGAGAGAGAAATAGAGAGAAACTTGTGTTTCTGGTGTGATTTTCAATTCTAACCTAAGCACCCTATTTATAGAAAAATGCTTAGAACACCAAAGCAGAAAATTGAATATAATAATATTATTTATAAACAAAATTCCTAAGCACACCACCAGCTGATTACAACCATTTAACACATGCCCCTCAATTGAAAAAAAATGTTTTTTTTTAAATAATAATTAAAACTTCCAAAAATTAATTATTTCGGAACTTCGGAACTTCAATAATTCATAATAAATAGCCCTTTGATCAAAAAATTTGAATCTCGCAAGTTTTTATAGGAAATTCAATTCTCCACAACTTTGCAGAAGAAAGTTTTCCCAAATTCCAAACAGAAATTGACCGAAATCCACAAACGGGCGATTTTACAGTCAATAATAAATTTTCGGTCAAGAATTGTGTCCACCAACACACAAAACATGTGTTAATCATTTAATGCCATAAAAATACTCTTCCTCCTCATATACTCATATATCCCACATTCATTATAAAAATATCACCATCAATATATTATTAAAATAATATATTTAAATGAATTATTTTATCAGAAAAAGATAAAATATTAATTTTTAACAATTGTCACATTAAAAATTTTCTCCATCTACATCCACATAAAATCAATATTTTTCTCATCATATAAATCAATAATTAATTATACACAAATAATATTACAAAATCACAGTACTGACAACCAGGCCGTTCCTAGGAAAGAGGGGGCTTTCCAATAAGGATATCTCCTTACTGGCGCGCAATTAGATGACCAAACCTCTCCTTAGACAGAACTTTCTAGACATTGCCAATAATATTATCTAATAATATTATTCAGATAATATGAATTATTGCTCCGATAATAGAAAATACTGTGTAGTGACAATTATTAAAACAACAGTAATATAAAATATCAACGCAACAATTATTGAATCAATAAAATACAATATTGAACAGTAATTACTGTAACAATTATTGAGTAGTGCCTTCTTACGTAAGAATCAATAATTGGTGCAATACTGTGTGCTACTATGCAACAATGCGTATTACCGTGTTTTAACCACCGGGTATTCCAACAGTATTAACGGTAACAACTACGCCGTTATTTATAAACAACTTGTTTTTGTCATTTTCTTCATCCAATCACTTTCTGTTATGGGGTCCACACAAGGCTGCGCCGTCGTACGAATATTCCCCGACAACAAGAATATTCCACGACCAAACAAATATTTCCCGACAACAATGAATATTTTAGGACCACTTGCTTATTTGAAATATTTGCGCCTTTTACCCATAACTAACCACATTAATCAAATCAACCCTTACTATTTCAAAATAATAAATAGAGGAATTTAAATTTTATTTATTAATAATTTGGGGTCTTACAAATTGGGTATTTTCTATATATAAAATATTAGTATTGTGACAACCCCAAAATAGGTCCATTCCATCCAACCTATTCTGAGTCGCCAAATACATGGTAAAAAAAATAACTACAACTTTATTACAACAATTATTGTGCAAAATACAACAACACATATGCTGTGAGTTTGGATACGAATATATACCAAATGTGACTCATGTCCCAACCGTGGACAGCACCTCACAATGACACCTTACATAAAGGTATAGTCAAAAACTGTTTTAGAAATTAGAATCTTTGGGAAGTGCTCAAGAAAATCTTTGTACATGGGAGGCCATACTTTTAGGTTGTCATAGATATCATATGGCCACAGAATTATCCTTGGATGACCCAATATACTCCAAAGAAAAATGAGAAGATTACTATCATATTCTTCCCAACGGTGAGTCTTCTCTTGACTTATCATTATCTCCACTGTCTCTAATTGAGAATTATACTTCAAACAAACACCAAGATTATATAGGTAGTGCTCGTAAATATACTCAACAAGTGGATGAGCACAATCCTGTCTTATGATGACACGAGGTTATATGTCATTAGACATCTTATATGATAGTGACAAAACACCCTTCCAACGTTGGGTTCGCTTCACCCTAGATGATTCACCAAATATAACTACTAAATGATGACCACCGTTCTATTCTCCTGTTTCTCCCGCTCGACCCAGCTACACTCTTATTACCTGAAAGGAATTGTGAAACAGAAGGGTGAGCACAACTAGCCCATTAAAGAATATCATGACTAAAGATAAATAAGTTATCAATAGCCTTCAACAGAATTAAATCAAAGATTTAGAACATATGGTAGATGATAAAATTTTTCAACCATAGTTGCAGCGGAACGGGCAATCCATTAGAAAAGTCAAATAGACTATAAAGTCTATTATCTTCTCCATGTTAAAAATCTACCAACAATGTTTTATCCCTGTAACATCACTCAACAGTTCCTTTCCACAATCATATGAATAACTCATAATCATAATTGTGATTCTAAATTTTTTTTCGCACCCAGGACGAAGAATATTTTTATCACCTGTCTTTACCTGAAACATCAAAGATCATGGTTATACAAAATCACAGTTCCTGTTCATAATCATGCTAATAAATCCATATTCGCACTACGGCCAAAGATATTCATCAACAAACCATCTTTGCACTACGGGCCAAAGATATTCAACAACAGTTCATCTTCGCACTATAGGCCAAAGATATTCATCAATAATTCATCTTTGCACTACAGGCCAAAGAAATTCTTCAACAGTTCATATTTGTACTATAGGCCAAATATATTAATATCTCAAAAAAATATATAATCATTTCAGAATTTATATAAACAATAATTATAACCATGTTAATCAATTCATCTTTACACTTAAGCTAAAGATATTCAATTGTAAATTTAATGGTCATGATCATACCAGTTAACAATTCATCTTTGCACTCAGTCACGATCATACCAATAATTTACCCATCTTTACACTCAAGTGAAAGAGAAATTCAACATCAGGGTTATAAAAATGTTATATATGATAATAAAAATAATATGATCAACAACTGCATTTAAATCAACGATAATTTGGTCAGAAAAAGAAACCAATTTTTGTCGTGAATAGTACCCGTGAATAGTAACTCGTGAATAGTACTCCGTATTCGTACATAGTATCGTATACGTAAATAATGTCATATACGTAAATAGTGCCGTATATGTGAATAGTGTCGTATACGTGAATAGTGCCGTATACGTGAATAGTAATCCCGACTCAAAAAAGTAGAAATTATACAATAAAATCCATACCAATATTTCAGTATAATGATATTAAAAGAATAACATCATTATGAAGAATATAACATCCCTTAATATCCCTTACTATCCCTTACAATCCCATACTATCCCTTATCTCAAAATGCAGTATTTCTGACTAGAATGCAAAGCCGAAGAAAACTTGCACTGAATAGCAACTCTCAAAGTATCTAAATACTCACAAAATATGCTTCATAAGATAGAGAGAGAAAGAGAGAAAGAGAGAAAGCTTATATTTCTGGTGTGATTTTCAATTCTAACTTAGCCCTCTATTTATAGGAAAATGTTAGCATGCCGAAGCAGACTTAACCTGCAACCTGATGGCTTTACCTGCTACTATTCCCACCCACCATATTTGAATAAAAATCTCAGCACATTTTTTCACCAACCAAGAGTGGGGCCCACCAATTCTAGAATTTTCTACCAAAATCATTAACTCCGAAAATTCAAAAATTTTTGGATCAGTCA
Organism: Panax notoginseng; assembly: GCA_016801055.1. Lineage (NCBI taxonomy): Eukaryota > Viridiplantae > Streptophyta > Magnoliopsida > Apiales > Araliaceae > Panax > Panax notoginseng. The sequence continues at coordinate 175,446,225 of CM029022.1, forward strand.
TCTCGTAAAATTCATAACAAATCATACGTTCATTTTTAACGGTTCAAAATTTATGGACATATACTCAACTTATATATGTATAACATATCCAAAAATCACAACGATCCAACGGTCGGATTAAAAATTATAACCCCCGCAATATATCTCAAAAACCCTGATTAATTTTTAATACCGACAAAAATACTGATAAAACACCTCAACATTAACTCCTTCATTTTTAACCACAAAAATATATCCCTCATTTATATCCATATAAAATAAATAATTTTTTATCATATGAATCAATAATTAATTATTCACAAATAATATTACAGAATCACATTTATGACAACCAGGCTGTTTCCAGGAAAGAGGGGGCTTTCCAATAAGGATTTCTCCTTATTAGCGCGCAATTAGATGACCAAACCTCTCCTTAGACAGAACTTTCTAGACATTACCAATAATGCTATCTAATAATATTATTCAAATTATATGAATTATTGATCTGATAATGGAAAAATACTGTGCAGCAACAATTATTGAAACAACAATAATATAAAATATCAACACAGTAATTATTGAATCAATAAAATAAAATATTGAACAGTAACTACTGTAACAATTATTGAGTAGTGCCTTTCTTCGTAAGAATTAATAATTCAAAAATACTGTGCAATCCTTGTGCTACTGTGCAACTACGCATATTACTGTATTTTAACCACCGGGTATTCCAACAGTGTTAACGGTAACAACTACGCCGTTATTTATAAAAACTCAAATTTGTCGTTTTCTTCATTCGACAGTTATTCTGTTATGGGGCCCACAAATGGCTGCGCCGTCGTACGAATATTCTCCGACAGAAAAAATATTTCACGACTAAACGAATATTCCCCGACAACAATGAATATTTTATAATCACTTGTGTATTTTGAAAAAAATTTCATATATCACCCTTAACTTTTATCAATTTAACCATTTACTGAATAGTAATTATAAGAAAAATTGAATACTTTTATTTCATAAAATTCGGAGTCTTACAGTATGTATATTTTTGAGTATAATATATGCATAAATTGTGATAAAAATATATTATTGTTGTTGTTGATTATTTTTTGCAAAAATTGAAATTTTGTCATAAAATGTAAATACACTTGCATGTATGAAATAGTATCATTATTGTTTTGTATTATTTTTGGTCAATTATTTATTTAGACATTGAATGAAAGTTTTATTGTTATTGATATTTGTAGGTAAATATGGACAATTGGCTGACTGGACCCATTGATCGCAGTATCCTTTATGCTCAAGAAAAGCATGTATCGGAAGATGTGTGGAATGGGATTGAAAGGGGTACACTGATGTCAAGCCAATCTACTTCAATTACATATGATAAATGGGAACTTACCAGCCTACAAAAAAATTATTAGAGGCGTGGGGGTTTAAGGGATTTAGTTATCCTGTAGTAGTAACCAGAACAGATGTAAGTCTTATATCTGCTTTGATTGAGAGATGGCGGCCAGAGACAAATACATTTCATATGAAATGTGGTGAAATAACAATAATATTGGAGGATGTCCATTTCATTTTTCGTTTGCCAGTATTGGGTAAGCCCTTAACTTGTCCTTCATTTGATGCTCCATTAAGTTATTTTAGGAAAATCTTTGGGGATGAATGGGCTGGGGAATGGAATAATGTGAAAAAAAGACGTGGTATTTCTTTAGTCTGGTTACATAAAATTTTTTCCAAGTGTCCAGAAAATGCAAGTAGAGATGTGGTTGGTATGTATACAAAGGCATATGTCCTTTGGCTATGCGGGGGGGGGGGGTTTATTTCCCACAAGATCAAAAAATACTGTACACCCTAGGTACATGCATTTTATTTATGATTCAAATAAGACTGCCACATATGCATGGGTGTAAGACCCCAATTTTTATAAATAAAGATGAATTTTCTATAAATATCATTTTTGAATATTATAGAGTGAAATTGATATAATGTTATAGTTGTGGGTAATATTTATAAATTTTGCAAATGACGCAAGTTGCTATATAATATTCGATTGGTCGGGGAATATTCGTTTTAACAGGGAATATTCGTACGACGACACAATCATTGGTGGACCCCACAAAGAAATTATTGTCGGATTCAGAAAATGACAAAAATACTTTATGAAAATAACGACGGAAGTTTTACCATTAATACTGTTAAACTACTCGGTAGTAAAAGTACAGTAATACGCATGGTTGCATAGTAGCACACAGTATTGATTATTGATGCTTACGTGATAAGTCACTCCGTTTTGTTTTATTGGTATTATTAATGTAATAAAACAAAAAAGCTTTTTATATAAACAGAATACTTTTATAAAGTTATTCGTTTTATTAGGCTAATAATAAAATCTTTTTATATAAAACAAAATACTTTTATAAAGTTATCTGTTTTATTAGACAATAATTATAATATATTATATTTTATTATGTATAGTGTTTGCATAGTGTCTGCATAGTAAAATCTTTTATAAAGTTATTCATTTTATTAGATTATAAATAGAATATATTATATTTTATTTAAAAGATTTTACTTTAAATATGGACCGTCAGATTAAAGTAAATCAATCTGGACCGTTCATGAGTTAGTTACTATCCAGTCTATTTTTCTATAAATAGAAGCTCATTCCTTTATTATTCTATACGAATTCACTGAAACTTTAGAGAGAGAAGTTATAGAGAGAAAGAAGAAAAGTATTCTGCTACTGCACTAGTCATATATCCAGCATTCTTCTTAAGGTAAGGGATATTATTTATTGTACTCGGTATTCTTTCTTTCTTATTCATGAAGAGAACTTCTGTTATTCCATTCTTTATTATTCTGTTGGAATAACCTGTATACGCGGGCTACCCTGTACTTGGTGAAATTCTTCTGTTATTTTATTCTTTATTATTCTGTTGGAACATCCTGTCTGTGCGTTTACGCCGGACCTGGTTTCATTATTTATTATTCTGTCGGAATATCCTATTTGTGCGTTTTACGCCGGACCTGGTTCCATTATTTATTATTCTGTCGGAATATCCTGTCTGTACGTTTATGTCGGACCTGGTTCCATTATTTATTATTCTGTCGGAATATCCTGTCTGTGCATTTTACGCCGGACCTGGTTCTATTATTTATTATTCTGTCGGAATATCCTGTCTGTGCGTTTTACGCCGGACCTGGTTCCATTATTTATTATTCTGTCGGAATATCCTGTTTGTGCGTTTACGCCGGACCTGGGTCTATTATTTATTATTCTGTCAGAATATCCTGTCGGTGCATTTACGCATGACTTGGTTTCATTATTTATTTTTCTGTTAGAATAACATGTCTGTGCGGTCTATTGCATGCATGGTGATTTCTTTTGTTATTCCATTCTTTATTATATTCAGTTGGTTAAAGTTTTGACTTTTATACTCCATGAAATTAGTGGAATATCCTTGATATTTGCGCTTCATCTAGTATCTTTTCATGGAAATATTCTTCTGAGCGTTCTTGAATTTTAAACCACAAAGCAGTATCATGTTGACAATTTGGACGTTATTGGTTCCTGGATAAATTAATTCTTGAACTTGTTTTATTGAATTCTTATATCATTGTCATCATCCTCATGTTTATATTCTGTTGAAAGTCATCTGTGGCCGGTAGTGCATAGATGGACTTAGTATGATTATGACCAGGAATTATTCGGTATAATCATGACCGTAATGTTATAAATGATGTGGTAAAAGTCCTCATTGGCCGTAGTGCATTGATGGACAGTGGTTGGCATGATCATGACCATTGATGAATACACGAATATCCTTGGCTGTGATGTATGGATAATTTATGGTTGTGATACTAATGAATATCCTTGGCCGTAGTGCAGGGATGATGTAGATTATTTATTAAGCTGAGTCTCAGCGATAAAAGTGATGAAAAACCTTTTAAATCATAAAAGATAGTAGATTTTATTCTCTACTTGACTCTTTTAATGGATTGCTTGTTCCGCTGCAGTTAAACTTGATGTTTGTTATATTTTATCAGTTTAACACTGTTGAAGGCTAACGATAATTTATTTTACATTATCTTAGTCATAATATTTCTTACTAGGCTAGTTGAGCTCACCCTTTTACTTTCATTGTTCTCTTCAGGAAATGAGAACGTAGCGGGGACTAGTCGGGGAACGGAGTGACGATTCAGAGGATAACATTAGTAGTCCTCACTATTTTATGTAATAGTGTGATAATAATTGTACTGAGGACTCCTTTTGAGTATGTATACTCTCTAGAAGACAATATTTGTATTCAAACTTACAGTTTATGTTTTGTAGTATTGTACACAACAGTTGTATTATTAAGTTGTATTTGAATTCTATACCATGTATCTGGCGACTCAGAATAGGTGTTGTATACCTATTTTGGGGCCGTCACAGTTGGTAGCAGAGCTTAGGGATATGATCCTTGGCTGAGATGTGAGATAAGAACTAGGAGTGGAGAGACGGAGAATTCCTTCTCTAGTATGACCTACCTAAGTTTACTTGTTATTTAATTGGTCGGTCAGAGTATATAAATAATATGTGATATGTGATTTAACCCTTGTTTTGTAGCAGTATTTGAAAATGACATCCGAGAATGTTGAGAATAGCAATGGAGCACAGGCGACCGTTTATTCACTACATATCAATAATCAGGATAATGTGCATCAGGAAGGCGATAATCCTCATGCAAACAACAACACTGACCAAATGATGAATGATGGATTGTTCAGAGGCTTTATGCAATTCATACAATAGCAGGCGAGAGCGGCTCCTGTCCAAAATGTAGGTGGAAACACTGAAAACTCACGGACGGTCACCGCTAAACAGTTCAAGGAGCTAGGACCACCGGAGTTTATTGGAGAACCAAAACCACTTAAGGCGGAAACGTGGATAAAGCAGATCACCAAGATATTTGATGTCTTGGGATGCGCTGAGGAGCAAAAGGTTTCCTTTGCCACCTTTATGTTGCGAGGAGAGGTAGATTACTGGTGGGAATCGATAAAGCGTACTCAACCTGCCGCACTGAAGATGTCTTGGGAGAAGTTCCAGGAACTATTCAATGACAAGTACTTTTTCGAAAGTATTCGTCACATGAAGGAGGTAGAATTCATCAAGTTGGAGTAGAATAATATTCCGTGTCGCATTACGAAGCTAAGTTTACCGAGCTGTCCCGGTTTGCGTCCCACTTGGTGGATAATGAAGAGAGAATGACGCGGATGTTTTTAAGAGGTTTGAAGCCGGAGATACGTCAATATCTTATTTCTCATAAACTGTGTTTGTATTTAGATGTTGTAAATAGGGCTCAGTTAGTGGAGCTCGATAACGAGTCAACGCAACCAAAAGAGAGCAACTGACAAAATGATAATACCAGTGAAAGCAGTCATCGAAGCAGTGACAACAAGCGTGGAGGGAATCAGCAGGCCAGAAATGGTAACCACTTCGGTGGTAATCATGGCCAAAACAATAAGAACGGACATTTCAAGAAGAGGAGATTCAACAATGATGAAAAGACGTCAGCACCCGTGGTTAAGGAAGGAGAACGACCACCTATCATATGCTTCAAATGCGGAGGGGAAGGACACATCAGTCGAAACTGCGCGATGCCATCCAAAGCATGTTATAATTATGAAAGAGATGGTCACCTAGCTCAATTTTGTCGTTCACCGAAGACAAGTTTAGCTAGGGTGGAGGCACCAAAGGACGTCCCAGAAAAGTCAAAATCGGTAGTGCAAGAGAGAGCGCTTGTTGTGACCTCCCAGAAAGCAAGGAACCCGAACGAGGTCATCACAGGTAAGCTTATCATAAACTCTAGCGAAGTCTATACCTTATTTGATACCGGTTCCATCCATTCTTTTATTTCTCCTATTTGCGCTCAACGATTAAATTTGACTCCAGAGAAATTAGACTTTGACTTATCTGTGGAAACTCCGTTGGGAGAAACCTTCATTACATCTACTGTTTATAAGTCTTGTTTGGTTCAAATCGGTACCCTCAAATTACATGTCAATCTTATTTCATTGAAAATACTTGCATTTGATGTAATTCTAGGGATTGATTGGTTAACTACTCATCATGCAAAAATTGATTGTTTTCGTAAAGTTGTTAGCTTTCATATTCCTAATCAACCTATTATGCGAATTCAAACAACCAAACCATTAAAATCAATCACTGTCATTTCAAGCCATAAAGCTATTTGTTTATTAAAAAACGGATGTCAAGCTTTCTTAGCTCATGTCACGGATCTAAACAAAAATACTTCAGTTTTGAATGATATTTCTATTGTTAATGAATTTCCTGACATATTCCCTGAAGAACTTCCTGGCCTACCCCCAGAGCGTGAAATTGAATTTTGTATCGACCTTGAACCCGGTACAAAACCCATTTCCAAAGCCCCATATTGAATGGCTCCTATTGAACTTCAGGAGTTAAAGACCCAACTGCAGGAATTGTTAGACATTGGCTTTATTCGTCCTAGTACTTCTCCTTGGGGTGCTCATGTTCTATTCGTGAAGAAGAAAGATGGGAGTATGCGACTTTGTATTGATTATCGGGAGTTGAATCATGTCACCATCAAAAATAGGTACCCATTGCCACGTATTGATGACCTATTTGACCAGTTGCAAGGAGCACAATTCTTTTCAAAAATCGATCTTCGTTCTGGATATCATCAGCTGAAGGTTAGAACTGAGAATATTCCAAAGACTGCCATCAGAACTCGGTTCGGGCATTATAATTCTTTGTCATATCTTTTGGATTGACTAATGCTCCTGCTGCCTTCATGGATATGATGAACCGAGTATTCAAGGAATATTTGGATCACTTTGTGGTCATCTTTATTGTTGACAGCCTTATTTATTATAAAAGCCGTGAAGATCATGAGCAACACTTGAGGCTGACACTCTAAAAGCTTCGGGAATACAAGCTTTATGCCAAGTTGAAGAAATGTGAGTTCTGGCTTGAGGAAGTAGCATTCCTTGGGCACGTAGTATCAAGTCATGGAATATTTGTTGACCCGACAAAGATTAAAGCAATTCAAAGCTGGGTGCAACCTAAATCAGTGACCGAAGTACGTAGCTTTCTCGGTTTAGCTGGTTATTATCGGAGATTCATGGAAGGATTTTCTCGAATCGCTACTCCATTAACTCAGCTGACTCGGAAAGATACAAAGTTCGGTTGGAGCAAAGAATGTGAGAATAGTTTTCAAAAACTCAAGAGGAGACTCATTTCAGCACCTGTTCTTACAATACCATCTGGCTCGGAGGGATTTGTCATCTACAGTAATGCTTCGGGCAAAGGGTTGAGATATGTTCTCATGCAACATGGAAAAGTCATAGCCTATGCCTCAAGACAACTCAAAGAATATGAGAGGAATTATCCTACTCATGATCTAGAGTTGGCAGCTGTTGTCTTCGCACTTAAAATTTGGAGGCATTACTTGTATGGGGAGAAAGTAGAGATCTTTACGGATCATAAAAGCCTCAAATATTTCTTCACTCAAAAGGAACTCAACATGCGACAACGACGTTGGCTGGAATTGTTGAAAGATTATGATCATACCATCCAATACCATCCTGGAAAAGCGAACGTGGTAGCTGATGCATTGAGTAGAAGATCATATGCAAGTACGAGTGTGATATTGTCAACGCAAAGGCCCATTTTGTGTGACTTGCAAAGGATGGAGATAAAGTTAAAGACTCCAGGGACCCATGTGATGATGGCGAATATACGAGTAGAACCGACTTTAATTGATAAAGGTAAGGCTGCTATAGCTACAGACCTGGAGCTAATGCGTATGAGGAAGAAAGTGCAAGAAGGTGTTATGCCGGAAGCAAGAATCGATGAAGAAGGAATACTTCGAGTCAACTCCAGACTTTTTGTTCCTAACGACCCTGATTTAAAGTATAAAATCATGATAGAGGCGCACAACACATCGTTTGCAATCCATCCTGGGAGTACCAAAATGTATCGTGATCTTCGTCATACATTTTGGTAGAGCAATATGAAGAGAGAGATAGCGCTGTTTATCTCAAGATGTCTAACTTTTCAACGAGTCAAAGCGGAGCATCAAGTACCAAAATGTCCATTGCAACCACTTGAAATTCCAGAATGGAAGTGGGAGCACATTACCATGGCTTTCGTTACTGGTCTTCCCAAGGTTCTCAAGGCATTGATGTAATTTGGGTCATTGTTGATAGATTGACCAAGTCTGCTCATTTCTTACCAATACGAGAAACTTATACACTTGAACGTCTTGCACGTATGTACATAAATGAGATTGTAAGACTACATGGTATGCCAGTATCCATAGTTTCTGATCGAGACCCAAGATTCACTTCACAATTTTGGGTTAGTTTGCAAAAATCTATGGGCACGGATTTACGATTTAGTTCAACATATCATCCCCAGACGGACGGACAATCAGAAAGGACTATTCAAACTCTTGAAGATTTATTAAGACTCTGTGTCCTTGACTTCAAAGGAAGTTGGGATAAGTTCTTACCATTGGTGGAGTTTTCCTACAACAACAGTTATCAAGCAAGTATTGGCATGGCTCCATTCGAGGCGTTGTATGGAAGAAAGTGTCGTTCTCCAGTATGCTGGGATGAGGTGGGTGAAGCAATGTTGTTGGGACCGGAGTTGGTACGTATGACTATGGAAAAATTCAAACGATCCGGCAACGTATAAAAACCTCACAAGATCGACAAAAGAGTTATGCTGATCTTCATCGAAAGGACGTGGAATTTGATATAGGAGATCATGTGTTGTTACGAGTTGCTCCGTGGAAAGGAGTTACGAGATTTGGAAAGAGAGGAAAGCTCAATCCTCGATTCATTAGCCCATTTTTAATCCTCGATCGAGTAGGAACTGTGGCCTATAGACTCGCTTTACTGCCAAGTATGTCTCGTATTCATAATGTTTTTCACATATCCATGTTACGTAAATATGTGGAAGACCCGAACCACATTATTGAGTTAGAACCGGACGAAATAGCGGAAGATTTAACGTATGAAGAGGTTCCTGTTCAAATCTTAGATAAGAAGGAACATATTCTACGCTCCAAGGTTATACCTCAAGTCAAAGTTTTGTGGAGAAACCACGATGTTGAGGAAATGACCTGGGAGTTAGAATCTGAAATGAAGTCAAGGTATCCTTACCTCTTCGATATACCAGGTACGTACCCTAATTTCGAGGGTGAAATTTCATAAGAAGGGGAGGTTGTAAGATCCCAACTTTTATAAATAAAGATAAATTTTCTATAAATATCATTTTTAATATTATGGAGTGAAATTGATATAATATTATAGTTGTGGGTAATATTTATAAATTTTGCAAATGACGCAAGTTGCTATATAATATTCGATTGGTCGGGGAATATTCGTTTTAACAGGGAATATTTATACGACGACACAATCATTGGTGGACCCCACAACAGAATTATTGTCGGATTAGAAAACGATAAAAATACTTTATGAAAATAACGGCGGAAGTTTTACCATTAATATTGTTGAACTACTCGGTAGTAAAAGTACAGTAATACGCATGGTTGCGTAGTAGCACACGGTATTGATTATTGATGCTTACGTGATAAGTCACTCAGTTTTGTTTTATTGGTATTATTAATGTAATAAAACAGAAAAACTTTTTATATAAAACAGAATACTTTTATAAAGTTATTCGTTTTATTAGGCTAATAGTAAATTTTTTTTATATAAAATAGAATACTTTTATAAAGTTATCTATTTTATTAGATAATAATTAGAATATATTATATTTTATTATGCATAGTATTTACATAGTGCCTGCATAGTATTTGCATAGTAAAATCTTTTATAAAGTTATTCGTTTTAATAGATTATAAATAGAATATATTATATTTTATTTAAAAGATTTGCTTTAAATATGGACCGTCAGATTAAAGTAAATCAATCTGGATCGTTCATGAGTTAGTTACTATGCAGTCTATTTTTCTATAAATAGAAGCTCATTCCTTTATTATTCCTTACGAATTCACTGAAACTCTAGAGAGAGAAGTTATAGAGAGAAAGAAGAAAAGTATTCTGCTACTGCACTAGTCATATATCCAGTATTCTTCTTAAGGTAAGGAATATTATTTGTTGTACTCGGTATTCTTTCTTTCTTATTCACGAAGAGAACTTCTATTATTCCATTCTTTATTATTCTGTTGGAATAATCTGTATACGCGGGCTACCCTGTACTTGGTGAAATTCTTCTGTTATTCCATTCTTTATTATTCTGTTGGAACATCCTGTCTGTGCGTTTACGCCGGACCTAGTTCCATTATTTATTATTCTATCAGAATATCCTATTTGTGTGTTTTACGCCGGACCTGGTTCCATTATTTATTATTCTGTCGGAATATCCTGTCTGTGCGTTTACGTCGGACCTGGTTCCATTATTTATTATTCTGTCGGAATATCATGTCTGTGTATTTTACGCCGGACCTGGTTCCATTATTTATTATTCTGTCGGAATATTCTGTCTGTGCGTTTTACGCCGACCTGGTTCCATTATTTATTATTCTGTCGGAATATCCTGTTTGTGCGTTTACGCCGGACCTGGTTCTATTATTTATTATTCTGTCAGAATATCCTGTCGGTGCGTTTACGCATGACTTGGTTCCATTATTTATTTTTCTTTTGGAATAACCTGTCTGTGCGGTCTATCGCATGCATGGTGATTTCTTTTGTTATTTCATTCATTATTATATTCAGTTGATTAAAGTTTTGACTTTTATACTCCATGAAATTAGTGGAATATCTTTGATATTTGCGCTTCATCCAGTATCTTTTCATGGAAATATTCTTCTGGGCGTTCTTGAATTTTACTCCACAAAGCAGTATCATGTTGACAATTTGGACGTTATTGGTTCCTGGATAAATTAATTCTTGAACTTATTTTATTGAATTCTTATATCATTGTCATCATCCTCATGTTTATATTCTGTTGAAAGTCATCTGTGGTCGGTAGTGCATAGATGGACTTAGTATGATTATGACCAGGAATTATTCGGTATAATCATGACCGTAATGTTACAAATGATGTGGTAAAAGTCCTCATTGGCCGTAGTGCATTGATGGACAGTGGTTGGCATGATCATGACCATTGATGAATACACGAATATCCTTGGCTGTGATGCATGGATAATTTGTGGTTGTGATACTAATGAATATCCTTGGCCGTAGTGCAGGGATGATGTGGATTATTTATTAAGCTGAGTCTCAGCGATAAAAGTGATGAAAAACCTTTTAAATCATAAAAGATAGTAGATTTTATTCTCTACTTGACTCTTTTAATGGATTGCTTGTTCCGCTGCAGTTAAACTTGATGCTTGTTATATTTTATCAGTTTAACACTGTTGAAGACTAACGATAATTTATTCTGCATTATCTTAGTCATAATATTTCTTACTGGGCTAGTTGAGCTCACCCTTTTGCTTTCATTGTTCTCTTCAGGAAATGAGAACGTAGCGGGGACTAGTCGGGGAACGGAGTTACGATTCAGAGGATAGCATTAGTAGTCCTCACTATTTTATGTAATAGTGTGATAATAATTGTACTGAGGACTCCTTTTGAGTATGAATACTCTCTAGAAGACAATATTTGTATTCAAACTCACAGTTTATGTTTTGTCGTATTGTACACAACAGTTGTATTATTAAGTTGTATTTGAATTCTGTACCATGTATCTGGCGACTCAGAATAGGTGATGTATACCTATTTTGGGGGCGTCACAATGGGGTGCCGCATATTTGTCATATTTATATCGGGGTCTGTACACAGCATCTATGAAAGAGAGTAATTATGTCAATGGTTGTGTAACCTTGTTACAAATTTGGGCATACGAACGTTTTCTGGTTGGAAGGCCTAACCCTAGGCCCAATTCTTTACTTTGGGTCCCTAGAGCAACAGCATGGGCATACTCCGCCAAACATCAATATGGTGATAGGCATAGCGATCCCCATCAACATCTATCTTTCTACCGGGGCGAATTTGATAGCCACCCTCAGTGGGAGGTAGTATGGCGGCCATACCAGCGATGGGATGATGATTGGAGGTACTTTAACTATGAGGCTAGATTGGCAGGATCCGGTCGGGTCCCATTGATTCATTTTGATATTGTCGAGTATCAAATGCCTGACCGGGTAATGAGGCAATATGGGTATATCCAAGGCATTCCGTCCCCAGCTGAGAGAAATGATGCTTTGAGACAACCCATAGAACAGTCATTTGAGCCACCAGATTACATACAAATGAGAAGAAAATAAATTGATGAGTGGGAGCTATATATGGATTGTCTCGAGGGAGAAGTTCAAGAGGTTGCAAAAACTATCCCTATAGATACATACTTCAAGTGGTACAAAAAAATTACTCGACGACACTTGCATCGCCCTCGACGCGAAGGAGATTCCAACACTACCTACGAGCCTCGTTCTGTATATAATCAACATCGTATGGTTAGCATGGTTAGCAAGTTAAAGTTTTACAAATTATTCAATTAATATATTATATTGCTTATTTATGTGATGTAATCTATTGTATTCTTCACTACTAATTTATTTTGTTTGTTTGTTTTCTTATTTTATAAAAATTTTTACATAGATTGAGGGCGCAAAATCTCTCCTGAACAAAATTTTCAAGTTCAAGCAAGACTTTCCTCCCGAATACAATCACATGAAAGAGGGTTGGGATCAACTATATGAGTTGTATGATGCGGATGTTAGGGGTGGGGGGAGGAGTATACGTGGGGTGAAGCAACAGAGAGGCCCAACCCTGCGCTTGAGGTCAATGTATACATCCCTACCACCCAGGCTACTTGTGATATGTCCCGACTTACTCAGCTTACGAACGAGGGTGGTTCTTCTTTTATTGGGGATGATGTTCCAGTAGAAGCATATGTACCTAAATGGTCTATAACAAAAAGATTGAGTGGGCCAAAGATTGGAATGATCAACGAGAACTTCTTCGGTGAGACTCCCCCCAATGATCTTCAATTTCCCATTTCGCATCCTCAACTCTGGTACACGTTGACTCACCAAGATATGAATTCTTTGCAACCAGGAATTTGGTTATACGAGCATGTGATGGACGCATATATGTGCCTTTTGCAAGATCGGGAAGCCAAATATCAGAGCGAGGGAATACAGAGATGGGCAAAATTTGGCTTCATGCCCTCCTTTTTCATGCACTTGGGGAAAGGTGCCTTGTCAACTGGGGACCAAATTCGTGGAGATCTTTTCTGCCAATCATATACGACACCTCAAGTGGGATCGCCGATACATTAGTGCGATTTTATCTTCATACCTATATGTATCCCAAGTAACAGTCATTTCATACTGTTAACCTTTTCGGTATCAACATGGAAGGTTTCTATTCTCGACCCGCTATATAATGACAAACCGCACATGAAGTTGTCTGAAATGTACAAAGATTACATCGATGTCGCGGTACGTGACATTTTTAATTTAATACAGTCAGTTAGTTTTCACGCAATATATGTACGTACTAATCTACTTTCGTGTTATTGTAGATACAATTGATACCGTTGATATTGCGAATGGGTAACCCGTTCGGTTATTGGCCTCGTACACCTCGAAAGGTGCAGACAACAAAGGCTCGACCTATGCAGGACAGTTATTTCGATTGCGGCATATTTGTTTGTAAGTATGTTGACTACCTAGTGCGGGGCAATATTGACCTTGGCAAAGAAAAATGGTCAATTGAAGATGTATCCGTCTTTAGGTATAGAATAGCTTATGAATTGTTCAAATGTAAGGCTAGAGAAATATCGAAAGACCAAATTATTTAGAGGTTAATCTTGAACATGTAATATTTTATATTGATTGGATGAAACATTTTGTTTAACTAATGGTGGTATTTCATTTGATGATTTTGGTATTGATCATGTGTTTAATCGGTTAATTTGTTATATATATTGTTTGCATATTGATGATTAAGTTGTTTAACAGGTATAGGTTGGTATCCTGATTGTCAACTGGGGCCGAATGACTGTATGTTGGCCGCTAGAGGGAGTAGCGGCCATCACTTTTCTAAAAAGTGTTGGCCGCTACTCCCTCTAGCGACCAGTATACAGTCATTTGGCACCAAACACTTTCGGCCAACACATGTCTAGTCCAAAAAAGTACAAACATTCCAACATACTGACTAAATTGGAAATGATTACATTGTGATTACAAAACAAACATTTCAAACATTCTGATTAAATTACATCTCCATAATCACTCAAGAACAAAAACACTTGAAAATTCCAAATAAACACATAACGAGACATTAATTATCTTTAGGTTCAGGAAATTCTAACACCCTATAATGATTGCGTTTGTCATGGTTAGTTTCAAATACGCATATTGCACATTTTCGGTGAGACTTACTACCCACTAATCTTTCAACGGCACTTTTTAATCTTGATTGTGCGACCCTTTGTCTGAGAAGCAATTGGTGGCAAATACTCTGTTTCTTCCTCATCAACCTTATAGTCTTCATCATCATCATCATCATCATCTTGCAATCCCATGTCCCGAGCTGCATGTAATTCTGCGCAATCATTATCATCGTCTAGTATGTGTGTCTTATATGGGTCATATTGATCAATAAGGGCTTTTCCCCGTGCATTTTGTTGTAGTATTGCCTTGTAGCCTCTAGCTGAGCAAGCAGCTTTACTAGCTAACTCTTGAAAATCACTCATCAAATGATTGTACCGCATTGATTGATTTTTTTCAAAGTCTGCACTCATTGGAGAAACCATTTCCTCTTCACCATTACTCCTATTAGCATCTCTTGTCCATCGAGGAACGATCATGTAAGCAGGTATTCGTGCAATACTCTTGAAGCTTAAGAATCTTAGTATGTGTCTGCAAATCTGACTAGAATGTGAGAACATTTGACAAGTACATATTATCGACCCCCCTGACAATTATTGACAACTTGCCGATATCTTCGACTATTTTCAATTGCTTCTTCACTGTACACTGCATAGACCTTTGCATCAATAATGCACAACTCACTTACTTTTTTGATGTTATACTTAAAAGAATCCACGAGCTCTTTTTGAAAACGTCTAAATATCTCTTTTGTATAACATTCAGAAGCATGTAATTCCAACGATGTTCCTAAAACCAAACTACGTTTTCGATGCTTTGTTACATAATCAGCCTTTCTCTCTCGGTTGAATTGCTTTTCAATAGCCTTCTGAGTCTTGACGACAATATCTTTCATGCCTGTTGAAGCTTTCACATAAGAATCAAAAAAATGGTTCATACCTTCGTTTCTTCCGGTGGTTGTCATTCCTACAGCAAAATATCTCTTTGTGTATGCACTTATCCATTTCTCCTTCACATCATACAAACTTATGAGCCATTCATTTTGAGACAAATCATATTTGCTCACAAGTATTTCCCAACGCTCTTCAAACTCGCCGATGGAATATGAATTATACACACAGTTGTTAAAATCATCTTTGAACGAATGGGTGTTCCGCATAAACATGATGTAATTTTTCTGGAAATTTATTGCTAATATGCCATGAACACAATAAATGATGAGTGGATGGGAGTACCCTACCAATAGCATTGCTCATAGCTTTATCTTGGTCAGTGATGATGGTTATAGGAGCTTTGTAATCCATGGCTTCAAGCCACGTCTCTAAGACCCAACTGAAAGTGTCTTCTGTCTCATCCCTTAACAATGCAAATCCAAATAAAACAGAGTGATAATGGTTGTTAACCCCGGTAAATGGAACAAATGGTATATTATACCTATTTGTCCTATACGTAGTGTCAAATGTAACCACGTCTCCGAAACATTGATACATAAATCTTGAACGGGCGTCTACCCACAAGATACAGGCTATGCGATTGTCTTCACCTGATTTGACACGAAAGAAAAATTTACTCGCACTGCTAGAATCAAATTTCTTCAAATAATTAACTGCTGCTTGTGCATCATTTTCATCCTCCAAGTTACACCTTAAATCCATAACTACATTACGAACATCTTTGTCACTAAAACCTATATTTTGCATTCCTCCATCCATTGTGCTCAAAACATTCATCATCCTACTTGGTCCAATACCCGCCTAATTTAATGTGTCAATTAATTTTCTTGCTACCGTTGTAATATTTCTATGTGTCTCAATCAAAATCTACTTTGGTAGGTGTCACTAACTGATGATTGTGATCCAACTCAATAACCGAAATACGCGCCAGTTATCTTCTTTCTTACTGTGGACAATGTACATTCTAGCTTTGCAAAGTGTTCGACCAATTGTGTCTCGTTGTCTTGTTTTCTTATCGTTATCACATTCATCATCTAATGAATTCTTCACAACAGTTGGTCTACCAGCTTTTTTACATACATATAACCTTGACGTCAAATCATTACTGTGAGCATGTTTACGACTCGTAGCAATCCTAATCTCAAATCCACTTTTTTGGGCATAGGATCTAAAAAAAATTTCAGCTTCTTCTAATTTACAAAATAATTGACCAACATAAGGAACCATTGCCTTTGTACTACTACTTTCACCATCATGAACATATTCCGATTCATTTCTACATTCTAAACTAGCAGAAGATTTAGAAGAGCTAGATAAAAATATATTTGTAGCAGCCATGAAAGCCATTGATGAAGACTTACCAAAAATTTATCGCACAAACAAGTGATTTCAAAACTAGCAGATTCTTTTTCCGAAGCTATATTTCTGCAGATGTTAAGCATTTGGATGGAAATGGAGTAAAATGTTAGATCTATGGTTCAAGACAAGGTGAATTCCCACTAGCTACGCTTGGCCGCTACTCCCAGCAGCGGCTGGGCGAAATTCCCTTAATGCCCAAAATTTTAAAATTCACTGTGCTAGCCGCTAGAGGGAGTAGCGGCCAGGAAAAACGACAACGTTTTACCTGGCCGCTACTCCCTCTAGCGGCTGGGACTCTCATTTGGGCCATTAACTTTAAATTTGGACAGCTGGATGAGCGTTAGCTGATAAAGGGTTAACAGCTAACGTATTCCACGGATCATTCCCCTATATATATATATATATATATATATATATATATATATATATATATATATATATATATATATATATATATATATATATTTCATTAAACACACTGAAAAAGAAATTAATTTTCTAAATACGTCCTATTTAACTCTAAATATTCACACACAAAAATAATCTACAACTCGTTAATAAGAAAATGGTTAGAATGACAAGTAAATGTAAGTTTTACAATTGGGATATTAGTCCCACATCATATGCTTTTATATTCTATTTATTTGTTTATATTGCCTTTACCTCCCCTCCAAAGCAACACTCGCTATGAGTGATATGCAATACAATCCTCCTCCTTGTATTGCTTTCAAAGAATTTATGTTGCTCATTCAACAAGAATGGGTATGTTCTTTTTTATTGTTATCATAGTTTCAGGTAACTTTATAGAATTTATTCTCATAAATAATACTTCTTTCATTTCATATTATTTGATCATTATTTGATTTTTTAAACAAGAATGGGTATATTCTTTTTTATTGTTATCATAGTTTCAGGTAACTTTATAGAATTTATTCTCATAAATAATACTTCTTTCATTTCATATTATTTGATCATTATTTGATTTTTTAAAGTCAACTTAAGATATTTTTAAATTTAAAATTGACATAATTTTTTTAAATTTTAATCATTATCGTAAACAATCTAAAAAATATTATTCATTGTAAGTTTTATTGTTTCATAATTTTTAATGAGTTTTCTTAATTTTGAATTTCAAAATGTCTTAAATTGACCTTCAAAAATCAACAACGATCAAATAATTTGAGATGACTATTAAACAACCGAACAAATATCAAAAATTGTGCTTTTCCAACCAGTTGCAAGAATTATTGAGAGACAACACAAAAGTTCATTCATTCAAGATTATAAGGAACATTCAATATAATTGTGAAAATTAAGTTAATTCGTGTGTGTATATATATGGTCTGGTTCTCTCCAGCGAACTGAAGGGAGCGAACTAAGAATGAATTGGCTATAGCGACGGTTTTTTCCATCGCTATAGCATAAAAACCGGCTTTCTATGCTATAGCGACGAAAAAAACCGTCGCTATAGCCAGTTCGCTGGAGAGAGTCGGGATATATATATATGCTTAATAATAATATCAATTTAATCACAATTTTTTTAATTTTAATATCTTATTCGTTATTTCTTTCTTATATTTCTTTCCTCTATCTTTTTTGGCAACTTTTATTTAAACTAAATATAATTTTTTTTTGCAAAATTTTGATAATTTTTTATTGACATAATATAGTTTATATAATTTTGCAACATTTTAATTAATTCTAGGTGATCTTATTTGTTTGTGAAGCCTTTAGTGGATAGCTATTTTTTTCCATTTAGAGAGAGAGCTTGATGAATATTCTCCTACAAACAAATTATATGAATCTTTCTGTATATAATATTTAATTGGTGTTCCTTTTGTTCGTGCATCTTCAAGGCTATGGTATTTACAGTGTAGCGAGAAGCTTGGTTTAGACTAACTTGCACTTTTGTTTCTTCTGCCTGAAATCTAAGTAAATATATGTATATACATTAAGTTGTTGGCAAATGAATTCATACCAATTGATTCTAGGAAATATATCATCTTTATTTATTATTTTTCTCCTCTCTTTTTATACACAACAAATTGAAAAGGGAACTGATAATTTCATATAGAAAAATGTTATTTTGGCATGATCTTTTTCATATTCAAACTTTAGTTCTTAACCGACGTGGGACTTAGTTTCCCACAAGTATTTATTATAATTTCTAAGGGTGATCTTTGAGAGTTAATTTCTCATTCATTATCCCATAGATTTGAGCTTCCAAATACTTAATTTAATCTACTCATGAAGTAGAACATATTGGTATGTGAATTCACTTCAAATGATTAATGAAACCCACTTCAAATTTGATTCAAATTCTACAAAGTGATGATCAACCGGAGCTCGTTCCGTTCGTTATGTCATTGCCGGTGAAAGAATCAGTTCATAGAGCAGGAGGAGGGTCTCCATGGGGTGTTGCCATTTTGCTTGTGTTTCTTTTGTTCATGATTTCTTACCAAACTTCTTTTGTGTTATTATAAGTAGCTTTAATACAAGAAAGAAATCCTTGCTTTAATTAGTTCATTGTAGGCTTTTGTAGATGTTGTATATGTTTTTTTTTTGAACCCAGTGGCCCAGTTCCATTAAAAGGGAAAAAAAATTAATTAAGCTTAAAGTTTGTAAATGAGACCCAAATAATGAGAAGAGCCTTTATTAAGCCTCCTTTACTCTTTCATTATCATTGAATTAAAAGAAATAACTAAATATTAATACGATAGTAATGATATATATCTTGCGATTTTATATAAATCAAATTTTTAGTTGTCAATTATGTGGATAACTCTATAAGTGGTAATTCTTTCGACTAGATATGTAATATGGTAGGCCAACCTTATAATTATATTCATTTTCATGTATGTATTGATGTTCGTCGCAATTGTAATTCGACAGAAAACTGTCCCAATACACAATAGAACTCAAATACAACGAAGCGCATTTATAAAATATTAGGCAACTTTTTCACAAAAATAAAAAAATTACATTGCATTGCATGAAATAGATTAGCTCCAATCTTAATATGAGAAACAACAAATCCATGAAGCATCTAGTAAAATCTGAGTCTGCTGATTTCTACTCTAAATTGACAAACCAGGCTTAAGAACACCAAGAAAAAGGCAAAGCAAAAAAACACAATAGATTGATAAAAGTAAATGAAAAAGAAAAGTAACACAAATGAGGGAAAGACAATCAAAAAGACAGAGAAAGATTCTGCAGATCTAATAAGGGACGAACTCAGCTTATGCACCCATTAAAAAGACAAAAATTTGCAGATCTAAAAGGGTTAAACTCAGGCAACATGTTTAAAAGGCAGAAAAGTTGTGCAAATCTAATTAATGTTCAACCACAACTCAAATATAATATTTGCATGCTACTCAAGTTTAGCATGGTGGTCCCAAAATTTTATACCATATAAGATAAGTCCATTTTTTTAATTATGAGTTTGTTTGTTTACCATCTTATATAACGTCTAGTGCGTTTATATCTGTAGTGTGTTTAGAGATATAAACGTGTTTGAGAATTTTGGTTGTCTAGCTTATTTCAAACGCAACTAATTTAACTCATAAATGTCGCTTTTTTGGGCTAAAAAACAACTAGTTAGTACAATGCATTTGGACCTTTAAATTAAAGCACTAAACGCATGCAACTGATGTAAACATCGTAAACGCTCATAGACGAGCCCATATAGTAGCTTCTTTTAGTTTTAGAAACACACACACACACACACACACACACACACACACACACATATATATATATATATATATATATATATATATATATGGGGAAAATGTATATACACAGCTGTGTAGTACACAGTCGCCTATATCGACAGTTTTTTGGGCTATAGCAACAGGTCACCCGTCGCTATAGCTATTCTGCTATGTATATATGTAAGACCCCAACTTTTATGAATAAAGATTAATTTTCTCTAAATATTATTTTGAATAGTAAAGTGTTGATTTGATATAATAATATAGTTATGAGTGATATATGCAAATTTTACAAGTAAGCAAGTTGTTATAAAATATTCGTTTGGTCGGAAAATATTCTTTTGGAGAATATTTGTACGACGACGCAATCATTGGTGGACCCCACAACGGAATAATTGTCGGATATAAAAAAGCGACAGAAATAACCTTTTTATAAAAATAACGGCAAAATTTTTACCGTTAAACTGTTGAAATACCCGGTGATAAAAGTACAGTAATACGCGTTGTTGCACAGTATCTCTGATTATTGATACTTACGTAAGGAGTCACTCAATTTCATTCAATAATTGCCACAATAATTGCTGTAAAATATCTCATATTATTGATTCAATTATTGTCACAGTATTATCTGCACAATATTTTATATTATTAAATCAATAATTGACACGACACAGTTATTCATATTATTATTTACATTATTGACAATGTCTATAAAGTTCTGTCGAATAAAATGTTTAGGTTATTTAATTGCGCTTCAGTAAGAAGAAATCCTTATCGAAAATCCCTCTCTTTCCTAGGAATAATCTGGTTGTCAATATTGTGAGTTATAATATTAATGATGAATAATTGTTGAAAGATTAAAAATATGTTAATCAAAAATAAGTGATTTGTGAAAAATATTTATTCAACTTTGATATAAATAGATGGGTTTGACATTAGGCATTTGTTGTACGTTTGACTTATTATTCCATAGGAAAAATGTGCTAATTTTTTAAACCGTCGATAGAAAATTATTTCAGTTTTTAATTTATTATTATTATAATAATAATAAAACAGAAAACTTTTTATATAAAACAAAATTTTTTTTTATAATATATATGAAGTTATTTATTTTATTAGAATAATTTGGAGGAATAGTGAAATTATACGAAATTTTAGAAAATTTACTATTGAGTCCGTGATTATTTAGTATTTAAATAGTGCCCTGTCATTCTTCTATAAATAGGTTGCTTAGTTAAGAAATAAAAATCACACCAGAATAAAAGAATTATTCTTTTATAATATTATGCGTATTTCTTTTGAGTATAAGGATATTTTGAGTGTAGTATATAGTGCAAGATTTTCTCAAGATAATCTCCGTTATGCCAGTCAGATTTAGTCTCCTATTAAGGTAAATGATGTTATTTTTCCCATACTCATAAGGGTTGTCATTTTATTTCTTATTAATCTATGGGAATAACATGTCTACGCGGATTACCGCATGCCTGGTGAATAACTCTTCGTATTCATTTTTTTATTAAATTGTGGAAATGATCTGTTTACGCGGATTACCGCATGACGGGTGAAAATTATATTCTTTCATACACAAATAATAAGTTCAGCCCACAATTGATTTTTTTTTTTGCTAAATACACAATTGTATATTTTGATATTTTCAGTATTTGTTTAAATAATTTTTGTGCCCTCATTTGGCTGTCACGCGTAATGAGTGATATGCAATAAAAAAACCAGGATTTGTTTAAATAATTATTGTTTGGTACACTTTTTTTCACTTATTTAAAGCGTAAATTACTAACAAAAAAGATTTTGATTAGTGAATATGGGTAATAGATAGAGTCACTAAAATAAAAAAGAATATATTTGATTAAATCTAATTATTAGATTTGACAAATAATAAAAAACTCCAAATTAGTGCTTATGATTATTTCCATGCAATTGATGAATCTCAAGGTTGTATTGCTTAAAAAGAATTAACACGCCCATCCAACAAGGTTGGGAAAGTAATATTTTCTTGCCCCCTCACATTTTCTTTCACAAAACAATCCTGGTCCCCGCCTCCAAACTCCCTTCATGGCATATTGTTATTGAATGACATTCTCTTCACGGGGTTATCATAAAGTTAACTTTATGGTAAGTTGGTCAATTGACTAATACAGTGTTGACATGCAGAGAGACGTCACCTCTCGGCCTGCGTGTCAACACTATATTGGTCAATTGAACAAAGTTAACTTCTTGCTAAGCATTCCCTCCCTTCATAAAATAATCTTTAGTTCCCACCTCCAAACTCGGATCCGGTTAACATGAAGTTTATTTTTGGTAAGTTGGTTAATTGACCAATATAATACTGACATATATAGAGTTTTGCCTGCGTGTCAGCACTCTATTGGCCAATTGACCAATTTACCCAAAAATAAACTTCATGCTAACCACCCTTCATGGCATTTTGTTATTGAATGACGTAAAACACTAGTTTTACAGATCATTTTTATATAATTTATTCTCATTAGATAAACTATCTTTTCAAATAAGAGATTTTGTGTGACATCAAGAACTATCTTGTATATAGAACGGTACCCTTTTCATACATAGCAATCCCTTCAAAACAAATTCAGAAAATGAAACATTGGTGTGAAGATTTATACTTGCTATATAATGGAACATGCAATAATTACTCTAAAACAAATCTCTACACTACCTTATTAATCTAAATGGTTATATAAAGCCAGTCTTTCAAGTAGTCTAGTAAGAGGAAATAGGAATATAGATTAAACGGTCATATAAATTAAGCCAGTCTTTCAAGTCCTCTAGGAAGAGGAAATAGGCACGTCTTATTTAGCAAAAAAAAAAGCCATGTCTCCAATAACAAATTAGCTAGGAATTCAGTTGTGCATGTGTGATATTGAAAATGATAGTGAAGAAGTAATGCAAATTAGGATTATAATAAGTTCAGCATCTTGGTTATCTTAGCCCCACATTGATTGCTTCTATATTTTCATTAGTTGTTTAAATTATTTTTTTACCTACATTTGGTCATCACCCACAATGAGTGATATGCATAAAATTGGGATGGTTAGTTAATTAAATAAATAAATTGTACCAACCAACATGGCTGGTTTAGGTTTTTTATTCTATTATTTTTTATAATTACTTGAAAAATGATATATATCTCCAAAAAAATAAATTTGTTGACATATTAATCATGTCTCCCAAAAAGTAGCAAAATTGCATTGTTCAAACATTGAAGAATAAGGAATAATTTTTAAGTAATTTCTAAGATGATTCTTCGTTCTCTAACATTTATAAAGAACTACCTATAAGATCAAGTTTTTATATTCCTGGTTGAGTTAATTGCATATTATACCCTTGACGTATACACCTTTTTACCATTCCTATCATGATATTTAAACGTTCTCATCCCGCTATTTCAAGTACCGTTAAGTAAGCATAACTGACCCTTTTGTAATTTTTGATCATTTAAATTGTGACACGTGGCAATTTTTCCGACGAACAAATTGACCAAAAGAATCAGATATGCTTATTTCACGGTTGTTGGGATAGCGAGATGAAAGTATTTAAACATCAGAGTACGAATAGTAAAAGGGTGTATATTTCGGAGTTTAATGTGTAATTAACTCTTCCTATATAATACCACGAATCATTTTTTCTCGAGCCGTACGAGGAGAATAAAATTACTTCTATGTATACTTGAGTAGACTTGACAAAATATGTTATGGGTTGGTTTTGGTTTTTAAAATATGGTTATGGTTCCATTTAAGAACTAAAACCATATTAACTATTTTTAATATGGATAATGTGGGTTGGAACCATATGGTTATGGTTAAAAATCATATTAACCATATTAACCATTTTAATATTGTTATGGGTTATGGGTTCCATGAAGGGGTGATTTGACACTAATATTATGTGATTATGTATATACCTCTTACCCCCACCCCACCCCACCCCACTCCACCTCACTCCACCCCACCCGACTAAAAATAATATTATGTGATTATAATATTATCCCCCACCCCCCCCCCTTACCCCACCCCCACCCCCTCACCCCCACTCCTCACCACTCTTGTGACACCCCCAAATCCGGGTACTTCGATTCCACGGGATTTGGTGTTCACTGTACAAGCATCATCTATCTATCTACCCATAAATAATATCAAACCATACAATAGATAGAAATCATAATAAAATCTCTTCCCTTAAGGGTTACATCAACTGAATCATAAATAAATCCCAAGTTACTCTAACCTTAAAACATCTGTGCGGAATTCTAAACAAATAAGTCTTAACATCAACATAACTCAAGTCTTAAACAAATACATCAGTTAATAAATAACAGGTCTTCATCATTTGCTAACTTTGCCCTTGCCCTTACTAGTGGAGGGTTCATCGCTTCTTTCGTTCTTAACTGCAATGTTATTATTAAGCAAGAGTGAGCACAAATGCCCACAAGTATAAAAAATGAAACAACAGTATAATAACATGCGAATAATCAACGACGTCTGAATAAGAGCTCAACTTTTGAATCAAGAATGAATAACAAGAATCAAAAGAATTCTGAGGGTCATAAGACCTTGAACTACGTCCTAGGTTATCAAGGGTTATACTTGAAACCTTTAACAGTCATAAGACTATGGACCTTCTTCTCGTACTTAGGGGGATCAACCCTTAGTACCATACTGTGCACAATATCTTAACGCTAAAGCGTAAATAATCCCCTATACAGGATTGTTCATCTCAGTTTGACATTCGAGTCCGCACCAAAGGAAGTTTGGTTTGGATAAATTCATCAAGGGTTCTGAAATTTAGAACGCTCATCAACTATGGACTAGTTGAATCAATAAGGTTCACTAGTCTAATAAGGTTCAACAATAATTGATATTTGATTTGAATAAAAATCTCAAAAGTATACAATAGGACAATTATTGTATAACTGAATCATGCTTTGGAAAGATAATTAATCTTTAATATCATGCTTGAACTTGAATAATAATAAGGATAATTTATTCAAGGTAAATAATAAACTTGATCAATAATGACAAGTAGGGTCAGAAAAACTTGCTCGACATAAAAGTAACGTTTAAGTTTAAATAAACTTGCTCAATAGAATGGAGTTAGGGATAGGATATTTGCCTCGTGCGTAGTAGATTACACTTTAACTAAGCACGTTCTTTGAATTAAATCCTACATACCATTCACATTCAATACCAGTTAATTACTAACTAATCAACATAACCCATTCTCGTTGTCTACTTTAATTATTGACTAAACTTAGTCAAATTATCACGTTGTCACATAATTTATACTTCATGAATTATCAAACTAATTATGTATTTAATAATTCAATTCACATATAATATTTTATTACATGTTAAACAACTATTTTATCATCTCATAATACCTCTAACATGATTACATGTTCATTACATCAATCCACTAACACTTGTTAGACTTTAACATTTTAAAAATACATTTCTGACATTTTTCTGGAGAGTGGCGCTGCGGCGCCACTAATGTGCTAAGGAGTCGCGCTGCGGCGCGGTGGCGCCGTGGCTTGGGTCTTGGCGCTGCGGCGCGGGACTTCAGTTCTGGAGTTGGTGCCGCGGCGCGAGACTCCAGAAACTGTTTCTCAGTTCGCGAAGAACACCGAGTTCAGCGAAAACAACACATTTTCAACACTAATTTCACCAAATCACATATACCCACATGTTATAGTTCATGTATAATCATAACCCAACATATATAAAGTGATTTTTAACCCATTAAAACATATAATCACATATTTAAATCATAAAAAAAATGGATAGTTCTTGATGTTCTTGAGGATTTTGAACAAAAACTTATAATTTAACACTACGGATTCGTTATAACACCGAATCCGTTCGTTTAAGGCTTGATCTCTTCGTATTAACATGCTCATTAATATAGGGTGTAAATTTTAGGGATAATATATAATCAATACATCAATTATCACATATAAGGCCATATGGCCAAATCATGTACTCTGTTTATTTTGAAATAACAAGTCATCAGATTACTACACTTAGGGTATGGGATCATGCAATATATATATAAAACATGTTAAGCTACTCTTATGATTACATTTTTACTCATAATCGTTACCCTATTCAACCATAGAAACTCTATAGAGGACTTAAGCCATAATTATGAAAACTTTAAAAGACGTACAAATAGAATTTGGGAAAGAAAAGATTACCCAAAGCGTAGATGAGTAAGGATGACAATTCTCTCTATTTCAATCACAGTACACACAATCTCTCTCAAAGATTTCTCCAACTCTTCTCTGCAAACTCTCTGGTTCTAAAAATACGTAAGTTAAGCTCAACTGAGCCTTTAAGCACAGAGTTGAGGTCAGTTATTCCATTCGTGGTTTAACTGTCCCCAACTCCTCCTAAGGCCTCATTTGGCTAGCAAACTAGGTTCAAAACTCATTATTTTAATAAACCTTTTATCATATAGTTTGAAAATGTCACCCTCTTTATAAAATAAATCCCATATTTTATTTAATTTACTTTAAATAAAATATAATAATTACTTGTAAATTCACATAATCATATATTCAATTATCTCTCATTAATAAATAATGTCAATTTATTAATTCTCTAATTAATAATTAAATTAATTAAATAACATCATGCTTAATTAAATTATTTCATTTAATTCAATAAGCTCACATAATCACATACTTGAATAATAAAAATTCTCTACATTAATTTAATAAATGTAACACATAAAATTAAATTAATCTACCACAATTGCATCAATTAATTATTAAATCTAATAATTAAATCCTTGAAAAATATTTATTTAATTCAATAAATATTTAAAATTAATTTACAAATTCTCGTTCGCCACATCTTTCCCCCCTTAAAAAGATTCTGTCCCCAGAATCACGACTCAATAAATTCGACCCGTTACATCTCCCCCCTTCAAAGATTCTGTCCCCAGAATCGCTTACAAATAATTAAGTAAATAAATGGGGGTAATTCTTCTTCATATTCTCTTCGAGTTCCCACGTAGCTTCTTCAGCGTTGTGGTTCCTCCAAATTACCTTAACAGAAGGTATAACTTTATTTCTGAGAACTTTGTTCTTTTCGGTCGACAATTTGGACAGGAATTTCTTCATAAGATAAGTCTTTCTCAAAATGCAGGGGGTTCGTATTCAATTACATGCTTGTAATCAGGTTTGTAAGGCCGTACACAGAAACATGGAAGACGTTGTGGATATTCTCGAGTGCTGGAGGTAAGGCTACCTCGTACGCAACTTCTCCAATTCTTCGCAGTACCTCAAAGGGTCCAATAAATCTTGGGCTCAATTTTCCTTTCTTTCGAACCTGACCTTTCCCTTCCAGGGAGAGACCTTCAAGAAAACATAGCTACCTGATTCAAACTCGATATTTTTACGATGTGGATCAGCGTATTTCTTCTGTCGATCTTGAGCTGCTACCAGTCGTGCTCGGATCACTTTGACTATTTTTGCCGTCTGCTGTACCAATTCTGGCCTTAGCAATTGTCTTTCACCAACTTCATCCCAATAAAGCGGAGTTCTGCACTTTCTGCCGTATAACGCATTCGTAAGGCGGCATACCAATACTAGCGTGTTAACTGTTGTTGTAGCCGAACTCTACCAACGGTAGGTGATCATCCCAATTTCCTTTGAAGTCCGTTAAACCGGCTCGTAACATATCTTCCGGTGTTTGAATCGTTCGTTCGCTCTGTCCGTCTGTTTGAGGGTGATAAGCTGTACTCATTCGCAGTTGTGTACCCATGCATTCCTGAAGACGTTTCCAGAATAAATTGATGTGAAGGCGCAGATCCTATCGGAAACAATAGTACCACCGGCACTCCGTTTGCCTCGAAAACAATCTCTTTCACATATAATCTTGCCA